>OY998180.1:97151254-97817441 GCA_963921935.1 Galeruca laticollis | reverse complement strand
GCAACTAGAACTTTTATACGACCAGAAATAATAAGCTCCAAGAAGAAGCTTTTACCAACGAGACTGCGACTGCGGACCGCCACAGGTGAGAGCGCTAACGTTCACGGTGAGACACAAATCCAATTGGGAATTGGCGCAGAAAAGTTCACGCATACGGTAATCGTAGCTGACATTGAAGAAGACGTGATTCTGGGAATGGACGTAATGAATGTACATGGTTTCCAATTAGACTTTAGAAACAGAACCATTAAAGTGGGTTCCGAGGAGGTATTCCTGCATCCATATGATGGCAGCGCGGTGTTGGCACCTGTACAGGAAGATACCGTTCTACCTGCACGAAGCCAAACCATGATAGTAGCACGGCTACAGGGAATCATGGAGGAAGGTGCACCGGTTATGATAGAACCAAGGAACCACGACGAGAAGGTTGGCAAAGGAGTACTAATTGGGAAAGGATTGGTTACGTCGGCGAAGGAGATCCCTGTACGATTGATAAACGTGAACGATTACCCAATTACCATCAAGAAGGAAATCAAGATTGGATTCTGCGTACCAGTCACGTCTATAGTTCGTCAAACAACGACCACTGACAATTCTAATGCCAGATTCGAACAGATATTATCAGTAGCTGGTCAATCTTTGGATCGAGCTGAAAAAAAGAGAATGAGAGCATTTCTCTTGCAGTATCGAGACTTATTCGTACCAAAAGGAGGAGAGACTGGCAGAACATCAGCCATCAAACACAAAATCGATACTAGTAATGCCAAGCCAATTAGACAATCAGCTCGAAGACTTCCACGAGTGAAGAGAGAGGAAGCTGAAAGAATAACTCGAGAGATGGTAAAAGAAAAAGTAATAGAACCATCTACTAGTCCATGGGTGTCTCCAGTAGTGCTCGTCAAGAAAAAGGATGGAACTACGAGATTCTGCGTGGATTATCGCCAGCTTAACAACGTGACGAAGAAAGACAGCTATCCTCTGCCTCGAATTGACGATACGCTAGACACTTTGGCCGGCAGCAAACTGTTTTCCACCTTGGACCTGAAGTCTGGTTATTGGCAAGTGGAAATGGACCCAGAAGATAAAGAGAAGACTGCTTTTACCACCGGATCTGGATTATGTCAATTCAACGTCATGCCATTCGGGCTCTGTAATGTGCCTGCGACATTTGAAAGATTGAAAGACTCATGGAAAATGTCTTGAGAGGGTTGTCTTGGAAGACATGCCTGGTCTATTTGGACGACATCGTAGTACTGGGGAAGACATTTGACGAACATCTGAAGAATTTGGAAGACGTATTCAAACGACTCCAAGCTACCCAGCTCATGTTAAACCCGAAGAAATGTCAGCTGTTCCAAAACCGAGTCAACTATCTAGGTCATATAGTGAGCAAGGAAGGAGTGGCGGTGGATCCAGAAAAAATTACTTCCATTCAGCAATGGCCGCAACCAACCGACAAACATCAAATTAGGAGTTTCCTTGGACTTTGCACGTATTATAAAAGATTTATCAGGAAGTTTGGAAATATTGCCAAGCCTCTAACGCGACTTACAGAAGAAGCAAGAGCTTTCCAATGAGACGAAAACTCTCAAACGGCTTTTGAAACCTTGAAGAGACATTTAACCTCGGCGCCGATATTAGGATATCCATTACCAGAGGGAGACTTTATTCTTGACAATGACGCAAGCAACGTAGGAATTGGTGGAGCGCTCTCACAGATCCAAGGGGGGCAAGAAAGAGTGCTGGGATATTTTAGTAAAGTCCTCTCCAAACTAGAACGAAACTACTGCGTCACAAGAAGAGAACTTTTGGCGGTAGTGAAGTCCGTGGAACACTTTTACCAGTATCTCTATGGTAGGAAGTTTTTAATCCGGACTGATCATGCAGCACTCAAGTGGTTGATGCAGTTCAAGAATCCCGAGGCCCAGACCGCTAGATGGATTGAACGACTTCAAGGGTACGATTTGAACATCGAGCTGTTGTGAGTCACTGAAATGCCGAGTCCCTGTCCACACAGCCCAGATCGCTAGATGGATTGGAAGACTTCAATAGTACGATTTCAACATCGAACATCGAGCTGGTGTGAGTCACCGAAATGCCGACTCCCTGTCCAGACGGCCGTGCCCAACAGACTGCTCCCACTGCAACAAGGCGGAATCTAGGGAAGCTGCAGTTTCAAGAACTGCAGGAGTCAATGAAGAATGGTCACCAACCAGGATCAGAGAAGATCAGGAGAATTATCCTTGCCTAAAGAAGATTCGGCAGTGGAAGAAAGAAAATCGGCGACCTACCTGGCAAGAAGTGTCAAAATTTTCACCGAAACTCAAGGCATATTGGGCTCAGTGGGACTCCCTTGTCCTGGAACAAGGGCTGTTGACAATAGTCCTTGAAAACGATGATGGTTCTGAGATGAGGAGACAGCTAGTTATCCCGAGAACAAAAGTAGCTGAGGTACTGAATAAGTTACACGACAGTCCATCGGGAGGTCATCTGGGAGTGAAGAAAACCCTTCAGCGAGTCCGTGAAAGGTTTTATTGGATGAACAGCTTCGACGATGTGAAGGACTGGTGTAAGAAATGTACGACTTGTGCTACGAGTAATGGACCACATCGCAAGAGAAAGGCACCTATGAAACAATACAATGTTGGAAGCCCTTTCGAAAGGATTGCTTTAGATATCGCTGGACCATTTCCGACGACAGAAAACGGTAGCAAATACATACTGGTTGTAATGGATTATTTCACAAAGTGGGTGGAAATTTACGCGATCCCGAACCAAGAGCCCACAACTGTAGCAGATGTATTGGTGAAAGAATTTATCAGCCGATATGGAGTGCCCTTGGAAGTCCACAGCGACCAGGGAAGAAATTTCGAAAGTCATCTATTCCAGGAGATTTGCGAGAAGCTGGGAATGAAGAAGGCCAGGACAACAGCATTACATCCACAGTCAGATGGAATGGTCGAGAGAATGAACAGAACTACTGGAAAATACCTGTCCAAATACCTATCCAGCCATCAGAGAGATTGGGACCAGTATCTTCCCCTATTCGCATTGGCTTATCGATCTGCCGTTAATGAGTCCACGGGTGAAACACCGGTGAAAATCCTGTTTGGACGTGAAATGGGGCTTCCTTGTGACCTGGAATTTGGCTGTCGGCCTGGAGAAGATCTAGCAGGCGAAGACTACGTGATCCAATTGAGAAGAGGGCTGGACGATATTCATGAATTAGTTCGAACAAATCTTCAAGTTGCTAGCGACAGATTTAAAAGTCGGTGCGACACGCAGGCCACAGAAGGCGGTTTTAAAGAAGGGGACAGAGTATGGTTACACAACCCGACGAGGAGAAAAGGATTTTCTCCAAAATTACAAAAATCCTGGGAAGGTCCATACTTAATCAAGAAAAGGATCAATGATGTTATATATCGGATAAGCAAGATCTCAACGAAAAACCAAAAGTAGTTCACCAAAACCGACTAGCGCCATTCGAAGGAGACCATGACCTGGAGGAATGAGTAAACCTTATTCGAGATGTGCCTGACCCTACCTTCGATGAATTTATGGGCACGTTTGGAGGTACCGGGAAAGCTAGATATGGAGTCACTTCGGAACAACAACAAGATTTGTTTGTTCACTCTCCCGGAAGATTATTCACTGGCATACAACATCCCCGCCCGTATCAAGAACGCACGAGGGTTGACAACCGTCTTTCGAAAGAAGTTCGGGCAATTAGAAAAATTTGAAGACCAGATTTCAGCCCCTGGCAAGAGACTGAAACTGAAACATAATTCGCGGTACGTCTTCTACGTGGTAACTAAAAATGAATTAAAGATCGATCTACCTACCGCGATGTGTGGGAAGCACTTCGACACCTCCGAGACCATGTGGTAGAATCCAGCGTGAAGAAACTGGCTATGCCTAAGATAGCGAGTAGCCAGTTGGATTGGCGAGTTATCATGAACATGGTAGAGGTTATCTTTAGAGATACCGGTGTCCAGATATTAATTTGCAGCTACAACCTCCGTTATCAGTATCGGAAAGTGTAGAAATGGGGCCAGTTGCCGATTCAAACATCCAGTCTCGGCTACACAAAAGTTCCAGGAGGAACTTCCATTTAAGGAGGGGGTAATGTTACGAAACAGCACACTGGTATAGACCCTAAATCCGACTCTGTCTAAGCCAGGTATGAAAATTAAAATTATGGCGGATACGCAGGTTTTTTTTATACTGTTTATGACTATCTTATCTAAACATTGTTTTTGTGACCAAACTTATCTAGAAAGAGCCAGAACCAATTGTTTTTGTGTGTGTAAGCCGCAGTCCGGAATTTTCTAGTAAAAGAGGATTTAATATAAATAAAGGACCGATCAGCGGATACGTTTAGTTGATAAAGTGATCTTGACAAATAAACAGTAAATAAGTGAATATAAAAGTGTAGATATAAATTAATAATTAAGTTTGTGTGCATCTAAATTAAATTTAAGTGATTAGTTGAGTATATATAAACTAAGTGTTAGTGATTAGTTTAGTGTTTAAATAAATTAGTAAGTAGCCATACCGTGTGTTTAAAATTTATCCCACCCGTTTACCGTTTAAATAAATAAGAAAAACAATACAATAAATTCATGTTATATTTATTATTATAATATTTATATACACATTTATATATAATTAATCAAGACATGAAATTTTCCCAATATTCTTTCGCACTTTCTGTATCTCGGGAAGCGGAAGTCTCATCTATGGTTTCCAATTGGTTTAAATCTCGAGGATCGAACTTTGCATTATTTGCAACTCAAACTTTTGCGGTCTTTTCATAAGTTTTGCAAGTAAGGAGGTAGCGATTTCAAAGTTGGCGATATCCCAAACAGGAAACAATCGATAAGGTTGTCCAAAGCTACAGTGGGAAGTCTAATTGTGCTTGATTTTGTCTCTTCTTCGTTTTTTTCAAGTATATACTCCATGAGTGTAGATGCTGCTGTCTGTGGTTGGGTATCGTTGCTAGAAGTAGGATTATGTTGGGTGAATGGCTAGCTGGTTTCTTGGGTATTTCTGTACAATTAGGAATATCAGTTGTTTGCAGAGATTCTTGTTCTTGATAATCATTACCAAGTTCTGCATATTCAGTGACAGGATGCCATCCAACGTTTCCCTTTGTTTCGCGTTCTTCATGTATTTCAACAAAAACTGTAGCTGGCTTTCAAATCTGTACGGTTTCAGTTTTTTAGCAGCTTCTCCACTTGTGGTTCTTTTACTCCAAGACTTTCTGAAGTTGTCTCGTATGTTATACCACCTTGCTTTGCAATTACCACCTGCACAAACAAAAACTAAAAATTATGTAAATAAATAAGATGATGAGACAGGGGTATTATCATAAATTGATATTGGTGCAATTAGAGGGGAGACTAATTATTAGATAATGATAATTATTATAATAATAATAATTATATAAATAAAAAATATAATGGTTAAATTAATTAAAATATTTATTAAATATAATTATTTATATAACCATATAAATAATTATTAGTACGTTACTGTTTTACATTTATCATTTTGTTTCTGATATCTGGCTACAGGCGATTCATTTAAAACAATATCATTCAGTTACCGGATTGGGCACTACACTGTACAGACAATAGTAACCGAAACATGTAGTGCAATTATTGAAGCTTTAATGTATGACGTAATGCCTGGACTATTCGAAAAGATTGGAAAATATACGCACAGGAGTTTAGAGATATTTGGAATTTCCCGAATTGTATAGCAGCTGTTGATGGAAAGCATTGTTGCATCCAGGCTCCACTAAACAGTGGTTCTTAATTCTCCAATTACAAAAATAAGTTTAGTTATGTTGATAGGCATGTTTGATGCAAATTATAATTTCATTGCAGTAGATATAGGTGCATAGGGTCGAAACAGTGATGGAGGTGGAACATTCTAGCATTGGTAAAGCATTTGAATTGGGCAATTTGTCAGTACCTGGACCCTCGCCACTTCCGAGCATAAACACTGAACTACCTCACGTAATTGTTGGTGATGATACAGTTTCATTAAAGTCGTACATTATGCGCCATTACCCCGGTCAGGAACTATACGTTCTCAGTCGTGCAAGAAGGGTTTCGGAATCTTATGTCAAAAATTCAGATTGTACAACAGACAGATACAATCATTACCAGATAATGTTAGACAACATAATATTGGGCAGTTGCGTTTTATATATTTTCATACGAAAATAAGAGGCACCTGTCATCAGCGGAGATACTTCCCCATCGAGGTGGAAATGCTACCAGAGAAGCCTTTAAAGTTAGAGATGCATTCAAAGATTATTTTTCTTCAGAACCTGGATCAGTTCCATGGAACAATAACATGTACTAAACTAGTGTGGGTTAATAATATAATATGACTGCAATGTTGGCACATGTTGGTTACAAACGAAAAACATTTCATTTTAATTGTGTTTATATCAATCCTGTAAAAAATATTTTAAAACTGTATTTAAATACAAATAGTTGGTATATATTGAATGGTATATTATTAGGGAAATGTGAATAGTTAAAATCACAGATATAGATAATAATCCATATAACCCAAAAAATTTTCTCACTGAGCTTGATTCAAATATTTATAGGTATGTTTAAGCATCTACAAAACTACACACAATCACTTCAATAATTTAATATAATAGAAATAAAAATATTTAATATAATTTATAATAATATTACTAATATTGTTGATAATATAAACTTCGTTTAACTTCTAAAGTATTATTAATATTCAACTAATTATCTACTAATACCTGACAAATAAAATTAGTATACTTTAATAATTGAAATCAATGCAATATTAATAATTATATATTGTGTTTTAAGTTAGTGGGTATCTACTACCAAAGCAATATAATAAACGAATACAAACTGACCATCAATCTTCATTTCCTCGCCAATGTCCTGACATACCCTTCCCTTCCAATTGGCATTTAAATATTTCGGGTTCTTCAAATTATAAAGAACCTTCCGCACCAACTCAATCAAAAGTTCATCACTCATGACGCAAATATTTTTGATAAACACAAAATACGCTAGTCAAAATTTGTGTTTCGACGTCCGTGAAAAACAAACAATATCGGTGACAACGTATTTTTCTTTCACGAGCACTGTGAATTCCGGAGCTTCACCGCGTCGGTCGCGCCGTCTATGATGAGTTGTATACATGGACATTCATTTTTTTTGCACTGAAGCTCACTGAAATATTTTCACGTCACGTAACGTCATGTCGCTGATATGTGTGTATCGACCCTTTTAAACCGACATTTTTAACTAACTCAGAGGGATTTATCTTCTTGAGACATCTTGTCCGATTGGTGTTGTCAAGGAGCTGGATGGCAACTACAAGGTATGAAAGCCGTTGTTCATGACTCTTGACAAACCTGGTAATTTGCAGACTGTGGAGTATGGAAAAGTCTCTATGGAGGTCACTATTTCGAGTGTACACAAAAGCAAGTCTGTTCGTTTGAAAGCGTTGTATGATCAGGATCTTGATTTTTTGTATAGAACTATAGCTGAATACCATAAGTACATACTGGTTTCACAATTTAGTGGTTATAACAGCAATTTATTTTATATAGTCAGAGTATAATTTATCCCAATATCAGATATACTTAATTTATTTGATGTATGTATTAATCAGAACTATTTCACTTTTGACAAGAAGGTATATATTCAAAATGAAGGTTTACCAATGGGAAGCCTTATATCACCAATGCTGGTAAAAATTTATATGAACAGTTGAGAAAGAAAAATCTTTGAATGTAACATTTCAAAAAATATTTTATTCTGACGACTAGACGACATATTAGCTTGTTTTGTTGGTAGTGAACGACAATTAGAGGTATTTTTCAATCATATTAATAATTTACACCGAAAAATTAAATTCACATTAGAAGTTGAAGAAAATAATTCAATTAATTTTCTTGATTAAAAAATTCAAAGAGTTAATAATGTACTTGATTATTCAATTTTCAGAAAACCAACGCACACTGATGTGACTATACCATATCATTCCAATCATTTCATGTCATAAAAATTAGCAGCATACAAATTCAATGATACGTAGAGCAAATTCACTTTCTATCAACAAATACAATTTTGATACAGAAATTAATACAATTAAACAAATAGCAACATCCAATGTTGATCCATTGCATATAATAAAAATGAGAAAAAGTGGCATTATAACTAATATTTCCTAAACAAACTAAGGAAATACAAAATTACAAAACCATCACATATGCTGGTAATAGTTCTAATAATCTTATTCCAAAGATAGTATCTCTAGCAACAAATACAACAATTTCTTTTAAAACAGAAAGTAGGGTAGGGTGTGGCAGTTTGGTACGATTCTTTCGGTAACCTATACTTACTAACCAAAAACATTTTTAACAAATATCGATATGAGGGAATAACTACATACATATATTGACAACTCATTTTTATAAGTAAAAGTAGAAATATGGAAGTAGTTTTAAAGGAAAATGATCTTGAGACAAAGTAAGTTATTTTCAAAGTGTGTCCCACCATGGGGCAGTTCGGGACCATGGTGGACTACTAGCTACTAATCCAAAACTATCTACCTCTAAAACATCAAAACTGATTACCAAATGTATTTTATTCATTAAGCAAACAAATAATCTAACTGATAGCTTCATTAACCATCAAAAATATTTCACAATAGAGCAACAAAAATTTAAAGCACATTATAATTTTTCAAAGAAACATGAAAACTTATATAGGAAGCCAATCTACTAGTACTACTCGATACTTTTTCGGTAATTTAGCCATTTTACCTCTTTTAAGAGCAGATCATCCTGAATCGGGTGGAAAAATCATAGTTCCTTTTTTTTGCAAGAATTTCACTATTGGTTAGTCTGGATCACTGACATCCTGAACGCACCCCACACCGCACCTAGTAATATATTTTGTTGGTAGTAAATTTGACCAAAATGAAAACTCCTACATCAATTGTTGTGTCGTCAAGTATAGTCCTTCTATTTCGTAGTCTTCGATCATAGAAGTCCTGCCTAGATGCGAATTTTGAAGATTGTGGATTCTCTCCTTCACTAAGTGATTATTTCCTGACTCGTTTTGTTGCTGGATATGTACAAGTCTGTGGAGGGCAGTTTTTATTATGCCTACAATACAGCAGCATTATGTACTTTCCTTCCGTTTTGTAAAAAAATCCAGTGTCGCCTAAATGTGTTTACAAAATACTGTAACAAGTTGGCTGTTATGATTTCCATCGGACTATAGTATTTTAATTTCGTCGGAATAATGATTCGCAATTAGTAAACTTGTTTCACTTCCAAATTTTGTGTATTTAAACGACATCGTACATAGGAAAAGTCTCTTCCAATCAGTAATAATCAGAAGTATATTGTGGTGGTTTCACATATTTGCTACTCTGGAGCCCCTATGCAGGACCTAAGTACCAACTAGACAACACCACTAGAGACAACAGAGAACCGGCCACGATGGAATAAGCAATACATCTCCATCCACTACGTCACAGCTGAGAGCTGAATAATTCCAGAACTTCACCAAGTTAAGTCCTTTGTTTTATACTCAATTCATGGCAATCTGGAATTGGAGATTTTTATTGTATAACTGCGTTCGGATTCGTCTTGTATTTTGGATATGCAGTTAATGTGAATTATCTTATTGATTTATGAATAAATATAATTTACTGAAACCTTTGATATTTGATTTTCAGCAATTTATATTAACTTGGATCACCGCGTTAACATATTTTCAGTGTTTTGTTTTGTCGAGTTAAAGTAAATATAAGGTTTTCCTGTTTTTAGCCTCTTTAGTTTTTTGTTTAATTAAAGTTATTATAGCTTAAAATACTGGTGGCGTCCAATTTAATATCGATTGTTCACCCCATCCCAGTGTGAGCTGTATGAAAATACTTTAACTGAGGCCGAATACCATTACCTGAGGAAGAGTCTCCAGTCGGGGTTATTAAATCCCTTAAAAATGGCGCCTCTCCGAGGAGAATTTTTCTTAAGTTATTTCGGAGAGTTACTTATTCTTCAGTTACTCCCACCTCTAATTCGAAATTTTTTACTTCGATATTTTAAAAACGAGTCGAAAGACGCTCTCTTCTTCCTATATCGTATCGTTGCTCGATTAGAAGCAGTCTACAAATATATTTTGCTGGTAAGTCTTTCTATTTTTTTTCAAATTATAGTGGTGTGCTTACAAATCAATAAATTCCGATTTTTCAAACTTCTACATATTTCCTTAATATATTTCGATTATTTGAAAACGTTATTTTTTTGATGTTTCCAGTTTTGTCAACTTTATTATTTTTCTTAAAAAACTAGGTAAAAAAATATGTAAGGGATTTAATAACCTTACCGACCACGACTGGAAACTCTTCCTCAGGTAGTGGTATTCAGCCTCAGTTAAAGTATTTTCATATAGCTCACACTGGGATGCGGTGAATAATCGATATTAAATTGAACGCCACCAGTTTTTTAAGCGATAATTACTTTAATTAAACAAATTCTAAAAAGGTGAAAAACTGGAAAACCTTATATTTACTTTAACTCAACAAAACAAAATACTGAAAATATTTTAACGCGGTGGTTCAATATAATATAAATTGCTGAAAATCAGATATCAAAGGTTTCAACAAATTATATTTATTCATAAATCAATAAGATAATTCACATCAACTGCATATCCAAAATACAAGAGGAATGCGTACGCAGTTATACAATAAAAATCTCCAATTCTAGATTTCCATGGCTAGGTCCTAGTGGATGGAGATGTGGTGCTTATTCCATTCCGGCCGGTTCCCTGTTGTCTCTAGTTTCTAGCGGTGTTGTCTAGTTGGTACTTAGGTCCTACATAGCAGAGCAGCAAATATGGGGAACCACCACAATATACTTCTGATTATTACTGATAGGAAGAGACTTTTACTATAGTCCGATGGAAATCGTAACAGACGATCGGCTTGTTACAATACTTATTATCTCTTTTTAAAACTATAAAATGCCCTGGTACTGTCGTAATACTGCTAAAAAATTTGTGTTTACTCTCAAAATATCAGTTGGGTAGGTTGGTACATTGTCCCTACGAATTTGTCCCAATCTGCCCCAAACAGCATCAGCACGTAAAACCTTAAACCACTTATTTTCTGTTGGTTTTGTGTTTATGCCCTAAACTTAACCTCACAGTTTATTGTGGACCAACACAAATATCATCATGCACAAGTTACTCCCTATGTGGTCTTACACATAATAGTTTATTACTTAACAAGAGTTGTAACTAGCATATTACGTACGAGTGGAAAAATTACGCTTGAAGCCGCGAAGCAGAGTGTGCGTAATTCTATTAGTATGTAATACTTAGAACTCGTGTTAAGTAATATACTTTACCTACGACCACCCCTGTAAGTAGTCAAAAACACACAGTCGGTAATCAATGTAAGACGTCTATTACGCACGGTAAAACAAAACGCACGGCTGTAAAGTAAATCGCACGGCTTCCATAGCAACCACTTGGCAACTGTCAATAGACGTAGCCATCTTATTCAAAATTTATTACTTAAATTTTAGACATTGAATTTTATTCTATATATAAATGGTAGATAACATATGAGATTGCATTTAATACTAAGAGTTATTTGGAATTATATGATAATTGGTTCCGTTTCATTCAATCCGAATCTTTTAGCTGTCTGAATGTATCTCATATTAGTAAACAATACTATACTATACACCAAGCGACTAAAGTGGCCCATTTAATCCCTGAGGGAAGTAATCCACTTAAGGGATTAATGTCACTTTAGTCGAGAGGTGTATACGCCATTTTATGCAATTCCGGTAATTCTACATACATTTTTAATAAAAATAAATACTAGTGTTTTAAATGAAACTCAACGTTTCTAGCTAATTCCACAATATAAAGAAGAATATTAAAAATTCTAAAAAACTGACAATTGTTTCGATAACTGAATATCATCGTCAGAATGACAGAAGTTACATTTCATTTTATGCCTACCTAATGTTTAGTAGTTATTTTTGTCTAGACCAACAAGTGACCTACCTGGTGATTGACTTAATATATGTTAATAGAAAAAAGAAGAAGATGTGATATTACAAATATTGAAGCTTAGATATTATTAGCCCTATGGTGATATCCTGGATATCATTTTTCCAATTAAGATCAGTATAACTGTGCAATGATATAGAAAACCAGGAAAACTATATCTGCAGATCTTTACAATTATCACTTAAGAAGACAGTTTAATAGCGGAAAGCTTCCTAGATTTATCTGTTCATTGACGACTTCATAGTGTGGGATTCTTAAGTGTCTTCTAATTTCCAACTCTTCAAGGAAATCCAGTTCTTGTTTCTTATCACAAATATGTAGTACTTCTAGTTCTATGTTTGGTGTCAACGAATGGTTGGTGTCAAGTGTCAAGTAGTTGCGTAATGGGATTTATATGGTTGTTTTAATATGTATGCTCGTAAGTGTTCACTGTATCTGATTTCAAAATTTCTAAGGGTCTGACCCATATAGACAGCATTACATTCTGGACATTTGAGTTTATATATACCTGATTTCTTTAATGTTGGTTTTTTTGTTTTAACATTTTTGTACTTACGTTACTTTCTGTTTTAAAAACAATTGTTGTATTCGTTGCTAAAGATACTATGTTTAAAATATTATTAGAAATAGCTCCTGCATATGTGATGGTTTTATAAGTTTTTATTTCTTCAGTTTGTTTAGGAAATATTACTTGTAATGCCACTTTTTCCTCTTTTTTATTGATTAGCTTATTTATCATATGTAATGAATAACCGTTGGATGTTGCTATTTGTCTAATTGTACTAATCTCTCTATCAAAATTACATTTGTTCATAGGAACTGAAAATGCTCTATGTATCATTGAATTGTATGCCGCTAGTTTATGTGACAGGGGGTGATTGGAACTATAAGGAATTGTCACATCAGCGTGTGTTGGTTTTCGGTAAATTGCATAATCAAGTACATTAATAACTCTTTGAATTTTTAAATCAAGAAAATTGATCGAGTAATTTTCTTCAACTTCTAATGTAAATTTAATTTTTGGGTGTAAATAATTAATGTGGTTGAAAAATATATCTAATTGTCGTTCACTGCCTATAAAACAAGCTAATATGTCATCTACATAGCTATACCAAAATAAAACATTTTTTGAAATATTATTTTCAAAGATTTTTCTTTCTATACTGTCCATAAAAATGTTTGCCAAAATAGGTGATATAGGGCTTCCCATTGGTAAACCTTCATTTTGAATATATATGTTATTGTCAAAAGTGAAATAATTCTGACTGATACATACATCAAACAGATTAAGTATATCTGATATTATTCCTGGATTACTATTTTTATCTTCTAGTAATTTTCTTACAAGTATAAGACATTTTTTAGGAGGAATTTTAGTGAACATATTAGTAACGTTAAATGAAATAAGCTTAGCTTTATCTTGTAATTTGAATTATTTTAATTTTTTGATTAGTTCTATTGAATTTCTAATTGAGTACTTAGATTCATATCCGTAATTATTGAGTATATTGTAAAGCTTCTTTGCCAATATATTATTAGGAGTATTAACATAAGAAACTACAGGTCTAATTGGTTTCGGTATTTTATGTAATTTAACGGTTTCATATAATTGTGGACAATGAGGATTCTTATGTATCATGGACCTCTTTTCGTAATCACTTAAAAGATAACTTGAATTATTAACAATATCCCTTACATTATTAGAAAATTTCTTTGTTGGGTCTGCTCTAAGAACTTTTACATCGGATTCTATAAAGTTATATATTTTTGACTTATAATTTTCAGATGTCAATATGACAGTTGTGTTCCCCTTATCAGATTTTGTAACTGTTAGGTTATTATCTTCTACTTCCTTTTTTATTGCATTTAAAACTGTAACGTCATATTTTGTTTGACGTTTAACTTTTGAAGGTACAATATTTTTGATTAAATTGGCAATTTTTAATTTCTCATAAAGAAAATTATTTGAATTAGATTTTAAAGCTATTTCTGACTCTGTAGCTATAATTTGTTTAATATTATTCGTAAATTTTGGTGGTATGCTGTAGATAAAACCTTTATTTAAAAATTCTATTTCACTATCTATAAAATTAGTGTCTGAAATGTTTTCAAATCGTGATGCAAAGTGTGTTGGAATGTAGGTACTTACAGTTTCATGATGTTTAGAGTATTGAATTTTATGTTGTGTGTGTTCAAGTTTCTGTAGCATTTGTTCTTGTTTCTTAAATTTGTTATGCTTCATCGTGCTGACACTTTCTCTAATTTTGTCATCTAAACAGTCAAATTCTACTGGATGTAATTGGAATGTGAGTTCTGAATGTACAAAAGTTTTATGTAGTTGTCTAAGGAGTCTCTCACTTTGAACCATTTCTTACTCCTTTTATCCAAACTTGTTGAGCACATTTTATAGCTTTTTGTGCTTGTGGTGTTTTAGTGTGACATTTTATATTCACATAATTTGGTATTACCTTTTTTTCTAAGGCATTCTTGGCTAAACCAAATGTTTTGTGATGCTTTGTAACATTTTTGTAGTAACAGTTGGGTCAAATCCTCTCACATTTCATCAAACATTAGCACACAATATTTATCCAAATTTTTCAGTTTGCCAACAGCATGTTGTGAATGGTTAAAAATATTAACTGTCTCGACCCTTACTTCGTGGAATCTACTCATATTAGTGTTTTAAAATATATTACGTCAATCTTCAGGTAGGTCACTTGTTGGTCTAGACAAAAATAACTACTAAACATTAGGTAGGCATAAAATGAAATGTAACTTCTGCCATTGACAGCTAAAAATTATAATCCAAAAATATATAACTTTATAGAATCTAGCGATGTAAAAGTTCTTAGAGCAGACCCAACACAGAAGTTTTCTAATAATGTAAGGGATATTGTTAATAATTCAAATTATATTTTTAGTGATTACGAAAAGAGGTCCATGATAAATTAGAATCCTCATTGTCCACAATTATATGGAACCGTTAAATTACATAAAATAACGAAACCAATTAGACCTGTAGTTTCTTATGTTAATACTCCTAATAATATATTGGCAAAGAAGCTTAACAATATACTCAATTGTTACGGATATGAGTCTAAATACTCAATTAGAAATTCAGTAGAACTAATCAAAAAATTAAAAGCATTCAAATTACAAGATAACGCTAAGCTTATTTCATTTGACGTTACTAATATGTTCACTAAAATTCCTCCTAAATAATGTCTAGTACTTGTAAGAAAATTACTATAAATATATTAATCCAGGAATAATATCAGATATACTCAATTTGTTTGATGTATGTATTAATCAGAATTATTCCACTTTTGACAATAACATATATATTCAAAATGAAGGTTTACCAATGGGAAGCCCTATATCACCTATTATGGCAAACATTTTAATGGACAGTTTAGAAAGAAAATCTTTGAAAATAATATTTCAAAAAACGTTTTATTTTGGTATAGATATGTAGATAACATATTAGCTTGTTTTATAGGCAGTGAACGACAATTAGATATATTTTTCAACCACATTAATAATTTACACCCAAAAATTAAATTTACATTAGAAGTTGAAGAAAATAACTTAATCAATTTTCTTGATTTGAAAATTCAAAGAGTCAATAATGTACTTGATTATGCAATTTACCGAAAACCAACACACACTGATGTGACAATTCCATATAATTCCAATCACCCAGTGCCACATAAGCTAGCGGCATACAATTCAGTGATACATAGAGCATTTTCAGTTCCTATGAACAAATGTAATTTTGATAGAGAGATTAATACAATTAGAAAAATAGCAACATCCAACGGTTATCCATTACATATGATAAATAAGCTAATTAATAAAAAAGAGGAAAAAGTGGCATTACAACTAATATTTATAAATAAATAAAAACTTATAAAGCCATCACATACACAGGAAATATCTCTAATAATATTTCAAAGATAATATCTTTAGCAACGAATACAACCATTTCTTTTGAAACAGAAAGTAACGCAAGTACAAAATTGTTAAATGTTAAAACAAAAATACCAACATTAAAGAAATCAGGTATATATCAACACAGATGTCCAGAATGTAATGCTGTCTATTTGGGTCAGACCCTTAGAAATTTTGAAATCCGATACAGTGAACACTTACGAGCATACATATTAAAACAACCAGATAAATCCCATTACGCAAAACATCTACTTGACAGCAACCATTCATTGACACCTAACACAGAACTAGAAGTACTACATATTTGTGATAAGAAACAAGAACTGGATTTCCTTGAAGAGTTGGAAATTAGAAGACACTTAGAAACCCACAATATGAAGTCGTCAATGAACTGATAAATCTAGGGAGTTCTCCACTTTTAAACTGTCTTCTTAAGTGATAATTGTAAAGATCAGCAGATTTAGTTTTCCTGGTTTTCTATATCATTGCCCAGTTATACTGATCTTAATTGGAAAAATGATATCCAGGATATCACCATAGGGTTAATAATATCTAAGCTTCAATATTGATAATATCACATCTTCTTCTTTTTTCTATTAACATATATTAAGTCAATCACAAGGTAGGTCACTTCTTGGTCTAGCAAAAATTAACTATTAATCATCAGGTAGGCATCAAATAAAATGTAACTTCTGTCTTTGTGACGATGATATTCAGTTATCGAAACAATTGTCAATTTTTTAGAATTTTCAATATTTTTCATTATATTGTGGAATTAGCTAGAAACGTTGAGTTTCATTTAAAACAATAATATGAGTAGATTCCACGAAGTAAGGGTCGAGACAGTTAATATTTTTAACCATTTACAACATGCTGTTGGCAAACTGAAAAATTTGGATAAATATTGTGTGCTAATGTTTGATGAAATGTCACTTTATACAGGGCTGTTACACTATAATTTGAGTAAGGATTACGTTGAAGGTTTTGTTGACTTTGGTGGTTCTGACAGACGTGCTGCATTTGCCGATCATGCATTGGTTTTTATCGCGAAAGGAAATTAGAAAAAAATGGAAACAACTAATATTCATTTCATTTTGTGAAATTTCAACTCCAACGCATGATTTGATAAGGATTATCAAAGATGTAGTACGTCTTGTTAGAGACACAGGTCTTCATGTAGTTGCTACTATATGTGACCATGGCAGCAATATTCAAAGTGCTATAAATACATTATTAAAAGACACCAATGTTTATTGCATCGAAAGTAAAAATGATAATAGGTATGAGGGGTGGGGTGCCCGAAATTATCCAACATTAACACCTGATTTTTGCGCCAATTGATACTTCAAATTTCAGGTATCATGTTAATAACATAAATAAAAGATTGAATTATTGATGTCTTAAACAGACATTTTTATATCGAGAAAAGCGTTTGTTAATTCTTACCCCGTCCTTGGGACTAAAACTAACAGCTCTGGAGCAAGTATTAACATGATGTTATGAAAAACTAATCCCATGAAAGAAAACGAACATGCGAATGACATAATACTTTATTATTGAAAAATATTTTATAAACTATAACTATAGACTAACTAAGTAGACTCTATTAAGAATAAGAAAAACTATTCGTACTCATCGTCATCTGAATCACAATCCAAGCAAATGAATGATGTGATATCACCCTTGATGCACCCAACTTGGGCCCATTCTTTACAAGAGATACATTGTATCCAATCACCACCTGATAAATCATCCTTATACAACATACCACAAACAATGCAAAAACATTCATCCTCTTCATCAGAATCATTGCTTTCGTTTAATATTCTTTTCTTTACCTTTTCTATTTTCTCGTCTTTCTTCCCCTTTCCGTTTCCTTTTTTTTATTCTCTTTGTTCTGTTTTATTTCTTCCATTTTCCTCTTTTTCAGTTCTCTGATGTGTTGTTCTTCTTCCAACGCATTTTTTTCCGGTGTAACGGTGAGAATGGCAGATTTTTTAGCCCGTTTGCGGTTGGATGGAACTCGTGGTTGAGCTTTTGGCAGAGGTCTTACAGTTTCAATTGAGAAATCACTAGAATCCCTCTGCAAACCTGATGGTCCAGATACTGGCCCATTAAACACGTGCGCAGTAACTACAGTTGAGCTGTCCAAATTGGGCATATCGTTCAGTAGTTCAGAATTGATTGAATTTTATGACAGATCTTGATTCGTCGGGTCCGGACGGTCCGTGACATATGATGGCGCAAAGTCCGAATCTTGGAAAACTTCGTCGTTAAATGGCCAGATACCAGATTTTCTGAATGCGTTTATCACATTCCTCGGATTCAATGCCAGAGGTAATGCATCTTTAACAATACCAGGGAGATCATATATGGTGTCATAGTTTCTCCGGGATTACTACTCATCCAAGAAGTTTGCGCTCTATTTAGATAATTTTTAAGTGGACCATAGACTTCAACATCAAGAGGCTGTAGGTGATGGGAGCAATGAGGTGGGAATGACAATAAAATAATATTATTTTCCTTGACTTTGTTAACCACTTCTATATTCACATGTGAGCTGTGGTTGTCCAGTAAGAGTAAGAAGGGATCTTCTTTCGACGGCTTCACATGATGAATAAAATGATCAATGAATTTTCCAAACTCTTTTTGAGTCATCCAGCCCGTTTATTTCCAACTCCTATGCATTCTGGTGGTCCATTCCTAACAAATATGTCATTGTAACGAATACGAGAAAAGACAAACATACAGGGTATGGCATTGCCAATAGCATTTGTTGCTACTGCAAGTGTAACTTGTATACCTCGTTCAGCAGATGTTACTGCACCGACCTGCTTTATGCTTTTCCAGATATTTATAAAAGTGTAAAGTAAAAACTGACATAAGATTAGTAGGGTAGCCAAGAAGACAGATACCTGTAACGTCAACATTCCAAATTCGAGATGGTGGGAAGCTGTATCTTTCTAGCACTCTTCTGTATTTCTCAGAAAATTTTGAACGTTAGTTTTATTAAATTAAGTCGCTCTACTCAACTAGTGGCTTCAGGGCTTCGTATCGCCAACCTCGGATTTCTCTTCATGAAATTAGTGAACCAGTCATTACCGGCCATCTGGTTAACATGCCAGGACTCTGGTACCTTCTCAACATTGTAAAACTTAGCACACTGATATGCTTATCGCCTTACGTCTTCAGGTAGTAATCCGAAATAAATATTGGAGCACTTCAACAAATATTCTGCTATAATTTCTTCTTGTGCAGCATTGAAAACTAAGCGGGTTCTCTGGTAACCCACTGCTGCTTGTGCACCCGATTTCTTTTTTTTCACGAAATTATAGAGTGAAACGTGACAGAGCTCAAACTCTGTTTCTACTTCTCTTTTATACGTTCTCATTCTGTAATACAATGGAACGAAATTTTTTTTATAATTATCATACCCAGTCTATAACCTTGTTAATACTAGCCCCTACATTTGGGGTAGGTATGAACACGTCAATTCTAACCCCGGGGATTTGTTAAGTTTATCCCCAAAGGAATATTTTTAATTACAAAAACAATACAAAGAAAATATTTCTAGAAAAGTTAGTCAATTGAGCTACACATCCTTATTAAGTATGAAACAGGCTTCTAGAAAGATGAAAAGCATAATAACAAGGCTGTATATTTTGAGCACAAATCAAAAAACTTTAAGGTTAAAAATGTTCGTTACCTGCGTAATAAATTGATACGGTACACATGTGTCTTGCAGGACGCGTGGAGCACGCATATTCGCCGATCCCACTCAATTCAGCATTAGAATATCAACAGCAGCCTTCTGATTGGTCATTAAATTTTGCGCGTTAATTAAATATGAATGAATGTGAACAGTAAAGTTTGAATATGCCTAAAATTTTTATACTCACTGAAATTTTATAATACACCGTGTAAAATGAGTGAGATCTTCAGAATAAACCGCAATATAATATAAATTAAATTTAAAACGACAATAATACTTGATTGAAATTTACTACCTATACAAAACATTAATTTTGTTATTATTTTCTTTCCAATATATGTTGCGTCTAGCTTCTTTTTTCTCTTGTGACTTATTTGCTTTACAACACAGTTGTACCTAAATAACTACATATTATTAATACCTAAACTAGTTGATGTACCCAGCATATGACTTGACCTTATGTAACGAGGCTATTACATTTCATCCAATATTTCTTTAATAGGAAGTTTACTTGAAAAAAATTTAGAAAATATTTTTTAATTTCTTTAAGAACAAAATTTACTGCACAATTTTTCCACACATTCACTGTAAACCAAAATTTACAAAATTTTTTGGACATTACCACAAAACATTTGAAATTTTTTTAACATGCTTCCATAAAAAATTCTAGAATTAAAGTTGGAATACAATTCTTTGTAAAAAATTACCGTAAGTTGTTGTACTACGTATAAGCAATGGAAAGACTGAAATTGGTGAAAATCGAAAGAGGATTGTTCATACTATTATTAAAAAAACTGCAACTTTCCATCCATAATACAAACCGAGTTATAAAACATCAAAGTTGAACTTTTTCTTACATTCATATTCCAAAGGGTCTGAAAATCCAAATAAAAATTTTATTCGGATAAAATTTTCCAAATACGGGTTTTTAAGCGTTAAAAAAACTCAATTATTTTTACAAATTTATTTAATAAATAGATAAACACGATCCCTAATATAAAATGAAATGAACACAGCGGTTTTATGCACCCAAAGATTTGTTGTCAAAGACACAAGATTGTAAATTATGAGGCGCTTTTCTTTTCCTGGTCGGTAAGGATCCAAATGATGTATATTCATGTTCTCTTAGGTTTTTTAACTCTGGACGTTGCTGGGACGTAGGTCTTCCTGCACTAATTTTTCTTTTTCCACCCAATACAAGTTTTCTTCTTGTAACAGCAGTTGGTTGCACACCAATCTGAATCTTGTGACATCTACGTGCATTTCCTGTCTTTTTAGCTTTAACTGATTTAAGCCCACTGTAGGATCCAAATGTATGCAAAGCAGATATGAAGTCCGATTCCGTTTTTGCAAATTGTTGTGCGTTTTTTAACATTTTTCTGACAGCAGGAACAAATATGTCTGGACTGGACTCTAAACCCGTATTAATTCGTCTAAAAATATCTCGAAGTTGTTGTTGTTCTTCTTCTGAAATGGCAGATTGTTTTGCAGTAACATTATTATTTTCAGTTCCATTAATGACAACTTCTAATGAAACTTCCTCATTTACTTTGGAACTATTAGTTTCATTTGATAAAATACTATCACTTCTGACATTTTTATGTAAAGGAGTAAACCACCCCAGAGGCGGCAATGTTCCTTGTGCAACATAGAAAATGTCGTTTTTTATATTTTCACAGTATAAATTAAATTATGTGTTAATATCATTTTCTACCCGTAAAACCACAGCTGATGACTGTCTACAGAGTTTTCCAGACTGCCCTGAATTACATGAGCAAATTCCTCTTATAATGTCTACAAAATAACATTTGTTCTAATTTAACCCTTTTACTTCGGGTTAATTAGAGGGAATGTATTTTTGGCTTTGCGAAGGACCACTACGGCCGTTTGTCACTGAAGTAACGATGAACCGTAGAATGAAATTAAAACACTGATATCACGTTATGATTTATATTGTCATGAAATATAAGTTATTTACTGTTGCTTCGACAATTAAGAATTCACTTGACTTTTCGCGATAACTGAAAGTATTGTGCACATACTATGTTGGTTTATTAAAAGAATAAAGATTACGGACACATGGTGGTTCCCGGGTTCAAAAACGCCGGCTGGTTTTACGAAGTTGTAGCATGATGTATGATGAAAGAGGGTGTCTGAGAAGTGTGAAAGCTATCTGGGAAGTGAAGTAAAAATGAGGCTATTTTCGTATTTATATGGTTGATGACGTAGGATCGAGGAATGAGTAAACTATTAGAAACTAGCCAATGGGATAAAAGTATTTTAAAATGTAACGTTCGAACAACAAGTGGATGTTGCAGATATGAAGATGTTTTTTGTGGGGTTTTCAACGGTTTCGTAGATACAGATAACAGAGTTTGGAAGAGAGTTTTTATGAAGAGATAAGATGTCGGGGACTTTGATATGTTCAGTAGAATTTCGGAAAACGATATTTATCTGTTTTTCTTAGGTGTTAGTAAATTTAAATGACTTTTTTAGTGAAGTAAAGAAATATTAACTGTTGAAAATAAGGATATATTTAGTTATGTGTTTTGAGCATAATATTCGACTTTTATTATACAGGGGAAATTGAAATAGAATCACGGGAGAATTTGGTAATTAAAAACCAAATTCGAACATATTGGGGGCGCGGGAAGAATGGAAGAGAGGTGAGAGATGGCTGCTCTCAGACATCGAATGCTGATGTTAGTGAAAGGGTATGGAGCGTGAGTGTGTGTACAGTGTTGATGCAGGTTTGTGAATGAAAGTGAATAATTTTGAGAGTAACTATGTAAATAGGTGTATATGGGTTGTAAAGTAACCTAATGTTGGTGTCAGAGTGTTGTAAGGACTCTAACGTCATGAATGTAATGAATGAATAAGATTTGAGGTTAGAGTGTTGTAAGGACTCTAACGTCATGAATGTAACGAATGAATAAGGTTTGAGGTTAGAGTGTTGTAAGGACTCTAACGTCATGAATGTAACGAATGAATAAGAGTTGAGGTTAGAGTGTTGTAAGGACTCTAACGTCATGAGTGTAACGAATGTAAGCAATATACTCTAGAAATGGACTAGAGTTGTAAACGATAAGAGTGTAAGCAATATACTCTAGAAATGGACTAGAGTTGTAAACGATAAGAATGTAAGCAATATACTCTAGAAATGGACTAGAGTTGTAAACGATAAGAGTGTAAGCAATATACTCTAGAAATGGACTAGAGTTGTAAACGATAAGAGTGTAAGCAATATACTCTAGAAATGGACTAGAGTTGTAAACGATAAGAGTGTAAGCAATATACTCTAGAAATGGACTAGAGTTGTAAACGATAAGATTGTAAGCAATATACTCTAGAAATGGACTAGAGTTGTAAACGATAAGAATGTAGCAATATACTCTAGAAATGGACTAGAGTTGTAAACGATAAGAGTGTAAGCAATATACTCTAGAAATGGACTAGAGTTGTAAACGATAAGAAGGTAAGCAATATACTCTAGAAATGGACTAGAGTTGTAAACGATAAGAGTGTAAGCAATATACTCTAGAAATGGACTAGAGTTGTAAACGATAAGAAGGTAAGCCATATACTCTAGAAATGGACTAGAGTTGTAAACGATAAGAGTGTAAGCAATATACTCTAGAAATGGACTAGAGTTGTAAACGATAAGAAGGTAAGCAATATACTCTAGAAATGGACTAGAGTTGTAAACGATAAGAGTGTAAGCAATATACTCTAGAAATGGACTAGAGTTGTAAACGATAAGAGTGTAAGCAATATACTCTAGAAATGGACTAGAGTTGTAAACGATAAGAAGATAATAATACCTTTGTCCAGGTATTCACATAAAAGAATAATACCTTTGTCCAGGTATTCACATAAGAGAATAATACCTTTGTCCAGGTATTCACATGAAAGAATAATACCTTTGTCCAGGTATTCACATAAAAGAATAATACCTTTGTCCAGGTATTCACATGAAAGAATAATACCTTTGTCCAGGTATTCACATAAAAGAATAATACCTTTGTCCAGGTATTCACATAAAAGAATAATACCTTTGTCCAGGTATTCACATAAAAGAATAATAAATGCAGTAAAGAACGAGAATGTTTACGTCGATTCTAGTTCGACAAGTGTGGTACCAGTTTGTTTTACGAGTAACGGTCCAGGAACCTCGGACTTCCCAGTGTTTAATGAGATAATGAGAAACGAAAGAGAATGTTTAAGTCGATTCTATTTCGACAAGTGTGGTACCAGTTTGTTTTACGAGTAACGATCCAGGAACCTCGGACTTCCCAGTGTTTAATGAGATAATGAGAGAAACGTAAGAGAATGTTTAAGTCGATTCTATTTCGACAAGTGTGGTACCAGTTTGTTTTACGAGTAACGGTCCAGGAACCTCGGACTTCCCAGTGTTTAATGAGATAATGAGAGAAATGTAAGAGAGTATGCTCATGAGACTAGAGCAAGTACGAATGCGTGCAACAACAAGTGAGTAAGAGTAAGTATGAATGAATGTGAATGCAAATGTAAATACGAGTATGTACGAATAAGTGTAAAAGTATTATGAATGTGAGCTTTGAGTGCCAATATGAGAATGAGTATGAGTTTGATTAAGGTGCAATTGTATGCGAGTGCAAGTAATAATTCATGTGTGAGTTAGCATAAAAGTAAATGTAAGGTAGTGACCACGAGTGTTTAAGTATGATGAAAGAGTTTTTTCTAACTCTTTTGAGATTGTTTTTGTATATGTTTTTATGATTATAGATGTTTGTGTTAAGGGGACCCGACTCTTTTGCGGGTAAGAATGAGTTTGTAAAATGTTTTAATTAATGTAAAGGAGTTATTTCTGTTCTCGTCAAGAAAAGGAGGGTAAGATATGTATACAATGTTTTTGTCAAGTCGTTTTAAATTCAAAGTGTCGTCAATGTGATTGTTTAAGTAACATATGAGTAAGGGGGATGCCGTTTTCTTCTAAACGTCACCCAAGTGTTTATATTATCCAAGTATCATCTTCTTCAACCATGCATCTTCTTCAACCAAGTATCTTCATCTTTTCAACCAAGTTTCTTCATCTTTTCAACCAAGTTTCTTCATCTTTTCAACCAAGTATCTTCTTTTTCAACCAAGTATCTTCATCTTTAACCAAGTATCTTCATTTTTAACCAAGTATCTTCTTCTTTAACCAAGTATCTTCATTTTCAACCAAGTTTCTTCATCTTTTCAACCAAGTTTCTTCATCTTTTCAACCAAGTTTCTTCATCTTTTCAACCAAGTTTCTTCATCTTTTCAACCAAGTATCTTCATCTTTTCAACCAAGTATCTTCATCTTTTCAACCAAGTATATTCTTCTTCATTTCAACCAAGTTTCTTCATCTTTTCAACCAAGTTTCTTCATCTTTTCAACCAAGTTTCTTCATCTTTTCAACCAAGTATCTTCATCTTTTCAACCAAGTATCTTCATCTTTTCAACCAAGTATATTCTTCTTCATTTCAACCAAGTTTCTTCATCTTTTCAACCAAGTTTCTTCATCTTTTCAACCAAGTATCTTCATTTTCAACCAAGTTTCTTCTTCATTTCAATACCTTTATCCAGGTATTCACATAAGAGTAATGTTCATGTCAAAGTGTCTAAGCTTTTTTTTTGTTAATCGTCCAGGGTTTTAAGTGTTAAAGTATTTGTTTCTCAATGTTCAAGTATAAGTTTAAGTTTTTCACATAGTTTCAAGTATATAAGTATCACTGTCCTCTTCCAGAGGACTAAAGGATTGTTTTCTTGACGAGAAAGAGTTTAAGCAATGATGAGTGAGTGCTATTCTGCACTGTAAGGGCGTTGAGTACAAATGAATCGTTTATTCGAGTGTAAGTGTTGGTTTGAAATTTATTTATTTATGAGCTAAGAGTGTTTTGTGAATTAAGAATGTTTTTGAGGGTAAGTTGTGATTTGAAAGTGGTGTGGTCACACCAGAAGAATGAATGTAATGAGTAAGAGAGGGGTTATCCGTAAGGTATTGTGAATGAGTTGTCCAGAACACTATGTTTCCTGACGATAATATTCTGGAGATTGTTGCATTGATGGTGAATGGTTAGGGTTTGGGATCTTGGGTTAACAAGTTTTCCAAAACTGTACATTTTTTTTCAAGAAATCAAAAAAAGTGTCACTAGCAATTAAATTTTGATCAGTCTCTTTTTCTTCAAGAGATCTTTTTGTATTATAATCTAATTTTGTTTTTAATATGTGAACGATTAGTGCATCAAATAACTCTTCCTTACTGATATTTAGATTTAACAATGACTTTACGATAGATCTAGCTTCGGACGTGAATGTTCTTAATTGTTGGGCAGTACATTTTGAAATGTTATTACAGGCTGTCAAACGGTTAAAATGGGCAGTAACAATCTGCCTTGTATTATTATATTTTGAATTTAGTAAATCCAACGCTACATCAAAATTGGTTTCATTTACCGGTAATTGAGAAATTAAATTGAGCGGGTCACCTTTCAAGTATGATTTCAAATAGTAGAATTTTTCAGTCTTGGATGTAAGCCGGGTGTTATTCACTATTAGTGCGTTAAAAAGGTCTATAAAGGCAGTGTATTTAGTGCTATCTCCTGAGAAAATCGGTATTTCTATGGAAGGTAATCTAATATGAGTTTCATTCTGAGACTGTACAGATAATTGGTTAGGTTGATTGATTTTAGGGTTTAATTTTTCGTAAGCATTTTGTAGCTTGCAGTGTAATGAGTAATATTTTTCATCAATCTGACTTCTATCATCGAATTCTACTTCAGTATCTACGGCTATGGTTTCAATTTGGTCTTGAATCTCAGAGTATTTAGAGTAATATTTTTCTAAGTTGACTATTCGGGATTTGAAAGCATACTTGTCTGACTCGTCCAGATTGTTATGGAACCAGTTGTAAATACGAGTAATTGCTGCTTTGCAACTTGCACGTTGCGTCTTTAATGAATCCATTTTGTAACTGATGTATTAATTATATGGTTAACATGAAATGTAAATGAATAGTTATGTTTGAACAATGCTTTTTTTTTATTAGCGTAATATATTTGTTTTATATTTTTGCTACCAGCCGTGCCTGTTCAGTTTTCTACGACTCGTTGCAAGTTAAAATGACACTGTAATTGTACCTGGTTTTCTCACACAACAATACCGACTAGTGTTATTATGGTTCCATGACAATCTCAATGTGTAATTATTTAGGACACACTGTACAATGAATGTATGTTTTATAAGAAATTTCAACGATGTTATTGTGATTAATCAATATTCAGGTGTAATTATTTAAGTCACGCTGTATAATATAAATATAAATGTTTATGTTGCATGAAAAATATATCAAAACTTTTATTATAAATCCAAATTAATACTAAGGTGAACTTATTTAAATCACACTGTATAATATAAATGTTTATATTGCATAAAAAATATCAAAGACTTTTATTACAAATCCAAATTAATATTAAGGTGAAATTATTTAAACCACACTGTATAATATTTTATTTTACACAAACAATGTCAAAGAATGTTATTATAAACCCAAGTTAATATTAAGGTGAAATTATTTAAAGTTTATGTTGCATAAAAAATATATCAAAGACTTTTATTATAAATCCATAGCAATGTTAATTATTTTAAAGTGTTTGAGTGCAGACTTTCCATCGTTTGATACGCAAATATATGAAAATATTCATCAGTTTTAACTATATTATCTTATAATATTAATATACATGACTGTAATTTTAAATTGTAAAATGTGATAAATGTTTTTGCATTGTTAGATCACTGAATTTCGTATCACACTATATTCTATGTTTACAAAATTTTACGTTGGTTGATAAGCAAATATACAAAATCTTTTATTATCGATAAATACCTTATCTAATGTCTGTTTTCTGCTGACTGAAATTCTCGAAGAGTTCTCGGGAACGCTGAGGGTCTATATTCTCTGGACTCCAAGGGCTGTTTCACTGCTCTCGCTAGGACTGTGCTTCACTATTTTCTGGTTCTATCCGGTCTCGAATCAGGACCATGTTCTAATTTAACCCTTTTACTTCGGGTTAATTAGAGGGAATGTATTTTTGGCTTTGCGAAGGACCACTACGGCCGTTTGTCACTGAAGTAACGATGAACCGTAGAATGAAATTAAAACACTGATATCACGTTATGATTTATATTGTCATGAAATATAAGTTATTTACTGTTGCTTCGACAATTAAGAATTCACTTGACTTTTCGCGATAACTGAAAGTATTGTGCACATACTATGTTGGTTTATTAAAAGAATAAAGATTACGGACACATGGTGGTTCCCGGGTTCAAAAACGCCGGCTGGTTTTACGAAGTTGTAGCATGATGTATGATGAAAGAGGGTGTCTGAGAAGTGTGAAAGCTATCTGGGAAGTGAAGTAAAAATGAGGCTATTTTCGTATTTATATGGTTGATGACGTAGGATCGAGGAATGAGTAAACTATTAGAAACTAGCCAATGGGATAAAAGTATTTTAAAATGTAACGTTCGAACAACAAGTGGATGTTGCAGATATGAAGATGTTTTTTGTGGGGTTTTCAACGGTTTCGTAGATACAGATAACAGAGTTTGGAAGAGAGTTTTTATGAAGAGATAAGATGTCGGGGACTTTGATATGTTCAGTAGAATTTCGGAAAACGATATTTATCTGTTTTTCTTAGGTGTTAGTAAATTTAAATGACTTTTTTAGTGAAGTAAAGAAATATTAACTGTTGAAAATAAGGATATATTTAGTTATGTGTTTTGAGCATAATATTCGACTTTTATTATACAGGGGAAATTGAAATAGAATCACGGGAGAATTTGGTAATTAAAAACCAAATTCGAACAACATTCTTCACAGTTTTTTGTTTTGACTTTGTAAATGTGATCTCTGTCTAAGTATATGTCAAATTC
This sequence comes from Galeruca laticollis, assembly GCA_963921935.1. NCBI lineage: Eukaryota > Metazoa > Arthropoda > Insecta > Coleoptera > Chrysomelidae > Galeruca > Galeruca laticollis. Next base: position 97,788,721 of record OY998180.1, on the reverse strand, counting down.
TGTTAAGTCACATTCATATGGCAGCATTTTTTTAACATTGAGTTAGAGTATCTGCCATTACTAAAATCAGTTAGTCGTTGCTTCATGTGGAGTTCATATCGTGTGATGATAAAGTCTACCAACTGAGTTAAATTAAATGCCATTACTCTATCTAAAATACAGTCTTTGAGGATCCGAAAAACTACTTCTACATAATTTGTGGTATTACTGCCGCGAATTGGTAGACTGCGTCTATAAAAGGAAACCAAAGATTCCTTTTTTTCCACAATTCATCAATACGATGAAGTAAATTTTCATACTTATAATTCTTTGCATGAGATTTAAATAAATTTAGATGTTCAATTGCTGTGTTTTCATCAAATGAATATAATATTTTTTTAAAATTAAAATATATTTCTTGCCTATGTTCTTTTTGAATCTTGTGTTTGGCATTAGACAACCATGACCATATTGACTTCAGCATATGAAACTGACACAAAAGTTTAATGGAAGTAGGAAAATTTTCTTGCAAGGCAGTGAGTTCTTTTAAGTCATTATCAGTAATAAAAACTTGGTTCTTTTGCGAAATAAAACGCTGATTCACCAAGTAAATCTTTAAGGCAGCTAAGTGATTCAGAAAATACATATTCCTTCTCTGTGTCAGATATAATTGTAGCCAGTGATAAACCTCCTGCCACACATGGTGTTACAAGCAAGTACACTCTATGCCTCTCCCACTAAACAAGAAACATAACAAGTCTTTTTTGTGATGTTCTTTTTAGAGACTTTTCGTGATGTTTATTTAAAACGTTAATAAGATATCTCCTAGATGTCTTAATTTTATTATCAACTCTATTAACATCCATGTCATGTAAATAAAACATATTTTTGATGTACACAGTAATACTTGAATTCGCAGTTACATACACATCCTATGAACTTCTTTTTAGTAACTTCCTATATGAAACATTCATACGATGTTAATTTGTATACTTCTCACTAATGTCACATATAGAATGTTAGTGTAATATTACAAATTAACATGTTTCTAAGATGATCACATGTTGCAGTTACTTTTACATCTTTCGAAATAATTTTTATTAACATCGTACTTATTACGTCTGTACGACGTTAGTTCATAAAACTGTCAGTAATATCTCATATTAAACATCACAGTAACATAAAAAAGAAGAAAACAGAAGAGGAACTGATGAACGAAACATACAGTAGTTATCTGTGGAAACAAAAATGGCAAGTATGAAATGGCGGATGGTTTTCAGTTATGTGTTATATTTTATTTACAGGAAGCACATGTTTTGCAAGTAGCACTTGAATAAAGTGGTCTTCGTTTTCGTTAGTTCCTACTAAGCTACAGTTTCTATACTTAGTTATAATTCTTGTTATAATGGACGAACAACAAATGTTATCGGTAAGTACCTTTCCAAAATCATAATTATTAAAACTTAATACTCATTCAATACTTTAATCGGCTATTATACATTGAAATTCCAGGTAGCGGAATTGTACACTAACATTACAAAATAAGGGTGTTTTCAATTTTTAAAATATTTTAGTTACCTAGTAAGTATATTTTGAAAACGATTCACAATATTTCAAATCCTAGATATGCATTATACCCTACAAAAAACTTGATATTGCAATAGGGTAGATATTATTATTAATAATAAAACATGCTCATATGTTGGCAGATATTTAAATCTAGAAGAAAATATTTTCAATGTTCAAGATGTTTCAGAAGCTACTTATTCAAATAAAATAAAAAACAAATAGTTGGTAATTATGTAATGAAAGGGGAGTAATTATTTCAGATAGTCTGATACAAACATTGTATTAAACGGTACAAAAAATATTGAATCAAGTATCTCTAGTTCTAGTTTTTTTAGTAGTAGTCTTAGCCATCAATATAGTTTTGCAGGTTTAGAAAATTTTAACAGTATTATTAACAATTCTTGTGAACAATTAGAGACTGTTTAAGACTTTAAAAACAGAAATTTCTGTTAAAAAGCTCATTTCCATTTGAAAATTCACTGAATACAGTAAATAAGCTGTAGTTGTCCCTTACAATGGTACCTATATTAATCTAGTTGAAGAATATGTAACTTATGATACTGAATGCTCCAGTTAACAAACAGCATTCAATTATTTATTATTGTAGAAACACAGCTATTGGATACTCAATTGGATACAATTAATTATAAACTCATTTAACTTGATAATGTGTTCATATCTCTTCATAGGTAGTTTTTCTGTATACAGTGTATTAATAATGCTTAGTTTTAATTAAGTTACAATTCCACGATGTTAATATACAATTTGTTCCAGGATGAAAATAACAAGATGAGAATAGTATATTATTTTATACAGAAAAGAAGTATGAATTTTCATAGCACACCTGAATTTACCTGCCAAATGGAGTGAGGCATGGAATAGGAGGTAAATCATGAAAAGTCAATTCTCGAAATAAAATATGTTATTATTCCTTTTAAGAACCCCGCATGTATCTTATGGAAAATGGGTCCCAGTCAATTGGCTGAAAATCAAGTTTGATGTAGTTTATGATGATCGATCAAAGGTCTCCATGGGCACAATTTGATCTAAAGTAATTGTTTTATTAGCTGTTGTTCAGAACACCTTCAAATATTTCACAGATGAGGATTTTGAAGTGTACGTTATGGAATGGTTGAGGCACTCGAAAAAAGTAACCGTAACTAAATGATAGAATTTTCTTTAATCAGATTGGATTTTTGTTGATGTAACGTAATGTTTCATTAAATCTTTATGGTGTAAAATTTTTATTACTTTTAATATAATTAAAAAACTATTCTAATAAATTTTCTGTAAACTAGCTGTAATGTATGTGTATACGTTAAACTTTATTAATTCAGTTTCAAAGTTACGTTATGGTAACTACGGATTAATATACCCTTTTTTATTTCTTGCTTTCACTGAATGTGTTCAATAGTTTCCACTTTCCAGACTTGTTATGTAATATGCTTACACAATTTTTTTTTTTTAGGTTGGATTGCTGGACAAGATATTTTTTTTTTCTAATTTTGTACCTGTTTTTTTCAAATTTATTGTACTGTTCATTAATAGTGAATAAACGTTTTAAATCCTTTATTATTGTTTTGCTATTTTATTTTAAATGAACAGGATGAACAACTAAGAACGACTGTAGGCCACATCTCAGAAAAGAATCATGGTACAACTTTCAAAAAAATTACCTTTAGGTAAGGGATCCTGAAAAATTGCTGGAAAATATTTTGCAGTCTCTAAAATATCCGCTAGGGGTGGAACACTCGAAAACATGATACTCCAAAAAACATACTGAAGGTGTCCTAAAATACAATTTTTGAAATCTTGATGTGATTATGAATAAATTTAATTACGGACATTTTTTGTCATTATTCTTCAAATAATGGGTGGGGAAGGTTCTAACTTATGAACAAATGTATAACTTTTTCGTTTTTAACCGATATTAATGATTTTAGCTGCATTTAAAAGTTTTTCTGTTTAATAAGATTGATAACAAAATTAGATAATTTTGTATCCACTTGGAAATTTCAAATGTAAATTGAAGCATTTTTTTAATTTTTATGTTTGATATTGTAAATCTTATATCTTGGAATAGATTCCTATTTTTTTAACCCCTATTCATCAGAATTTAATAAATGCCTCATTACATTTGAAATTTCCGAGAAAAATGGGAAAATTGTGAACTTTTTTACAAAGCGTTGACAAAATTGCCCAATTTTGTTATTTTTGTTAAGCATTTCTTATTAAAAAGGAAAAACTCTTTCAAATGAAGCCAAAAACATGGATGTCGATTAAAAAAAAACTGTTACATTTGTTGTTTGGGTTGAACCTTCCCCCACCTCTTACTTGAAGAATACAGACAAAAAGTAACTACATTTTTTCATAATCTCAACAATATTGTATTTCTAGGATACGTTTAGTATGTCTTTTTTGGAGATAATCACAGTATTATGTTTTTAAGTGTTCATTCCACCCCATAGGAGATATTTTAGGAACTCAAAAATATTTTCCAGCGATTTTTCAGGGTCATTTTCCTGAAGGTATTTTTTTAACGTTGTACTATGACTATTTTTTGAAATATGGCCGACAGCCGGCGTTCTTAGTTGTTCACCCTGTATTTGCTGATTAGGCACAGAAACATCTATAGGATGTCATCCAGAATGTTTGAGGTATATTATTTAGAGGTTTATGTAATGTCCATACAACATCTACGAGAATACACTGTATTGTTTTTGAAATGTCGCATTTAGATCATTAATAAGATGTTATTTTTTTAGACATTGCATTAACATCGACAAGATGTTAAAAGGCATTTCAGAATGTAACAGAAATGTTGTTTTTAGTTCGTTATAAAGACTTCCTTTTGAGTAAGTTCTAGTAACATCACAGTAATGTAAAAAGGCAGCGCTTTAACATCGCTGAGAAGTTAAGTTGAAACATCACAAAAGTTAACAGCCACAAGCTGGGCATAAGCGGTTGTATAGATGTGCATGTGATGAAAACAAGAGGAAAAAAAGGAAGAACATCATCACAATGTGATGTTGAATTAACATAACTGTAATATTTATTTGTATAATGGGCTGTTTATTGACACCACCAGAAGCATCAACCATAACTAGTTCACCACTTTGTGAAATTTTTTCATGGGCTCTTAACATTATAGGAGTGCATATTACAATAAAATAATGCTTCCCATCACTGGAATATCTAAAAACTGCTTTAGCATTTTTAGTTTCTACATACTCTTTAAGCAGTCTTTCTACACCTTGCAACATATCTTCCCCACTAATATTTCCATATTCAGCTTTAAACTCATTATGAAAAAGTTTATCTACAACTGAAAGACTGGGTAAACATCTTGCGTTTGCTGCTATTTCATAATATTTATCTCCAAATTCCAACATCAAGTCAATCTTATGTGACTTTAAGGCTGAAGCTGCATTATGGCCATTACGAAATAAGAGACATAATTTCTCTTTTATTTCTGGTACCTAAGAGATCCCCATAACGAAGAACTGCAGTAGAATTCAATTCATGATTGTGCTTAAGTTTTAGTGTTACAATAGCTGGAAAATCTTTTGTTAATGGGTCTTGATTTTTCGCTCTTGATTGGGGAAGATACCTAAAATAATATTATCTTAAAATGTTGATATTAACATAATATATATTACTAATTCAGACTTTAATTTTATTATATGTACCTATTTCATAAAAGTCACAAGTTCGTTTGAGAGGAAATTATGTATTTTTAAAATAAATAAGTTACTTAATATAAAGTTAAACTAAAATTTAAAACTGAATAATACCTTTTAATAACAATTAATAGTGCAGCGGGGCAATTTGTATTTTTTGTAGAACGAATTCCTTTGGCTCTTTTATCCGTCGAATGTTGACAACGCAACCAAACTTTGAAAATATTAATTTTTCCTGAATTTGGGTATGTTCTTAAAGTTCGCCAAGTAACATTACTTTTCTTTTGAAAAAACATCCAACATTCCTAAAATATGTAAAATTGTTCTCAAAAAGTTATGTAGTAATACACAAGTCATCGTAAATTCCGTTACAGTTTGTGGTTCTAAATTGATAGGGCGTCTGAATATTCTGAAAACTGAGGTTAAAATTCCAAACGTATTTTCAACTACAACTCGGGATCTAGATAAATTTTGGTTAAATAACCTTTTTGGTGAGCCTACTTCATGGTTTCCAGGGTAGGGTTTCATTACGTGTTGACTCAATGCAAAAGCACCGTCAGCTAAAAACACGTATGGAATATTAATATTCGATCCTGGAAGTGGACATGGGGGTGGAAAATCTATCTCGTTTCTAATTATTCTTTTCCATAGTAAACAATTATTAAAGACGCCGCCGTCACTTATTCTTCCTTGACTCCCGATGTCTGCGAATACAAATTTGTATTTGCTATCCCTAAAGCCAAAAGGACAATGCTAAAAGTTTTCTTATAATTGAAATACTCTGTTCCACTATGCGTTGGGCTTTCAATGACTACATGCTTGCCATCCAATGCACCTATGCAATGTGGAAATTTAGTCCTGAATCCTTCTTCTATATTAAGCCATCCTTCTGCTGTGGTGGGCATCTGTAAAAAGAAAGTAAATGAAGTGTAAGTTTAAGTATATTATTTTTTTGCAGCAATCACAACAAATAGAAGAAGATACAGATCAGACAGAGGATGGCCCTCTGATAAGAGACCGTACAAGTACGGTTACGACACCATCCACACCACCATCTAGATCACCATCCAGACCACCATCCATACAAGCTGTTACTAATAAACGTCGTCGCCCTGCTTCTGAAACGGCTGAAAAGCAAATGGCCGTGGCTTTTGGACAATTAACAAATGTTTTGGGTCAAAGGCAGAATGAAAATATACCTGCTCACAAAGACGATGATTGCGATCTATACGCAAAATTATTGGCTATAAAGCTACGTGAACTGTCAACTGATGAACGAAAAATTATGATGTACCAAATAGATGGGTTGTTTACAAACAGAATCAGTCAAAAATCAAATGAGCGTCATACACCATACCCTCAATATTATTTCTCGACCGTCGTTAATGGCTGGTGCATATTCAACACCATCTCCTCAAGTCATTTCGAGTCGGCCAACATCAGTTAATAGTGTTTACTCGATTTTACACTAAGAAAAGTGTTCAAAAAAATGTTAATTAAATCTTACCTACACGCAAAAAAGTGAAATCCAACCGTGTAATATTTTGAATGTTGGTTGATAATTGGTGAAAACTCATTAAAGATGAAGAAATGCCAAAGTTTAATTTTCACAATAGGTCTGTTAAAACTTAATTTATGAATTGTTAAAGTTAATTTAACAGCTAAATAAACAATGTGAAAAATATACTTTAGCATTTCTTCATACATACAGTTTTAGGTTCTGTTTTTGGAGTTCCATCCATTATTAAAAATAACGAACTATTGTTTAACCAAATGATTTTTATTTTCTATATTGTTGTCGAAATTATATGTGTAAGTATGTATTTAAGTAGCGCTGTATGTAGGATAGGGTGAGTATAAAAACCAATACAATGATATAGATTATATATTTAGCATACCAGTTTACAATCGAAAGAATTTCAGTAAATGATGATATAAAATTACAATAAGTATGGTACTTGAATACAAATTTTTTATAATTGATATATTTAAAAGTTACACTTCACCAGATTCTGAATTAAATATTTTACAAGAGAAAATATACTGATGTATGTGACAAAGAAGTTATAAAAAAGTAGCTATACAGTAAACTTTTCTGCATAGTTATCGAAGTTTTGTTGCGTTTTTCAATTATTATCATATTTTGTGCTTTTTTCTGGTTGAACAGTTTATGCTGTTTTCTGGTAATACCTCCAATTAATATTACGATATAACTTAGACACACATAATATAGTACTTCTTGTGGCACTAGCTTATTTTTTGTGATCGCTTGTAAAGGAGAATTTGTATGCTTATGCCGTGGATGATCCTCCAATACTGGAGAAGGGATGAGTTTTGTTACTATCCCCAAGGACGATGTTAGGTATGTGTAATTTATAATGTTATTTAGTCAAACCAAAGCATTATATTATGCTTGCCAAACCCATAATCAAAGTACTGTTAATTTTTAGAGCCTAAATATATAAAAAATTTCTGCTTTTCGGTAACATTTTATGTTTAGTATGTCTACAATAAGTGAAAAGAAATATATACAGTCATTTTTCTTGTCAAACAAAACTAATACATATATATGTATTGTTGTTAGGGTTTTGAATCATGTACATGTACATTTCCAAAACATTTAATATACTTTTATAGATCCACAGGAAACTTCTGTTGTAGGCACCCATTAGGAACAGCTTACTCTTAAAAATTCTCCAACAACTTCCACTCAAACTCCTGCTTTCTCAAGTTCTGGACACCACAGAAAAGCAAGGTGAAATTAGTGGCTATGGCTGGCTCTAGGGAAACGAAATTTTGCAAAGGAAACCAGGGAAAAGAAAGAAATATGCAACCTGGAGGACTTCTAAGAAATGTGTGAGAAATCTCTTGAATAACTTCTGGCATGAATTGTAAAAGCGCAAGTACTACTGAAAGGCAGAAAACCTCTAGGTAGAAGGTATTTTGTAGTACACAAACGATTTGCCTTGATGCAATATTTTTTGGGATCACAGACATACAACTTTATGATTAAATTATTAGTCTTCCAACAAAACGAAACCTGCAAAGAATCACCAAAAAACTTGCTTGCAAGCCTGGTTTAGGTTACGATTCAATATTTAAAGCTGTAGAAATAAAGCTTCAGACAATGTCCAATGGTAACAAACAGTATACCATATGTATTGATGGGATGTCACTGAAAAGTCATGTCTTCTATAGTACTGCATGAGATGAAGATACTGGACTAATTGATATTGGGACTGGATCAAAAGTCCTTTGTCCTGCAAACAATGAACTCGTAATTATGCAAAAGGACTGTAAGCGAACTGGAGGCAATCACATTTTTTTGTGGGTACCAAATTAGCAGTGAAAGAGTTTCTTCCTATCATTGAAACATGCATACTAAAGTAGGAGAGCCGAAGTTTGCATGTTGATGGTAATATGGGGTGTTATTTCATTAAACTAGCCAATTCCTTTTTAGTAACTCCTGATAATCTAATATTCACAGTAGATGTCAAGGAGATTATTTACTTTTTTGATTCTAGTCACTTAATTGAAGCTACAAGAAATAATTTGAAAAGAGATACATTTTGTTTTGATGGCAAACAAACATCCTGGTCATTTTTAAAGTAGTTTTACGGTCAAGACAAACAGGTGTATTATATTAGATAGTACACAAAAATTAACAAACAGGCAAACTTATCCATCGAATTTCTTCAAAATGAAAGTACGTCTACCAACTCAAACTCCAAATAATAACGTAGGAAGTGGTATGAATATGTATATGAGCTTGGGGGCAGTTCCTAGTATTGGAACCATTAAAGTAATTGAGAAATTTGACAGACTTATTTCATTCCACAAAATCAAGAAACATTAACAAATACAAAAATTAGTTTGTATCAGCAGACCATCAAATACAATTTTTAAGTAAAATGTTGCTTTTTTACAACATTTAAGATTCAATAAAAAGGGATGAAGTGTTACTTCCAGAACAAGGATGAAGAAATGCAGAACAAACACAATAAGTAGTTAAAAAAAATTGTAATAAATTGTAATCCAATGATTTTAAATATTCACACTGCACAGAACTAATACCGATTCTCTTGAAAGTTTCTTCGGAAGTATGAAGAAGCAAAGGGGCAATTGTATTAAACCCACTTTTATCCAATTTGAACATGCCTTTAGAAAAGTGTTTTGCCAAAAATTTACCATTTCATATGAAATGTACTGTACTGATGTCCTACACAATTTATTAATTAAGTTGAATTCAACAACTGTTTGCATTATTTCTGAAACTCACCAAGCAGCAGTTCAGAATGTAGCAATATCACAGATGGGATAAAATCATTATTTTCGGATGTTCTTTCCGTTTATTATTTTTTTTTATTTTAAAATTGTTGCAATATTTGAGAGAATAAAATATTTTCAACCTAATGAATAATTTAATAACATATTCCAGGGGAAATGAACCACATGGATGATGAAATTCTATTTTTTGCATATTTGAATATATATTATGTGAAATATGTTGCCCTGTCAAAATATTTTCGAAAGATGATGTAAACAATTTTTCTAACTTATGTATATATATATATATATATATATATATATATATTCCACAAATGTTTCACTTGGAGCTCTCAAACTTCCAAAAGTACCAAAATCATTGTTGTATGCCTTAAAATATGTTAACAAATGACCAATGTCTAGATCTCTTACTTCACGAGAATACTGAATGCAGGTATTGCAACTATGAACATTAATACATTTTAAAATCAAATATCCACATACATAATTAAAAGAATTCTGTATAATTGCTGGTTGTTGACGGTAATATGTATCTGGAAGAGATATTGCTTTTAATTAAATTTCAGGTATTGGTTTTTGTGATTGTTTCCTACTTGATTGAATAGATCTTAGATTTAATAATAATTGATCCATGTCATTAATGCAATTCATATTATTTGAATGAAGGTAAGTTTGGCAAAATAATTTTTTAAAAGCTCTTTGAAATTGTATGGGAGTTGGATTTATAGAATTACCACCTTGTTCCCCGATAGAACCAAAGAAGCTTTCAAGACAATCCTGATTGATTCTTCTACAGCGTAGATATTTAAAATCGTCCGAGGAAAGTCGACTCCAAAGAATCTTTGAAGAATTTATTGTGATAACACAACAATTTCTGCACTTCGATCTGGCGATAACATCCACATCTTTTTTATCAAATATTTTCAATTTTGTAATAAATTCCACCATTTCATCCAAATATTTTAATTAAAAATCTGTGCCTTCAAAAACATTTTTGTAAGGATTGGAATTTCTTAAGTCCACAGAATTGAGCATGTCAAAAAGCTTATCAAACTTTTCAATAAATTCTATGGTCCCTATGGCACTTGGAAGTATTCCTAAACTTAAATATGTATTCATTGAACTTGCCACAGTATTGCTTAATACCTGAGTTGCAAGTTTAACACGCATTTTTTCAAAACTTGTTGGATATATATGAGAGTTTGTAAGTTTTGATGCACATTTGAAAAACTGTTTTTTGTCATATTCATAAAAAGATTTTACAAATGTCCAGGACGTTTTCTTATCATCAAAAGAAAAAATATTGTTTATTAAATTATTTCTGAATGCTTTAATTAAGTGACAAGGATCAAATATGTATACAATATTTTTATTATTTATTGGAAATTCTGGATTATTTTTAGAAACTCCAAGAAGTTTTCTGAGTTTAACAAAATTAGATCCCATGTCACTTACTTAAACAATCCACAATCAAACCACAGTCAAACAATTTGCATATGCATTTTGTTACGACAGGTAGTAATTTTTCGGCCTCAAATTCAGAATCAACAAAAAAGTAAGAAAATGGTAACTTCCAATTGGTATACAGTCCTCTTACCATAATGACCAAAGCATGTTTTGCCACCAAGCTTTCCTTTGTTCCAGTTCCAAAATCACATAAACCAATTATCTCATATTTTCCAGTATCAAAGTACAAAAAAGATTTTAAAGACATCTCATCAATAATTATACTACAATGTTTGTCTTGTGGTAACATTGTGTTTGTTTTAATTTTTATTGCTTGAAAAACTTCTTCATTACCTAAACCTGCTTGAGAAACTAAACCCTTGGTCATGTTTTGCAAAGTTCTTGGAGTTGGTAGACTTATTATTTTTCTAAGAAATCTGTATGCTCTAGGTCCTAAAAAATACAAAGTGAGGGCAACCTTCTTTAATTCATCAGAATAACGTCTGCCAAGTGATTTTCTGTTTTTCAAATTAATTTGGGTTTTGACAATGTCTGCCAATGGTTTGGTCAAAAAATGATCACACATATCTCTAAAGAGTTTAGGGCTATATTTTGGTGTTGCCTCCACATTACATGTTTTCTTGAATAACTTTTTCTTTATTGTTTTCAATTTAAACCTTAACTTTTCCTTTCGTGGTGTGCCAAAGGTCATGCTTTGTGGTGTTTGAGTTGAAGTTGAGGGATACTGTAAATGTATGGGTTCCTCCATCTCAATAAGAATTTTAGAAGATCTAGTATCTGAAACAAAAAAGGAAAATAGAGGTCCATCACATTTTCCAGTGTCTATTTTCTGAAGACCAGCAGGAACATTTTCTTACATTGATAGCAAGTGAACTTTGAATGAATAACCGAACATTTTTCCATTTTAGCAAAACCATAAAAAAGACTATTGTATAAGAAAAACAAAACAGTTCGACTAAATACAATCTAATTATAAGAAAGTCATCTATTTTGATGCATATTATCTACAAGAGTTGAATCTAAACGATGATTATATTTACCAAGAGATGGAGAAGCATCACCAATATGTCTTGTGGCGGCTTGAGACGAATGTCCCACTTGCTCAAACGGCTTGGTATCTGTAATTATAAAAATAATTGTAATTAACAGCAATTTCAAGTAATCGGTTCAAAAAATGTTAAGCATTCTTAGATTTGTCACTCTACACTCTAAAGAATACATAACATCTACATTGCAATTCTATACAACTGTTTAAATACAAAGCATATGGTGATTCACAGATAGGCTAAACGCAATCTAATTATAAGAAAGCCATCTATTTTGATGCATATTATTTAAAAGAGTTGAATCTAAACGATGATTATATTTACCAAGAGATATAGAAGCATCACCAATATGTGTTGTTGTGGCTTGAGACGAATGTCCCACTTGCTCAAACGGCACGGTATCTGTAATTATAAAAATAATTGTAATAAACAGCAATTTCAAATAACCAGTTCAAAAAATTTCAAGCATTCTTAGATTTGTCACTCTACACTCTAAAGAATACATAACATTTACATTGCAATTTTATACAGCTGTTTAAATACAAAGCATATGGCGATTCACAGATAGGCTAAACGCAATCTAATTATAAGAAAGCCATCTATTTTGATGCATATTATCTAAAAGAGTTGAATCTAAATAATGATTATATTTACCAAGAGATACAGAAGCATCACCAATACGTCTTGTTGCGGCTTGAGACGTATGTCCCACTTGCTCAAACGGAATGGTTTCTGTAATTATAAAAATAATTGTAATAAACAGCAATTTCAAATAATCGGTTCAAAAAATGTCAAGCATTCTTATATTTGTCACTCTACACTCTAAAGAATATATAACATTTACATTGCAATTCTATACAGCTGTTTAAATACAAAGCATATGGCGATTCACAGATAGGCTAAGTGCAATCTAATTATAAGAACGCCATCTATTTTGATGCATATTATCTACAAGAGTTGAATCTAAATGATGATTATATTTACCAAGAGATGGAGAAGCATCACCAATATGTCTTGTGGCGGCTTCAGGCGAATGTCCCACTTCCTCAAATGGCATGGTATCTAATTATAAAAATAATTGTAATACACAAATAAACAAAATGCCAATAAGGTATTAATGAATCCTGTTGAAAAGTTATAATTAATTCTGCACTAAGATGTCAAAAATAAGTATCAATAACAACTGATTGTGATATTTACTTAAATTTAATATTTACCAGACTGAATAGCTATTTTTGTTGGTGGATCGCTCAATATAACATGGCCCTTGCGTTTTAACCATGGGAATATTGTAGGCACAGCTTGAAGACATAGGTACTTTTTACGTCCCCTTTTGGAAGTAAATTTTTCCTCAAAGTGGAGTTGACATAACTTATAATTGTTATGTAAAGAGTCTAGGGTTTTTTCAAACAAATCTCCACGGTTACATGCATCCAACCATAACTACGCTCTAAAATGTAAATAAAGCTAAGTAAGTATATTTTTATTTATCATATGTGTATAAAAGAAATAAACTACTACCAATTTATATTGAATATTGTGTATTATTATTCAGCATATTCAAGCTGAACTCATCAGCAGTGACGCTTATTGTAGTGTATTCATTGATTGTAATATTATCATTATTATTTATGTTAACAAAGACACAGAGACAGAGGAATGTTAACACTCAAAACATAGATTCATGCAACTTCCAATGTATAGGTGCAATGCAAGAATACACATATTTAAAAAAAGAAATATATTCTATAATTTATTGCATATAGAAACAATTCCTCTTACCTTACAGGATCTTTAGGAAATCTAAACATAGTTGTTCGGTCTCCATCTCTTGAATGACACCCACGAACTGCACAAGTTCTTGGCGCCATAACTGATATAATAGTTTTTTAAACAATTAAAAACACAAACAAAATATATATATGCTATATTGTAAATAAGGAAAAACCGTACAGCAAAGAATATTCTTTGTTAAACATGTAAACCATAGAATACTGTTGGTGTGATGTAAACAATAAAATCACATGACATTGACAGATAACTGACTCTGTCTCAGACATGCGCACTTAGAAAATGAATTTTAAAATAGCACAAGCTTCGTTTCTTGTTGGTTGGTGTATTCTTTGGTATAAACGCCAAACGAGATTTGTGGAGGCTTGGGACTGTTTGCAGTTTGCCAAGGCTTGGCAAGTGTGTAAACGTACCTTTTTATATCACTCACAAATCACCTAGTAGTTGATTTGTGATATCACTTATGTAACGGTGGAACGCATATGTCATTAGAGACATAAACCAATTTTTAAAATACATCACTTATCCGTATACGTAACGTAACGGATATACGTGACTAATCAAAAAAGGTATAAAGCAAATGCGTTGGTAACGTAACCATTTGTTGGGTTTTAACTTTTAACCTAAAAAATATTTTTTAAAGTGACCTTTGCGTTTCGTGTTTTTACCTCAAATTAATGATGTAAATAATCTGTGGTTATGATTTTTGAGCATACAACATCACTTTTGTCGTTTGGCCTTTGAAAAACGCGAACATAGAACATAAGAATGCAATACGGTACGTTAGGTACGTGTGACGGATTGATACGTTTCACGTAACGTAACGAAACCCACGTATCGCTTCTGCACATGCGCATTTCGATACGGATACGGATAAGTGGTGATTTCTAAAACTGCTTTTTGTCCCTATTAGGAATTCCTAAATCTGGTAATCTGGCTTAGGTATTGCCTAACTTTAGGAATTAGTTGGTGAAATCGGGTGTTGTAAGTGTTTTTTGTGTTTATTCTGAAGTATTTTTATGAAATTAGTGACAATTTTGTTTGTTAAAACTATTAATAATGCCGCGAGAGTGTATTTTGCGTAACAAACTCCATAAGTAAGCACAGATCATATAACTACTATTAAAAAAAGTATGCTTATAGTATATAGACAACTTTTGCTTGTATGCGTGTGAGTGCTAGGCACACCAAACAGTATGTAGTTTATTTCAAGGGAGTTATTCATGATGTAAGGAAAACAAACAAAAATGATGATAACTATATTCAATTGGTGACAAAAATACCGCCATCCTGGATGTAACTTATCACCTAAAATTTATTCTCTGCCCTGTCATCTAGAGAACAATTCCATCAGGATATTTCTCTAATGTAAACCAAGAACAGGGCCATTGAAATGAAGCGATGATTGTGAGTTACTGTTGATCTTTGTATAAGGATATTCGAGCCCTCACAAGATACAAGCATATATACAACTCAAGAAACCACCACATGCTGCTCTTCAGATGTAACCAATTTTGAACTTTTTGAAGAATGTAACTATTATCAAAAAAATCTAAATCGATTTTTAATGTTGTTAGCTGATATAAAATTTATAATTTTTGTCTTAATTTGATGAAATTAAATATTTTGACGTGGATCAAATTCGCACCCAAATAACAGTAAAATAAATTCCATACTGCGATCATAACCTACAAATACATAAGTTTATTAGGGAAATCTAGTAACGACAGTGGAATCAATCAAGTTCAAAATTGTTTAACATCATACCTAAAATGTATACCAATCTAGAATTACAATCATCTAGAAGAAATCAGGTCAAAATAAACAGACTTAGAATTGGGCATACAGCATTAACACATCAATTTTTATTAGAGAAAGAACTGGTTCCTCAGTGTGATCATTGTGCATCAGTGTTGTTGCCAGTGCAACATGTACTTGTTAATTGTTCATGGTTCTCTGAAGAAAGAAGAGCATCAAAGATTACCGGTATGGGCATAAAGACTATATATTAACCAACAATTTGGACAAAGTTATACAATTTTTAAATTTGACATTGTTATATAATCAGATCTAGACACACATTTTGTAAGTGTTTAAACTATTGTTTATACCTTGTGTGCTATTGTTAAAAGATTATTAATTGGTAAAGTATGAAAATATACGTTTAAACTGATAATTTTGTGTCTTTGTTATACAGTTTTATCGAGAAATGATTTAACTTTTTAACCACATTTTTGTTTGTAAAAGTTTTTAGATGACAGATATTAAATGTTTTGTTGTGATAATTATATACATGTTTTGTTTATTTATATAAATTCATGTTCTTTTATTATTATTTATATTAACAAAAAAAGGACAATTTTTTAATGATTGTGATAATTGAAAGAACTGAAAAGAAACTATTCATGTTGACTAGTTTAATAATATAATATTGTTAAATCAATAAATGAAACATTTTTATACTGATGAGAATGAGAAAAATCGCTGTGTATCTTCGTTTAAATTAAATATATTGTAATAAATTATTCCGTTTCAATTTTCTTTTATTTTTATTCAGTCCTATTTCATTCACTTGTATCACTGCCACTAAAGAAATAAACAAAATCAGTTTTAAGGTTATCTGTCATTAATCTTTGTCTGTCAGCTTTCGAGATCGCTGCAAGCAGCCATGTTGTCGCTGCTTTCTATCGCGGCGATTTGTGAGTTGTCGCTACTTTTTTGAGTCGCGGGAAATTCAAAATGCGGTCACGTGACCAGATTTGTCGCTGAAACTGAGCGACGAGCGATAGCATGAGGTTACACCTTTATTATATTAATACATATAATACTGTCAGCCTTCTATTCTCAAATCATGCAGTGTTGCCACATCGCATGCCCAGGCCGCATATTTCAAAACTGCACATTGATACGAAACCAGTAACTAAATGCAGCGCTGCCATTTGCTGGATTTCCACCGTCATTCCCTATACATCAATTGGTTTTATGCTGTCGCTGCCATTATGGAATGACAATTACTAAATTATCTATTAATTTATATTTAAGTAAAATTTCTATAAATATTTTTATGCAGGGTGATCCCATGGTATTAGTACATTTTTTTTGCAAAATGTTATTATGAAAAGTAAAATCTAATTGAAGAAAATTGATATCCCTAAGTTGTAAGCAACAGCAAGGAACATTTTAAATTCGACTTTAAAAGACGGTAGCTACACAATCCAGCCAATGGCAGCGCAGCATTTAACTACTGGTTTCGTATCAATATGCAGTTTTGAAATATGCGCCCAGGCCTTCTAATAAAGATGGCTGTGAGGCATGGCATCGGTCGGGTTGCGTTCATAAACTCATTCAAACAAACTCATGGCGGATCTTTTGATTTTAACGCTGAGCTCGTAATTATTGTAAACTAAAACCCAAAGCGTAAAATTAAACCACAAACGTGAATATTAGGTGCGTTCTTTTTGTCTGAGATCTCAGATCACTTCAGTTAAGGTGATCTGAGATAAAGTGATGTGAGTAAGCACCTAAAAGAGCGACATCTCAATTGAAGCGAGTGATCTGTCAACGCATACGTGAATAAGAAACAAAACATATAAACATAAGCTATCTCGATATCTCTGATAACCACGCTTGATTTTGTTATTTTTAGTTTCAAATAGTTCTTTGAGTTAAGATATGTATTATGGCTAATATTCCAACATTATTAGTTGTTACCTTCCTTCGCCCTCTGTGCATCTTCAAGGGATAGTTTTAAACTATAAGACAGATTCGTATCAGCATCTGTATCCATATTTGTAACAAAAGAAAAATAGATTATGTGTGTTTATATGTCAATGGTTAAAACCATAGATAACCTTGGAGAAAACTACAAATAACCCAAGAAAATCAAATTTCTCCATGCCCTCCACTTTATTTCCGACTAAAGTCCAACTGATACCCCCTTACAACACATTCAGAGCATCGGTGAAGGGGGAGGGAAAATCTCAGCTCACTTAGATGTGAGTAAAACAAAAAGAACGCTGACATTACTGATGTTAGCTGAGATTATCTGAGATCGCAGTACAAAAAAACGCACCTAATATTCACGTTTGTGGTTTAATATTACGTAGGGATGCGCACGATATATATATCGATGTTTTTTTATTCGATATTTATAGGGAACATCGATATTTATTTGCGATGTTTTCTTCTATTTTGATTAAAGAAAGCAGAAAGTAAATTAAACATTTAATAGAACATCTCTGATTTATTTATTCTCTAATATGAATGCTTTAAAATATGCGTCGGAGTTTGTTGTCAAGCTTAACTGAAAAACATTGACTTTCTTTGTCTTACTTACGCGCAATGGAAAAAGATGCCCTTATACAACATTGTAAGGAGGCTATGGGTGCGTTCACCAGCACTAAGCAGTTCATGGAGCGCTAAATTAAAGCTGTTCCAGCGTTATTTCAAACCCGCTAAATCTGAGGCGATTTCGTCCCGCTTTGGTACCCCACTTTGGTCTGTCAAATACATACCAATCGATTTCGTTTCGAAAAACGATGACGTCAAGCTAACTTTGGTACCCTTTTTGGTCTGTCAAATCATATACCGAGATCTGCAGAACGGTTACTGAAATTGGTAGATTTCTGTCCTTGTCTAAAGTGGTTTTTGTCTCGCTTTTTATTTGTAAATAAACAAACATAAACAAATTAATATATGTTTTATGTTTATTTCTGTATGTAAACATTGTAAAAAGTCATTGGAAGGAATTGTATTTTTGGCCAATTTCTAAAATTCTTCAAGCTTTGTCTGTTTTTTCTTTTTGTATAGTAATAATGGAATCTGTGGATTTCATTATAAATGGCAAGAAGCTGTCATTTCGGGCGAATAGAGAGAATTACCAATTGTTAAGGACTGGTAAGCACAACGTTTTTACTTTTTTTGGGCTTTTGCTGAGTGTTAAAATTGATTTTTAGATGATGATTTTACCATCGACTATATTCGTCGCGCTGTTCTTTCGGGGCAGCTAATGCAGTATGGAATATTAAGTGGCCAGGCAGATACCTTGGACATCATAAGGACAGAAGATGAAGATGTAATCTCAAGCATAGCTACACCAGCAACTTTGGGCAAGTATACATATTTATATTATAATTTTGCAAAGTAAAATTGCCCATTTTTATTTTATAATTAACCATTATCTAATTTTTAGATTTTGAATCATCTGAAGAATACCAGAAGTCACCAACAGATAAAAATAAGTCTGTTGTAGAAGGTAATAATTAGTTATTTATTTTTACATTATCGTGTTTTGTGTTATACCTACTTATTTTAGTAGCCTAGTAACTCTATTTCACAT
Source organism: Galeruca laticollis (assembly GCA_963921935.1). Lineage (NCBI taxonomy): Eukaryota > Metazoa > Arthropoda > Insecta > Coleoptera > Chrysomelidae > Galeruca > Galeruca laticollis. The sequence goes on along the minus strand of OY998180.1, from coordinate 97,769,564 downwards.
GTACAACTTACAAGTATATGTGATAGTGTAGTAGGTAGTTACATTTTATTGGCAACTATGTTAACAACAAATTTATTTTTACAGATGCTAAGCCAAATAAGGGAAAAGAATTTACCAAAGAAATGACCACTACTTTATTTCAAATAAGAGGATCTAACAAATATAAAAATCTGTTTAACGACAAAAAACATAACAAGAGCCAGTTATGGAATAAAATAGGCCAGGATATGGTGCAAATGGGCTTTAGTATGGGAGAAAAATCTCCTGGTGAAAAATATAGGCAAAAATTTGATAACTGTCAAAAAGCATACATTACATTTATAAACAATGCTAAACAAACAGGTGCTGGCCCAATGGAGAAGCCTTGGTACTTCGAGGATATTGATGCTATTCTTGGCGATAAACACAAAATTTATCCTCCAATGATTATGGACACAGAGCAAGACTTAACTCAGATTTTATCAGACAGTCATGGATGTGATAACTCATTTGTTTTACAAAACAGTAAAGGCGGGCGGCCACTGCGAGCGAAACTAAACTAAGCTTGTATAAGAGAAGAAAACGGTAACGAAACGAAAATAAGTTTGGGCGGCCACTGAGAACGATCTTCGTTTAGTGGTAAGCTGCGTTTTCGTACGGAAGGACGTATTGAAAATGAGTTCTGTAGCAGAAAAAATTTTATTGTTAGATGTAAGTTCGGAATCAGATGATTCAGATTTTTCTGAAGATATTGCCGCGGAAGTGTTAATGCAGAAGAAAAATAAATGTTGGATAAGCAGTTACATGAAGGCACGAGAACAATTTGGAGAATTTCATAACCTCATTAACAAGCTGGACGATAACAAATTCAAATTCAATTCATACAGTGTAACGTGTTTCCGAACACATTCAATCAACAATTCACTTTGCGCTATTTTACAAGACATCTTTACATCTGCGCGACATGCGTGTTTGTAGAATGACTTTTAAATACATACTGGCATACGAACTACCCCTGCGAAAACCTCGCCGGGATCTGACACGAGCTAAAACGCGCGAAACTAAACTATGATTGAAAACTTCGTTTCTATATTTTCGCTTAAGTGGCCGCGGATGCATTTAAGAGAATGAGAACTGATATATAGGAAACTTATCTTCGCTCGGCTTAGTTTCGTTTCGCTCGCAGTGGCCGCCCGCCTTAATAGTCCACAGATTGCAGGAACATCAAAAACCTCTATAAGTTATGGTAGCCCTGTAACTAGCCTCCCTGAAACGGCCAGTGCCGAAAATGAAATACGAACAAATAGATTTAGGGAAGCAAAAAAATCAGTTAAGCCAGCTATGAAAACCTCAGCACAAATTCTGCAAGATATTCACCAAACCACAAAGGAAAGTTTGGCAGAAAATAACAAAGTTATGATTCAACACTTTCAAAAACAGGAAGAGTTACAGAAAAAAGATAGTGAATTTAAAGAGGCATTATTAAAAATCCTCACTTCCTACCTCACAAAAAATAAAAACAAAAAAAGAAAACGTGAAAGTTCTGATTCCGAGTCTGAATAAATCCACCACAATAAACAGAGAATATTGACTGATTGGGTTGTTATAAAACTGTGATAGTTAAAAGCATTCTAGACTGTTCCTTTTTTGATCTTTATGCCAATTTGTATTGTATGTAACTTTTTTATTTGTTTGTGATATTTTTTTATAGGTATATTTTGATATAAGACAAAGCACCTTTTTTATTTGTTTGTGTTATAATATGCTTTTTATGTATGATATAGTACAAAACATTTGTTTGTTTATTTATACAAATTTTATTTTTAGTACAAATCATATATTTTTTCTAACTTTTTTTTTGTGTTACTTATATTTTTTATGTTTGTATATAAAACAAAGCATTGTTTGTTCTATTATACAAATTTTGTTTTTAGTATAAAGCACATGTTTGTGCTTGTTCTTACTGTTATATTTTTTTATTATATTTTTAGGACAAAGCATTTTTTTGTTGCATTTTTTGATACATTTTACTTTTAATTTGTTTTATATATATAAACGGGTATATATTTTTGATTACGTAAGAAGGTTCATGTTTGTAAATTTAGTACAAATTGTTTGTCCAAAGTGATTTTTTTTTCAAGGAGAATATTTGTTTTGTTTAGTTTATTTCAAGAAAAAAGTAATAAATACAATAACCTCTTGTACTATAGTTTTCTTATCCCTAATTGTTTTTGGTCAGTATAGATGGTGCTTAAAACTAACTATTAAAAAGGTGTAAATTAAAAATCAACGTGTGTTTGAGAATTTATTACAATTCATTGCAAATTAAATCCCTTTTCAATACACCAGAGTTATTGTCATTTACTCTGTACATATCAGTATTTCCTTCATCATGACTATTTTCTTCTTCAGCTTCAGAGTGGAATCATTATTTAATAAACAAAAATTATGTAGCATACAGCATCATGCATGAATAATAAAAATAACTTTTTCAATGGAATACACATCAATGTATTTTAAAACACGCCATCTTCCTTTTAACATGCCATAAACATTCTCTATTATCACCCTAGCTCTGCTTAACATTGTATTGTGTTTTCTTTGGGCTCTGCTTAATCTTCCAGTATCTCTAAAAAAATATGCTCCTTAGCTAAGCACACTTATGCCAAATAAAGAAAAAATTAAATAATTACATAATTAATACCTGTACGGAGTCATAAGCCATTCTAGACAGGGGTAGGCTGAATCTCTAACTAAATGGTAATCTTTGAAAAAATATCTTTCTGTTCCCAGATGTTTTTATACAAAGCACATTCCTTCAAAACCTTAAATAAAATAAATAGGTTAGAAAAATTTAAAAAATCCAAAAATAAACACAATGTTATTATACAAATGCATGTTTTGGTATTCCTAAATGAGGTATGGGATCTATTGTGTAAGAAATGTTTTGGTATGTTGTCACCGCCACAAACTTTATGCTAATTAATAGAAAAATTAATTAATATTTTATTAGGGGATTATGTACATGATTATATCAAATAATTTGAACTATGACTAGTGTTTAATACAAAGGTTTTTATAAATGGTAATTACAATAAGTAATATTTACCCTGGCATCATGGACACTTCCAGGAAATCCAATGCAGACATTTGTAAATAGCCTTGATTGTGTACAGATTCCTTGGAGGACAACAGAATGTGTCATTTTTCTATTAGCATAACTATCATGCTGACTTTCTGGCACTTTGCAGCTAATATGGCATCCATCTAGTTATTGCTCCAATAATATCTGTCAAGTGTAAAAACGAAAAGTTGTAACAGTCAAGGCAAGTCTTTCAGGTAACTATTTTAGAGTTTTGGTTAGTAACAAAAGTTATGCTATGGCTATGAAAAAATTAAATATGGTTGTATTCATAAAACTGTGTCCTACAAGCCTTGAAGTGAGAGGGAAATATTGTCACATAAGTCATATTATTAACCTCATTCTAGTGCCTGCTTGACTTATAGTAGAAATTAAAGTTATTTAATTTTAATTAAGGACTTATTTTCACTCACTTGGGTAACCTGAGTGGCTAAAAAATTGAGTGGATAGGTAATTGCACTCACTTTCCTTTGGCCACTCAATACATTTTTCTGCTAATTTGGAAAGTAGCTTTATAATCTTGTAGCAGTTTTCATGAACTGCTGATAAAGCTACACCAAAGTGATCAGCAGTTGAAATAAGTGTATCACCTTTGGCTAAATACCAGATTGTCATAAGCATCTGTTTTTCTAAAGGTATGAGCTTTCCTCCATAAATAGGTTTATAACTTTCAGCCACTTCTATCAAGCCAACCTCCGAAAGTAAATGAAAAAATGTTTTACGGGTCATTCTGAAATGGGCAAAAAAGTCTTCTTCCAGGTATTTTCCAATCCAGTTTTCATAATAACCATCTATTTTTAAATGACTTGTTCGTGAGAGGAATGGTGATAGGGCTATTGCTGTTATGTTTATATTTGAAATAATGTTCAAATGATTGCTTGAAAGCAAGTCTGCAGTGCTTCTTCTCCTTTTAAATACTTCGTACATAAGCAAACAAAGAACTGCCTTTCTTTTACCCATCTTTAACCATACAGATATATATATATTTAACTTAGGAAAACTGAATAAACAACTTTCTCGTCGCAATACAAGATAGGTAAATGTCAATTTCTTCTTTCTTCAATCAGCTATACCAATTGAAAACCAAACGATTTCGCCTGTAATTGGTACTTTACGTCATAACGGTGACGTAGGACCTACCATTTGGTTAACCAAAGTCCCTACCAACCAAAGCGGGACGAAATCGCCTCTGGTGAACGAGTAAACGTCAACTGTCAACGCTACGTTTGTCAAATTTTGAAAAGTGTCAGGTGAATTTTGGTTAACAAAAAAATGGATTTGTTACATGAACTATTTCACAACGATAATATTCCAAATGCAATAAATGCAGTATTTGAACTAGCACAACCGTTGGAAATATTAGAAGAACGAGGAGAACTTCCAGTTAGAAATGAAAATTATTTCGAAATTACTATCCCTCGATATAGCGATTTACAGTTTCGAGAACATTTTCGAATGTCAAGGGAAACATTTGAAGTAAGTGAATGTTAAATATTATACATATTACACACTATATGTGTCTTATTATTCTTTAGGAATTAATTATACATATAGGACACAATAGAAGAAATCAAGAGGATCGAGTCATTCCGCTACAAAAAAAAATCATGTTTACTATATGGGTTTTAAGTAAACCAGAGAGTTTTTTAGCAGCTAGTGATCGATTTGGACTTGCAAAAAGTTCAGCACACAAAATTTTTTGTGAAATTCTTGATTTAATTGGTCTTATTTCTGGACAATATATCAGGTGGCCAAATATGCAAAAACTTCTTCAGACAGCAAATGTAAGTTAACTAGGCCTAGGATGCCCCTCCAAATCTATTAATCAAATAAAATACTTTGTTACAAGATTTTTTAATGTTATGTTAAACACAAATAAATGAATAAAACACCCTTTTAATATTGATTGAAATTATTGAGAAATCATTGATTTGAATATATTATCTTCAGCATTGACTTGCAATCTGAAAATCAAAATAAATATCTATTTCATAACATTCCATTTGTAAAGCATTGAAAAATTTGTAATTTCAGATATTTGAAGCACGCTCTCGAGGCATCCCTGGAGTATTAGGTGCTATAGACGGATGTCATATAGCTATAAAGCAACCTGAAAATAATCCTGTAGACTACTATAATCGAAAGGGATTCCATTCAATTATACTACAAGGTAAAAAAAATAATGATGAAAACTATGGGTAATTAACTCCAATTACTTATATATGTTTGATTTTTAGGTGTTTGTGATGAAAGAGGTGTTTTTATAGACACCACTATAGGAAGGCCTGGTCGAATGCACGATGCTAGAGTATTTAGATTGAGTGAAATATATAATCGTTTCATAGATGAAAACCCAATTATTCCACAAAATCTGCACCTAATTGGAGATTCAGCTTATCCTTTGATGGTTAATCTGATGAAACCCTACCAAGATAATGGTCACTTAACTCCAGAGAAAGTTACATATAACATCAAACTCTCCTCAATCCGTTCCATTATAGAGAGAGCATTTGGATTATTGAAATGCAAGTTTCGACGGTTGAAATATCTAGATGTTAAAAACAACCAAATTGCGAACCGAATAATTTTAGCATCATGTGTTCTCCATAACTTCATTATATTACAAGAAAATCCAATGGATGATTATAATGTTGAAAGGGGCAATATTGAAATTAATGATGAAAATATTGATGGTAATAACCTAATAACTAAGATATACTTGGGAATGCAGAAATGAAACGTGCTAATATAGTTCGTTTATGTAGTGAAAGAAACTAATTTATTTTTGTTATTAATTGGCTGTATTGAAACAGAAATAACTCTAGATTTAAAACTTTATTTTAGTAGGTACATTATTTATTATCTAAATATTTTTGCAATAAATCATTTCGTTCTTGTTGTATTCTATTATTTTTTTCCATTTCCTCCGCAATTTTCTCCAAAGCTGCAAGTCTCCTTTCTTCTAAGTTGAACATACTTTGCCTGTACGTCTGCAGCCTTTTACCTTCAACAATATTCCTCTTTTTTGAAGGTGTTTCCATACTACAGTTGTCGTCAGTAAGTGAATTCGATTTTTTAAACTCTGGCTTCTCTAAATCTATATGGAGCTGACCTCTTGATGTGCTAGGCAGACTATCAGTGTACTTTGAAGTACTTGGCTGACTATCAGGATACTTTGAAGTACTTGGCTGATTCAACTGTGAAGCATTGCTGAATGAAGATAAAACTTCATCGACATTGATTGTTTTATCTTCTTCAAATATCCTGTCCATCAACTCAAAATACTCCCTAGTTATCCTCCCCTGTCCAGATTTGGTGCTTTTATTATTGTCTTTTATCACCTTAAAATGATGTTTCAAATTTCCAAATTTTTTATCTAATATTTCTTCTGAAACATAAATGCGATGATTTTTGAAAGTCATTGAAATCTGACTCCATAATGATTTCTTTTTTTGTTTTGGGTCACGAAATAATTCCTTCCTCTCATAATAGGATTGCAATAGCAATTTTGTGGTTTTGTTATCCCATGTAACTGTTTTTCCTGCAACAATAAATAATCCCAATTATATTTTTTTACCTAAGAATTGATGATTTGCGGATACTATCTAATCGATACTTAAGTATCTGATACTAGATGGATTGAAAAGTACTTTAATCCCGAAATAGAAAATTAGTCAATACTGATACTCAACCATATCTACAATTGGCAACTTATCAGATAGATTTTGAATATACATTACATTAGTATATAATAAAAATCACAATAAATAGAAAAAAAAGTATCAATTGCACATGACTACACAGAATTCGACTTAATTGAACATACTTACCATTATTCTCTAAAACTTCTTCATTCTCCACATGTGGTAAAATTTCAATCGAATTTGAATTTGCATCAATATATTGTTTAAAATACTCATCTACAAATAATTATTAAGATAATACAGAATAGGTTATCCAATGTGAGTGTGAAAAAATCTCAAAATAAATGAATATACTCACTATCTAACAGATTGTGAATGTCTTCACTGTCCACAATTTTATACAATAGATTATTGTAATTGTAAATAACTTCAAATGATGCCGCCATTTCGAATCTTCAACACGTTTACTTCCACCCAGCACAACAAATTTAGGATTAATAAAATGGCGACCGCTTGGTAAAGCCGCTTAAAGTTAGCCAGTATCAAACGGTACGTTCACCAACGAAACAAAGCTGTTGACCACCGCTTACGCAGCGCTTCGTGCTGGTGAACGCACTCATTTGTTGCGCCTTTGCTGTCATCTCATTCATATAATTTAAGTATTAAACTAGGTTTTAGTTCTTTTCTATTCTGTTTACTTCTTGAATGTATTTTTTCTTTCATATAAATTGTATTAGATGTATCATTAAAATACATTGAATAGAAATGATGTTCAATTTATTAACAGTTTAGTTTTTTACTGCCATATGTCATATTCTGTAACGAAGTTACTTTTATTTGTCCGATATTATGTGATTTATTTAATTTATTTGTATTTAAAACCTACTACTTCCTCCTTACTAAACAAATCAATTTAATTACAAGTTCCTTATTTATAATATTTGGGCCGTCCGGTATATATATATATATATATATATTTTCATTTCATTCGATCAAAGCATTTAGACCGTCCGGTATACCTATAGAAATTTTGGTTCAAAGTAATTTAATGTTTGAGTTTTTTTTACTAGACTTCTTTTTAAAGCGATTAGTGAAAATATAAATACCGAGACCGCAGTGGAAAAAGGGCTTGTTGATTCTAGTATTGACTTTCTCTTGTCCGCTCTCGTATAATTAGTAGAAGTGCCCGTCGAAAAAGTGAAAATTGTTAAGTGCTTAAAAAGGTAAAATTTTATATTTCTTTCCTCCGCCTGTATATTTCCGATATAAAATTATTTTAGTGTAAAATTATAATTGATAGTTGAATTCAATATGATCCGTATAAAAGAGTAAATTGTTAGGACTCCCGTAGTTGTACAGTATTCAGTGGTTTATTCACAATATTTCAATCTTGTATAGTTTGCCATAAAGATTAAATCGTAAACTATACGCTATTTCCCGTTGTTAGTTATTCTAAAATTTAGTTTTGACTTAATTCGTCCGAAGATATTTTCAGGTTTTTATTCAGAAACAAGTTTTTTTTTGTAAGCTTTCTTTATTCGATTTTTTTTGTATTTGTCTCTTTTATTTTATTATTAGAATATTGTACTTGGGTTCCGAGGATCATATTTGGTTACTGGGTGATTCGAAAGCATTGCTCAGGAATTAAATAGATTCCGATAAAAATTTTAACATCTCGCCGACCCTCTCGGGTTTTGATAAAATTTCTTTCCGTTACTGCCGTCCAGATTTCATTATTAGAATATTGGATTTGGGTTCCGAGAATCATATTTGGTTACTGGGTGATTCGAAAGTATTGCTCAGGAATTAAATAGATTCTTACAGAAATTTTAACATCTCGCCGACCATCTCGGGTCTTGATAAAATTTCTTTCCGTTTCTGCCGTCCAGTGTTTGTTATTAGAATATTGTGTTTGGGTTCCAAGGATCATATTTGGTTACTGGGTGATTCGAAAGCATTGCTCAGGAATTAAATAGATTCCGATAGAAATTTTAACATCTCGCCGACCCACTCGGGTTTTGATAAAATTTCTTTCCGTTACTGCCGTCCAGATTTCAATATTAGAATATTGTATTTGGGTTCCGAGAATCATATTTGGTTACTGGGTGATTCAAAAGTATTGCTCAGGAATTAAATAGATTCTTACAGAAATTTTAACATCTCGCCGACCATCTCGGGTCTTGATAAAATTTCTTTCCGTTTCTGCCGTCCAGTGTTTGTTATTAGAATATTGTATTTGGGTTCCGAGAATCATATTTGGTTACTGGGTGATTCGAAAGTATTGCTCAGGAATTAAATAGATTCCGATAGAAATTTTGACATCTCGCCGACCCTCTCGGGTTTTGCTAAAATTTCTTTCTGTAGCTGCCGTCCAGCTTCTGTTATTTAGTTTCCGAGAATTATTCTTGATTACTGGGTGATTCGAAAGTATTGCTCAGAAATTAAGTAAATTCTGGTAGAGATTTCAGCTCCTCGCCGACCTTCTCGGGTTTTGTTGAAATCTCCTGCTTCTTCCGCTGTTTTGAGTTGTTATAGGGTTTTGGTTTAGTTTCCGAGAATAATTCTTGATAACTGGGTGATTCGAAAGTATTGCTCAGAAATTAAGTAAATTCTGGTAGAGATTTCAGCTCCTCGCCGACCTTCTCGGGTTTTGTTGAAATCTCCTGCTTCTTCCGCTGTTTTGAGTGTTATAGGGTTTTGGTTTAGTTTCCGAGAATTATTTTTGATTACTGGGTGATACGAAAGTATTGCTCAGAGATTAAGTAAATTCTGGTAGAGATTTCAGCTCCTCGCCGACCTTCTCGGGTTTTGTTGAAATCTCCTGCTTCTTCCGCTGTTTTGAGTTGTTATAGGGTTTTCGTTTAGTTTCCGAGAATTATTCTTGATTACTGGGTGATTCGAAAGTATTGCTCAGAAATTAAGTAAATTCTGGTAGAGATTTCAGCTCCTCGCCGACCTTCTCGGGTTTTGTTGAAATCTCCTGCTTCTTCCGCTGTTTTGAGTTGTTATAGGGTTTTGGTTTAGTTTCCGAGAATTATTCTTGATTACTGGGTGATACGAAAGTATTGCTCAGAAATTAAGTAAATTCTGGTAGAGATTTCAGCTCCTCGCCGACCTTCTCGGGTTTTGTTGAAATCTCCTGCTTCTTCCGCTGTTTTGAGTTGTTATAGGGTTTTGGTTTAGTTTCCGAGAATTATTCTTGATTACTGGGTGATACGAAAGTATTGCTCAGAAATTAAGTAAATTCTGGTAGAGATTTCAGCTCCTCGCCGACCTTCTCGGGTTTTGTTGAAATCTCCTGCTTCTTCCGCTGTTTTGAGTTGTTATACGGTTTTGGTTTAGTTTCCGAGAATTATTCTTGATTACTGGGTGATTCGAAAGTATTGCTCAGAAATTAAGTAAATTCTGGTAGAGATTTCAGCTCCTCGCCGACCTTCTCGGGTTTTGTTGAAATCTCCTGCTTCTTCCGCTGTTTTGAGTTGTTATAGGGTTTTTCGTTTAGTTTCCGAGAATTATTCTTGATTACTGGGTAATTCGAAAGTATTGCTCAGAAATTAAGTAAATTCTGGTAGAGATTTCAGCTCCTCGCCGACTTTCTCGGGTTTTGGTGAAATCTCATCGTCCTTCCGTTGTTTTCATTTGGTTTAGTTAGGTTTTCTCTTTCCAAATTTTGTCAAGCCGCCGATTAACCCCGTATGCCCTATTTAGTGTGATATTAAATACGATAGTCCGATTATAAACCACTGAGTCCGTATAAAATTAACTATTTTTCCGATTTGCATTGTACAAGAACCATTTGATATTTTTTTTTCTCGTTTATATTTTATATGGTGTATATTACTTGTTTAAAAAGGTGATCGCTCGCCTCTTAAGTTCTTTGTGCCTTTAGGTAAAAGGTCTTATTTATTGTGTTGTGTGATCGGAATTTACTTAGTGTCTTATAGAATAAATACCTTTGTTAAATTATTTGAGTTTCATTCACAACTGATTAAGAGTTCGTCGTTACCGTTTGTTTCATTTAATGCAAGATTGGCAGTAGTGATTATCGTATTAGCAGTTCATTTTAAGGTCCTGCTAACCGTTTAACGATAATACTCTGTAAAGTAAGTATCTCTATCTAGTTTCGACCGCGAATTACAGTCCGACCCCTGGAATTTTCCGTACCTCCATCTGCTGCTATCCGGAACCCTCGAAAGGTTTTGGAGTCGAGGGGCCGTGGAGTAAACCACGTAAAATAATCTGGCGCCCGAGCATCCGCCGTTTTGGGGTGTCAATTGTGACGCGTCCGGTTGCTTAGTCGTCGACCCAAGTAAAGGAGCTGAGGGGAAGCGGCGAAGAGGCGACAACCATTCGAAACGTTGATCGAAGAAAACGTCGCAAAGCACGTCACAAATTTGGCGCCCGAGCAGGGACTTGATTGTTGAGCAGGGACCTGATTGTTGAGAGGGACCTTGATTGTTGAGAGGAACCTTGATTGTTAAGAGAGACTTGTTGATAATTTTTTTTTGAAAACTGAACGCTTTTTCTGTTTTGACTGTTTTCCGCCGTATTAGTGATTGAACAAGGATCTGAGTGTTGAGAGAAACAGATTGATAATTTGGTTTTGATAGTGTACCATTTTATTCTGTTTTCACTGTTTTCCGCCGTACTGCTGATTGTTTGTTAAAGAAGGACCGTTGTATTTCGTTTTGGATTTTTTTTTGTTTCCGTGTTATTTTGTTTTGGATTTTTTTTCCGTGTTGTACCGTTTCCGATTCATTATTCTGTATTGTTGATTAGAGCAGGGAATATTTATTCCGTTTTCGTTTTTCCCGTTTTGTTAAAAGAGGACTGATTGTGTGTTAGAATAGGAACAATTTTCGGTTTTATTCCTACGTACGATTGCTGGGTCCGTTTCGTTCCGTTTTCGGCTGTTTTTGTAGCGTCGATTTAAAAAGGTACTATTCCATACCGTTTTCGACTATCCCTTCTACTATTAAAAAGAGGACGGAAGAGTTAAAAAGTAGATGCCTAGAGAAAGTTCCGAGGAATTGGACATTACTACCCTATTTGAACAAGAAGCTACTGAGAACACACTATACGACCCGTCCGTACCGACCGTAAGTTCCGTGGAAGAAGCCAAAGACCATCGTGTAGGTTGGGTATACTTGCTGAAAAACGAGGAATTGAATACCCAACTAGCAAAGAGAAATTTATCCGTAGCGGGAATCGTTCCGGAAAAACGGAAAAGACTTGTGAACTTTTTGAGACGAAAAATTATTTCTCCACAATCCGCTGCTGGCCACGATACTGAAAATTATCCGACCGCTATGGCAACCCCGCCCGTTAATGTACACGATTGGAAGGTGTCTTTTGGAAACCGAGGAGATCCTGCCTCATTTATAGAAAGGATCGAAGAAATATGTTCAGCAAGGAATGTCCAGAAAGACAATTTGCTTCCTGTGCTGCCAGAATTATTATCAGGTGAACCTGCATCTTGGTACCGCAACAACCGAAGTAGGTTCACCACCTGGGACGAATTCGAAGCTGAATTCAGAATCTTCTTCTATCCAGTCAACTATGAGGTCGATTTAGAAGCCGAGATAGGAAGACGTCTCCAAAGACGAAATGAATCCGCTGCAACATACATGACCGAGCTACAGACCCTGATGAGAAGGCATGGAAAGTTAACTGCAGAACAACAGTTAGCCTGGCTGTACCGCAACCTTTTACCCGAATACCGGCTGCAAATCCGAAAAGGAGACTTTGAAGATTTTCCCACGTTCTGTCATGTGGTAAGGGAATATGAGCTCCTTAGGAAGGAACTCCAAAACGTACCCAACCCCAGTGGACCGAACCGTGGACGAACCCGTCCGCAGCCAGTAAATACATCAAGATATGGACCGTCCCGCAACTCGATGCCTGGTCCTTCCAGAGAGCCCGTAACCGGTTCCAGCCAACCGTCACCGACCGATACTCTTCGCCGTCCGCCGCCTGATACTTCTCATCATCCGCCTGAACCATCTTCCCGTGAACTCACCTGTTTCCGTTGTGGTGAGTCTGGACACTTCCGAAACAATTGTCGAAACCCCCCGAAGATATTCTGTTCTCGTTGCCGTAAGGAAGGAGTATTTTCCAGAGACTGTTCCTGCAACAGGCAGGAAAACTAATACGGAGCTGTCCCGAGGAGAGGCCGACACAGCTTCCGAAAATCTTTGCCTCTCATACTGGACCGCCAGAAGAAATGAACGATCCCCGACCGCACGTAGTCGTCGAAATTGGAAATCGCAAGTTTAAAGCATTGTTAGACACCGGAGCAGCTAAATCATATATTGGTGATCAAATAGCTGAGAAATTTTCCCAAAGAAAGCAAACTACAGCCCGTCAAGCTACGAAGGCCCGTTTAGCTAATGGAAATTTAGTCGCTATCACCGATATCTATGAACTTGAATGGAAGATCAACGACGTCACTATGGAGGGTTCGTTGGAGCATTTCCCTGGTCTCATAACCGACATAGTGTTAGGACACGATGTCCTCCGAAAGTATAATTTCCGTTTGGAGTTAGGAACTGGAAATATATACATAAACAATGAAATAGTAAGGCGTCCGTCATTGTCCAGTCCGGTTGGAGAATTGAAGACAGTGAACCCGCCTATGAAAGAAATCGATGCGGCTGTCCCGATGATATGTAGGGAAGAAACCAATCATCGCCCTGTTGAAGACCGCTGCTCTAGAAATGAAACTGTTCCTGGAGTAAATCAATCCGTTTCTAAAGTCTCTACGTCTTCCCTGGTGTTAGGGGTCGACAAGGAGCAATCCGTTTCTGAAGTCTCTGCGTCCTCCCTGGTGTTAGGGGTTGACAAGGAGCAATCCGTTTCTAAAGTCTCTGCGTCTTCCCTGGTGTTAGGGGTTGACAAGGAGCGGCCTTTTTCTGAAGTCTCTGCGTCTTCCCTGGTGTTAGGGGTTGACAAGGAGCAATCCGTTTCTGAAGTCTCTGCGTCTTTCCTGGTGTTAGGGGTTGACAAGGAGCAATCCGTTTCTGAAGTCTCTGCGTCTTCCCTGGTGTTAGGGGTTGACAAAGAGCAATCCGTTTCTGAAGTCTCTGCGTCCTCCCTGGTGTTAGGGGTTGACAAAGAGCAATCCGTTTCTGAAGTCTCTGCGTCTTCCCTGGTGTTAGGGGTTGACAAGGAGCAATCCGTTTCTCAAGTCTCTGCGTCTTCCCTGGTGTTAGGGGTTGACAAGGAGCAATCCGTTTCTAAAGTCTCTGCGTCCTCCCTGGTGTTAGGGGTTGACAAGGAGCGGCCTTTTTCTGAAGTCTCTGCGTCTTCCCTGGTTTTAGGGGTTGACAAAGGACAGCCTTTTTCTGAAGTCTCTGCGTCCTCCCTGGTGTTAGGGGTTGACAAAGGACAGCCTTTTTCTGAAGTCTCTGCGTCTTCCCTGGTGTTAGGGGTTGACAAAGAGCAATCTGTTTCTGAAGCCTCAGCGTCTTCCCTGGTGTTAGGGGTTGACAAGGGGCAATCTGTTTCCGAAGTCTCTACGTTCTCTCTGGGTAGTTTAGAGGATGACAAGGAGCATTCTGATACCGAAGTCTATTCGTCATCTCTTGTAGACGTGAGAGATACTACAGAAGATAATAAATTTGGAAGATCTACGTTATCCCTGGAGGATGCAGGTGATAACACCGATTATGGTTATATAGGATGTCCGGTAGAAACCATTACTACCAGTGAAGAAACGAACTTAACTGAAGATCAGAAAGAGAAGTTAAATACTTTCTTGATGCACGAACTCCCGATGTTTGAGAAAATTCAGGGTTCAACTACGCTCGTGGAGCACGAAATCCGTCTGCTGCAGTCCCGACCGATCAAACAGAGATATCGGCCTCAAAATCCAAAAATGCAGGAGGTGTGCAATGCCGAGATAGACACAATGCTAGAAGAGGGAGTGACAGAACCCTCTACCAGTCCGTGGAGGTCTCCGATTGTGATTGTGAAGAAGAAAGATGGAAAGAACCGTTTCTGTATCGACTTCCGCAAAGTTAACGAAGTAACAATGAAGGATGCCTACCCTCTACCATTTATCAATGCTATACTGGATAAACTGCGAAAAGCCAAATATATTTCCAGTTTGGATTTGAAGAGTGGGTACTGGCAAGTTCCGTTAACCCCTGAGAGCAAACCCATCACCGCCTTTACCGCACCGGGACGTGGATTGTTTCAATTCACGGTCCTTCCGTTTGGTTTACACTCCGCACCTGCCACGTTCCAGAGATTGGTTGATCGACTAATAGGTCCAGATTTAGACCCTTACGCCTTTGCGTATCTAGATAATATCATAGTTTTGGGAGAATCTTTTGAACAACATTTGAACAATCTATCCGAGGTGTTCCGTCGATTACGAGGAGCACGACTGAAACTCAATCCGGAGAAATGTCACTTCTGTTTACCGTCCATGAAGTACTTAGGCCACGTAGTCTCCGGAGATGGAATCCGTATCGATCCAGAAAAGGTAGAGAGTATAATTAAATTTGCAGCCCCGAGGAATATCCGAGAGTTGAGGAGGTTTCTGGGAGTCGCCTCCTGGTATAGGAGATTTGTGCCGTCATTTTCGGAAAAGGTGGCTCCGTTAACGAAATTACTCCGCAAGTCTCAGCGCTGGAAGTGGGCCGAAGAACAAGAAGTTGCCTTCGCTAAGATTAAAACCTGTCTGTCAGAAGCACCCGTTTTAAGTTGTCCTGATTTTTCCGTACCGTTCACCCTACAGACCGATCCCTCCGAATATGGTTTGGGAATCGCTCTTACCCAACAGAAGGATGGTCATGAGCATGTGGTAGCATATGCAAGTCGCACACTGAGTCCTGCCGAGAAGAATTACTCCGTCACTGAAAAAGAATGTCTTGCCATAGTTTGGGGGATTGAAAAGATAATTCCTTATCTAGCGGGCTACCATTTCACGGTTGTTACCGATCATCAATCTCTTAGATGGTTGCATTCCATAGCTAGTCCGTCCGGACGCTTAGCTCGATGGAGCGTCTTTCTGCAGCAGTATGATTTTGAGATACAGTACCGTAAAGGTGCTCTAAATCGTGTGGCTGACGCTTTGTCCAGAAATCCGCTACCAATAACCGCCGAGACCGACCCAACATCTATCCTCTGTCTGACCGATGTAACCGCCGAATGTTCTTGGTACCGAAACAAGAAGGAGGAAGTCCTGAAGGATCCGGAGAAGTTTCCGGATTACTGTATTCGAGAAGACCGATTGTACCGTCATTTCTGGGATATCAATGACTTCAGAGAACCAGAGTTATCTGATCCCTGGAAGCTGTGCGTAGCAAAGCCACAGAGAATCCGTATTCTGGAAGAAAACCATGATGCTGCAAATGCTGGACATTTGGGAATCGCTAAGACTATAACCCGTATTGCCAGATCGTATTATTGGCCTGGAATGTTTCGAGACATCACCAAATACGTGAGAAGATGTCTACAATGTCAGAAATATAAACCGTCGCAACAAAAACCGCCAGGAAAAATGCGACCGTCTGCAAATCGACGACCCTGGGAAACCGTTAGTTCCGATATCATTGGACCGTTGCCGCGAAATAAAAAGGGAAACTGTTATATTGTAATGTTTCAAGATAGATTTACCAAGTGGGTCCAATGCAAACCGTTAAGAAATGCTACAGCGTGTAGCATCAGTACCGCCTTTCACGATGAAGTTTTGACAATATTTGGATGTCCCCGTACCGTACTGACCGATAATGGCACGCAATACGATAGCAAACTGTTTAAGGAGCTGTTGAAAGAATTAGGAATCCGTCACCGTTTCACGCCGCCGTATACACCGCATGCTAATCCAGTGGAACGAGCCAATCGAACGTTGAAGACAATGATTGCGCAATACTGTGAAAAGGATCATCGAGATTGGGATCTCCGATTATCCGATTTGAAATTTGCGATCAATAACGCAAAACATGATTCTACGGGATTCTCACCTGCATTTTTAAATTTTGGAAGAGATCCCGAAGTACCGAAATCCGTCCGAAAAGAAGCTGAAGATGACCCCGAAGATACTCCGAAAGAAGATGATGGATCAGAAGACCACGCCGAAGAAGATTCGAAATTGCATCTCCTGCGAATGGGAAAGCTGCAGGAATGCTTCGATTTAGTCCGTCTGAACCTGTCTAGAGCTTTTACTAGTCAAAGCCGTTACTATAATTTACGCCGCCGAGACTGGAAATACACCGTTGGAGATGAAGTAATGAAGAAGGAGCATACCCTATCCTCCGCTGTTGATCATGTAGCCGCCAAGCTGGCTCCAAAATATTCCGGTCCGTATAAAGTTGTAAAAGTCGTGTCTCCGGTAGTTTATAATTTGGTGGACAATAACGGCAAGCGTTATAAGCATGTGCATATAAAGGATTTAAAGCCAGTTGTTACCTAATTATCTTAAATTACAGTATGAATACCGACCAGAATTCGCCGCCGTATCAAAACATGGAATCCGACTCCTCTATGGACACTATCAGCCTGTGTACCGACAGCAGCCTGCCCGAAGGACTCGACGACCAACAAACCAGCTCCGTTCTCCTCAACCCCTTCACAACCATACCCGAGATGATCAGAGATGCAGCCGAGATCAATCAAAGACTACAGAGAGAGAACCGTTACAATCCTTCTACTTCCCGGATCCGTTTAGAAGGGATGAGAAAACCCCGATTTGTGCCCATCACTGATAATGTGTGCTGGAGGTGTGGTAACCATGGTCACCGTCGAGATAGGTGCCAACAAAAACCAGTCCTGTTCTGTTCAAGATGTGGACAAATTGGACGAATGTCCCGAGATTGTCCGTGTAAGGGAGAAGCTGTTGAGAACCCTCCTACCACCCCGACCAGAGAGCCCAGGAAGTCCGTAGCCGTGCAAGCGCATATTGTTTCCCAGCCACAACCACAACCCCGGAGAACCCAGGAAGTAGGCATTCAGTGGGACTTGCAAACTTATCCAGAGAAGATTTCTGACACCACCGGAGCCGTACGTGAGCGACACTCTAGACGACATCGCTGCCCACCGGTTCGAGGATTTGGACCCAGGAGAAACTGTTCCGCTCCAGGGATCTGTAGAAGAGTTTAGTTTTCCGCCGCCGCTTAGGGATATTTGGACTTGAATATTCTATGTAAATATGTCCGTAAAATAGAATTAAGTGTATCCGATAGAGGGATAGACACTTAAAATGTTCATAAAAAAAATAAGATGAACAAAAGCGTAGCTTTTGTTCATTTTTTTTTACCGAAGTAAGGAGGGTGTGTAACGAAGTTACTTTTATTTGTCCGATATTATGTGATTTATTTAATTTATTTGTATTTAAAACCTACTACTTCCTCCTTACTAAACAAATCAATTTAATTACAAGTTCCTTATTTATAATATTTGGGCCGTCCGGTATATATATATATATATATATATATATATATATATATATATATATATATATTTTCATTTCATTCGATCAAAGCATTTAGACCGTCCGGTATACCTATAGAAATTTTGGTTCAAAGTAATTTAATGTTTGAGTTTTTTTTACTAGACTTCTTTTTAAAGCGATTAGTGAAAATATAAATACCGAGACCGCAGTGGAAAAAGGGCTTGTTGATTCTAGTATTGACTTTCTCTTGTCCGCTCTCGTATAATTAGTAGAAGTGCCCGTCGAAAAAGTGAAAATTGTTAAGTGCTTAAAAAGGTAAAATTTTATATTTCTTTCCTCCGCCTGTATATTTCCGATATAAAATTATTTTAGTGTAAAATTATAATTGATAGTTGAATTCAATATGATCCGTATAAAAGAGTAAATTGTTAGGACTCCCGTAGTTGTACAGTATTCAGTGGTTTATTCACAATATTTCAATCTTGTATAGTTTGCCATAAAGATTAAATCGTAAACTATACGCTATTTCCCGTTGTTAGTTATTCTAAAATTTAGTTTTGACTTAATTCGTCCGAAGATATTTTCAGGTTTTTATTCAGAAACAAATTTTTTTTTGTAAGCTTTCTTTATTCGATTTTTTTTGTATTTGTCTCTTTTATTTTATTATTAGAATATTGTACTTGGGTTCCGAGGATCATATTTGGTTACTGGGTGATTCGAAAGCATTGCTCAGGAATTAAATAGATTCCGATAAAAATTTTAACATCTCGCCGACCCTCTCGGGTTTTGATAAAATTTCTTTCCGTTACTGCCGTCCAGATTTCATTATTAGAATATTGTATTTGGGTTCCGAGAATCATATTTGGTTACTGGGTGATTCGAAAGTATTGCTCAGGAATTAAATAGATTCTTACAGAAATTTTAACATCTCGCCGACCATCTCGGGTCTTGATAAAATTACTTTCCGTTACTGCCGTCCAGATTTCATTATTAGAATATTGTATTTGGGTTCCGAGAATCATATTTGGTTACTGGGTGATTCGAAAGTATTGCTCAGGAATTAAATAGATTCTTACAGAAATTTTAACATCTCGCCGACCATCTCGGGTCTTGATAAAATTTCTTTCCGTTTCTGCCGTCCAGTGTTTGTTATTAGAATATTGTGTTTGGGTTCCAAGGATCATATTTGGTTACTGGGTGATTCGAAAGCATTGCTCAGGAATTAAATAGATTCCGATAGAAATTTTAACATCTCGCCGACCCTCTCGGGTTTTGCTAAAATTTCTTTCTGTAGCTGCCGTTCTGGTAGAGATTTCAGCTCCTCGCCGACCTTCTCGGGTTTTGTTGAAATCTCCTGCTTCTTCCGCTGTTTTGAGTTGTTATAGGGTTTTGGTTTAGTTTCCGAGAATTATTCTTGATTACTGGGTGATACGAAAGTATTGCTCAGAAATTAAGTAAATTCTGGTAGAGATTTCAGCTCCTCGCCGACCTTCTCGGGTTTTGTTGAAATCTCCTGCTTCTTCCGCTGTTTTGAGTTGTTATAGGGTTTTGGTTTAGTTTCCGAGAATTATTCTTGATAACTGGGTGATTCGAAAGTATTGCTCAGAAATTAAGTAAATTCTGGTAGAGATTTCAGCTCCTCGCCGACCTTCTCGGGTTTTGTTGAAATCTCCTGCTTCTTCCGCTGTTTTGAGTGTTATAGGGTTTTGGTTTAGTTTCCGAGAATTATTCTTGATTACTGGGTGATACGAAAGTATTGCTCAGAGATTAAGTAAATTCTGGTAGAGATTTCAGCTCCTCGCCGACCTTCTCGGGTTTTGTTGAAATCTCCTGCTTCTTCCGCTGTTTTGAGTTGTTATAGGGTTTTGGTTTAGTTTCCGAGAATTATTCTTGATTACTGGGTGATACGAAAGTATTGCTCAGAAATTAAGTAAATTCTGGTAGAGATTTCAGCTCCTCGCCGACCTTCTCGGGTTTTGTTGAAATCTCCTGCTTCTTCCGCTGTTTTGAGTTGTTATAGGGTTTTGGTTTAGTTTCCGAGAATTATTCTTGATTACTGGGTGATTCGAAAGTATTGCTCAGAAATTAAGTAAATTCTGGTAGAGATTTCAGCTCCTCGCCGACCTTCTCGGGTTTTGTTGAAATCTCCTGCTTCTTCCGCTGTTTTGAGTTGTTATAGGGTTTTTCGTTTAGTTTCCGAGAATTATTCTTGATTACTGGGTAATTCGAAAGTATTGCTCGGAAATTAAGTAAATTCTGGTAGAGATTTCAGCTCCTCGCCGACTTTCTCGGGTTTTGGTGAAATCTCATCGTCCTTCCGTTGTTTTCATTTGGTTTAGTTAGGTTTTCTCTTTCCAAATTTCGTCAAGCCGCCGATTAACCCCGTATGCCCTATTTAGTGTGATATTAAATACGATAGTCCGATTATAAACCACTGAGTCCGTATAAAATTAACTATTTTTCCGATTTGCATTGTACAAGAACCATTTGATATTTTTTTTTTCTCGTTTATATTTTATATGGTGTATATTACTTGTTTAAAAAGGTGATCGCTCGCCTCTTAAGTTCTTTGTGCCTTTGGGTAAAAGGTCTTATTTATTGTGTTGTGTGATCGGAATTTACTTAGTGTCTTATAGAATAAATACCTTTGTTAAATTATTTGAGTTTCATTCACAACTGATTAAGAGTTCGTCGTTACCGTTTGTTTCATTTAATGCAAGATTGACAGTAGTGATTATCGTATTAGCAGTTCATTTTAAGGTCCTGCTAACCGTTTAACGATAATACTCTGTAAAGTAAGTCTATCTCTATCTAGTTTCGACCGCGAATTACAGTCCGACCCCTGGAATTTTCCGTACCTCCATCTGCTGCTATCCGGAACCCTCGAAAGGTTTTGGAGTCGAGGGGCCGTGGAGTAAACCACGTAAAATAATCTGGCGCCCGAGCATCCGCCGTTTTGGGGTGTCAATTGTGACGCGTCCGGTTGCTTAGTCGTCGACCCAAGTAAAGGAGCTGAGGGGAAGCGGCGAAGAGGCGACAACCATTCGAAACGTTGATCGAAGAAAACGTCGCAAAGCACGTCACAATTCTTAAAAACATCGATATTTTCAAGCCGATATTTTTACAACATCGATAGTGCATATTCGAGGTATGATTTGATGTCAACATCGATGTTTTCAAAATTTTGCGCATCCCTAATTTTATGCTTTGGGTTTTTGCGTTAAAATCAAAAGATCCGCCATGAGTTTGTTTGAATGAGTTTATGAACGTAGCCCGACCGATGTCATGCCTGCGACGGGGGCGTCACGGGGATTCCCCGATAATTCAATCGAAAGTGTGGTAGGTAACTTCGTTATAAAATCAGGTAGAATAGAAAAATAAAAAAATAGCTATTGTAGTAGCGATATTTTCAGAGACATTGCTGTTGCAAATTAATTAATTACATCGCAAAAATGTATACCATCAAAAATTTCTTGTCAAATTGCTAATATTGCTAGCCCAGACAATCTTTCTTGAAGCATTGTCGATCTTAAATAATTATTTTTAGCTTTGAAAAAGATCGCTCGCTAGAAGCTACAGATACCGGCAATGTCAGAAGAATTCTTAGTGAAATGTTTACGTTTGGAAGGGTGGAGATTAATGGTTTTCAAATTTAATTTCATTAAACAAATCACTGGAATCTATACCTTATTATCCTGATCTGTCAGTCGTTCTTCAAGAACAGAACGTTTTAAAAGATCGCTGTCACTTGATTTGAATATGTCTCTAAAAAATCCGTAAATATTATCATACTCATTTAATAAGTCAAATTGATTTTTTAGAGGGCTTAAAGTTTGATCTATAATTTTTAAGAAAAAAACTAATTTTAAAGCCGGTTTTTGGATCATGAGAGGTCTCATCTCGGGGTTCATAGTCAAACAGTTTTGGTTTAAATTTCCCCCCGACCGTTGGTAACGGTGGAAAGTCTTCTTCAATCTCGAGAGAGTGTTACTTCTTTCCGTTGTACAAGAATTTCTTGAAATGATTGGTCAGATCTATATTGCTGGAAGTGATCAACTAAATTTTTTAGGTAGGTTTGGCATACTTTAATATTAATTGAAGCACTTTGCATTTGTTTGCTGACAATACTTATATGAAATAAAACGGCATGCCAAATAATAATTCTACAAATAAATTTAAAATTTTGTGCAGACGTTAAGAGGGAACTCGCTTTATGTCTTGCATCAATGTGAAAGCTACTTCTAGAAAACTTTCGCAAACCTTAATTAAATAAAGTTTAAGGCTCTTTATTACATCAATTCTGCTGGACCATCTTGTCTCACTTAGAGGCTTTAAACTTAACCCGGGGACATTTTTTCTCATAACATCCCACCTTTTTGTGGATGGGGAAAAAATGATATAACTCTTGCACACGATTAAAAAAGTTTATTGTAGCATCTGAGACCTTAGAAGCGTCGTTTGCTGTTAAGTTCAAAGTATGAGCCGCACAAGGTACAAAAAGGGCTCACGGATTCGCATCAAGAATGCGGTTTTGAAGCCCAACATGCTTTCCCTTCATGTTTGCCCCATTATCATAACCTTGTCCCCGAATATTTTTTACGTAATAAAACTTTTCTTAACTTCAACCTTTTTTGAAGTGGTGTTAAGGACAACATACCTCAGAACAACACTAATTTGTCAGTTTGACTAGTGTCTGGTGTACAATCTATTACTGAAAAATATTTTGAACTGCGAACCATTTCTAAAATATTATTTCTTACTTTAGACGACAATAATTCAATTATTTCATTCTGTATTTGCACGCCTAAATAATGAGTCATTTTAACAGATTTTTTTGGGAGTTACACACTCGGCTAACGTGTTGTCTCATTACTGAATCAAAAGAGGCAATAATCTCAACAGCTTTTAGAAAATGTCTATCATCATGTTTGAAAAGTAATTTAGAAGAACCTTGAAATGCCAAGCATTGTGTAGATAAATACTTAACAATCGCAATCATTCTTTCCAACACGTCGCGCCAATATTTTTCCCGTTTCTAAAATCCGCAGGTGATAAGCAT
Organism: Galeruca laticollis; assembly: GCA_963921935.1. Lineage (NCBI taxonomy): Eukaryota > Metazoa > Arthropoda > Insecta > Coleoptera > Chrysomelidae > Galeruca > Galeruca laticollis. Next base: position 97,746,342 of record OY998180.1, on the reverse strand, counting down.
TAACAGTCGTAGATGACTCCAACATTTTTTTTTTAAATTTACCAAAGTGTTCACATAACTGTTGTGTAAAATTGTCGTTTCGTGTCTCTTCATTAGCAAAGACAAGTGTTGCCAATCTGATACTCCATTTGTATCACAAAAAGTGTTAGGAGTTTTACAAAACAACCTACAATAAAATACATAACCTTTAGAAATAGAGTAAATAAGTCAAGTCCTTTCGACTTTTTCTCCATTTGCTAGACTTCTTACAAAGTAATTTGCACGGTAACTTTCTCTTATCTTTATTACTAGGAAAGCTAAAACTGATGTCTATCAAGGCCGGATCACGTTTTAACCAATATTTTAGCTATCTCATTGGTGTTTCTTTCGGGCCACAAACCCGAGTCGGACGGAATTATATCGACACTAGCCTCATTAAAGCCATCGAAAGTGTCACTTGCAGCAGGTATTTCGGTAGCTGACATTACCGAACTTCTTACACAAGCTGAGTTACCTGAAGTGGATTGTTCAAGTGCTGTAGACGAGACGTTTTGCTGGTACAACCGCCGCCACATGTTACAGGACCTGATGTTACCGTGGTCACCTCTGTTGAAATTTCAGATGGTCCACTCACGGTTACGGATTTAGAATCTTGAGATTCGGTCGCATCGATAGTCTCCGTGGAATCTTGATTGTTTTGCAAGAAGTGCTTTATAGATCCAGCCATTTTTTCCTTTCTTGTAGTCTCAGTTTCTTTTGCTCGCGAAATTTTGCACCTGAAGGTTTTTTTTCTTATATCCTGAAAAATCAAATAAATAATTAGTACTCATGGGAATTAGGAATTAACTTCTAAAGTAAGCACAATAATAAGCACCAAGTTTGCATATTTGAGTAAAAAGCAATTTGTTCGAGCCCTTTCAGCTTAAACCCTTTCAAAAATAGAGGCAGAAAAAATATTAAACTAATTTGATCTTATAGCCGTTAAAAAAACCCTACAAAATGTTTTTTAAAAAGATCGATAGGATAAAAACTAAGCAAGTTATGGATAAGAAACCAATTATTTTTTTAAACTCGTACATGACATTTCAATTAATAAAAAGATATTTTGGTAAAAAAAATTAATTATAACCAGTATCATATAAAGGGTTAATGTTGATAGTATAAAGTATGGAACACTTACCATTTTATAAAAAATCAAACCGTTGAAATTGCAGTCGGCAGGTATTCAGCACCTCATTTTTTAGAAAAAAAAGTAGTAAACAAAATATTATACAACATAACACTTGACAAAGCAAAAATAACTTTAAATGTAAAAATTAATAGGATTACTTGTTTTTATGCACGTGTTGCACGGTCCAGTGGAACTAACCGGTTTAAAAACGCCTTTGGCGATGCATCGCTTTTATAGCGCTCCTGGCATTATTCATGTCTGAACAGGAAAAATCAAGTAACTACTGCCTGACATGTTCCCACAACAAAGGAATCGGCAGTAACTGGATGATATACTAATAAAATTTCGTATGTATTTATACCTAATCCTATTTAGTATCTCAACTTTTATTTTAAAATGATTTTTTTTTGCAAACTCTTTTGCAATTTTTTTTGGACCCTGGGTTTTGGCGCCCGTGTGCATTGCACACTTTGCACATATGGTAGCGGGGGCCCTGACGGAAATAAGTTGACATATATCTAAGCAAAATCTTACAATATCATGTTTTAAAAACATAATGGCACTTATTCCTTCAAGAGCTTATATCAACAACAAAAATATCATCAAAGTCCTGAACTAAAACTGAATAAGTGAACATATTCCATTAAAGCAAAACAAACACTTAATTTGGTGCCTTAATCTGCCTACAAAATAATCGTTGGAAAGTATTTCATCGAAGGTAACTTGTGAGTACATTGCGACGTTTAGTCAGGTTTAGTGCAAAATTAACGTCCTACAAAGTACAATTGTAATAAAAAAAGGGTACAAGTATTAGAAAGAGACGCTAACATCATATATGCGTAAAACCGGCATTTGTTTGGTTATTTACATTCAATAATTGTATAAAGAACAATTATACCACATTTTTGACAATCTGTGAGATTTGATAACCTCCAATAATCCCAGGCGGGATAATACTTGTGCCCTTTTTTTCAATACAACTGTAGGAGGAGCAAGTTTTATTTTGTAATTGATGTGTTATAGTAATGAGCAAACTACTGTACTGAAATGACACCGAGCAAAAACTCAAAAATCATCAAAAGGAGGCCAATGAAGCGTATGAAAGAAACAAAGAAGATGAAATTACTTCTCTAAACACCCTAGGCATGAAAGTTTTTATTTTTAACTTACAGCAAGTCCTGCCTACTCTATTACTTACTTCTGGAGATGAATTTTAATAAAAGGCAATTTTCAGTGTACACTCTAACTATCCATATGATTGCACGACAGGAAAATCTACCCACTATATGTGGGATGAATATTTAGCCAAAAGAGGCTAAATAGAAATTGCGTCTTGCATTTATAATAAATATGTCTCCAGGAATCGAGTCAACTGTATTGTATTCGGACACATGTGGGGGAAAACTAAGAATTCTAATGTTAATATACGTTCTAAAAAGGCATCCCATATTGAAAATAGTAGATCACAAGTTCCTAATCACTGAGCACACTCACAAAAAGTGCGATTCGAATCATGCATTCGTTGAAACGAAGAGTAATTACAGTCAGCTCCCAATCTATAATACTAGAGACTGGCAGCAGCTGGTCAGAATCACGAGCACGCAAAAGAAAAACTTGAAGTTGAAGGTATAAGCCAGTCACAATTTTTTGACTTTTCGGACCTTTTTAAGCAATTTCTTCAAAAAAGAAACTGAATATGGACCATGAACAGTTCAATTTTAGACACATTAGATATTTGCGGTTTTTAAAAGCAGATGAGTAAGTAAACTTATATTATTAATGTCTTTAAAGATGTAATTTATGTACAAACTATAATATGCAATAAAGATATAAGTAAACTTTTATTGTTATTGCATATTACATTTTTTGACTGTCTACAAAAATATCGTTTGGGAAAAAAACTCCAAACTTTTTGAACTCACTATTCAATTCCCAAAAATGATAATGTTATTCTTTAAAATATGTTTTTATTTAATTTGTTGACTTAAAAGTGACTAATAAAATATACCTTAAAAAGGTGTCCTCTGTAAAACTGTTCAATTTTATTGATTTCTTTATTACATGTGTCCACAGATTTATTAGTTGTTTGTTTTATTATGTATTTTTTGGTTACTTGTTTTAGAAAACTTGCTAAGTGATGAAACCTACAAATATTTTAGTTATCAACAAGCTGACGTGTTGGATAATTGCTGGCAAAAACTATAGTTAAGTACCCATTTGAACAATGGAAAAATGTTCTACTTGAATCAGAATTAAATCTGATACACACGCCTTTCTCAAGTGGTCATAAATTGAAGAGTGGAAGTACCAAAGGCACTAAGTACCAAAATCTAAATATTCCGAGTATTTTCTTAAAATGGTTCTAAATGGCGTCGCCAATACCTCCTCAAAGGTTCTAAGTGCTATCTAATTTCTTAGCTTATATAAACGAAAATAAGATGGCGCTGGGTACTACAGTCCAGGAGGATTTATGGAGAAAGGTTATAAGTGCCAATGTTTACTCACAGTAAAAGTACGTCTTAGTTTGTGTGTGTATTGGGCTGAATTTACGGTGTAATCATGGAAATTGATCCAGAAAAGAATAAAGGAAGGTCTATAGAAGAACAAAGGAAGAAAAGGCATGCTAGAAAGACATATCTTAAGAGAAATAAGACTGAAGTTGGTCACAAAAATCCGCCTAATGAACAGGTAAGAAAGTTTAGGTTATGGCGGGAGAGTGTAGTGATTGCGGGAATGTGTGTAGTAGTTTAGGGAGCTTACACAAATGTTTTTGTTTGAAATGCTAGGGGGGCATAATGTTTCGTACCAATGAAAATAAAATTAGTTTGTTCGTGGGATTCCACTTAACTGTGTGCATTCCTTTTTCAGGTGCAGTGCAAATGCTATTATGACTGCAAAAAAATAACGTATGAACGAAAGCTTCAACTTTTTGAAAGATTTTATGCCGAAAACTATAAAACTCAAGGCACATATTTAATGGTGTTGATAAAGTTAGTGAAAATAAAAAGACGTCGGCATGGAAAGTATGAAACTGCATTGGACAGTAAAAGACAAACAACTATATCGTATACAGTTCCAGATCAAGATGGAAATTTCGTTCAAATATGCAGAAAGACATTTATGGATATTTTTGACGTTACTCAAAAACGTTTAGTTGGTCTAATAAATAAGAAGAAAATGGGAGATACCACATTTACAAACAGGCGTTCAAATAATAAGCCAAGCAAATTTACAGATAATGACCGTCAGCTGATCCATCAACATATAAATTCCTTCCCCAGAGATGTCTCGCACTACTCACGTGCCAAATCAGAGAAGCAGTTTTTGAGTCCCGATTTAAATATCCACAGACTTTTTAAATCATTTTTAGAAAAAAACAAAGGGTCTTCCGTGAGCTATAAGTTTTATAGAGGGGTATTCATAAGCGATTTTCCGAAATTAAGCTTTCATCGCCCTAGAGTTGATACATGCCATACGTGTGATAGGCTAAACTGTGAGTCAAAGCAGAATAATAGTGACGGCGCCAAGGCAAAAGCTCAATTGGAACTTCACCATCGGAAAGTGGAGAAAGCTATGGCATATATGAAAAAGGAAAACGCTGATTCACAACTTCCTGGTAGCGATAAATGTTCTATTTCATTTGATTTACAACAGGTCCTATTTGTCCCCACTTTGACCCAGTCGGATATGTTTTACCTGTCCCAATTATCTTGTTACAATCTGGGGATTCATTAATCTGACAACAACCATGCTTTTATGTGCACGTGGCATGAAGGCGTCAGTGGTCGAGGAGGTAACGAGGTTGCATCTACCCTTCTTAAAGTCTTAAATTCTGGTGTTACGGAAAAAAGCATTTGCTACTATGGAGTGACAACTGTACGGGGCAAAATAAGAACAGAATGGTAATATTTGTTTTGGTGTTCCTTGTTCTCCATCAAGTTTTTGACACAATAGAGTATAATTTCCTTATTAGTGGCCACAGCTTTATGTGTTGTGATAGGGACTTTGCTCTGATTGAGAAAAGGAAACGCGTCATGAAGGAAATAATACCCAATGATTTACACGAAGTGATAACTTCCGCAAAATATGATCCTCCTTTTCAAGTTATTGACATGTCCGTAAATGGATTTTGGAATATACAAGAAGCTGCTGATACGTATCTCAACACAAAAAAATTGAATATAAGTAAAGCGATAAGAATAAAAGTTGATTGTAATAATCCAACGATTCTTCAAATGGAAGAAACCTTCTCCGATATCGAGGCATGGAAACCAGTCAATATACTGAAAAACGGAAAAACTCTTGAAGACCTAAAATCTGCAAAATTATCACTTTTACCCCCTGAAAATAAGATTTCTGTGAATAAAAAAAAATCATTAACGTCTTTGATTCCTTACCTGGAAAATCCTGAACATAAAGCATTTTACAGAGAACTTCTCAACATACAAGAGGAAAGCTTGGGACCTAGTAGCAGTTCCACTCACCTCTAGTTGGTACTTTTAACCTATAAATTAAGTGGCACTTAGGACTCATCTTTTGTTATTACTTGTAACCTTTGCTAAATTCATAACTTGGCACTTATGCCTTTTCAGTTTTAGTTAAACAAAATAATATTAATTTGAATGTTATAATAAAATTTTTAGCCTAATATTTTATGAGTTACTTCTTCCACTTGTTAGGAAATGTTGTGAATTTTTTTAGGTAAAAAGTACAAAAAATACATTTGATACACTTGTTTTCTTGATTATCTCATATTTATGAATTTGGTACTTAGTGCGTTTGGTACTTCCACTCTTCAATTGATGTTGTTCATCAAATATGCATAAGCTTGTGTAAAAGTAGATAGGCCCTATGTTCCTTCAATTGTCGAAAGCATTGATTTAAATATTCAAAACATTAAATTCTCATGTACCCACGCCCATTAGAACCAAGAGATATTCTTCTGGCAAAAGAATAAAGGAGAGGTAAATAATATGAAAAACGTTTAATTATGTTTATTACATGCCTAAAACATGAAAAATAAGTACAGCTAAAATATGAAACAGGTTTATATGTACTATTTCGGACAACACACTCCGGCAAATCTGAAAAAGAAGTTTCAAAATTAATTTGATTACTTGGTCTCTGCCTTAATTTTGATATATAAAATTATACACAGCAATGTGAGTGAGAAAGTTATAAAGCTCACTTATCAAATACAACAAATATAGATTCATTGATATTTTTCCCTTTTGAGTTTTTTATAATTTCTTAAAACACTATGTTTAGTAAGATATCTTTTACTGCAATAATCTTGTCACATTTCAAGAATATTTCATTTCCTGGCTTTAAATTCAGTTCTAAATTGCTATCTAGTAAATTTAATCCAAAATCTAAAAGATCTTTATTGTTGTACCCAGTATTAAATATTATTATATTATTTTCTGTATTTTTTCGAGGATTTGATACTGTCTTCTAAAATTCTCACTGTCTTTTCCAAATTTTTAATTGCTATAATCGTCATATGTATTAATAGAATATGCACAGATATGATATTGTAAATTTTTCACAAATTTTTGTCGCGTTTCAATCAATTTTTGACACTTTTTCTACAGAGCAAAGTAAACGTATATACTTGAAACTAGAATATGAAAGATATATACACTGATATTTATAAAATGCGACAGGGATTCATGTACAAAACTGTCAAAAGCGAGCTAACTTTTTTACCAAATAGCGTTCATAAAAAATAATAGCAGATTTGAAAAGATCTAAAAAAATAAGTCAAAATGCACCATTCAATTTCTTAAATTCGTTCTGATTTAATAAAAAAATGCATAATTATGGTTACAAAAGTCGTAAGCCATTCTTATAACATAAATAATAAAAGATAATAATAGATAAAGAAAGATAAATAATAAAATTACAGATTAATGTGGACCTTGGAAACATCAAAATGTTTAATAACCGAACAAAATGGTTTTAGACAAAATCGATCCGGCATCGATAATATTCTTGAACTGGAAAGTGATATCCATGAAGTACTGTCGATTAAACAATCATGTATATCTATATTGTTTGATTTGAAAAGAGCATTTAACACATGCTTAAGATTTAACATAATAAAAGAAATCCGCTCATGGAATATTTGTGGCAATTACCTCAGATTTATTAGTAATTTCCTTAAAGACAGATCACTTCATGTAAGAGTCCATAATTCATATTCCGAAAGGAAAACTGAAGAAAACGAAACTCCTCAAGGCTCCGTACTTAGCCCAACACTGTTTCTAATAGCTATAAATAAGATTATCAAAGGTATACCAAAGCCTCTTAAGGCTCGCTTATACGCAGATGACCTGGTAGTTTATTGTAAAGGCAAAAATACCACTCTAATGACAAATATATTTCAATCCTTTCTCACATAATTAGAACAATGGTCTCGGCACACCGGCTTCAAATTCTCAGTTTCAAAAACAAAAGGAGTACTATTTTCTAAAAGGATCTTATCCAAAACTCACTCTATACGATGGAGTTATTTCAATCAAGCCATCTGATAAATTTCTCGGAATGTGGTTGGACCAAAAACTTTCTTGGAAAGAACATATAAAGCAAACCATATTATTATGTCATAAAAGGCTAAACATAATGAAGACATTAAGTAACAAACACTGGGGATCTGATTATAATATGCTGCTAACTATTTACAAAAGTTTAATAAGATCTAAAATAGACTATGGATCAATTGCTTGCGCCTCTGCATCGAAAACAACATTAAAATTACGTGATACTGTTCATAACCATGGGCTTAGAATTGCTCTTGGAGCTTTTAGAACAACTCCTGTCGATAGTTTTCATAGTGAAACGGGTGAACCTCCTCTACATTATCGAAGAATGTATCTAACATTGTCACATGCTACCTCAATTGCATCAAATAAAAACAAGCCCCTTTATAATAACACCTTCACCAATAAATATCTACATCACTTCAACAATAAGCCCCAAACAGCTAAACCTTACTACGAAAGGATAAGAATATTCCTAAATAATTTGGACATTCAATTTCCTCCTGTATTTCCTGTAGACTTGGATCATCCTCCACCCTGGACCATCAAAACCCCTAGTGTTAGTAAAACACTAAGTATATTTAACAAATACGATGTAAACTCAGCAATATTAAGGGATAAATTTAATTTAATTTTGGAATAACAATACTGTGACTGCAATAAAATATATACTGATGCATCAAAATGTGAAACAGGGGTAGGGGCTGCCATTGTAAATTCGGGGAATATTTCCCAATACAGACTTCTTTCCAGCCTCAGTATCTTCTCTGCTGAACTTTTTGCTTTATACAAAGCTCTCCAACTTGCAAACTCGCAGACATTTTCAAACAGTCTCATTCTTAGCGACTCCCTCAGTGCTTTAAAAAGTTTGCAGCAAATATACCAACAAAATCCTATTGGAAAATTAATAAAGGCTGAATTACTGAAAGCTGAGTTGAATTCTAGAAGCGTTAAGTTTATATGGATACCATCGCATATTGGAATCGAAGGCAACGGCAAAGCAGATGCGCGTGACGCGATCTTTAATATCAATTTGGAAAGTGAGTGTCGAAGCGTTGCTAGTGATTTAATTAAAAGCATTCTTTAAAATGAAAGTGTATAGTGCGTGGGAACGAGAGTGGTCGAATTCCAGATCAAAGCTAAGGGAAGTAAAGAGTAATATATCTCCATGGCAACCTACTACTAAAAATAGGAAAATACAAGTTATATTAACACGGCTTCGACTAGGTCACTCAAGATATACCCATTCCTATTTATTCACAAATGGTGAACCCCCGATGTATACAACGTGCAATGTCGTAGATAGCATAAAACATGTCCTTATTACATATCTAAAATACACAGTCGAACGAGCAACAAATGATTTTCCAAACAGTTTGGAAGTTCTCCTCGGAAAAGACTGTCAATATCATAGGCGAATCATAGACTATTAAAAATCTATAAACTTATTGTATAATATCTAATGGTATTATATTATTGTATTTTCGCTAATAACCTTTTGGTGGATGCGACGTTTCAATTAAAAAAAGGGGCGGTTGACGCACTGGAAATTTAAAAGTTAAACGTGAAGTAACGTGGCTCGATCCCGCGCCGCGACGAAAGTTTTTCTTTTTGTTTTGTTCTTTTTTCATAATTTTTGTCCAAAAAGAAATATTTAAAATACGACAAACATATTTGGGTCATAAATTTATTTATTTAATTAAATGCTCAAATTGTTTTGAGTTTGCTGCTAAACAGTGTCCCAGACGATCATAAAAGTTCCGCCGTACATTATTAACAGTACTACTAATGTTTCGACATTCGTTAATAATAGTATTTTTAAATTCATCTTCTGTCTTCGGTTCATATTCTGCTACCTTATTTTTAGGAACCCCCATAGAAAGAAATCAGGGGGTGCTAAATCTGGAGATCTTGCCGGCCAACTTATTATACCCCTCGACCTATGCAAGTATTTGGGTAAACAGTATCAAGGTATTCCCGTACTTCCCCAACTGGAGTGAGCCGGGCAACCATCATGTTGATACCATACTGAAGCATTTCTAGGTGCGGCATTTGCAATTAGGGTTACTATTTAATTTTGGAGAGGATTCAAATATTCTTGGCCATTGAAGTTGTTACTTAGGAAAAAAGGACCAATTACTTTATTACAAAATATGCCGACCCATACGTTTACTTTTTTCTTGTATCGGGTATAAGGCACATTTATTTTATGTGAATTTACTGTCTCCCAATACCTTTCATTTTGTTTGTTTGTTTTTTTGTTTAAAACTACACTCGTTGGTAAAATAGATGTATCTTAGAAAAATCCTATTTCAGTTGGATTTGTCTATCATAATTTCGCAGATCATTTATTTATTAAGTCAAAAACTAACATCTGTCATATTGTTTTGGTGGTGTAAATTTACGAGGATGTATTGATATCTAGTTAGCCTAGACCAGTTCCATGCATAAACAAAATATTGCGTTACCATAGCAACGAACAATAACTTATTAGAAGTGTCAGTCAAGAAAGTAAACCAGAGTTACGCAATAAACTAAAGGAAAAAATATGTCCACCGAAATTGTGAATATCGAAAAATTGGAGTATCGAGCCATCATCAAGTAACTGTATTTAAAAGAGTTAAGAGGTAAGCAGATTTACGAAGATATGCTTAATACCCTTGGTGATCAATGTCCTTCGTATGCGACCGTGAAAAATTGGACTTCAAGCTTCAAAAGAGGTAAATTTTCCATTGAAGATGATGACCGATCGGGAAGGCCAGTTTCTGGGTCAGTCCCCGAAAATATCGATGCCGTTTTCATGACATGATTTTATCAAACTGTCGAATTGGGCTAAAACGGATATCTGAAGCACTGAATATTTCATACGAACGCGTTCATCATATAGTTCACGTCAATTTGGACATGAGAAAAACTGCTGCAAAATGGATCCCCAAATGTTTGAATGTTGACCAAAAGCGTGCAAGGGTAGAAGCATCGCGTTCGATCTGTGCTCGATTTGAAAACGATGTACACTACTTAAACCGAATTGTTACTATGGATGAGACTTGGTCACATTTCTATGATCCAGAAACAAAGCAACAATTGATGGAATGGCGACACTCTGGTTCTCCAAGACTTAAGACGTTTCATGTCCAAAAATCCGCTGGAAAAGTTCTTGCTCCAGTTTTTTGGGATTGCCATGGAGTAATCATGATTGATTTTTTGGATAAGGGTAGAACAAATAACTGTAGATTACTATTGGACATTACTGACCACTCTATGGGAAAAAATTAAAGAGAAAAGACGCGGAAAGCTATCCAAATGTGTTTTGTTTTTGCAGAATAACGCCCCTACACACAAATCTCATGTTGCCATGCAAAAAATTCGTGATTTAGGGTTTGAATTACTAGAACACCCCCCTTATTCACCGGATTTGGCTCCGTCCGACTATCATCTCTTTCCTCAACTGAAAAAAAGTTTAAAAGGTCGTAAATGTATCCAATTAAGAGGGGAATATGTTGAGTAATAAAATAGTTTGACATTGAAACTTTGTTTGGTTCTATAGTAGGCTAAGAATTTTTCAATATATCCTCGTATATTACTTCACTTAAAAAATATGGAAATTACATTTACTCACATTTTTACATTCACTTAAATCTAATTTTGTCCCTATATAACTAAAAACTTTACTTACGTCCTAATTTCATTTTATTAAAAATTATTCAATAAGCTGTAATACTGTTAAATTTAGTGAACTTGTTTTAACTTTTATTTCTAATTGTAATTATTTGTGTTTTGCCAAAACAGGTGTATCCACACCTCTCAGATACCTTCGGATTGATTTATTCACACACATTTACTATTTATAATTTCTGTGTAATGTTTTGTGAATAAATTATTATTATTATTACATATTAAACAGAAATTGTTTAATATCGCGACTACTGTGCTACAACGAGAAGAAAAATAAATAATAACTAACTGATAAGAATTAAAAACTACCAAAATATATAAACAATTAAAAAAAAAATTAACGAATAGGAAAACACGAACAATACTAAATTGAATTATACCTAATAAATTAATAACAATTATAAAATAAATCTAAACTTAAAACAACTAAAGAACTAACAAGAACATTAACAAACGAAACAGGAAAAACAAGAAATTACTCACCACTATACTAAAAATAGCTTCGAAAACACTTATTCTCTCCAAAATTACAAATGGTCAAGAATGAAAATGACAATAATTGGAAGATACCTACTAGATTTTGCGTTATTAAAATTGACACTTTTTTGTCTGAACTTTTAATTAAGTAAATACATTTTTAGAAACAAATAACGTTGTCTTATTTTAAATTTAATTTTTTTAGACAAAAATTATGAAAAACAACAAGAAAAAAATTTCACCCCAGCGAGGAATCGAACCAATTGACGTTTAACTTTCAAATTTTCAGTTCGGAAGTGTTATAAAAATAGTGTACGACTTTTTAAAACATAATCATACATTCTTTTATTATACCAGAAATAATTTAACAATATTAAAAGTGCATTTGGACTTAATTTTTAACGATCTTTTGAAATTATTTATTATTTACAATGAACGCTATTTGATAAAAAAGTTAGCTCGCTTTTGACATTTTTGTACAGGAATCCCTATCTCGCATTTTATAAACACACTTCTAATCAAGTTTTTGGAAACCACCTTACTATTTTTTTAAACTTAGCTGTTCTTTTTGGCCAAAGGACATCGTCCATTTAGCCATTAGCTACAGTGCTAATTAAGGTCTGTTCCAACCGAAGTAAATACCGTTTTATTACCGTACAATCTCAGTAACGCAGCAAATTTGATGTAAATTACACAGACTTATTATATTCACTAATCAGCAAGTCAACTGGGTTTGTATCGTAATTGTACGGTTTTTGTGTTGGTTGGAACAGACCTTTAAACTGTAAACTTAAAACGAGCTATCTATCTGACCTAAGCCACCATGTATGTTAGTATCAACCTGGATAGGTAGAGGATATGCTTCACACCTAGGGTTTCTTCAGGGTGACTAACTCACAGAAAAGGTAGACCACAGTACAGATAGAAAATAATCACTTACGTTAAGTAACAAAGAAGACAAAACTAGCTAATATTACAGTTTTAAGTTTCATGCTTTAATGAATTTTAGTAAAACATTATAAAGAGGCAAATTCTTTAATGCCAATAAGTTCATTAAGTTGACTTTGATTAATTCGATTTGATTAATAGCCCATTCGTACTGAAAATCTGGTAGCTAGAGAAGTAAATTTTATTATTTACACACATTTAGAGAAAAATAATAGACAGCCCACTATTATTAAAATGCGAAACTATTTCATTATATAGTTATTTTAATCCGGACCTGGGAATCTTTTAAGGGACACACACTTTTATTGCTTGTCTATATTTCGAACAATAGGTAATAATGAGGGTCGTCTACTAATACTGGGGAAACAAAAGACTTTGTAGCTAATAGAGGTGTACGACAGGGTGATGGCCTCTCAACAACACTATTCAATTTAGCCCTAGAGGATGTTATGAGAAATGTAAACAAGAGAACTTTAAGAGCGAGTAGGGGCCAAATAATCGCATATGCAGATGACATAGTGATAGTAACGAAAAAAAGAAAGACACTGAAACAAGTGCTACTGGAATTAACAACAGATGTGGAAAAGGTGGGATTAAAAATAAATAGCAGAAAAACAAAAATAATGAGTTAGAAAACAATGTGAAAACAAATGATAAAAATAGGGGAATATGAATTTGATGAAGTGGGGCAGTTCAAATATCTGGGAGTCGCGATCAGCAGTAAAATAGAGAATGAAGTTCAGAATTAGACAACAAAATAATGGCAAATAGGGCGTACCATGCCAATAGGAAACTACTAAAAAGCAAACTATTAACAAGGGCCACTAAATTCAACATTAACACTGCTGCCAGTAGTAAAAAAGCGCTTAGTACAATTTTTTGTGCCATTAAGTTGGTAGAGTTGTTTCTCGTCTATGGACGAAGCATCATAAAGGCGATAATATTTCTTTGAACCCCTAAAATACATGATTTAAAAAAGCCGCAACTGCTCTACGTTTATGGAACGAAATGAGCATTTAATGTCGACGGTATTTAAAACACCCAAGAAACTAACAAGTGATATAACTTATTGACCTCCAGAAGAATCTAAATGTCAAGAAGATGATATTTATGACAGTAGTAGTTTACATTAATCGCAAATTTCTGATAATACTTATAAGGCTCTGAAAGAAACTAGTGTAAGCTCCGATAATAATGACAATATATCCAATGTTGAACCAGTACCATCATTAAAGTTTGAAAGTTTTTTATCAGAGATCCACTTAATATCTAAACCTGAGAATGTTATGAATATTACATCACTCCAACATGAAATTATTGATATACAGTAAAACCAAAAAGTATAGAAATTGTAACGACCTCCAAACGTAAACATCAAGAGAAAAGCGTTGTCATATTTAATTCTAAAGTTTCTTTATCTTTGTGAATAATTCGGAAATATTTTTACAATTCAGTTATGTATGTAATACTATGATTCGCCACAAGGAGGTCATTCCACTTTCTTTACTTTTTGGTTTTACTGTGGAAAACATAAATGAATCCATTTATGAACTGGAGTCTGAGCCACAATACTCGACCGAAATTAAAAGCCTCGATGAAAACGTAACTATAATACAAGATGTTGTTGTAACACCATCAACTAAACCAAATGCAACAGAAGAGCCTAATAATTGTTGTTGAAGATTTATTTACAAAAAAGAAAACCATTAGGAAAAGAAAAATATTTTACATGCCTCTTTCAATAAGAAACAAATAGAAGAATGATGAAAAAAGAGAAAATTATAACTTAAAGCCTACTACTGAGAAGTGTAAACGTTCATGTAAGAAGAATATTACTGAAAAAAGAAGACTCGAAACAAACAACGAGTTTTGGAATATGACCTGGCTTCAACAACGGACATTTATCTTGTCTAATATACAGCGAGAAGACACAAAAAGGAAAGTTTTAAATTCTTCCAGGAAAACCACTTTTATATTTTTTGAAAAACCATAACGGGGCAAATATTCAGGTTTGTAAGCAATTTTTTCTAGCAACTCTCAGATATAAACCCAGTAATAACAAAATAGTTCAGAATGTCTTAACAACAACAAAAAATCATCTAATAATTCAACCAGATATGCGAGGTAAAACACCACGTAACAAGACATGTGAAAGAACGAAAATTTGGCTTCACGTTGAATCATTTAACACATCAATATATCATTATCACCGAGAGCATGCTCCCAACAAGAAATATTTGCCAAGTGACATTATTATTAAATTTATGAGGGAGAAATAAATTCTGATTCCAAATGCTGCTACGACGTGTATTGAAATATATTGAAGCAACTAAATATTTCATTTACAAAACTCGGGCATGAAGAATGTGAGATTGTTCATAATTTAAGGAACATAATCTTGAACACACAACAAATAATTTGCAGCCTGATTGTTCAAACTGTGATACTTACTTTTCTCACAAAGATAGAGCAAAAAAGTCGAAAATTCAATATCGTAAAGATTCTGACTTAATTAGAGGCCCAAATGATGTTTGTTATTTTGAGAAATACAAAGTTGTACTATTCACTCGAAGAATTATTTTATTTAATGAAAGTTTTGTCCCCATCGGAAAAAAGCAAGCACAAGAAAAACCTCTGAGAGTTATTTGGCATGAAATAATAGCAGGTCGCAAAAAAGAAGATATAATAAATAAGTTGCTTCCATTATTTTTTTCTTAAAAATAGAGATGAGTTATAAATAACGGTATTGCTGGACAACTGCAAAACAAGAATTGGTGTTTGCTAGCTTTTTTTGATTTATTTAGTTAACTGTAGCAAAATTTGTGCTAACGAAATTTATATTAAATATTTTGAAACCAGGCACATATTTATGAATGCCAATAGTTTCCATCACAAAGTAGAGGACAGTATGAAAAATTATGGCGGTGATATTTGCGACTTTAGTGACTTTGAAACAGCAGTGCAAAAAGCATAATCTGGTAAAGTGGATGTTCACAGTATGCAGGTATAAGACCTGTGATGGAGCAGAGACGATGACAATAATAAAAAGAGAGGAGGAATTGAGAATAGTGGAAGGAAAAATAATGAGAACAATTCTAGGGCCAATAAAAGTTGATGACATTAACGTTGACATATGGATCATGAAATACTAAGAGACATGAATGGGGAAGATACAGTAAAGAGAATAAAGAGATAAATAATAAATAGGCTCGGAAATGTATGGAGAGGAGAGCGCGTAACCGTTTGCTCAATGCTACAGTGAGAACCAAGAGGTAAGAGAAGGCAAGGAAGACCCAGATCTAAGTGGCTGAAAGAAGTAGAGGGGGATTTAAGAATTATAGGAATCGTTATATGAAAAGAAAACTAAGGACACTCTGTGGAGACATAGAAACGAAAAATGACGGATTTATCCACCCCTAAAAGCGGAACTAGAAAGCATTTATGCGGCGCAACCCCACAAGAAGTGTCTAGCCACTGTATTGTATACCTATTTATCAAAAACCAACATAAATAACATCATTCTAATACTTAAGCTATCAATCAAGAATCGCAAAAGATAATTAAATTAATTTTGAGTAAAACACCAAATATTGAATCAGTTAAAGTATTCAAAATGTCTTCTTTAGTTATTCTAGTAACTTAGCCACCTTTTTTGATATTTTATATTACCGATTTTACTTTATACTATTGGAAAGATTTCAAAATTATAGTTGAATTTTTACACCAAACGTAATGGTTTTTAAGATATTTCTACTAAAAATACCCACTGGAGCTAAGATTATGTTTAACATCAGTAGGCAAAAGAATAGAATTTCTCTTCCTGTATTTCCTATAAAATTCTTATTGTCAAATCTATAAGTACCCATATACAAACTTTTCTGAATATCTTTGGAAGCAGTATTCAATATACAAATAAAAATTTGTCTTACCCTTGAAGATCACAGAAATGTTTTTCATATATTTGTAGGTCAGTCAATTGAGCGAAAACTTGAGGACATTCATGAATTAACATACACTTTCCTGGTTGATTAAGAGGAGTTGAAGGACATTCTGGATGAGTGGAGACAGTTTCATTGAAACCCAGCTTGAATTTACCTGAAACAATTTATTATTAAAAAAAATAGGTAAACATACATGAATTATTTTTACCTTTAGAAAGATCCAGAGTTCCATTGTCATTTAAAACTCCTGCTAACCATGGAAGTTTTTGCTTCAACTGTTCCAATGGAGATAATGTACGTTCTGTAGTGTATACAATTTGAAAAGATGTAGTGGCATGAAATGGAGTAGGATCAAAATAGTTCAAATCTTCTTGTTCCTCTTCAACAACAAATGAGTATGAAGCCGACGGCATACTTATACCACTGGCTATAAATAAATAATCAACTTATATAGAGTGATTAATTAACAATATCCAATCTATAAATTTCATAAAAATATTTCAGATCTGATTTGGATTTACAACCAAACTTATGCTCAGAACCCTATAATATTTATAATAATTTGATGTGAAATATTAGGCTGAATCATCATATTTTGGTGTCTAGACTTTTATAGATTGAACACTCTTAACGAATTTCCCTGTATACCAACAAATGAATGTTTAAAATGAATATTGGGTACATGAAATGAGTGTAATGTTAGTTTTACATAATATATTGGGTTATTGTGATCTAGAAATTTGTTGTTTTCAGAATTTATATTATTTTGTGCCAATGGACATAACTTTTCAAAAGATATATTATGATGTTAATAAGAAAAATCACAAAGACAACTAGAAAGTTACCAACAAACCTGATAATGCTAGAATTGGTGCTTTGGAATGATATAAATTAGCTGCAATAAAAACAACAAGTAAGTGAAACTGTTAATACTTTTTCCAAATTAAAATTTCGCTTTAGCTAGTTTAACAAATATTTGTACTAAATTATTATTTACTGATGATGTACTGACTCCAATGAAATTTTAATCTGGAAAAATATCAGGAATTATTTAAAAGATTCACAGTATGTTAAAAACTTTCACCCTAAAATCTTGCAAAGAAAATATTGTACCTGAGAGGGGAACTCCAGCAGCTATCATCGGATACCCTAGAAAAAATAGTTTAAAAATTGTATGGAATGTCTCAATTTGTTGGTAAAACAATGGTAAAAACTCAATCTTCAGATTCCAAGATGACAAGTGAGATAGAATTTCAGAAAAAGCTGTTGGCACTACGTACTTTTGTCACTTCCATCTTCAGTATCCACAGCATCAGTTTTGTTCGGTTTGACCACTACCAAAGAAGTAACGTCGCTAACAAATGAATATTTCAAAGCAATTCTCAAGGCTTCTTGAGTAGGTCCTGTCTTGTTATCAGCAGCTTCTCGTTGTTTCAAATATTGTTTGAGCGTTAAATAAGCCCACAGTCTTTCTAAGTTACCCACAGCTTGATTTACAATTGGTACTAGTTTTACTGGACCATTGATTCCCCAACCTTCTACTAAAGGCGGAGCAAAACCGGGATCTGCAATAAAAAAATTACATATTTGTTACAAATGAGTGCAATTAGACACTGATAGAGTTCCTAGTCAACCTGATTATTATTTTCTTTTCTCGATCATTTCTAATTGAGTATAATAATGAAAAAATCATGTATACCTTATAAACTAACTTAAGAATATGGATTTAGTGGTTAATTTTTCAGTCATTTTGACCTAAAAAGCAGTATGATATATGTATTGTTACTTTAGAATGTTGTTGCCAAAACTATGTAAATTATCAATAAAAACAATTAAATATGATTCCGAAACACAACACTGACATTATTGATGGTACATACATGTTATGTAAATATAAACTGCTGCTGAGTTTGACATATGGATAGAACATACATTTAATAATTTCTAATGCTCCTTAATTACTAAAACTTACCTAATAATTTTCCTGATACCACCAAGTCTGAACCTTTAAACAAAATAGGAAAATCTTGCTTGGTAACTTCAGTTACATTATTCACATATTTGAAAGTAACATTTGATAATAGAGGT
Organism: Galeruca laticollis; assembly: GCA_963921935.1. Taxonomy (NCBI): domain Eukaryota; kingdom Metazoa; phylum Arthropoda; class Insecta; order Coleoptera; family Chrysomelidae; genus Galeruca; species Galeruca laticollis. The sequence goes on along the minus strand of OY998180.1, from coordinate 97,727,521 downwards.
GAGGAAATCTGCTTATAAAATTCTTGCAACTGTAATGATGCATCAGCGCCTTCATAGATGTGTCTGTTGAATCCTAAATTCTTCAAAGATATCCTCTGTAAAAAGTTCCTATCGGCCCCATCTCCGAAAGATAACGAAAATATTGGAGTTTTTCCACCGTTAAGCTCGCTTATTGTACTAATAATTCTATCATTGTTAGTTTCACCAACTGTTGCTTCTCCATCTGTTAAAAATACTATAATGGGTTGATGTTTTTTATCCTCTTTATTTTTTAGTACTATTTGCAAACCAACACGGAGAGCTGATTCAATGTCAGTACCACCATATGCTTTTAATTTTTCAACTACACCTTCAGCTTTTTTTAAATATTCATCAGATGCTGGATACGGAGAAGGAATCGGTTGTTGCTACAAAAGACAAAATGCGCAAATTCGTTATTTATAAAACCATTTTTCGTATTTTTACCGTTCTATTTTTGAAAAGTGCCTCTGAGTAATCCGGTTTTGCCCATTCATCAATACCGGATTCATACTGAACAGCTTGTTTATCAATATTCCATACTTTTACAACTGACCCAAATTCAACGATACTGAATATATCTTCTTTCTTCAACTCCTGCAGAATACTTTTCATCGCTTCTTTCAATTGCATCACCCTGATACCTTCCATACTACCACTTGTGTCCAAAATGAAGACGATCTGTTTTGGAAGGGCTGGTAAATCACTTGGAGCGAAGAAATGTACAAAATGTCCACCATCAACCAGGACCTAAAACATTTTTTTGGAATTAGATCAAAAATTCGTCAAGAATTAAAGTAATTCAATATAAATACCGTTTAATTGATATAAATATGTTGATATCAAGCTCATAATTAGATAATGGTGCATTTGAAAAGAACCGAAAAAATTTAAAGATGCTTAGAGCAAAATGTGGATCAATTTCGTAGCTTGACTACATAAAAAAATTATAAAATTCAAACAGGCGAGCCTCTACTGTTCAATTTTGTAACTTATAGCCAAGAAAGTCGGCCTTTGTGGCTAAAAGTTATTATTATGAGATATCAATAAAAGATGTTGATATTTTAATCTCTCTTTAATACTTTGTAATCAAGAATAAAATATTGGAATAGGGATGTTGACTGTATCCAAATGTAAAGTAAAACTCTTGGAGATCGATTTAGTTGCATGTTTATTCACAAGTTGATTGTGTGTGTGTGTGTGTGTGTGTGTGTGTGTGTGTGTGTGAGTGTGCTTTTGAGGGTTTGCGAGGACATTGCTCCACTCATTGACAAAGCTGTGAGGACCTTTTTAGTTGCGAGGACTCGAAATCGGTCCTCGGAAGAAAATATTGTAAAGAACGTATTATTCATGTATTTTCCAGTCGATTTGTACCTACAAATGTACTAATTTAAAATGTCCTCATAACCAGAAGATTTAACAAGTTTTTAGTTGAGCGCTTCTTTTACCAGGTGTCGCTGTTGATTTTGGAGGATGTGTGTAGTGCAAATTCTCCACAAGTTGCGAGGACATGTTTATACACACGATATTAACCATACACACATTGTTTAATTAATCGGATTACGTTTTCTGAGGACATACTGTGTTTATCTTCACAGTGTGTATTTCTTTGGTTTTGTGAGGACTGCTGAGTTATTATCGATGTTTTACTTTATCCTATAATATTGACGGTATCAAGTCTATTTCAGACATTTTTTTGCGCCTAATAAGACTATAACTGTAAGTAAACCATACGTCTTGCTCTTGACGTTAACACCAGTATTCACAAATAGACAGTTTTGAAAAAACAAAAGTTTGCTTTGGATATTTTACTTAAAATACAAGGCAGTATTTTAAAGAGATACGAACGGGAATGTTTTACATACTAAATACGATGCATTGAAAAAAAATTGGTTCGTAATATTGACGAACACTGTTGGTTAAGTGTTTATTCGTTGACTTAACAAATAATTCGTTATTATTACTACAAAAAAGTTAAATTATTTTTGTTAACTAACGTAGTAGTTCGTTAATAAGACGTATAACCATTCGTTGATTTTTGAATGTATCATTTACCTTGATTAATGAATAGGTTCATTGTCAAGAAGTTTTTTTTTTCGTCAAATAAGGGAGAATTTCGTTAAAATGACAACTGCGTACGTTGATTTTTAAATTTCAACCTAACGAGCAGTACTTCGATAATTATGAAATGAATATATTTCATTGGTTATCAACTTTATTCATTAATACAACGTATATAGTATTTCTTGAATTAATTACAAAAATATGAAGAGTTATTGGTGAGAACTTAATTTTTTTTTCAAATTCTGATTCATTTTAACTAATGTTGATTTGTTAATTACAGGTTATATCTATTTAGAAGGAGTATTTTCTGTTTACGTTTGATAGATACAGGTACATGAAAATGCTATACTTTATTTGTAAAAAAACATTTAATTCATTAAAAATTCTTATTTTACATTTTAGGGGAAATAATGACTTACACACTAATTCATTATTTCGATGTTGTGAACACAATTGTGGAGAAACTTTTAAGCACATTAGTAGTTTTAAAAAACATGTAAATAGAAAACATATATCTTGCATATCGGATGATAACTTTGAATTAGGAAAGGCTCAGCAGAATCAAACACCTACAAGCTCATTTCATGACACAAACAATATCTCTGTTGCTGGTAATTCTGTTAATAAGAATAAGGCCCAGCGGAATAAGGATCAGACACCTTCATGTTCATTTCATGATAAAAACAGTCTTTCTGATGCTTGTAATTCTGCTGATCACAATTCGTGTAATAATGAGGAACAACAAAAATTCATTTTTAACCTTGAGAACTCACAAATGAAAATAAAAGAATTTGTTGAAATATTTATACTTACACTTCATAATAAAAATAACTTTTCAAAGAAATATGTATTCCACATACAAGATTGTGTAGAAAAGTATATTATTGATCCACTATTAACCACATTTATGAATTTTGTGGATCATTATTTTAAACATAACGTTGTTGGTTACAATAACTTTGTAAATATGGCAGGAAGTAGCAGAAAGTTATTCAAAGATTGTAATACAGATCACCTTTTATATGAATGCATGAAAAATTTAGATCTTATTAGCGATATTCAACAATTTACAATTAATAATCAAATAGTGGCAGTGCATCTAATGGGAAAGTTAACATATGATCAACAAATTATTAAGGGTATTGTAATGCCGTTGACATTTCAATTTAAAAAAAAAATTGAAAAATATTTCCTGCTAAATAGGACATTACACTACTTAAAGTTTCTAAAATAACAAAAATGACTAACTTTGTTCAAGGTGATTTATGGAAGAAAAAATTATTTTATTTGGTGATAAAATAGTCTCGCCTTATTTTATTTATATTGACGATTTTGAAATGAACAATCCATTGGGCTCATACTCATTCGATTTGTAATGCCTCCCAATACTTGAATCAAATTTAGATAACGTTTTTCATGGTGCAATTATAAAAAGTTCAGATGTAAAAACATGTGGAAATGAAAAATGTTCTCAGTTTTTAGTTAATGAGTAAAAATATTTAGAAGGAAACGGAATTGAAATCAAGCAAATTGGGGCAAACTCCACTTTGCGAGTTTATTATTATACTTAGGATTAAACTCTTTTTAAATTTTAATACGTCCTTTTCAAGTAACTATTGCTGTAGAATATGTAAGATTCAAAAGGTAGAAAGCGATACATTGAGTATAGAACAGACTGAATTATTAAGAACAACTTTAAACTATGAATTCTATATAAAACTAAATAGTCCCGGGACTACTGGAATAACTGGCAGCTGTTTACTCAATAATTTAAAATCGGTTCACGTAGTTGAAAATTATTACGTAGATGTAATGCATGACATTTGTGAAGGTGTTTGCCACTACAATTTTTGTCATATGATATACTACTTTAACAAAACGATGAAGTATTTTAATTAAGAAACATCAAATGTATGAAAACAAAGTTTTGAATACGGACCAACCGAAATTAGTAATATATCAGGACCAACTTAAAAAAAAACTGAAAATGTCAGCAAGAGAAATTTACATTTACATTATATTTTCCACTTATGGTTGATGACCTAATGCCTGAAGACGATGATGACGATGTTAATTTCAGTGAAATAGTAGATATGTTGCTTTATTTTGAATTTGACGAACATGATATAGTACTATTGGAAAGTCAATTAAAAGTCTATAACGCTAAATATACTATTTAATGATAGTTTAAAGCCGAAATTCCTTATTTTAGTCCACTATCCAAGAACTATTCTCCAATCAGGACCTTTAAGAAAACTGTGGTGTTTCAAATACGAGTCAAAACATAGGCAGTTCAAAGTGTATGCTAGTTTGCAACAAAAAGAAGAAAGCATCCAACACTCTATCTCATCGAATCATACTTTTTTAAAAGAACTGATGGAGAAAAGTCCTGTTGAAAAGTTCACATTTTGTCAGAATTTTTAGATTAGTTCTCAAGTTTTTGTTGAATTGTTCACTTATTTGTAGTTACTTATGTATTTTCAAACATATTGTATGTTTCTTTTTTGTTTTTTTGGAATAAATCTTTCATTTTTACATTTGTGTTATTATTAACACATATACCTGTTGAATAAGAAAACATAACAAAAAATTGAGAACCTGTATATTTGTTTTGTTTATCGAAACATATATTTATATTAACGAATGCAGATCGTTGGTTTGACAATTTAAGTTCATAATATTAATGAATTTTGTTGTTGAATTAACGGACATAGGTTCATGTTATTAACCAATATAGATCGTTAGTTAACAAAATATTCGTCATATTAATAAATCCTATTCGTTAACTAACAAACGCAGTTTAGTAATATTACAGAACAGCAGATTCGTTGATTAGTGAACGAAATACGTTGTTACAACGAAACGATCGTTGATTAGCAAGTGCTTCGTTATTTGACGAGCAGTCTTTCGTTGTGATAACATCTATCTGCGTTGGACCAAATTTAACGTATTTTTTTGTTATTTGCACGAGCTATTTCATTGTATTCACGTACTTCTTTGGCTCAGTGTACAAGAAACCTAAGAAATAAATTCTGAAATCTAATTAAATAATTCTATAATTCTAATGTATGTTAAACTAACATTATAAATCGAAAATAAGTAATAAGAAGAAATTATAGAACTAATTATTATTTGCATTTTTGTTCTTTTTTTGGATGTTATAAAGAAAATCCTTTACATGTCTCCATTCTCTATTTTTTAGGATATGATGGTACTCATCCAAAAATTTCATTATTTGACTTTTCCCGGGAAGCGTCATTGCGTTGATATTTTCTTGAAAATAAGCACGAGTTGTAGTAGCTTCTTCGAGACTCCAAGGATTTTTAACAAACTTCTTTTTATTTTGTTTTTCTTTAATTTTGTTACTAGATTTTCTCTTTTTAGATAAGGGCTTATCATAGTTATATTCATTGTTTAGATCGAAATTATTTTCGCTGTTGGTCTCTCTTATTTTTGGCAAGAACAAGTTCTCTTTTGCATCCACATCAACAGCCACATCATCATCTTCAGGTATTTCATTCTCTACATCGCGAATAATGTCATCTATCTCTATTTCATCCAAGGACTTCCCCTTTAAAGAATTTAAGTCACCCTTTTCAAAAATTAGCATAATTTTACTTATTTTGGCCAATTGCAATGTATCATCAGGAAGTCTATAAAACGGCCGATGGGTAGTTATATCATGTCCTAAAAAGTTTGCAAATACATCTAACTCGTTTTCTTTTAAGTTCATAAGTTGAGTAAGTGTGGCTACATGCTTCCTTAATCTAGTAGATGTAATTGCTCCAACATTGTTACATCCCGCTTCGGTAGCGAATTTTTTTAATAGTACATCTGCTCTATAATGACCTGAAGCGTGTTTTGTAGAAGGAAAAAGGTAAACGTTATCATTTGCGATACCAACTTCAGCTCTTGTCTCAACTAATACGTTTATACAAGATATTAGTTTTTCTGTCAAGAGTACTGGAACTCCTCTTCCTTTCTTTCCTTTTATTACTAAGCGCATAAGAGATTTGCTTAATGCTTGCTCAGCCGGTGAAAGTGTTTGAAAAATATCAGCCTCTGTATTGGCACTTTTTGCTTTAGAAAAGTCTTTCAAGAGCATAAATTGCATTTCTCCTACTCGTCTTCTGTTAAGTATCAGTGTTTGTACGAGAGAAGCTTCTGTCAAATTTTGATAAGAGCCTAATTGGCTGCTTGTTTTTAAATCATTCAGACTTTGGTCAATCACATTTTCGATATATTTATGTAAAAGCTGCAAATCTTTAACAACGGGTAGCGACTTCGGATTATTCCATTTTCGTTCTAAAAGTGTTCGATGTGCGTGCGTCGATAATTCTCTAGACCATTTTGATTCTATCACAGCTAAGAAATTATCCAAATCTGGTATTTGTAATCTCAGAATATCATCTTCCAGATAATCACCCTTTAGAAGCACAGCACATTTTTTTATTGAAATTCCTATTTTCAGAACCAATGAAGGAATTTTGAAAGCGTTTTTTTCTTCAGAGTATCCTGCTATTTTTCTTACGCTCTCTTTTAATAATTGATATCTGGATGCATTCATCAAATGTACCAGCTTTGTTATCTCTGGGTTAATACTAGTAGCTGTAATAACTAGTCTACCGAGTTCCCTGCAGCGGTCAACAATGGTCCTGTGATATCTATCTTCATGAGCTAAACGGCTAAACTCTGTTTCGCCATATAGTAGAATTAATTGATCTGCTCTTATTATTTGGAATATTTTATCATGATTCATTTTGGAGAGAATTTTATCTCGAAATTGTTTTGAAACATCAGGTCCAAATGGTAACATCATTGAATTAGCAGATCTAATATTTTTATTTTTGAATAAATCTGAATCGTTTTCTTGTTTTACGGGACAAATTTTATGGTGTTGGCTTACATATGATTTATAAAATAATTGATAGCAGAATCTACAGGGAACAAAATCTTGTACATCTAATTCTTTTCCTGAAGGAGGTCGTCTTTTCGGTACCACAATACCATTGTTCGTTTTAATGGCATCAGCATTTTTTAGAAAAGCACCCCTGCCTTGCAAGGTTGATATTAAAATATTTCTCTTTGCTGATTTTTTCGGAAGAGCAAGAATTTTTGCTACTTCTGTTTCTTCGGCGTGAGATTTGTACCAATGTCGCGGTAGCTTTGCAAATTGTTTTCTGCAGTATATGCAATTAAATCGTTTATCCCACTTTCTGGGTTCGCCTTTCAATGTTACTAAGGTCGCTACCTGAACTTTTTTTTGTGTTATTTTTTCATTTTCGCGTGTCTCATTAAATGTGGTCTCACCTTCGCCAGAAACACTTTCGACGGTACTTTTAGATGTGCTAGACTGACATTCAGTGAATAAGTTAGACGATGTAGTACTCAAATTATGTTGTGCAAATTTTGACGTAGACTCTTCAAACATGTTTTCGGTAGTACAATTAGATGTGATTTTCAGACATCTAACATCTAGATTTTGTGAAGAACAAATTAATTGATTCTGTTGATTCGACGTGGATATAAGTCCGGTTATAGATTGTGTTAATACAGAATTCGTTGATTTATTAGAGTATTCATCAGTTGTGGTCAAAGTTGTGCTCGGCTCATATTCGTTAGTTGAGGATGAAAAAGGTTCATTATCGCTGTTGCTAAAAAAATCGGTATACGATATTCTGGTTCGTGGAGTGGATGTTGGTTTATCATTTATTATAGGTACTAAAGTATGATATGTTTTTTCTGCATCAGAATTGTCAGCTATATCACTACAAATATTACCTACGTACGAAGCGGCAAGAATGTTATTTTCATCAATACCTAAATTTGACTTGTATCGTGTATCAATAGTTGGTTGTTCTAAAATAAAATTAATAATTAGAAAATTATATAAATTAATAGCCTGTAGATTTACCAGCGGCCACTTTTTCTTGAGAAGTATTGATTGAGTCATTTGGTCTTATAGAAGGGGTTTGCCATTCTTTTACAGTGTATAATATTTTATTACACTGTGAGCCGTCAGCTATATCAGCACAAACATCATTTACTATGGAAGAAGTTACACCGTATTCTTCTAGATTACTATCACCAACCCATAAGTGCGTAATCTCCAGTGTATTGTTTTTATCCATTGTTACTTCTGAAACTATAAATTAAAAATTAAATATGATGTTTTGATTACTAATGCATCGGAACTAACCATCGTTTACTGTTTCTTCTTGAGAAGGATTTCTCTGATCTGCTGGTTTATAGGGTGCATACAATTCTCTGAAAGATATGTAACGAAATAAAATAAATAAATATCTACAAATGGTTTATAATTAAATTTCTCGATTCCGTCATAAAACAAAAACATTGAAATCGTTTCAAGAATCAATAATCTACATGTATTGTTTGAAATTAGTATTAGGACTGTGATCATTACTATGTTTTAAAAGGAATCTAGAAGTTGTATCCCAAACTATATATTATGCTAATACAAAGGCAGCCGAATAATTAGGTTTGTAAATCTAAATATTCCTATCTACCTAATACGACACATGTTTATGACACATAACAGAAAATCTGTAGATGCTGAGATATTTTAAAAATAATCCAAACTAAATGTCATCTAGTGATATTTCGCTGGGGGTGCTCCTATATGTTGTAATGAAGTTTATTATCTTTAGCCTAGTAAAAAACATCCAAAAGAGGTTAGAAAATGCCAGTACCATTTTTTGTATTTAAACAATTTTGAAGGGTACTACCATTAGCTTCGGAGTTCAAAAAACTATTCACAATGTTATCCAAAATAGTAACAAATGAAACATGTTTTTATTACGTATGTTAGTAGGTAGGAAAAAAGGTTTAATATGATCGTGTTCCTACCAAAATTGACAAATTTGCCATTTTATTGAGAAGAATGTAATTATGAAAGGATTTAACAATATTTCCACCTGACAAGGATGTAGCTAACCTAAGGTATTATATCTATTTATTAGTAAGTAATTGTAACATATATTATGTGAATTTCTTTTTTGAAAATGAACGCTCGGTTCATTTTTCTGCTTTAAATTAGACAAGGTATATCAAACCGTCTTATAGTATTAAGCCTCCTAAAATATAGTTTTTTATTAAGTAGTAAAATTATTTCTTTACCCTATTTTGTTCTCCTTCATTACCAATTTAAAGTTTTTTTCCAATTCATTTTTTGCAGCTTGCATTGAAGTTTTGTCTGAAACAAGTAAGGAATAAGTTTTTTGAAAGAAATTATACGCGTAATCATAGCAGGTAATAGACAGACAATGAGTTTAGAGCCAAAGTTTCAAAATTTAATGGACTATTCTAGAGATTCTTAAGAAAAATTAAACTATTATAAAAATGAAGAAAACACTTAGAGGGGGCTATGACCTGAAATATGAACATTGTCAAAATTTTTGTCTGGAAATTAGGTGTACTATTCTGTATATTCTTAATAATGTACACCCCAAAATCTAATGCAGTTTCCCTAAGAAAACAGTTGATTAAAATTAATTTTTGATTTGCTCATTATAAACTAATGAAAGTAATTAATTCTGCAACAGTGCTTACCTCCAGTATCACAAATTTTTATGTCATACCATTTTCCGTCTGCTGGCCACTTTCCAAGGACCTTATCGTCCGAAAATTTTATACGGGGCTCGGGACATACATAAAAAACATCGTCTTGTATAAATCTGACCAGATACCAAATCTCAGTCTTCACTGATATAGCTAAATATTAAACATTGTTTCATAAACGTAATTTTCAAAATTATTACAATAAATAAAAATGAATTTTCGACATGCAGACTAACAGAGTTCTATAAAACTGTTTGCTATTAAAATTATTGCCCGAAAAATTGACTGATTTTTTAACATAGGTGTTTACAGTTTGGTTGTTTCGTATAGTTACTGTAATGGGATTGCGGAAACTATACGAGATACAAAGTCAGTTAAAAGAGTCAAACATTACTTATTATGGAAAGCACTAAAATCGCATTGACAAGTCTGAAATATTATGGGCCATATCCAGTATATTATACATAAATCAAGCTGGTCGTTTTGTTAAAATGATCCTCTAATTCATTTGTTTTTCAAGATGTCAAAAAATTGAAATTACTGTGCGTTTATTGAGAACTGTCGAAAACTACAAGGTTCTATAACTTCTATATTAAGAAACATATTAGAAGAACGTTAAAATGACTTTTCTTGCATATATGTATTGTGAAAGAGTTCAATGGCATATAAACAATTTCTTAGGGACTATGACTGAGGCAATATAATAGAAAATTATGTTTGTTTTAGCTAGGATATCCTATATATTTTGACACTTTTCGTATTTCTCTATCACCCGAAGTGACATATTACACATCTATTGTCAATGATGGAAGCTATACATTCCAAATAAAATGTCTATCGTTAATAATACCACGTTAAAGATCCCTAAAAATGAAATACTCGGCAACGAATTTTAATATTTGATTGGTTGGCTGTTTTACTTACCAAAAATAAAATCATTAATTTAAAAAATAACGGTTATAAACTTAAAAACACAACGTAATCGATCATCCACCTAGACATAATTTTACCAAAATGTGAAAACTTTAATGTATGTTCAAGATGCCCTTCGTTTTATTGTAATACTAATTGACACCTTTTTTCTTACAGATCTTACCTAATTAAGACTGTGCATTGGATTTTTTTGTAAATGCTTCTTGAAGTCTTCCCTACTGTTAAATTTAGTTTTATAAATATAATGTTTTTAAATCTTCCAAAAAAATCAAATGCATTTAATTCCGGTGAACGACGAGTCACTAAACTGGTCTATTAATCTACTTCTACTACCACTTTGTAAAATAGTGCATTACAACTTACTTTTGAGATACGAAAGAAACCAAAAACATTTCTCTAGCCTGCAAAATACTATTTTAATTATTAAACGCTTGCAAAACACAAGTCCCATGGGACTTTATTTTTCAAAGATTTGATTGGTTTTAACTCGCCTGCAAAGTAAGAGCTATATAAAATATTTGTTGTGTACACCGTACGCAGATAATTGTAGTATAAGGATTTGAAATAAGTAATAGACACTGGTTTTCTTACTAATTATAATTTAAAACTAAAGCACAATAAAAAAATATTTTTAAAATATTTAGAATCGTAGCTATAAACTAAACTATTTACCTGTCAACTGTCACATTTTAAATTAAAAATTATTTTAGAAATAAAAAAATGAGTGATGCCGATTCCGAATTAGAAAACACTCCACTAGAATGCCGCAAAATGGCAAATGAAACTAAAAAGATTTTGCTTCCTAATAAATCTCAACATCGATATATGAAGGAATATGAAAATTTCATGGAATGGCTGAAATAAAAAAATACAGAAAGAATAAGTGAAAATACAATGTTAGAATATTTCACCGGAAAAGTAAAGATCGGAAAAGCTTCATCTTTTTTATCCATATATAATAATACATACTCACAGGACTCACAATTTCCAAATGATATCCAATATTAGAAAGTATTGAATTATTTAATAAAAAATGTTCATTGAAAACTATTGAAAACATAATAGAAATGGTTGACAACGTCCGCGATGTCATCCGTTAAGGTTTGATCACGACTGATTTGGTTATGTATTCTTAGGACACGGTCTGTCTATCGCACTTATTGATTATTAATATAAATTTATCTTATAAACTAACTATTCTAATTTGTTTTGAAGTGGAGTACAACAAGAATCAGTAAACTAACAAACCTGTTAACTAGACAGCTGTCAAATATTAAAGTGCAATTTTAGGTCGTTATTTGCTTTACAATTTTTTTAAAAATTAGTGATTTTGATGTTTAGTAGTGGAAAAAATATTGTACGTAACACAGGAAGTAAGTAGTTTGTAAGTCTCGAAATGTTACCGCTCTCTGCTAAAGCCTCGAGGGTAATCTCATATTTACCCTGTGGCTCCAACCACTGAAAATAGATGTGAGTTATGTGAAGACAATTTGCATATTATATAATAATATCATATCATGTATCATATTCATTTATTAGTTGTCAGCATTTAATTATAAACTAACTTAGTACTGTTCTCACATTTTTATCGACATTCTGTTTGTAACTCTGTAACAATAAAGTTGTATTTTAAAATTCAAATTAAACTTTTTAAAAAGATATTTCGTGAACAAAATATCTTAACTTGTGTAATATGTCACATCAGGTAAAAAAGAATTCAAAATGGAAACGGAAAATGTCTGAATATAAAGGGTACCCATTTAATAAAAATTAAGTGTGTATAATATTTCCTTTGTGAAAACCCTATAAAATTTGTATACATCACTGAAGTCTACCATAATATATATCTATTTAAAAATATTTATAGCATTTTGTAACATTATCTATTACTGTATACACCATAACGTTCGCTACATATGGGAAAATTACATTTTTACATTAGTCACGTGTACACTGTCATGGCCGGAAATTAGAAAAATTCTATGAGAAAATGCGAAAAGTGGGGTTATATGTAAAAATATCGAAACAATAAAAACAAGAAATTTCGTATTTTTCCCTATTGCGGTCCTCTGAAAGGATATTACCCCAATTTCATTGTTGAAAGAGTTCAAGTAATACCATATGTAATGTATAAACGTAACAGTATTCAAAATTAATTATTCAAATCATTCCTAGAATATCAAATGGAAATATTAGTTGAGCGTTTAAAACTTTTCTGTAGCAATACCTTGTATGTTGTCAGTTTGTGAAGTTTAAAATAATTCAGTACTGATACCACAATTGAATAGAACCATTTTTGATATTTTGAATAAATATTTCATTGAATTATGAAAACTCATTAACTACTCATAATAGTAATAAATCGAATTAGTTGACCAACTTATTACTATTTGTTGAAACAATATTTAACAGATTACCCACTAACTTGATACTAATAAACAAAAATTCGAAATTCTACATGTCGGTCCATCTCGTTCCATACATTTCACAGTCCTGGAATTCATTTCTCTTTGAGCATTTCGGAGTGAACCTTGGTTAATAACATACACGCAATCCCTTATACATTGTTCTAAATGTGCGATGTCTCTGAAGGATCTTTCTCGATAACCCTTGTTTATTAAATAGCCCCATAAGAAAAAGTCTAGAGGGCTTAGGTCCGGGGACCTAGCGGGCCAATGATTTACTAAATAGCGACCTATCCAATGCTCACCAAATTAGTTATCTAACCATTTTCTTACTTCTCCAGCTGGATGAATCGATGCACCGCCTTGTTCAAAATAAATATTGGTTTCCTTTGCCAGTGGGATACCATCCAAAAATTGGGTTATTTAGTTTTCCAACAAAGTTAAATAACGCCTGCAATTACGGTTTTCTCAAAATGGACCAATCCAATTTACGCACCATACATTAACCTTGAATCTGCATTGGTCTTTGTTTGCTATAACAAAATGGGGATTTGTATCTGACAACGACAGGTTTGTGAGCTTACTGTTCCATTTGATGTGAAAATAGATTCGTCGGAGAATAAAACATTTTCTGTGAAATTTGGATGATCTTCTATCATTCCTTGATACCAAGCGCAAAAATCAAATCGGGCGTCATAATCTCTATCCCTCAGAACTTGAATAAAAACATGCTTGTACGGGTGAAACTTATTGCATTTCAAAATACGGCCTATTGAGGTTGAAGAGATATTAGTGTTTTGATAAACTAGCGCTATGCATATTTGAGGATATTCTGCAACGGTCAGAAATAATTCCAAACTGATTTCTTCATTAAATTTGTTTTCATCTGAACCAGTTTCGTTGAGCTTCATTAATAATATTGCTATGCTACAGTTGTAAAATGGACTTTTATGCCAGGATGTGTTTGGTTAAAAATATCAGCAGCTTCTCTTGAACATTTATAATTTTCTCCTCAAATTAGATCCAACTCTATCTTTTCCTCGCGTGACAGTATAGACGGCATTTTTAGTAAAAATATATTTGCAGAATGTGTAATTAGAAGTAGGTAAACTTAAGTAAAACGGAAAATTACGAATCAAATGTCACAATGATGTTATATGTGTATTCGTTTATGATATCAAAGCCCATTTAGTTAATTTAAAATATTGTATTGTTACAAAATAGCCAGAGAAAAGGAGCTCTAGGATGATGAAATATATCGAAATACGAGTCGCTATGAAATGAATGCAGGCATTTTAAAGCTAGTATTAATATTAGTGCATTGGTTTTGTTCTCAATATTGTTTCAACAAGGAATCATCACGCTTATTAAATCATAATATTTTAATAATTATTATTAATGTAAGTAGTCAATGTTTTGAAACTTTGATAAAATATCACATAAAAAAACTTAAGAACGGTTCTTTTCAATTGTAATATCACAATTAAATTATTTGAAACCGCACAAACTGACAAGATACAAGGCATTGCTACAGAAAAGTTTCATGCGCTCAAAGAATATTTTTATTGTATTCTCTAGGAATGACCTCAATCAATATTTCTCAATTGTTTTACCCTTATACATTGAACACTTTGTTACTCGAACTACATCAACAACGAAATCGCTGCAATATCATTTCAGAAGAGTGCCATGGCGAGAAATACGTGTTTACTTACTTTTAATTTTTTTCGCTCCAAGTTGCACTCGAGGGCCTAAAATATCATTCTGATCACTTTTTCCAAATACATTTTTTCGATATGTTGCCATCTAACCCCACTTTTTGCATTTTCACGTAGAATTTTTCGAATTTATCGCCATGACAGTGGCCACGTGACTGATGTCAGAATATATTTTTAGGTTATCGACCATGCAGGATCGATCGCATATATTAATTTTTCCCATATACTACCACTAAAATGTTTTCTGGCCGGGTACTATTTTCTATGCCTACCATTTCAACATGCGACAAAATATTTAAGTCACCTAACCTATTTCTCTCAACGCTCTCCTTAATTCTAGATAAACATTAAATAGATTCGTACTTCTAGCCATCGCCAAAAGCAATTCACATTGTTGACATTGTGTTTTGAAATATGAATGAACAGTTATACAAAAATTGTATTAAAAATAAATACTTACATCGATTTCCCCTTCGAACACTCATGATACACTTTACTCTATAGGCTTTCCGAGGACTATAAAGAGTAATATTTGGTAATTTCCCGCCTTTAATTTCGGAGTTGCCATAATTACACAATTTGCAATAAAGACAATGAGATTTTGTCTATCCATCAGTGAGAGTTAAGTAACCGAAACGAGTTTTAAATCACAAATGTATAAATAGTAATCGAGAAATTGCAACCTCTAATGCATAAGATATTTGAAGACCTCACAACCTGAGACAAATGTGGATATGAAGTGTATGAAAATATATATAGTGCTCTTCTTAACAGATGAATGCACAAATTCTGTTAATATTACAAAACTTTATACAAGGCGAATTAAAATTACAAGACCAAACTGTAACCAAATAGAACCACGATACCTGTTCTTGTGATTTATATAACTCAACATGAATTTAACCAGGTTTTTTAGAATTGCGTAGCAGATAAACGGATTTTATTATTATTTCATTTTTATCAATTATATAGGGTGCTTTATGGCTTAAATGATACTTGTTAACTACTTAGCGGAATTATCTAATTCATGGAAGCAAAAACAAGATTTATATTTAGTATACTATTACTACCAATCCTGAAGACACTTGATTTTACTCTGCGAAGAACTATTTTTTTTAATGGTTTTCATATATTTAAAATTCTTATTATTTATGTTTAGTGATACTTTAATTCTAATGTATATGTATATATATATATATATATATATATATATATATATATATATATATATATATATATATATATATATATATATATATATATATATATATAGTTATATATAAAAAAGGAAATAGTTTTTTCGACAGCGAAATATTAATTTTTAGCGAGGATTTCAGGTTTGCGGTCATTAGAAATATAAAAACTGTTTTTCTTATTAGCTCAATATTTCGCCATTACTTAATGGCTTCATCAGGAGCGAACTACAAGATTTATTGAATGAAACAATATAATAATAAAATATTTTAAAAATTACTACTTACAGAAATTGGCGTCAGTTAATTAAAATGTAAAAGCAAAAGACAACACAACACGTTCAACACATTTTCAAACAGTAGGTACTTTTTAATATTAAACATGTTGATAAAATAAAAACTAGTTATTTTTGTTATATAAAGTGTAGAAACGAATTAGTTATAAGGAGATAAAACTAGCTTACTTTTTAATTGTATAGGGTGATATTTAAATTTTATTTAGGATGTTACAATAGATATTACTTAGTTGATTGATGTCAGATTCATAATTTATGGTGTATTTTGTTTTATTAATATAGCACATTTCCAGAAATAACTTATTCTTATATATGTTCTCTCTTTCTAATTTTATCTACATGTTTAATTTTAAAAAGTACCTACCGTCTAAAAATGTGATGAATGTTTTTTGTTTTTACATTTACATTTTAAGTATCTGGCGCCAATGTCTGTAAATAGTAAATTTAAAATATTTTATTATTATATTGTTTCATACAATAAATCTCGTAGTTCGCTTCTGATGAAGCCATTGAATAATGGAGAAATATTGAGCAGATAAGAAAAACAGTTTTTTATTTCTTATGACCGCAAACCTGAACTCTTCACTATAAATATATATAAACAGAGCATTTCGATGAAAACTATCCACCCTCAACAAATCTAAAACCGTCACCTTTATGAAAAAATACAAAAATGCGTCAAAAATCATATAAATCGGGACGTCTTTTTGCTCATATGTATTCATATAACTTTAACTCCCTCCTCCCTATGGTCCCGTCTCCCATTTTTTCAATGGAACAACCTGTATATTTCCAAATTTTTGGATTCTCCTCTGAAAGGTCATTCCAAAAATATCTGATACCTCAAGTGAAAGGTAGATCATTTGGAAGTTACGGGCAATTTCAATTTACTGATAGAGAAAGTTCATTTATTAACAAGTTTGTATAATAATGAGAGGCAATAATTTTAGTTATCACATAAAAAAGTCTCGTGGGGTTAAATCGGGTGATGTGAGTGGCCATTCCAACATTGGGCCTCGTCTGCATATCCAACGATCAGGAAATATTTCATTTAAATACTGTCGTACCGCGCGAGCGTCATGTGGAGGTGACCCTTCTTGTTGGAACGCCAACAAAGCTTCTCTGATATATTATCATCATTTTCTAGTATGTGTGTCATTTCGGAATCAACAGCTTCTCTGAGTAATTGTTGATAAACCTCGCCATTTAAACTTCCCTCTAGAAAAAATACAACAATATGATCACCTAGAATGCTACAACAGACGTTAAATTTTTGTCGTGTTTGAGTACGAAACTCTCGCATTACGTGTGGGTCCGTTTCTGCCCAGTATCTACAATTATGCCTGTTCACTACACCATTTAGTGCAAATGAACATTCATCCGAGAAGTAGATATTGTACAATAAATCTGGATCGTTGTTCAGTCGTTCACTTATCAATTCACAAAACTATAGACCCCTGTTGGAATCGTCTTGATGTAGCTCTTGGAGTAATTTAATTTTGTAACGATTGTATTTATGCAAAATTCTGAAAACACTGCTGCCAGAAACACCCACTGCACTAGATATTTGTGATACTGATTATTGTTCTTGTAACGTGAGTTGTCCTAAAACGGCAATTTCCACAGCGTCGTTATTAACTACTCGTTGTGGTTGATGTTTTTTATTCTTAACTGATCCTGTTTCTGAAATCTTCATCATTAATTCATTTACGTACTTATGTGTGGTAGTTTTTCCGGGACGAGCAGCATTAAACTGCCTATGTTTTGAAATTGACACCTTGTATGTAGTTTACTAGTATACTATACTATATATACATAGTTTAGAATTAGAAAATTAGAAGTTATCGTGTGGTCATAAGCATACGTCTGTTTTTTTCTTCTACAGGCAATAATAACGATGATGAATGGTAGTACTGAATAACCTTATACATTAAAAGACAACTAAAGCAATATGACGAATGTTAGTTTTATAGTTGACATTTATGTGGTTGAAATAATAACCAAACAAATAAATACTGAATGCTCTCTCCATATATTACTTTTAACGCCTTAAGGCCCATTTCGTGTATGCTTCTTTATAGACATTAGTAAAGGTACCTAACACATTTTAAACGATGTCCTCATAACCAATGGCAGTGGTTAGTACACACCTAGCTGTGAAAATATCAAAAAACATGACAATAATGATATATTCTCTCCTCAACTATCCCCCTGAAAGAACCTTGAATAGACAAGCGTTAATATGTCCTCGTAAGAAATTTTGTTAAACACATATTAATTAAGGTCCTAATAAGATTTAATCCGAAAAGTCCTCAGAAACTGTAGCAAAATTGGAGTCCTCGTTTCATGCATTGTAGTGGAAATGAAAAAACTAACTTGGAAATCCCCGAGTGTATTATACTTTTCAGAATGAACCCGATGAATTAAGGCAGGTTCGTTTAAAGTGCCATTGGTTTACGCATATATAAGCATGGTCCTCACAACTCATATTATCGTGAAGGTCCTCGTTAGCCCTCAAAAACACGTATAGGTGTGTGTGTGTGTGTGTGTGTGTGTGTGTGTGTGTGTGTGTGTGAGGTTACAATGGCTTCGGAAGAGATTTCATTCGCCAGATTTAATTTGTATTGCAAAAAATGATTGATTGTCATCACTCTGCCTTCTCATTATATTTAATACCTAATATCTTTAACTAGTTTAATGGTTTTTTTCCTTTTTTTCCTCATTTATTTTTTGTTCTTTTTTTTATTTATTCTTTATTTTATTTTTCCTTTTTTTATTTTTTAATAAGTTTTTTTCTTCTGTTTATATATATATATATATATATATGTTTTTTTTGATTTTTTTGATTCTTTATTTTTTACATTTTTTTATTTCATTTGGGGAATGCACAGGGACACTTAAATTTGCTCTGGGATATGTCAGAGCTGGACAACACAGTGGGTGTACCGCATATAGATTAGGGAGGTGCAACATAGGTTGGACACAAAGGATCTTAGATATTAATTTCTAGTCTAACAATATGTGTATATAAAATTCTATAAATATGTACATTATTTAAACTAATCAGTTGATTTAAATTAAGTGGGTGTTGGATCAGTACAGGAGAATTCTCTAGATCTTGATACAATAAATCAATTTTGTTTTGAATATTTTTACAATTTAACATTACATGTTCCAGGTTTCCTACTTCGCCACATTCACAATATGGTGATTCGTTTAATTTGATTTTATATAAATATGCTGGGACAAGTGCGTGGTTAAATCTCATCCTACATATGGTTGAGACAAATCTTTTGGTATTAGCTGTTGCTGTAAACCAAGGTTTAGATGGAATTTCAGTTTGTATATTTTTATATGCTTGACCAGTTTCTTTCCTTTTAAATTGCTCTTTCCAGATTTGTTTTGTTTCGATTTCCAGTAAGGATGATATATCAGTGTGAATGCACTTATATGGAGCAACATTCTCTTTGTAGATTCCTTGTTTGGCTGCTTCATCAGCTTTTTCATTTTCCTTAATCCCGCAGTGGGCTTTAATCCATATAAATAGTATTTTGACATCAAGTTCTTCCATTTTTTGATATTCTAGTAAGATATTAGTCAGGATATAGTGTGATTTTTTTGAATAATAGATGTTTTTGATGGATTCTATCGAGCTTTTACTGTCTGAAGCTATAACATATTGATTAGTATCCCTTTCCGTAGCTTTAATATATTTTATTGCTTCCAGGATCGCAACTAGTTCTGCTTCACGATTTTGCGTGTCATCCTTGCGCAGGGGCCATGCTAATCTTCTCTGTATCGTTCCAATTTTAGTATATGTACTGCCGAAGCAAGTACCACAAGTTGATTGGTCGTATAATATAAACATAATGAGTGAGAATCGTACAGCAATCATTTAATATATTAACCTTTATATGTGCGAATACTTTTTATACCTGTTGTGCTTGTATATGTACCCGGGTACCATATGGGAATAAAATCTATAAATAATTTTTGCGTTTGAATTATTTCGACTTGCACAAATTTGCCCCAGCATTGGTGGGTTTTCGATGCTTGTCCATACCCGTATCTCATATTAGTTCTAAAATGTCTTTGGTGCCGGATGTCATATTTCATATATCAAAATATATTGAAAATTTTATATTAGGCGATTTTGCGATATCTATAAATGTGAAGTGAAATAGTTATGAAGGTATTAACATCACAAAAATATAAAAAGTTTGTACTAATTTATAAAAATTCCGTAAATATATCTGATGTCTCAAAAAAATAGGCACAGAGAAATCTACTTAGAAATGGATGCATATTATCCAAGAAGAACTTCACGCCTATATTGGAATTTTAATTACAATGAGCGTACATCATTTCAATAATGAATATGTCAATATTTGTGGAAGAGTAATTCGTATCATGTATACAGGGCAACAATATCAGTCAACAGATTTCGTAATGTATATAGATTTATTTGCTTTGATAATGAGGACACTAGAGAAAAACGGTTGCAATTAGTTAAGGCAGCGGCTTTTTCCGTATAGAGGAAGGACCAAGTTTACACAGTATATTTCTTCCAATCCAGCCAAATATGGGCTGAAGATTTTTTGGGATTATGATTTTTGATTCTAAAACTTCGTATCCACTAACTGGCAAACTTTACACCGGAAAAGAGCCAGAGGGCCCAGAAAAGGATCAAGGGCAGCGAGTAGTAAGAGATTTGTGTTACAAATTCAAAGGCTCCGGAAGAAACATTACAACAGACAACTTTTTTGCAGCATTGTCTTTATCAAACCTTCTACTTTCCTGGTACTTGTCGGTAGTTGCATACCAGCTAAAATGACAAAAAAGTAAAAAAAAAGAAGACATTAATGTTTGGATTCAGCGAAGATGGCATAGTGACAATTTGCTCATATTATGTTCCAAAAAAAACCGGATAGTAACTTTGCTGTCTACAATGTACAGCGACAACATTACTGGACCAAATCAGAAGCCAGAAATTATTATGTATTACAATTTGACTAAAGGTGGTGTAGATTAATAATGTATGGACAAAATGGTTATGCATTACTCAACAAAAAGGAAAACTCTTTGATGGCCATGGCAATGCAATATAATATGTGAATTAATTAGTTCTTTTGTGGCATAATTTGCCCCAGGAATGCTTCCCAAATTAAAAAAGAATATATCCTAAGAATCCCCTGGATAAAGTATACAAGGTACCGAGGTACCTTTGCGTGTATTTAATTAAGGGGTGTAATTTGAATATAGCTGAAATTAAAATTTGTAATTAGACAAAATTTTAAATTTTACATAAATTCGACTGACAAAAGGTTGTTCTAGGATAAACTGACAGGACATCGATGTATGAATATGTAAAAAAAAGAGAAACATCAAATTCAACATGTAATAGGTGCCCAAGTGCCTAACAGTGAACTTAAAGGTTATAAAAGAAATCAATAACAATATTCTGCAAGCTAGTCAGATTCTGTGAGGTCAATGTAGGTTGAAATTGCTAATACTTTTTCTTTAACTATTTGGCAAAATTATCATTAGATCATAATGTAAACAAATCCTTACCCTTTTGCGAGAATGACCTTCAGCTATAGCCACTTGTGAAGGGCATTGTCCTAAAAAACTATTCCTTACAAACAAACAAATAACAGAGAACTTGATTCTTTTAAGTTACATTGAATAATGACTAACTTGCAAGTAAGCAAATTCCAATAAAATAGAAAAATAGATTTAAGAGTTGAATAAACAAAATAGGAAACTGTAAATATAATGTTATATTTAGCTGAAATAAATAAAATGAAATTAAAAATATTAATACAGTTTAAACTAAAAGTATCTAATTTTTTTTAGGAGCTCCTTTATAACATATATAAAATAATAAAACTTCATGATATTATTTATTTAGGCGTATTTTTGTAGTCCATTTTTGTGTAGTCACTTCTTTATCCTTAAAGTCACTAATAGCGCAATTTGAGCCATTTGTAGAAATTACCGTAAAGGGACCATTATAGAGTTTTTCAAATTTACTCCTGTTTTCATTTGTCACAGTGACAAGATCACCACGTTGTGTAATATTAATTGAGCAGTATCGATGTGTGTGTGTGTGTGTGTGTGTGTGTGTGTGTGTGTGTGTGTGTGTGTGTGTGTGTGTGTGTGTGTGTGTGTGTTTTAGTTATTGACCTTAGTCGAAGCCCAATTGGCCAGCGCTATAGTTTTTGTTAGTACTATATCGCTAGTATACAGCTTTAATTTATTAAAATTACCATTGCCAGCTGTTTTGTCTAACTGAGACAATATTTGCCATTTACAACTGGTACATACTTCTTGTGTGCTTATTTTATTTTTGTACCATACAATCATCCTTAGATGTGTAGGTTTCATTTCAAATACCAATTTAGGTAATTTTTGAACATCTGATCCATTTAGAACTTCGAATACTCTAAAATCAGAATGTACTTTACCTTGTAATACTTGCTCACTTTGAGGTGACTAGTGTTTTTTAGACATTCACCTTGTTACTGCAAGAATTTGACATCGTTAATACTAATTCTTGATAAGGAATCTGCAACACTGTCAGAACGTTTTATATATTCTATATCAAGGTTATATTCTTCTAGATCTAGTCTTATCCTAGTTAATTTTGAAGAAGGATCTTTCATAGAAAATAAATACTGAAGATGCTTGTGATCGCTTTTTACCAAAATTTTTGAGATTCATATAAATAACATTTCAAATATTTTAGAGTCCAATGTATAGCTAATAATTGCTTCAATATTATAGGCTTATTAAATTCGCTTTTAGTGAATGTATGTGATGCGTACGCCACTGGAAGTTCAACACCTTCGAAGTTTTAACACAAGACACCACTACAAGCAAAATTTGATGCGACTGTAATTAAAATAAATTGTGCATTTGTGGGGTAATTAAAGCATTTTTTAGAGAATTGAAAGAGTTTTCGCATTCTGGTATCCACACGAATTCGGTGTTTTTCCTTCTTAATTTATTTAATGGTTGGGTAATTGCTGCAAAAATTTGTAATAAAACGGCGGTAATGATTACGAAATGCTACGAATCTTTTTACTTCGTCAGCGTTAATAGGTACTGGGTATTTATTTATAGTGTCATATTTACTATCGTCAGGTAAAATCCCTTTATTTGTGATCTTGTGACCCAAATATGTGACTTCCCTTTTAAAAAACCTGCATTTTTCGGGATTCAGTTTTAGATTAAATTTTCTACGTTTCAAAAACGTTTTTCAATTTTTTTCTCATATGGTGTTTTCGGAACAACCAGTAAGGTCATCTATATACAGAAATGCCTTTTCGGGTGTAATACCTGCGAAGCTATTAGGGTTGACGTTTAGACCAAAGGGTAGTCTTTTAAATCAGTAAGATCCAGAGTTTATGGTAAAAAATTCTTCATCTACGAGTATCTGATGAAATCCTGATAATATTCGACCACGGAGAACTACTTAAACCTCCCAAGCTGATCGAGAACCTCGTTGACTCGTGCTATCGGGAATTTGTCCGGAATTAATTTCTTGTTTAATGACTAAACACCATGATTTTTTACCATCTACTGATTGGCCGGTACTAAGAAAACTGGGCTATTTTATTCAGAAAAAGAAGGTTCAATTATATAATTTTCAAGCATTTTTTGAGCTTGAGCGTTTATTTCTTGTTTTTGTGAATATGATATACGAAATTTTTTTTACATAAGTAGGAAAAACATAAGGTGATAGTTTTTATCATACTAAAAAACGCCCTATTGTATTGTAAAAGAGAGCACAAACATAAGTGGAATATAATATCAAGGTCATAATAAGAAAAAACTTTGAACTACTTAAATTCTTACTTCGCCTCCAGGTGGAAGTTTCTCTACATCATACTGAATGACAAACTGTCCAGCTAATCCATATTCAGCTTCTGTTCCTAAGTCCGTAGCGTATTGCTTCTGCTGTTCTAAATCTGGACTGAATGTAACAACGGCCGAAGTGGTGTTAATCATTTTGATATCTGCATTGGGGTTCAGTTTTTCATCAGTTTTAGAAATTTCGTTTCCGGATCTTAATGGGGGAGCTTTTACGAATCTAAGCGGTCGTGTTTCATCAATATGTACCTAAAATAAATAAAAACTAATTCTGAAATATGTTAAAGTAAAATGTTAGATTTTATTGAATACATTGATTTATTGATAATTGTAAGCATAAGAAGGTAGGAATTCAACTGAATGATGTTAATTTGATAGAATCAATGCTTGAAGAAGATATTCATAAATACTTAGGATACCAATAGGCCAAAAATATTCACCACACATGTATTAAACGTCTTTCACAAGAATATCTATCAAGAGTGAACAGAGTACGTCAAGCTGAGCTCAATAGTAAACACATATTTATGCATTGAATCGTTTTGCAATACTTGTTTCAACATACCACCAGAGAGCTACTCAAACAGAGACGACGATCCACTGGCGCACACATTTTTTAGGTGTGGATGGCACAACAGAATATATTGAGAAAATTTTTCTATATACACATTGTAATAAAATGTGTATTTATTAAAACCAATATTGCCTGATGAGAGCTACAAATGAGAAAATATTCCCACACAAAACGCATTTGGTTACTATGCTGCTAATTTATGTGAGATGGGATGATTGGAATTATATGGCATACTTACTTCAGTGTGTGCTGCTGTTCTGTAAATTGAATAATCAAGTTGAATTCTTAAATCAAGAAAATTAATTGAGTTATTTTCTTCAACTTCTAATGCAAATTTAATTTTTGGATGAAAATTATTAATATGATTGAAAAGTACATCTAATTGTCCTTTACTACCTACAAATAATAAATTAGCTAAAAAACTAAACACTATACTTAATAACTATGGATATATCTAAATACTCAATTAAAAATTCAATAGAACTAATCAAACAATTAAAAACATACAACTTATAAGATAACTCATTTCATTTGATGTTACCAATATGTTCTCTAAAATTCCTCCAAAAGAGTGCATAACACTTGTATTATTATTATTAGACGATAAAAATATTAATCCAGGACTAATATCAGATATACTTGATTTATTTGATGTATGTATTAATCAGAACTATTTAACTTTTCGACAATAAGTTATATATTCAAAATGAAGGTTTACGAATGGGAAACCCTATATCACCAATTTTTGCAAACAGTTTTATGGACAGTTTAGAAAGAAAAATCTTTGGATGCAACATTTCAAAAAATATCTTATTTTGGTATAGATATGTAGATGACATATTATCTTATGAACGACAATGAGGTGTATTTTTCAATTATATTAATAATTTGCACCTAACAATTAAATTTACATTAGATGTTGAAGAAAATAACTGAATTAATTTTCTTAATTTAATTCAAAAAGTTGACAATTTACTTGATTATTCAATTTATAGAAAACCAACACACACTGATGTATACCATAACATAGGCACGATGACAGATTTTGAAATCCCCTTCTACAATGTAGGTCACGTCTGCTATTTCCGAAAAATACTTTATTCCAGCAATAAACTAAATTTTTAAAGAAAAGTATTGCATTTTATTCTATCTACTTTGAATTATGCGCGAAAACGCATATGACGTCATGCCTCAGTAAATATTGCATTGTGTTTATGCTTAACGAAGAATGTCAACAATACACTTTTCGTGTGTCAAAAATATGAATAGAAAAAATAAGAAGATATGACATTACAAATATTATAATAGTGGCGTTCGATTTGCAGGCTCGAGCAGCCCACACTGCTCAGGCTGAGTACTCGATAGCAACACGACAAATTTAAATAGAACGCTTGCGTGTGTACCATATAACCTCAAAAAATAGTTTCTATTTTTAGTTTTTAGAAATTTGAGATTTTTAATTTCTTGTTTCTTATGCCTCCGACATGAATGAAATTATTTAAAAAATGATAATGAATACCTCTATAATAACACAAATCACAAACGTATAACCTCAACGTGCATGAAACACGATTGTTGGTGCTTGAGGGGAAACAGGAAAGAGGAGAAGAAAGTTTGTGAGTCAAAAATAACGCGAGCGTTACACTCGTGTTTGCTCGAGCGAGCAAATGGAACGTCAGTAATATGTAAATAAACTGATAAGCTAACCTCAAAAATAACTTATGACATAAGTTTAAAAATGGCCTGTGTGAATTAAATTTTACTTTGCGCTAAAGATTTATAATAATGTACTTACAAGAAAGTTCTCACTTTTTGAAATTCAGACGAGCAAAAGTCTTTATTTGATGTAAGAAACTCTCCCAACATCAACAAATCAATTGTGGCCAAATTAGAGCTATTTGCCTTAATAAAACCTTGTTCCATCGTTGATGATTCTTGTATTTTTATTTTAATCGGAAAACACGAATAAACAACAAATTAACTTATGAAACAATATAGAAATCGATCAAAATGCGTAATCACAACAAAACTTCGAGCAACACTCACGGAGATAATTGATATTTACTGAGGCGTGAATTAATGCGCTGTTTCGATCAACATGGCCGATTGCAGTATTTTATACTTTTATTTTCCTGACAATTTTATTAATCTAAACGTTTATATTAAAACGTGGTCATTTTTCAGAAGCCTTTCATCACATATTTTTCTCTAAAACCATTTACTTTTTGATTCCTTAGTACTGTCATTAAGTATGCCTATTCCAACCATATGTCACAAATTAGCAGCATACAATTCAATGATACATAGAGCATTTTCAGTTCATATATAATTTTGATAAAGAAATTAATACAATTAAGCAAATAGCTACATCCAATGGTTATCCATTGCATATAATAAATAAATTACTTAATAAAAAAGAGAAAAAAGTGGCATTACAACTAATACTTTCTAAGTAAACTAAAGAAAAACAAAACAAAATTACAAAACCAACACATTTGCTGGAAATATTTCAAAGATTGTATCTTTAGCAACAATTACTACAACAATTTATTTAAAAACAGAAAGTAATGTAAGTAAGTAAAGTAAACCCAAGAACACAAAATGACCTATATATATATACATCTTACTATCATTTCTGCATCCTTTCAAAACTCATACATTTTAGCGTCCACGAGAAAGAAGCCAAATAGAGAACTGGAAATACGAATATATTGTTGCTCACTTCACCCCGATCCCGGCAATAGTCTCAATTTTCAATTATCTTTTAAATAACCATATACGTTATTTTTACATTTTACTATCATTTTTACGACCTTTTAAACGTAAGTTAATGTTGCGTCCCTTGTATAGTTTACTTTCAAACTGCTGTTAATTTTTCTATCAATGTGACGTCCTGCAGTGTTGCCATATTTACTGCTTAACTGACAAAGACAGAATAACGGTGATCCTTGTCGAAAAAGTGAGATGTAGATAACATCATACTCTCTACAGATAATGATTCTTTTTTGGATACCTACTTTTACTGCGGAATAATTCTAAAATGCTTTTAGATATTTTTTAAGTTACTGTCTCAGGTATCTCGTTACAAAAAGTTCTATTCATTAATATATTTATTTAAGTCTTATATACTGGCTATTTTATTATGTTAAGCATTTTTTTATTTCACTTTTTATTCACTTAAAAAGTTAGCTATTACAAGAAATTTCACTTGAAAACGCGAAGTATGTCTATAGGTATGATATTATGTTCTTTTCAGGAAATGCTGTAGCTTTCGAATCGCTCATGAAAACAGTGCTTTTATTAAGCGTTACTCATAGCATAATGTCGGGTCTAATGATAATTTTTTCTGAGGTATCTTTTTCTTTATGGGGAAGAGTTTATAATAGTAGATAAATCCCATCTTCAACGTCGATTTACTAGTTATTATTAAACCTCTTCTTGGTTGTGCTGAAAAACCATATAGCGTTCTTACAAGGAAGATGCAGAACGTGTATATAAAAGTCGGATACGATATGTGTAACGGTTTCGTCGAAATCATTCAGCCGGAAGAACAAGATCATTTACGAAATATATGTAATTAGATTTTTCGTAGGCTGATTATTAAGGGTACTTAAACACGGGATACCTTTAAAATAGTTTGATAACTATTTTATGGCGTCTTATTGCCTGGCAACAATCTTGTGTTATAGCTTGTATAAAAAGATTTGAGTCTGACAAAAAAAATCGATTAACCGAAAGTCGCGGGTTTTTAAAATTAATTAATATAGTCGAAAATGCGATTAGTTGATTAGTCGAATAATCGATTAGTCGACTAAAAGAATAGTCCAATAAACGGTTATTGGATTGATAGAATAGTCGATTAATTAAATAGTCGCCTAATTTGTTGACTGTTTTAATATCTCCTCATCAACACAGCAACTTTGAATAAACTGCTGCTCTTGTATGATATTATATCTGCTTTACCCAAGCGCGTGCCTCTTAGTGCTTCGCATCATCGATTTATTGATTGATCGGTTAATGGAATAATAGTAAGAGCAAATAAGAAAGGGTTGTCTTTAGGAACAACATGCGTTCAGGCTGTGCTTAAAATTTTTATATGATCTTGTACCTCCGAACTAAACAAAACAGGAACACAACGGCCACGTTTACCTCTTGTAACGAATCTTTTAAATTTCTTCAGCAAAATTCTTTCTGTAGGGGAAATTACATCATCAAATTACTGGTAAGTAGCTTGTTCGCTGTTTGTATTTTCGTATGTGTAAATAAGATAACGCGACTAAATATTGTTTCTAGCAATGTTAAATATGCAGCTTTGTTTGTATTATCTGCGGAAAGAATTGACGCAGATACCGAAGCCTTTCTTAAGTCACTCGCTAAGGGCATTATAGTCACCTTATTCCACTCTTGTAAATTAAGATTACTTGCAGCATGGCTAGAAATTTGAAATTTCCAATTTGCGGTAAAAAGATAAATCATAGTTTTTAAATTGGCTTCTGCCTCAGCCGAAGAAACCTTGGCATAATGGCTTCTTTAAAGCAAAATTAATTGCTATGTCGCAACACTGCTTTAGAGTAGTGGCAATATTCATTGCAAACGTAGGGGACTCAAAGACATATTTGTCCTTATTGTACTTTGCAATATTTTTAGATGCCTCCACGAACAAATCAAAATGCTGTGGCTGTAGAGCATCAAACATAGAGCGAATAGATGATTCTAGTTGCATGACTTCCAATAACATTTTTGCAAGTTCTCGTATTTTCCGTTGCTTAATTATTGAATTATCAAATGCTGCGGTGGTCGATTTACTACAATAAAATTAGAGAAAGTTCTAAGAAACAGCTTGATGCATAATAAACATTTTTGGTACACTATTTACCTAGAGATTAATTTGCCACTTCTGTCACGATTTTGACATCAGAGAAGTTGATTTCTACTCTCGGTCTTAAAAAAAATCATCATTTTACAAATGCCAAGATTTTTATGTTTTATGAAGTGGGATATGATGTACGCATTCATCGACTGAAGCCGACAAAATTAAGAAGCTGCATCTGAATTATATTTGCAAAGGTATTCCCATCGTTTTCAACCTAATCCAACTATTTTCACAAGATTCGGAAACATTTAAAAACGTTTGGATATTTATTGTAAAATAATATTAATATTAAAATTAAAAAATAAAGTTATATTGAGTGTTATGTGTTTTAACAAAATGGTAAATTCGTATATTTGATACTGTAGTCGCCAGCCTCCTGTGTATATATTCAAAATAAAATAAAATATTTAAAACCCAGTAGCAATTTCCACTGCACGGCCGAGAAACTATTGTGAATGTTCAAGTGAAGGTCGTGTCGGCAAAAAAAAGTATAGCTAGAGATGTGAGCTTTTTACAAGAGATCATATGTGTTCGGCCGATGTCCGATTATCGCAGTCCATACGAAACGAATTATTTACAGATACTATTAAACTATTTCAAAGCCTATTTGTCAAATGTTTTCCGCCTATGTTTATTTATTTATTCCATAATTATACAGAATGCCTTTTATTAATTTGTTTTCGAAAATAAATAACTATATATTCTTGAAAAGCTTAAAAAATCAGCAACTTAATAGAATTAAAGCCAACTATATATTCTATTTTAAAAAATACAAGTTAAGTTTATTGCGTTTCCACCGTTGAATTTGTCTCAAGAAAAATTGGCCTGAGAGTATAGTATCAGTTTCTCTCTAATGCCGCTGGTTTCTAAGAGGCACTAAAAACCCACGAAAATGGGCCAACCTGTACAAATAATAGGACGCGACCAAAAACAAAGTTTTCCATTTTTTTTCATATTGCACGGTTAAGACGTTCACACTGAAAGAAATTTCCATTAACCGTTAGCAAAAATTGAATAACAGTTATTAGAAACTTGCATGAAATAGGCATCAAGTAAGTTCATGATTATGGTTATTAAAGTCACTTTGTTGGACACCACTGAATAACTGTTAATAGATATAATTTTTAAGAATTTCGTATAACCGTTATCGAGTGCACTTAATAAGTATTATAAGATTTTCTAATAGCAATCATACTGTCCTATAGTAAACGTTACTAGATGTTCAAATAAAAAACAGAATTTCGTCCAACTGTTATCGAGTGCACTTAATAGATATTAGAAGATTTTCTAATAGCAACCATATTGTCATATAGTGAAGGTTAGTAGATTTTCAAATAAAAAACATAATTTTATATAATTGTTATTGAGTGCACTTAATAAATATTATCGGCTTTTCTAGTAGCAATTGTACTGTCATATAGTAAATGTTATTAGATTTTCAAATAATTAACGGAATTTTTTACAATCGGAATCAAGGGCACTTAATTTAGATTATGGGATTTTCTAGTAACAATTATACTGGTAAAAAGTAAACGTTATTAGATTTTTTTAAGAATATGATATGTCTTATAACCGATATCGAGTGCACTTTTATAAGTATTATAAACTTTTCTAATAGCGGTTAGACTATAATACAATAAAGATCACTATATTTTCGAATAATTATCTGATATTTTTAAATAAAACTAAATTTGCTATAAAACATTTATATTAACAAAATATTTAAATGATTGGAACTAACTATAGATAACTACAAAAATACAACATGATAGGTATAAAATCAAATAAACATATTTTCCAGTTAAGTTTAGATATCAAAGCTCCAAAAAATTCTTAGATTGAAGAAGCTTATAACAAAAATACAACAATTCAAATAAAAATGTTTTCCACAACATAAACTTAAAGAAGGATGAGAGACGTAATTTTTAAATACTTATAAATGTTTTAGTATTTCGATTGATTGGTGTATAAGAATCGTGAACATAGTCAGATATATAGTCACTTAATCGCCACTGTACCTATTAATAGGTTTTTGAACGCCATTTATATACTAACCCAATTTAACACTGTCGGCGTATTCAACCTAACCTCACAGTTAATTGCAAAAACTGCAAATATATAATCACCTACACCGCACACAAACTTTCAACACTCAACACTCGCAAACCAAATTCGCGGCGCGCGGGTGTTCCAAGGTTCCAACCACAAATAACGAATAAGACGAGATCGACAATCACATCGGTAAAGTTCGTACCAGAAAAAACTACATTTCGATGTTAAACAGCAGTCTCTTTTTAAAAAATTATTGGATATCTTAATAACCGTTATACGAGGACTGCATAATTGTAAGTAGGTAATCTATTTTGTTGGTACTGAATAGTGTTAAGTGGGTACCTAATTAGGACTAGTAGGTGCTGAATTGAAACAATTCAATGAGGTCTATAATGAAATGACTATAATAACAGCAATTATATTTCCAGTTAACTACATCATTTTATCGAATAACTGTTATAAAAATGTTTCAACAAAGTCAACATACTTGTGATAATTATTCACATGCTAGTAATCACTTGAATTGTTTTAACCACTATTTGATTTTTTGTACCAGTTATTAAGGGCATCTTAAGAAAGAAATCTAATTAGAGCATTTTGCTCAGTGCATTAATGTTTATTTGACACTAAACTACCCATGCTATTATAGAAGTATTGGTAATTTGCGATTTAGATTTTCGTACATACGCTTCCCGCCTTTTATATAACACATCGGCTTACTAACCATAAATCGTAAATAAAGTTCAGGCTGAT
This sequence comes from Galeruca laticollis, assembly GCA_963921935.1. Lineage (NCBI taxonomy): Eukaryota > Metazoa > Arthropoda > Insecta > Coleoptera > Chrysomelidae > Galeruca > Galeruca laticollis. The sequence continues at coordinate 97,695,189 of OY998180.1, read as the reverse complement.
ATTCAAACTTTTTACAAATCACTACTACTAATACGGACGTAACGTTCGCCAAAGTTGTAACTATACTATACTCCCGCAAACTAAAGAAATGACTTTAGTTTAAAATATATTGTTATCAATACCAGACACTACGTTGCCAAATCTACTGGACGTTAGAATGTTACGAAATTGTAATTTTATGTATATTAAAGTATATTCTGGTGCGCCACCAACAGAAATTCGTTGAACTAAAACTATACCTTTTTCGTACATTTCCTATCAACTTTGCGTCCATTTGACCTTGGTTAATACTTAAATATAGAAGTATCTGCAAAAGATGACAGTTTGACACCCGTGGCTAACCAGAGTACTTTAGGTGGTCTATCTTTTCCATATGTTTTATGGGACAAATATTCATCAGAAATTGCCAAAAACGAAAGATGTAGTCTTGCGTCCGATATACGGACGTAAGTTTACAGAGGATGCAGGATTAAATGCAAAAGTCATTCTATCGGATGCAGAAATGATAGTAAGATGTATATATATATATATATATATATATATATATATATATATATATACATATATTAGAATTTTTATGATTTTCTAATTGTATAGTGGAATTATTTAGATACAGTTAGTTTCTTTTAGATATGTTGGCAGATATCTCTTAAAAAAGCTCTAAATATCCACACCCGCAATAGTTGCCAAGAATATGGCCAGCAATGTAATTTTCTCTATTTAATTTCTTTATTAATTCATTTCAAAGCTTACGATACATCCAAAAATATTCAATGCGGCTTGCTTTCCAATAAACTTTTAAGCAAAATACAGAAAACAGAGTACGTTCATCGTTGTCCCGATCTTCCCAAAAAAGTTGTTAAATTTTTTTTATTATGCTTAAAATACCAGCCTCAAATTAATCGTGATTTGACTTGTACACAAAAAGAAGATTAGGATAAGTTGTCACTTCTGTGTTTGGTTTTTCTGGGATGCCACCCTAAAACGAGCATACTAAAAATGAGACTGTCGAAAGTAGAAGGAGACCTAATTGACATAAAAAATTACACAACTTGTTCAAAAGAACTGCAAATAAAAAAAAGAAATACTGGTAGATGAAATCAAGATGATACCTTAAAAAAATTACAATTGTACCAATCATTATATCAGCCACTGGCGTTATACCAAAAGATCTCCTCAGAAGTCTCAGAATCCTGGGTCTGTGTAACAATCAAGAATGGGCGAGAATGCTTTGTGCCCCGAATATCGTTTGACTACCAGAAAGTTAACCTGAGAATATGTGGAAATAATAATAAAGTTTATTCTCACCAGGACGTCTAATTTTTTAACTGGTTGACCTGGATGTATGTTAATTATAAGTTCATACTGGTTATTTTGTCTATCTAATAATTCTTCGTATTTCAAATAGAATATGGCTTTCTTTTGTGGCTCCACATTCACAGACACTGTAAATCTGTTTGAATCTCTTGCACTTACAGCGACGTGAGCTGCACCTTGTCCTCCTTGTACTGCCTAAAATATACAATGTATTTCTTTCAATGGATATTATTAATCTTACAGCATAAAAATATAGCAAAAATAAACAGTAATCATTTATTTTGAAACCAACTAAAAATCACGATCATTTACAATATGCATTTAATTATTATAGAATATAGAATTTTCATTAATCTCAGAGAATGATTGAAATAACAAACCAAAAATGTATTATACAGGGTGCTCCGATATTCGACCGACAACGCCCTACAAGTAATGGCTCTTGACAAATGATGAAAATTGAGGTATGAACATAGACCCTTAAAGAGCTTAGTTAATGATATACAGCGTGTTAAAGTTGGAAAAATAAAATAATTTTCTCGTAATATTTCGTAAGCAGTTCGAAATTTTTATTTCAAATTTCGTACCTGGCTGTCTTATTATTAAAGATGCAAAAGTTTACCTAAAGTTAGTCTTCAAATACTTCATCCAGTAGCGTACTGTAAGTGGGAGCGGTACCTTCGACCCCCCTATTAATTACGACACTGACTAAATGATTTTTTTTTCAATTTTGTTTAAATCTATGTTGAATTATGTTACAAAATTGTTTAACATTAATTATGCTAAAATCAATAGTTATCGAAATACTTGGCTTTAACAAAGATGCTGCAATACATTTTTATCATAATTTACTTGTCTATTGAAATAATAGTATATTACATGAAAATAAATAATTTGTTGTATGAACAAAAATTTCCTATTCACCGAATACCACTCAACCATTCAACTTTTGCTAACATTGAGAGAAGATTGCGAGAGACTGTTAATTTTAATTAAAAAGAATAATGAAGGAAGACCAAGAACAACTAGAGCTGCACGTACTGAAGAATCAATATTGAATATTTTTGACCGACTGTCTTTGAGTATGCGAACTATAGGCAAATCATTAAACGTAAGCAATAACAATAACAAATGTTGCAGCCCTACTAATTTACTTCACTTCAAGCATGAAATTTTGTAATTGGTTCAATGAAAAATATGGTGAGAATCGTAATTTTTCAAAATATGTTCTTTATATGGTTGAAGAGAAATTTACGAGGGAAGAAACTCCCGAAACAGCCACATTTGGGACGACGAAAACCGTCATTGTATTCGTCAACGAAGATGTACTGTTGAATATTAGAGCCAATTTAGGGTTTCAACATGACGGACTTTCCGTTCATTTTAGTGAAAGTGCCAGAGATTATTTTAACAGGCGATTTGAGGAAAAATGGATTGATCATGGCGAACCTAGCTTGTGGCCTGTGAATTCACCAGATCTAAAACCTATTGACTTCTTTTTATGGGCTACATGAAATCCTTAGTTTATGAAACCATTGTTGAATCAGAAGAATTCAGGCTTCATGCAGCAATTATTCAGTCTGGTCTAATCCTTTTTAGCAGGGTACGGGTTACGTCTTGCAATGTATAAATGCTGTAGGAAGTACTTTCAAGTTAATGGTCAACATTTTGAACATTTATTATGAGATTATGTTTTATTTAATTTTTGTATTTTAATTATAACCATTGGGTATTTGTCATAAATACTGCTTGAACTCTTAGGTTTAATTTTAAAATTTCAAAGATTATACTTGGTTGAAACTTTTGTGAAAACATCAATATTTTTTCAAATTTGGAAATTCCCCTTTCATATTAAACTTATTATGAGTTATGATTATTTATTTCAATAGACAAATAAATTATGATAAACATATATTGCAGATTCTTTGTTAAAGTGAAATATTTCGAAAACTACTGATTTTAGCATAATGAAAGGTTTTTATAACATAATTGAATGTCGATTCCAATAAAATTGAAAAAAAATGGGTTTAGTCAGTGTCGTACTTAATAGGGGGGCGAAGGTACCGCTCCCACTTACAGTACGCCATTGGATAAAGTATTTGAAGACTAACTTTCGCTATACTCTTGCATATTTAATAAGACAGCTATGTACAAAATTTGAACGACAAATTTCGAACTGCCTACGAGATATTACGAGAAAATTATTTTATTTTTCCAACTTTAACACGCTGTATATCATTAAATAAGCATTTCTACCTCAAATTTCATCATTTGTCAAGGGCTATTACCTGTAAAGCATTGTCTGTTGAATATCGGAACACCCTGTATATAATGAGCATATGTGAAGTTCTATATTTTACCTTATCATAAGTTTTTTTAGCTTCCTCCTTCTCTTGTACGTAAGCCTCATATTGTTTCCCATCTATTTCCATGATAAATCCAGAGATGTAAGCTTGTTCTGGTATTACAACTGAAAATGTAGCTTCGTGAGCTACTTTATCCAAATTTTTCACTTTACTTGTAATTTCACACTTAGCAAATCTATTGGAAACGTTAGCTTCGACCTGCATTTCGTAAATTTTGGGAAGAACTGGAGCATCATCCTGAAAACCAATTAAATAACATACATTACAGTGTCTTCTATCGACTGAAAATGGAAGCATTAAATGATTTAATAAATTGACCCACTCTAAACCCTGATTGCATTAGAAAACGAGCTTGGATTCATTAATTATAATGTCTTTAGAACTGATCGCTCGCCTCAATCCAATATTCATGGCAGGGGTGGAGGTATTTTAATTGTTATTAAGAAAAAATATCCTCTAGTATGATTGATCCTAATCCATCAATTGAACTAGTATTTGTTCTAGTTAGTAACACATTTATTTTGGGCTCTGTATATCTTTCTCCTAGATGTCAACCTATTTTATACCATGACTATTACAACCAGCTAATATCTATAAATGAGCAGCATGCAAATGCCAGCTTCTTCCTTTTTGGATATTTCAATCTTCTACCTGCATACTGGGAAATTGATGATTTTTGTTCAGTAGCTGTCACTCTCCTATGCCATCCCCATCCGAGCCTGATTCTATAGATTCTTTGTCAAATATATGTGCTTTCTTCAATAAATTTCAGTCCAATGCAGTAACTAATGAGAGACGAGTTACGCTTGATATTATTTTCTTCCCAATCGGGGTCTCAGTAAAAAAAGTTTTGATCCTGTGATTTTAATCATGCAAATTATGAAGCAATACGCTTTTCCTAGGAATCAATTGATTATGTGATAAAGTTCTTTCCGAGATGCTGTCCATATTTTATGATATACTGTACTCTATAATAAATTGCTTTGTTCCACTGAAAAAGGTTTGCAAGAAGAAGTTTCCATGTTGGTATTCTCCAGAGTTAAAAAGGCATTTGTGCAAGAAAAAAGTAGCTCACAATATCTACAAAATTACTAGGTATCCTGAACACTATGTGGAATTTAGTAGATGAAGAGCTCAGTTTAAACTTTTATCGCGAGAGTGCTAGAAATTATATAAAATATACTGAAAATTCTGTTACAGATAATGTTAAGTTTTTTGGAAGTTTGTAATCAGTAAGAGGGAGAATAACACTATACCTTCTAAAACAACTCTTGGAGACTTTACTGTTAGTGACGGGAATGATATTGCAAATCTATTTGCTAAACATTTCTCATTAGTTTATTCAAGTCAACCTCTGCCTATGCGGGATGTTCACGTTTCTTCAATGGCAAATGTATCCAATTATCATATTGAAATTTCGAACATCTATGCAAAGTTATCCAAACTTGATGTTAAAAAGGTCCCGGTCCTGATGGAATACCTTCCATTTTTCTTAAGGAATTTAGCTTTATTTTATCTCGACCGCTCTTTCATACATTTAATAAGTTGTTACAGGGAAATTTCCAGATTATTGGAAAATTTCATATGTCATTCCAGTGTATAAATTGGGTAGAAAATCAGACATCACAAATTATTGTCCTATATCAATCCTCAGCATAATTACCAAAGTCTTTAAAAGTATTATTACAGATTATCTTACCTATGACTGTTCGAGTATTATGACATCCCAACAATTTGGCTTCACTCCTAAAAGGTCTGCAGAGTTGGTTTACTCACATATGTTGACTTTTTGTCTGATCGTTTAGAGAGGGGTCTGCAGATTGATTCTGTGTACACTGATTTTTCTAAAGCTTTCAACAGGGTTAATCGTGAGCTCTGGCTACATAAACTTTGTCTTTATGGTCTTGTATTACAATGGTTAAGTAATTATCTAACGAATAGGTTACGAATGATCACAGCTAACCATTACTATTCTCATACTTTCCAAGTAACTTCTGGAGTTCCCCAAAGGTCTCATCTGGGACCAATATTATTTAACCTATTTATTAATGATATAATATATTATTTTTAAGGTAGCAAAGTCTTGTTATTTGCTGACGACCTCAAATGTTTTAGGGTGATTAATAACAGTGATGATGCTCTAATATTACAATCTGATTTTTAAATAGTTTATAAAGTTGGTGAACACAGAACGGTATAAATCTAAATACATCCAAATGTCATGTTATGCATTTTCATAGAATACACCACCCAATAGCTTCTGATTATAACATTAATAGCGAAATACTAAAATGTGGTTCTCAAACTCAGGACTTGGGTCTTATATTGGACTCCACACTTAATTATATGTCCCATGTTACTGCTGTTGTTCAAAAATTTATGAAGATGTTAGGTTTTATAAAGAGAATCACTTGGGATTTTAGAATTTTACTAACATCACTGCTAGTAGATATCTTTATTGCTCACTGATCAGAACACATCTATATTATTATTCACCAGTATGGTCTCCACATTATATTACATATAAAGTGAAAGTTGAAGCTGTTCATTGCCTTTAAGATGCACATTTACCATCATTATGATTTTTTAGAACGTTTTTTAAACATTACTGCTCTGGAGGTTCGCAGAAAGGAAAGAGATCTAATACAGCTACTCAACATAATAAATGGGATGTGTGATAGTCCTGAGCTCCTCTTTAAAATATATTTAGTTGTTCCTCCTCATCTTACTAGGCAGGTACAAACGTCTCATGTTGCATTTCATAGGTACAACTATGAAATGAATAGTTTTCTACCTAGGACACTTAGATTAGCAATTTATGTGTATGGAATTTCAATTTTTATTGTGCCAACTTTCAAGTTCAAAAATCATCTGCTGGAGCTTTAACTTTAGCGCTTACAGTATTTATTGTTGGTTTGATGTGTTATCACTCTTCTCACTTTATTTTTCTTTATTAATTTGTGATTAATACTATACTTTAGATTTTTCCTTTTGTTTTATACATACATTTAATACCTGTCAATTGTTTTACACAATTTCCTTTTTTGTTATTGTTACTGTAGCGTTTTTTTATATTGTACTAGATGAATCTGGCATACGTTGTCCTGCCAAACATTGATCACTGCTTACACGCTATGGCACTTTTCCACAGGAAATATCAAGGTCAAAATATTTGACAATCTAACATTATCTTTATAGTGGATTTGCTTGACAGACACTAATATTACAATTATAATTGACTGAAAGTTATTATCAAAAAAATATAGACCAGGTTCAACAATTCAAAATTATTCAAATTGCATTATTAACTATAACTACGTTTAACTCATTTTTCTATATTCAATATTCATTTTTTAAATTCTTTCTCTTCAAAATTTAAATAAAGTTCCTATATAAGTTACTTTTTTTTTGTTTATAAACATGGTCGTAGAAAAAATATTTTGTACAACTCGTACAAAGAGCACTTCTCCCGTTCCCATGATTTGCTGCACTCGCCTTACATCTCCTGCCACAAACTTCTGTGCTCGTGGAAAAAGTAAATGATATAGAAGTTCATATGCTGTAGCACCACCTAGTGAGAAGTTACAACAATGAAGATGAAAAAATACATGACGTTGTCCTGCCAAACATTGGTCACTGTTTACACCCTATGGCACTTTTCCCCACAGAAATGTCAATGTCAAATTTTTTTTGACAATCTAACATTATATTTATAGTGAATTTCTTTGACAGACACTAATATTACAATTATAATGAATTAAAAGTTATTATCAAAAAAAGATCGACCAGGCATAACAATTCAAAATTGTACAAATTTAACTATACCTACTTTTAACTTATTTTTCTATTTTCGTTTTTCAAATTCTTTCTGTTTAGAGTTTAAATAAAATACCTATATAAATTACTTTTTTCTTTCATTAAAAACGTAGTCGTGGAAAAAATATTGTGTAGAAGTCGTATGCAAAGCACTTTTCCCGCTCGCTTGATTTGCAGCACTCACCTTATAGCTCGTGCCACAAACTTCTAAGTTCGTGGAAAGAGTAAACAATATAAAAGTTGATATGCTGCAGCGCCACCTGATGGAAAAGAAATGTCAAAATTCATTTTGACAATCTAACATTATCTTTATAGGGAATTTAGTTGACAAACACTAATATTACAATTAATTAAAACTTATTATCAAAAACAGGTACAACAGGCATATCAATTCTATATTGTTCAAATTTGACTATTAACTATACCTACGTTTAACTAATTTTTCTATATTCAATATTAATTTTTGAAATTCTTTCTGTTCAAAGTTTAGATAAAATACCTGTATAAGTAACTTTTTTCTCTCATTAATAAACGTGGTCGTAGAAAAAATATACTACAACTCGTACGCAAAGCACTTGCCCGCTCGCTTGATTTGCGGCACTCGCTTTAACTTATGCGCTCCAGGAAAAAGTAAACGATACAGAAGTTGATATGCTGCAGCGCCACCTGGTGGAAAGTTACAACAAAAAGGATAGCAAATGCAATATCTCCATAGAAAAATACATATATTTGCCAATTTTCAAGATGATCGGTTGAACGGTGTAAAATGTGATATGCTGCAGCGCCACCTGGTGAGGAGTTACAACAAAGGACATAGTGTAAAAACCTTCTCCGTGAAATAATACATATACATGCCAATTTTCATGATGATCGGTTGATCAGAATCAGAGTGAAGAGAGATTAAATAAATAATGGAAGAAAGATGATGATAAAATACTAATAAAGGTATACGAGTATAGGTAGGCCCAAAGGCTAAACTATATAGGCATATCCTATGTTCTGCACCATTTTCATAACTTTTACGCCTTTTTTTCTATACAGACTTTCTCCATTCTCCATTGACTGCAGCACCTCTCCAATCTGTAATTTAGCTTCCATGCTTGCACATTATTTGACCATCGGGTTCTTGGAATTCCTATTTTTATTATTTTCCATGAAACTAGTCCCATAACATAAGAAAGCCAGATTTGATTACAGAAGTGAAAGGAACCTTTAAACTTGGAACAAAATAAATCAAATGTTGGATTATGGCATTTTAAATAGTTTCATAGAATTGGTATGGCAAACTACAAAAATTGTAAAAGGGTGTGGTATTGTTGTTATTGTAACAAAGTTTCGTGTTAGTGTGTTTCATCTGATTCTTTGTAAATTTTAGTTCCTATTCATATCTACATTGCTTGTTCTATTTTTCTTATGTAATGCCAAGGACGTTTCGTAATTGTATTTTATAAACAACATAATGTAGCCATTAAAATTATTTGTTTGTATAGACAAGATGATTTATTAAAAAATATTGAATACTTTGTAAATAACTTTCTTGATTGTGTAAATCAAGAGTCTGTAAATACAAAGTCAACCTTCAACTGGAGGATATGCTTCACTATATCTTCAGTGAAACCACAAATGTGTGTAACTCCACTTTTTTCTGAAATTAAGTGTATACCTATCCTAATTTGAGCGGCAGCAACAGTATAACTGACATCATGCTCGTGAATATAATGGTAAAAAAAACAAGGTGGAAAATGGGATTTTAAAGTAGACAAACCAGGAAAATTCATGTCTAATCCATGTAACTGCAAGTTATCAAGAAGCAAAACTGTTTTACAATGTCGCAGATTCAGTGAAGAGCCGAGATGTTTGCTATTCAATTTGTTTTGGAAAAAATCATGGAGGGAGAAATGAGAGTATATCAAAGGCTTGACCGAATTGCAAACTGTCAAACAGAGGTGAGAATGACGAATCGAGATGTAACTATACCGCGAAGTATAATCTTAAACATAATCATGTGACACATCAGGTGTGCAAAAATATGTTCAATAAAATTCTTGGATTGAAACATAATTGCACTCTCTTGTTGTTCAAGAATTATATCCATATGGACAAAAATGACAACATTCAAGACAGAGAACTCATGGCTCAAATAGAAAACATTCTCGTAAAATAGAATCTGAATTAGTTGAAACAAAGTTGACAAGATTTTTCACTTCATTATCCAAAGTAGAAGTCACTATTGTTGCGCTCCGATGCAGATTGTACTTGGAACCAATTTGGCAAAATAAACAGGAACTGTATCAATTTTACGTAAATATCTATTGCACGGAAAATAACGTGGTACAGCCTGCCTCAAAAACAACATTCAATGATGAATTCCATAAAATAAATCTGTCGTTGTTTCGAGGAAAGTTCAGTGTAACACTTGTGTTGCATATAAATCTAATATCACAGAAGAAACCTACTGATACCATCTTATACTGAAAAAGGAGGCTATGGATGACAAGACTGAGAGCAAAATGGGGAAATAAACTGATTTTGTTTTCACAATGGACATGCAGTCGGTTCTACTAGCTCCTACAAACTAAGTTGGGGCAATGTATTACAAGACAAACCTTGTGGTTCATAACTTCACATTATATATTAAATCTCACAAGGCATACTGCTTCCTCTGGATTAAGACAGAAGATTGCTAATGAATTCTCATCCATAATTGTAGCAACATGCAGATGAATCTGGTAGAATAATCTTCTGGAGAGATGGGTGTTCTGGCCCAAACTGTAATGCATGTTTGTCCAATGCATTGCTGAATGCATCAATAATTCATCAGATAACAATAATCCAAAAATATTATTACAAGGGCCATACCCAAATGGAGGCAATTCAATGCAATCTGCTATAGTACGCCGGCTTCGGAATAGAGACGTAAATGTTCAAGCAGATTACATAATCCATTGCAAAAATGCACAACAGAAACCATTTCCTTACAAAGTTCAGTATCTTTATCATTCCTTTTTCAATTGAGATATAATTCTTTCCTAAGGTCGGGTAGAAAAGTTGGCTATCAAACAGTGAATGAACAGATTAAATACACACCAGGTGCCGTAACCAAATATAAGCCCATACACACAAGCAAAGATAATAAGTTATTATTAGTCAAGCTTAAAAATAAGAAAGAAAAATATGATCATCTCCAGATTTTGAAGAGCAGTTTGGGGACCAATTATTATTAGTTCTTTTATGAATAAATTTCTTTCATCACTAGATAAATGAAGTACGAATTTGAATTGGCAAAATATTTTGCACATATTTATGTTCTTATTAATATTTCTTCTGAAGTTTTATTTTTCACCTACTATGCAAGCTTGATGTATGTTTCATTCTGAAATAAAACTATTATTTTTGGATATGGAGAATTTTTTTAGTAATTTTTAATTGAATAATTGATGTTTCAATGGGTAATGACATTCTAAAATAGTAATCCTTCTCAAAGAGAATTAATCCAAAGAAAACTTTAGAACTCAACAGTACCGGTCATCATTTTTGCTATAGAAAAGTGCGTATCTCCCATGAAAGATAGAATAATCACAAAGTTATTTTTAATACATTTGATATGTAACTCATATCATGTATGTGATTGTCTAGAAAGTTTACACATTTATTATTCATATTTTTGTAAATATGATGTTTTACTGTCCCCACATTTGGTGATATGGAGACACACATATTTGGTTTCATTGACAATATGCGAAATACTGTGTCTCAATCTATCGTACGTTTTTCCATTTAAAGTTTCTCCTTTTCTTTCAAGTATCTGGTTCTTCCTAACAGTTTATCCATATCTGCTTTACCTCTTTATCTGTGCTTTGGTTGTTGTGTAATTTTCTCTTTGATCGTCTTTGATTTTTTTCAACATTCATCATGACCAAACATGCTTATTAATCATATCCCTCCTCATTTCCAGAATCTGTATCACCTATTTTTGTTTGATGATATTTGTGTTATTGAACTCTCTACTCATTTTTTTCTTTATTTCACCTTACTAAACGCTTGAACAAGGTCAACTCTTCTTATTGTGTTGTTTATCTTAAAATGATCACACTTTTTGCATAATCCTAATTGCAATTTACTTTCTCACCTCTTATCTATTAGTTTTGACTTAAAATTTGATCATTGTTTATAATATTCATTACAAACAACGCGATAAGGCCCAAATATAAAGTTTCCTATCGCCACTGTTCATGTTGCACTTCAAGACACAATATATAAGAAATAATGGAGAAGTTATTGCCAAATTTTTGAACCTATATTGAAAACAGTACTTATTATAAATTTAGAACATTGGTCTAGAAGAGAGTATTTAATGAATAAAGTTGTTATTTTATTTGTTAGACCTGAGATTTATTGAGTAATGTTATAACCCAGTATTAGTATCTATAATAATACAAGTTTATAATGGTTAGTTTTGTTACTGTATTAATTATGACAATTTAAGAAACTACAACTTACTTGTTTTTTAGTTGCTTCATTTCCTTCTGTAACGTAGCTGTTGGTAGATGTTACTAAACTACCTGATTGTGGCAAACAGTTAACCAGGGAAATACTTATCAGAATACCCGAGAAGGTTATCACTTCAGCTTTCATGACGAAATCTGAAATTTTAACGAATACGTTCCCTTCATTTATTCAGTGAAATGCACATGTAAAATGTTTCTTGAAGAATTCGCAAAAAGTATAAACAATGCAATATTTGAATATAAAAAAATCCATTTTTCCCTCCACAGCTGTTTTATTGACACTGACAATCAGAATAAAAACACGCCTAACACCACTAGCGTCTAGCAAGCTGCAAGTCACAGATGATCCTGACCAATCAAAAACGACCGAAGTTAGGATCCGTTGACGTAAAAATTTAAAAATAATAGCAGCTTTCTATTGACAAAAATATTAAATTATTTCAATTCAAACGCATTGTAATTGATTGTTACTAGGCAATTAACCGGGAGTATTTGATATTTGGCCACATTTGCTACTCTGAGAAAAAAGAAAAATATTTTTCCAGTTGAATTAACTAAAAAAATATGTTAAATTGAAGTAAAAATATTGTTTGACGGAATATCGAACTATTTTGGAATTTTAATTTACTCATTTAAGTTTGAGTTTTCAAAAAACGTGAACTAATATGGATATTACATTTTTCAAATTAAAATATAAATCGTAAGTAGGAACAATAATGATTCGTTGTATCCATCAATTTCCTATTATTGATATATTAACGAGAATTGATATAGTAAGAAAAAAAATCATTAGACGTTATATACGACTATTGCGGATTATCTGGTTAACTGAGATTTAAAACATTGCATAGTTAAGTCTAATTATCACGTTGATCAAAGTAGAAACTAGGAAAATACCGTTGACCACTGTATTTGTTGTCTTAAGGAAATATGAATATTGAACAAAGCAAACACAAACTACTTAAGACTATTGGTTTGTCTTATAAATAATTATAATTTATTTATACATTTTTTTATGAAAACTTTGAAGCTATTTTTTCTACTTCTTCATGACTGGGCTTACAAACACCACTTTTTGATATATTTTTCTTCTTTTTAGTAACAGAACAATCTCGTCTAAATATTTGTTCTTTTATTATGTGGCTCCGGAAATTGATCGAGAAAAAGAAACGTTAAATTATTTTTGTTCCTACTTAACAATTTATATTTTAATTTCAAAAACGCAAATACATATATTGGTACAAGTTTTTTGAAAACTCAACATGAATAAATTAACATCCCAAAAAAAATCCTTAAACCGTTAAACAATAATTTTATTTCAATTCAACAGATTTTCTTAAATTGAAATAACTGCAAAACATTCTCTCAACTTTTATTTTCTCTCAGTGTAGCAAGTCATTATGATTTAATAAATGCGTCCGAATATCAAATAATCTCAGTTAATTGTCTAGTAAGAACCAATTACAATGCGTTTTAATTGAAATAATTCAATATTTTGGTGAAAAGATAGCAGCTATTATTTTTAAACTTTCGCGCCAACGGATCCTAACCTCGGTCGTTTTTGATTGGTCAGGATCATCTGTGACCTGCAGCTCGCTAGACGCTAGTCCTAACACCGGGTTCACAGAACTTCGACCGAAGCGTGCTGCACATCCATACCAAATAATACACTATTCTTTGTCCATACCATACATAGTGCTGATTGGAAATCAGAAGGATATATTTTGCGGCGCGCTGCAAAGTGAAGGTTGGACTATTATTTGTTGCATAGTTTGTTGTACTCAGATTCAGATAAACGAATGTTGTAGGTAGACCCCGAAAATGGGCTTTCAATAGTTACAAACTCTGTCATTTTATTTTTAGTTTACCACATATAAATAACTAACACTAACCTCACTTTTTATCGATTTAAGACGCCGCAAACGCATGAAGTTAAAATTATATCAACTACAAGCAGCAGCATCGTGTTGTTCGGGAGGCAGTGAGGGGAATATAGAATTAACCAATCACAGGAATGCTGCACGCTGCAATCGAAGTTCTGTGAACCCTGTGATAGACACGATTCTCATTTTATGTATCAACGTCACCGTCACGTCGCCGCACCGCCACCGTCAAAAAAAATATTAGGTTTGCTCTATTCCTATATCTATGGTTTGTTCCAAACCGGTGCTCAAATAAAATATAAGCTCATGTCTTTTCATAATTAACAGTTCGATTCAATCAAATAAAAACCATTACATTATATAGTTTACGATAATTTGTGCAATATATCAAAATAAAAAGTCAACTTTATCATTATTTGAATATTCCGCCATTGTGATCATAATACCACATAAGTGACCTGAAGTTAACATTACTAGGGTTTTCGATTAACCTGCACTTTGTAGGTTCAGTGTGCCCTGAAATGACGTCATAAAACTCAGCGAGGGCATGCTAGTTCACTTGATTACACTAAAAAGTGCGTTTTAAATCGAACACCCGTTCAACTGCCAGTGCAGTGTTTCTAACCCAACTTTCGGTTAAAAAGAGGAAATCATACAGCAGGAAAGCAAAGAGCAAGGCACCATATGAACATGAATAGCACCAATATATATATATATAATAATTCTTAACTTTCTTTGACCATTCAAAATATTTTTGATTTCTTGTTCTTGGGTTTAGGTCATAAATAAATAAAAAGCTTTATATCGTCTACATACTTTGACGTTTCGCTCCTTGTTGGGAGCTTTCTCAAAAAGATGTTTCTGTCTTATTTGGACATAATAAAATATTTACAATTAATCGATATACATACAATTTTGGAACGTGTACAAAAAGGACAGTGAACATATAAAAACATATAAAAACAAGTTTGTTGATAAAATAATAATAAAGGTGTTTACCTCAGAAATAAATTCACGACATACGAGTGAAATCCAAAGTGTATAGCATTTTTATTTTGTTATTGGATGTATATATTTTGGTTACTAAATTCATTACACAATTAAATTATGATAAATTTGACTCAGATTTTTTATGTCTTGTTTATCGTTCAATGAATTCTTTTCTTTTTTTATATGTACCATTTCTTTGATTACTAATTTATGGTAATTAGAATCCTGGGTTAGTATTTTTGTACTATTGAAGTCAAATTCATGGTGTTCCCTGGTTTCGTGTTTATGTAGAGCGGTGGACGCATTTTTTGTGTACTTGTGACCATTTAAGCGATTTTCTAAAGTTTGTGTTGTCATACCAACATATTTCTTCGGGCAGTTTAAACATGGTATAGAATACACTACATTAGATTTTTTTTTGGTTTTAATTGGGCTTTTCAGTTTAGTGAACAATGGCGATAGGGTATTTTGAGTTCTGTGACATACGTTAATGTTGTGTTTTGATAAAACGTATTTCAGTTTTTCTGACAGTTGGTTTGTGTATGGAATTGATATGTATCTGTTATTATTTATTTGAGTTTGTTTTTGATTATTTTTATTATTGTTGTAGAATTTGTATGTGCGTTGTTTAAAAATTCGTTCTATGTGTTTTATCGGGTAGTAATTGTTTTTTAGGGTGTTTTTGGTATGTTCTAAAACTTCCGGACGGTATTCTGGAGAAGTAAGTTTTATAGCTCGGTCCGTCAATCCAACAATTACACTGTTTTTTTGTGCATTGGGATGATTAGAGTAGTAATTAAGATATCGGCCGGACCACGTCTCTTTTTGATACAGTTTGGTTTTTATTTTGTTGTCATTGGTTCGAATTAATGTTAGGTCTAGAAAATTTATTGTATTGTTCTCTGTTTCAATTGTAAATTGAAGTTTTGGATGGAAACTATTAAAAGAATTTAACATATTATTAATTTTATCTGACGGTATAGCTGCTATGCAATCGTCAACAAATCGTTTAAAAAACAATACATTGAAATCTAAATTCCCTAGTACGCTTTCCTCCAGATATTCCATTACCAACTGTGCCAAGGTTGAGGAGATAAAAATTTTGCTCTACCCGTTAACAACGAACATAAACTACCTTATTCAGAATACATAGCCTGTATAGAAACAGCAATTTATGATAAACCAGAACACATAAAAAATGAAATTAGAGCAGATTCAGTCAATATCATAACTAATCATAAAATCAAACTCCACCATAAAAAAACTAAAGAAAATAAATTACAAAAAAATATTCAAAAACGATTAAATAAAACAAAACAATTTATTAGACATAATCCACAAATAACAATATTACAGCCTGATAAAAGCAATAAAACTGTCGTAATGGATACAGTTGGCTATGATAAAAAAATGAGAGAAATGATAAATGACAAAAAAGTTTATAAATCATTAAAATCCGATCAAACAAAATCTTTTCAAGATAAAAACAATAAATTCATTAAAAAATTACTAAGTAATAATTCTATTAATAAATCTGAGGCTAAAAAACTACAAATCAACAACGCTTTAGCACCGAAGATATATGGTCTACCAAAGCTTCACAAACCAAATGTACCCTTACGACCCATAGTTTCATACATCCAATCCCCCTTTTACAATCTATCTAAATACCTCTCAGATTGTCTGTCAAATATAATTGGAAAAAATAATTATTATATTAAAGATTCATTCTCCTTCAAACATTTTATAGATACCATAAATATACCTCTTAATTATAAAATCATATCACTGGATATTATCTCAATGTACACTAACATTCCAAATGAATTGATAACAACTGTTCTAAAAACAAAATGGAACTTACTAAGAGAATTCACAACTCTGTCATGCAATGAATTCATAGAGGGAATATTACTAATACAAAATAATAACTATTATCAATACCAAGACAATTATTATCAACAATTGGATGGTTGTACAATGGGTTCTCCTATCTCCTCAACCTTGGCACAGTTGGTAATGGAATATCTGGAGGAAAGCGTACTAGGGAATTTAGATTTCAATGTATTGTTTTTTAAACGATTTGTTGACGATTGCATAGCAGCTATACCGTCAGATAAAATTAATAATATGTTAAATTCTTTTAATAGTTTCCATCCAAAACTTCAATTTACAATTGAAACAGAGAACAATACAATAAATTTTCTAGACCTAACATTAATTCGAACCAATGACAACAAAATAAAAACCAAACTATATCAAAAAGAGACGTGGTCCGGCCGATATCTTAATTACTACTCTAATCATCCCAATGCACAAAAAAACAGTGTAATTGTTGGATTGACGGACCGAGCTATAAAACTTACTTCTCCAGAATACCGTCCGGAAGTTTTAGAACATACCAAAAACACCCTAAAAAACAATTACTACCCGATAAAACACATAGAACGAATTTTTAAACAACGCACATACAAATTCTACAACAATAATAAAAATAATCAAAAACAAACTCAAATAAATAATAACAGATACATATCAATTCCATACACAAACCAACTGTCAGAAAAACTGAAATACGTTTTATCAAAACACAACATTAACGTATGTCACAGAACTCAAAATACCCTATCGCCATTGTTCACTAAACTGAAAAGCCCAATTAAAACCAAAAAAAAATCTAATGTAGTGTATTCTATACCATGTTTAAACTGCCCGAAGAAATATGTTGGTATGACAACACAAACTTTAGAAAATCGCTTAAATGGTCACAAGTACACAAAAAATGCGTCCACCGCTCTACATAAACACGAAACCAGGGAACACCATGAATTTGACTTCAATAGTACAAAAATACTAACCCAGGATTCTAATTACCATAAATTAGTAATCAAAGAAATGGTACATATAAAAAAAGAAAAGAATTCATTGAACGATAAACAAGACATAAAAAATCTGAGTCAAATTTATCATAATTTAATTGTGTAATGAATTTAGTAACCAAAATATATACATCCAATAACAAAATAAAAATGCTATACACTTTGGATTTCACTCGTATGTCGTGAATTTATTTCTGAGGTAAACACCTTTATTATTATTTTATCAACAAACTTGTTTTTATATGTTTTTATATGTTCACTGTCCTTTTTGTACACGTTCCAAAATTGTATGTATATCGATTAATTGTAAATATTTTATTATGTCCAAATAAGACAGAAACATCTTTTTGAGAAAGCTCCCAACAAGGAGCGAAACGTCAAAGTATGTAGACGATATAAAGCTTTTTATTTATTTATGACCTAAACCCAAGAACAAGAAATCAAAAATATATATATATATATATATATATATATATATATATATATATATATTATAATATATTTAAGTTTATAATTTTTTTTTATCTATGATTTTAATTTTACTTAATTTTTTTATTTATAATTTAGTGGTTTAATGGAGAACATGAGAAACTTACTCTCGTTGGGTTCATGATAATTAAAATATATGAAATTTGCATTTATCAAATATTACCTTACCATTGTTTCCTATAAAAATACTGAGTGATAGCTCGGAACATACCCATTCAACCTCTATGATATCATACCTTTGTCTATCATCAATATATGACATAAATAAAATGCAGAAGAGTCAAAATTTAGTATATATAATTATGAATCATCGAATTGAAAAACATTATCACTATTAAGGAAAAACTTCAGTTAAACAAATTATTATTACAAACTACTATACAAATTGAATATTCTTAGACTTAGAAAATAATTATACGTGAAATTTGGCCAAATTAGTTATATATATATGTATAATTGTTTTAAATGGTACCATATAAATTATATATACACTGACCTGTTCATAACACTTGGAAGTCTCTTTATGTGCACTCTATTCCTGTTCTCCCCTCCTGGAATGAAGCTGGACTCTCTTCAAATTGTGGAAATAAATTCGCTAGTTTGTATCGCAGGTAAGTCAATATAATTTATTAAATTGTTCTTCTCACTTGACTTAAAATGTTTTGCGATGATCCTAAATGCTTTTAATCAAATACATGAGACTATCATGTAGGAATTTACTTACGATTTACGCATAGCGTCCTTTCTCAAATTCAATAATCGATAATTTCCACAAATAATTGTTATTTACAAATATTTTCTGCTCTAAATGTTTCTTAGATAATACTTTATCATTTATATTCAGTTTTTACTTAAATTTCAAACAATTTTCACTTATTTTCGTTAAATTTTTAGAAAGATTTTCTTACATGTTCATTTTCCTAAGCATCACACCACACACTCCTTTGTTTTTCCAATCAACAAACTTTTGTTGCTAGTCTTGTTATTTGAAACAAAACACTACTGAGTTGCTAGATATTTCATAGTCTTTTTATTGAATGTTTAATAGTTAATTTAATTGTCTTCTTCTTATTCCTATTGTTATTAATTATTTGTGTAAAATTTCAAAATAATTCATTATACCCATTTGCATGTGAACAATTTCCAAAATATATCTTATATTTATTTACAATGATAGTATCTATCCCACTTTAAATTTTAAATATCAATGAATTTACAATCATTACGTCCTTAAAATCTTTCATAATGCCTTTCAATTCATTTCTTATATAAAATTTACCAATTATCTCCTATGAACTTGTCCTATCATTTAATACAATTACATATTTTTAAACATTCCATCCGCTTTGCAAATATTCAATATTTCAAAATTCTAATTTTACTTCTGTGGTTGAATATATTTCTATGTTTTAGTTCTATGCTACATGACGTGACGTTGTATGTAGTGACAGTTCAATGATTTCATTTCAACAAATGTGATAACTCATCTGTATATGAGTATCAAATATCCTGTTTATTATCATCTAATAATAATCATTTCATGTTCTTTTCAGATTCATTTTGATATTCTAGATAAAATATACAGATGATCAACTATGCTGCTAATAAAACAATATGAATCTATAATTTACCAGCGATGGATTAAAATTTATGACTCATTGTTTACAACTGAAATCTAAGGTAACGATTTTCAATATTATTGATGTATTTATATAGTTATAAAGGATAATTGATATCATAGGTGTTTGATTTGGTATGAGATATATTTCTTACTTATAATTATACGTGTAAATGATAATTCTATCTGTCTGAAGAAATTAATCTCTATTCACCATCTGACAAAGTTCAAATTTCATATATTTGTGTCTCATTCTCTTTAATGTTTACTACGATAAGTTCAATATATATATAATTTATAACACATGAAGCATATAAATTAACTCTTCTAGTAGATAGAAAACACTACTTCTTCATGTGAA
Source organism: Galeruca laticollis (assembly GCA_963921935.1). NCBI lineage: Eukaryota > Metazoa > Arthropoda > Insecta > Coleoptera > Chrysomelidae > Galeruca > Galeruca laticollis. The sequence goes on along the minus strand of OY998180.1, from coordinate 97,674,962 downwards.
TATTTCCTTATCAGATTAGTAAAATCGAGTATCTTGATCTTTTCTTTAGGATGTATAAGAAATATTTCTTCATCCGAACAACTATCTGAAGATGAAAGTAAAACGGTTAGCGATGCTAATTCCAAAATTTAAAACTGAACTGAACGGACTGCACCGTCTTTCGTTTCAGGGCAAATAAAATTGAACTGAAGGCGCACTCGGGCAGTGCCGCTGGTAAATCGAACACGTGAAACTGGATAAGTGCAAGTTTGAAAACCATAATCGAACACAATTTTTGAACTGAGTGCGCACTCAGTTCAGCCGGGGCAGGTAAATCGAAAACGCTATAAGACAATACTTGCTTTCCTTTCGATACAATATATAACTATCAAATCAAATCACTTCACTTCAGTTGGTATCACAAGGTTGACGTGTGCTATCCATTGACATACTATACTGTTGGACTGGCCCGCCTACCACACAATTGATGCCATCGCAGTGCGAGAGAGAAAGATCGAGAAGGATAGCGCTAGTTGTGGCAAAAATATTTTTCAATGTATGGTTACGGTATGGTTTTATATGTTACTGCCTGAAGGTTTGTTATATATTTTAAATAATTTTGAGAAATATTTGAAAATGAGATCGTGTTCATCTTATACTTGTACTACAAGGTTGAAAAAAGGCGAGAAAATAAAATTTCACAGGTAGGTAAATGAACAATAAATTTTATATAAGTTAGGTTTATTAAGATGATTAAAAATATTTTTCATGTTTTATAGATTTCCAAAAGATCGCAATTTAAGTAATGGTTACACGCTGTTAGAAGAGCTGTTACTTGTGAAAAGCATTTTAGAGTTGATGACTAGGTATTAAATGTTCACGGAAATCGGGTATTAAAAAAGACAGCAATTCCATCACAGTTTGATTTTCCTGCTCATTTGATCAAAGTTATCAAAAAGAGAAAACCCGTAACAAGAAAATTAATGTAAACCAAGATGAAGGTGCTTTTATTGAAAAATTTGAATTGAAAATAATATTTTTAATATAAACATTCGAATACTTTTTATATTACAATTTTAATATACTTAAGTGTACATTTTTAGGGGATGCTGTTGCAGGATGCAGTACTGATATAATTCCTGAAGTGGAATCTATGGAAGTCGATTTATATGTACCAGAAGTTAATAAGCCAGTAGATCCAGTAAACAATAACATATTATCCAATGAAATAAAAACATATTTGAGTGTGGAAAAAAAAGTTGCAAGGTAAGAAGACCTACTGATTCTTAAGTAGTTGACCATTTAAAAAAATACCTTTAATTATGCATTTTTTCTATTTTTAGAAAAAAATGAGATCCAATAGTCTTTGGAGAATTTGAGGAGAGTGATTTAGAATTTCCAGAAAAGAGAAAGAAATTTTTGAAAATTTCCAACCCAACTGTTTGTAAATATAAAAAAATTAATAAATATTACACAAAAATCCATTTAGTTTATTTTGGACTATTTTTTGACCTACCCTGTTTGCCTTGCAACCATTCTGAATCCATCTAATTTGATTATCGAACATGCACCAACTTTTAGCAATATTTGAATTTTTACTGAGCAATTAAAAGAATTCCACGTTGCACACTTATATGACCACACTGTATAAATAGACACGTAACAATATATTTTTATGAAAATGCATTGTCTTTTTCGTAATGTATAACAATAATAATTGTATATTTTCTTTTTATACGTAATAAAATGATTTTTTTAATGGTTGTTTAATTATTTTTTGTGTTATTTGGGTTTAAAATAATATTAAAGATATTAATAAAACATAGTCTGTTGTTTGTTTATAAAATTAAAATATACTTTGAAGCATTTAATGCAGTTACAACAACTTTTACTAATAAGAAAATAATTTTATAAGCACCCATTATATGCTTTCTCCGTGTTTTCTGCCACACCTAGCTCCATCTCTTTCTAGTCTCTTCCGCATTTTATCCTACAGCGTTTATTACCGTAGGCCAGTCCACTAGTATAATATGTCAATGGTGCTATCACCCGCGCAAAGTGACGAGTCTCCCTCCCTCTCGCCGATGCCGCACGTCCTCACAAGCACATGTAGTTAATGGGTATGTTTGGCAGAAAACTCGTGTTAGCGCTTCCTAGCGCTGTGAAACGAACTGTACAGTTGTCGGCCAGGACACGTTTGCTAACACAATCCGCCATTTTGCTTATTTATTTTGTTTGTTTTGAAATATGTTTTAAGCAATATCATCACCAAAAGTATCTTCCACTACATTAGGTATTTAATGTGTTATTTATAATTGGTAATTTTTTAATATGAATACTTTACAAACAAGTTGGGTTAGTTTTCCCGGTTAAAGCTAACTTCGTATCCTAGAGGAAAATATCTGTTTAGCAGCCATATATCTAATACTCCTATATTGCTGACCGTAAGTGGAAGTATCACACAGTAAGTGAGACAGCAACTGGCTGTTTCTATCTCTATCGCAGAACTCGACTCGTTGTGCGCAAGAGTCGCAACTTTCGCGGCGGAATTGGCAAGTGGGGTGGAAACTGAAGCACGCTTGTGAGCATGCTCAGACATGCGCAGGAGATTCGACGTTTCGCGAGAAGGACAGATACATATTATGTCTGCACCGTAGTGATTTCGCGAACCTCCAGACTCTACTAGCCACAAACCATACATACTATAGACGTTCTACGTAAATGGTCAAGGTCAAGACATCAAATTACTTGCCTTTCCAATCAAGAGATGTCGCCTTCAGCTAATTTTCTTGTCACTTGTTACAGTTGAAAATTATTTTTGTGGTTTGGTGCTGTGGGTTATCTGTGGTTTGGTTAGCTATTTATTTTTGTTACGGTTTTTGGGTTGGTTGCACGTTTTTAGTTTTTACTATGCATTCGATTATTCTGCGCTGTTTTTCCACTTGTAAATAAAAACAATATTCTGCTCTATACGTGTCCAAATCCTAAGAAGCACTTTCCTAGATTCCAGTTATGGTTGAAAAAAATAAATAATGCTGAACTTTATCTAATGAAGTAGATTATTCCAATAGAAGAGTGTGCCATCAACATTTGGATCCTGAATACTTTTCGGAAGGTTAGAAAATATTACATGCAAATGCAATTCCCACTTTAAAGTCATCTGGTAAATATTTTTTGTGAGACAAATCTACAAAAGTGATTCTTTCAAAAATGTTAACTCATCTAAATATTCTAGGTACATTGGTTTATTACAAAAACAGTGCTTTCACATGACAATAGTGTGTTCAAAATTTTGAAAACAAATTGGAATGTTTGAAATTTTCAGTAAAGCTAAGATTTTTTTTAAATTGCCATTTCAGCCCCATTAACAACACTTCTACCACAATTTCCAAATATATACATATTACAATAACTTTCATGTTCCAGGTAATAATCCTGCTAAAGAGGAAGCATGTGAAATATATTTAAAGAAGAAAAGGAAAAAGTTCATGAAAAACTCAAAAGATTCTGTTTGATCAATTCTTTGTACAATCATTTTAATTCATTGTAATATTTTATAATTTAATAAAAAGTGGAATTGTCATTCTATTGTCCTAAGTTTCCCGCGAAAGTTCAAATTTGAAATTGACATTAACCTTCAAAAGAAAAATTCCCGTGAAATTATTAGTTTGAAGTTCCCGCCTAACTATAATTTGTCAATTAAGTTGCCTTTCCATTTAAGAGATTGCGCTATTTCGCGTGGAACGTCTATATTATGTATGATTGGTGCTACACTGCTACTAGCAATATAAGAGTATTACATATATGTTTAATATTCGTATATTGCTATTATAGTGAGGTGTGAAGCCGGGCACACATATATCCATCTATCCTTCTTGCGAACCGGTGAGCCTTATATGCATGTCCGAGAATGCAGCAAACCGAACTAACTCAATAAAAAATAAATATATTTTTAATTTTTAAAAATTTTAATCAGATTGGAATGAGATTTGAGAGATTTGAGAAATTAATAATCATATTCTCACCCAAGATATTTTAGATAATCATTGCACACAGCTTTGTAAGTATGTTATTGATAATTATATTTGAATACACTTATTACATTAAGAAGCTAAGAAAATGTATGAAAAAGATATTTCCGTATGCAAAAATATACCAAACTGATTTTATGTAAAAACCAATTATGTGTATTGTGTAATGTAAATAAATAAAGAATAAGTTATTTTTTGTTACGATTTTAAATTTTATGTAGGTATCGGTCTATTTTTTAAAGAATAAAATATTCAAAAGATAGGTATTTTATTTATTTTCCTTACATGTATAATTTTAACACAGCCAAATATGCTGTGATTTTTTTTTAAAAAAAGTTAGGTTACACCACACGAGTCAAGAGTCATGACTATTGCGCACAACGAGTCGAATTCTTCGACAGAGATAGAAACAGCCATTTGCTGTCTCACTTACGGTGTGATACTTAAGCTGCGTTGACATGGGTTAAGTGACTTGATCAACTCACTTGAATGCAAGTGAATTGAACGCTTTTTGAACGTGTAAACCCCCAATTCAACTGACTTGAATCATTTCACTTGAAAGAATCGCCAGTTGAACAAGCTTCAACTTTTTTATTCAAGTCGACGAATTCAAGATGCCTGCCACTAGGTGGACCGATGAAAAATCGTTGAAATTTTTTAGCGTATCAAAAATATATCCATGTTTGTGGAACACAAAAGTGTAGATTACGGATATATAGATTTGCGGACATGTGCGCTTATCAAAATTATTGAAGAAATGCGCGAAAACTGAGTTTTCATGACTACGGTGGATGTAAAGAACCGTATAAAAAGAATTCAACGCTGCTCCGCTTAATCCATTCTCTATACCAGAATCTTGCGTCGAACAGTTTTATTGACAATATTTTTTCATTTCATTTGCAATACCTAGAACTGTTTCTAAAATAACGTAATTAATCTTTCTCGGCGCCATTTTTTTACAGAAATGCCTTCATGTCAAATGAAACATGTAAATCTTTTCAATCGTTCAAGTCGCTTGAAATCAAGTGAGTTGATCAAGTCACCTGACCCGTGTCAACGCAGCTTAACGGTCACTAGCAATTGAATTATTTCAAAATTCACTTAAGTGACAAATACACACTAAGGCTGGATCCACATGCATCCGTGATCACGGACGTACGTGTGCGTTTCACGGATAGCCAAAAATATGATCATTCACATGTGTCAATCCGTTTGCGCGTTCGTTTATGGTACCTAATGTCAAAACAACCTCAAAATAGTTTGGTCATCACCGTCACCGTATGACCGATACACCGATCTTATTAAATTATGAGTGTTTGTCGTGTTAGTGTAAATAATTGGACTTTAATGATTTCCTGTTTAAACAGACAATTAGTGAAGGCTCCTCTCTGGGCACAAAGTAATTTAAGGAAAAAAATAAATATAACATACCTAATGCATCTGCAAAGCAAAAGGCTTATTACACAAAACAGGAATGTGAATAAGAAAAAATTTTATGGAGTAAAAAATACTAAAATATGGCTGTGGGAATATACCATTATTCGAGAACTGGAAGAAAGCGACCCCATTAAGTACTTTAATTATTTTAAGATAAGCAACACTTTATTTAATGAGTTACATAAAAAAGTAGTCGACGAATCACCTCAAAAACGCAAACAAAATAACCCAACCTCACGCATGAAAAGTTAAAATTAACCAACTTCATTCCGTTGTGACCTTGAAACGTGCGTGATTTTGTTCCCTAAAATTTCATTCGCGTTGATATTGATTACGTGGTATACAACGGATACGTATCACGGATGCATGTGGATCCATCCTAATGCCCAGATGCACCTACCTACTAAGGCTGGATCCACATGCATCCGTGATCACGGACATACGTGTGCGTTTCACGGATAGCTGAAAATATGATCATCCACATGTGTCAATCCGTTCACGCATTCGTTTATGGCATCTAACGTCAAAACAACCTCAAAATATTCTAATATTTTTGTCATTACCGTATGACTGATACATCGATCTTCTTAAATTATGAGTGTTTGTCGTGTTAGTGTAAATAATAGGACTTTAATGATTTCCTGTTTAAACAGACAATAAATGAATGCTCCTCCCTGGGCACAAAGCAATTTAGAGAAAAAAAATAGCGTACCTAATGTATCTGCAAAACAATAGGCTTATCACACAAAACCCACAAAAAAGAGCAATGTGGACAAATTTTTATTGAGGAATCTTTTCTAGGCTCGACATTTTTTTAACCTAGGTAAAAAATTATTTTCAAAAGTAGTCGGCGAATCACCAGAAAAACGTAAACAAAATAATAACCTAACCTCAATCACGCATGAAAAGTTAAAATTAACCAACTTCAATCCGTTGTGACCTTGAAACGTGCGTGATTTTGATCCCTAAAATTTCATTAGTTGATATTGATCACGTGGTATACAACGGATACGTATCACGGATGCATGTGGATCCAGCCTTAATCTCGTTTGCGTATCTGATCTCGTTTATCTGTAATTTTTGTTATGCACTGTACTCCTTTATAGAGTTTAACGGAGATTAAACTAATCATAGAACATTAGTGGCTTAAGTGTGATTTTTTAACCTCAATTGTCAGAAAAATATGTAATCAAATAAGATTTTTTTTGTATATATAAATATATACCTACCAGAGAATTTTAAATTTTTAGAAAAATGACGGAAATTCAAGGACAAGATGATGATCGACGATAATCAAGAAATCTTGGATATCATCAACTTTGGTTTCCCTAGAAGGAGGTACCAGAGGAGCGAACATTTTGATGAAATGGCAAGTTCCAATTCTTCGACCTGTGCTTTAAATTCAGGAGTACCACCACTAGAATCACTCATTTTTAGCAATCTCGACCACCAGCAAAAGATTATAAACTGACGCTTGTGTTTTACAGAATCATGAATAATTTGATTTTTAAGAAAATTTTAAAATCCATATTTTATTCGATTTTTATTAGTTTCAAAAACTAATATTTAAAAAAATAAAATGCCAGTAGTGAAAAAAAATGCTATATGAGCCTCGGTAGAAAAGTGTATTAATGTCTCGGATCCATTTAAGACCTCGAAGCTTTGCTTCTCTGTCTTTAATGGACTCTGCAATAATACCTCACTTTTCTACCTTGGCGCATAATTATTATTTTATGCCACCAGCCATTATCGACAGTTTTGGAGGTTTCAAAATCCGCTGGAAACAGTACTTACAAAAGTGACATTTGTTAAAAATTCACTAGAAGTAGAGCGGCAGCATTGATTCTTAATTTTATAAATGTCAACAAGTTTGACATAAAAGAAAAATCTTGCCAGATTGTTTAGGAAGATTGGTTAATCCGAGTGCGGTGCATAAGAAATCTAAGCGCCAGGTGTGATCGGCTTTCGTTAATAGCGATGATATTGCTAAACGGTGCATCTAGGCATAAAAGTTGTATAAATGCAGTAAATTTAATATTTCAATTTTTTTATGTCAAATTAAACAATAAAATAGAAAAATTGGTTATTACATTAAAAAAACTCGTTTTTATGTTACCTAAGGTTAAAAAAGGGGGGTAAAATTTTAACTTGAGCATCCAACGAATACCGTTTTTGTACGGTAGGTACAATCTCAGTAACGCAGCAAATTTTATAAAGACTTACTATATTCACTAATCAGCAGGTCAATTGGATTTGTATCGTACATGTACGGTTTTCGTGTCGGTTGAAACAGACTATTATTAAATTGCAAGCAATGAACGGTGACGTAAATTGGACGTGACGGGGTAGTGTAATTACGTTCATCGCTTGCAAGGTAAGAATATTTTCCTTTACGGTGACGTTACGTTTTGTGAGAATCGCGCTTTACTCTGTAAACCAATATTTTTTATATATATATATATATATATATATATATATATATATGCATATATATTTTTAATATATATTATTCGGTAATGTCAATTTCTTTCAACAAGTTTGTTTAACTGCTTCATTTATTTTTTTAAATACAAACATATCGTTTTCTTCTTCAATGTGCATCTACATTTACTATCTCTACGTGTCTTCGATCTTTATCGACCTTTCCTCTTTGATGATTTTATTATTTGAGACGTTGTGATGATATATCGTTTTTCTATTCTCTTACGAATATGACGTCATTCTCTGGTAGACGTTAATTTGTATAAACACAACAAACCACCTAATTTAACTGTCAGTTGTATTACCAACTTAAGGTGTAGCCCGCTTGTATATATAACATTTGAATAATCGAATTCGAATGTTTCGTTGCTGTTAAAGTAAAATAGATTATATTTTGAAGATAAAGGGCTATTTGTTATTTTAAAATTGAAGTCAAAATGGAGCATAAAACTACTGCAAGAAGTTTATCTAAACCTTCGCATAGTCGGTGAGTAATTAAATCAATTACTTAGCTTATTTTACTACCGATATATGATAGACATAATAATATATGTTTATTGAATTCAATATGGCGTTTATTCGAAGAAGACTTTAATTTTTCGTTTTATGATAGGAATTCGGAAAAGTTGAAGAAGAACGAAAAGATTATGATGGCAAAACGCAAGGAAGTATTATCGATGCAGCCAGCACCGTCGACATCGGTATTAGGTTGTGAAAATTCACCGCAACATCCTTTGATGGAAACCAAGAAAAGATCCAAGCCTACAGTGAAGAAGAGGGCAGTAGCTGTTTCTAAAGGTATTTAAAAATATCCACCTTAGTTATTATGTATACCAATTTTGTTTTATCAGATCGAAGACCAGTTTCTGTAAAAAATAAATCCACCGCTATTCTCAACTCAAATACTCCTGCACCTCTACCGCGGCCTACAATTATAACCGGCCAAGTCAATCCTCTAATACCTAACTTGACCGAGGATATGTTCATTATCGAAGCGGCCTCTTTAATCGTACCCATCCTTTACGAAAAACCGCCCGCGAAAGGCATTAAGGAATTCATACAGGAACAATTTAATGAAAACAGAGACGGATATAGGGAAAATAATAAGGAGAAATGCGATGGCGAGGAGGACAACAGCGATGGAAGGAACATGATGGAAAGGGATGACCGGCATCTTGAAGAAGAGGTAATCTTTCAACAGGAAATGTTTGCTTCGATTTTACTGATCATATCTCCTTTCAACCAAAATTCCTTCTTTTCCAATTCTTATGACCTTATACTTCAGCCAAAATCTCATTTGTTACGTATATAAAATAAAATTGGAAAATAGTGAGTTTGGTACATAAACTTCAAGTGTTGCTCTGTAAATAAAGATTTTGTTTTAAACTGATTCCTAATAAATTCAAATATTTACCTACAAGTAGAGAAACGACAATTTAAGTTTATTCTTTCTACAAACTACTAATTACAAGCTTAATCTAAGATTCTCAACAAATATGACAAATTTGAATTTTCAAAAAAATTTCTTGACAATAGAAATTAAAAATTCCCGTGGTTGCAGATAATCGTGGATTATCTGATTCAAATATAAATATAGGATATACGTCTGTTCCAACTGACATGAAAACCGTACAATGTACGATACAAATCCAGTTGACCTGCTGATTAGTGAATTTGATGTCGAAGACTTCTTATATTCACTAATCTGCAGGTCAACTGGATTTGTATCGTACGTTGTCCGTTATATAATCTTTGGTACATTGTACGGTGTCGTGTCAGTTGGAACAGACCTTATATTTCTTTATATATTAATTTTTCATAATTCAGTTGTGAAAAATTGAGACCAGCTGATTTCAGACAGCTAGAATTTTCACGAGATGTTATGTTATTTAACCACCGTAAAGGTTTGTCGGAAACTGTAACCCTAGATCAGACAGAACACCTATCAGCTGATTGCGGATTTCGAACGACGCGTTTTCTTTTCTGTAGAAATGTAAAATTTAAATTTTTTTATTTATTACTTTAGTTTCGTTCGTTGATTTTTCTATTTTTCGTATATTTCTTTCCATGTTCATCTTGTAAAGCTATAATTTGTTTTTCACTCATCGTTTTCACTAAATTTTAATACCAACAAGATATTTTTTAAATCGAAAATACAAAAAGTACAAAAACCACATGCCTCAGCCAACTTCCCCACTACCCGGCATAATAACATTTTAGGCTAAAGAAAACAAAGCAAACGAGGCACCCATCAGCTGATCGCATTTACACACTAGTATAATAAGGGCTCATCGGAAACTATGATCGGGTTAACCCGATCATGATCTGAATATTCGGAAAGTAAACCGGATCACGTCCACTTACGTTCGTAAACTGAACGAACGATAGATATAGGGACCGTGCCCGAACTATAGAGGCAGCAGAAAAACAGTGATATAATCAGTGTAAGAAATAACCTAAACCAAAGTTATTTTCTATGTACTCAACAGACCCAGATTAATTATATAACTGCAATATTAATGGTTATTACAATTAAATAAATGAAACTAATCTTCGTTACATCTTTGTTTAGCATAAAAGTTATAGTTTTACATTAACAAGAATTATTCTGATACTTTTATCAACATTAAATATTTTCTGAGATAATATAATAATCAAACTGTTAAATATTACTTGCAATTGCAAACTATTAACAAAAATGTGATAACAAATAATTTTATGATATGTTAAATAATGGGGGCAGAAAATTCACCATCTTCTATAGCCAACGAACAATGAACGAATCCCTGCCCATGTTCAATCCAGCCAGCCATTCAGAATGCCCTCGAGATATCAAAATGTTCATTAACCAATAGATTCGGGACACCCAACAAATATACACCACAGATCAACGTATGCGTAGACACTCCACTGTGCGTTACAAAGATATGTATAAGGGGTAGTGCGTTCGTAGCAACACTACGGGGACATGCTCCACAATAACAAAATAAATACTGTGCCGTATAGTTAATTAGGAAATGTAATAAACATTACTTGCATACTCTCAATATTAACCAATGGAGACAACAAACCCAACTCTACTGTCTGAATCACACCACTAACTCTAGCGTGTTGACTGTCGTCGACAGACAATAATTCGCGGAAGCTCTAACTCAAGCGATTTCGTGTTAGTGATTACATGGAGGAATCACAACCAACTTTGCCGACTAATTTTGCTACGCGAAAAATCGTCCATCATTTATCGACGATTCCTTGATCCGAACGCAAGTCTGTAGTGAGGGATAATCAAATAGACATCAGATCTGTCACAAATGTAAACATAATAATACATTGTGATAGCAATTAATGCATAGTAGACAACAGAAGAATGTTATAAACTCTTTTATTACCCATCGGCTTATTGTTTATAGATGTACGATATTATAAATGATTTCCAAAAATAAATGACATTGGATTTCCTAATATACATTGTCGAAATAATGTTAAATTGAATGAAGAAGAATATTTTAAAGTTTCTGTAACTGAATTCGTACAATGACAAAATTGAAACGTATCACGCTTTTATGACTTCAAAACGGGATGACCACGTGTTGTGTTAACTCTTTTAGGTAATAGAGTTGTTTTTGACTCATTTACGTTAAATCTCTCATTGCTTTTATTCCATAACGAAAATCCGATTTTGAATTTATTCTGCGTTCTGCCAAATAAGCAACAAAACATACAAAATATATTTCCAGTACTTTCTGAATAAATGGCCCAATCTCTGCGAACCAACTCTCCATTGGCCAATTTCTTATAAAATAATTGCCCCTGGTTAAGCCGGCACTACGTTTGGATCCTTTCTACCCTAATATACAGGCGGTTAAATGCGATCATCTGACGGGTTGCTTCGTTTGGTTTTGTTTACTTTAGCCTAAAATCAGGGGCGGCTCAAGGCTATTTATTCTACGCCGGGTCCAAGAAATACCTTAGCGCCCTCCCCCGCTTTTGGTAGTTACTATATAGTAACCAACATCTGATGACATTTTGAATGAAAGCTTTATTTTATTGAACCGTTTTATTGAAATATTGTTTTTTTGAATGTTTATATAAATTATCATTTATTTAAAAAACATTATGATATTACAATATTAAAATCTACTTTTCGAACTTTTGCATTAGCGAAATATCTCACAATGTCACTGGTTTTAATATGGGTATCATGTTAAATACTGACCAGCGATAAATTAGTTAAGTTACTTTGCGACTATGGTACCTTAGGTAATTTTTAATTAATTTTAATATAGAATTAGATCTTTTACTTTATGCTACGATCACTGGTAATATTAGGTAAATTCTAAGCACAGTTAACAAGTTTAGAAATACTGAAATTAAATTATTTGAAAATAAAGAATTTAAAATTTCTAACGGGGTAGTGCAATAATCAATAAACATTGGTGAAAGTGCGATTTCATTGAACAGATCATTTTCGTCTATGTCCGAATTTGAACTTGCACCAATGCTCAAATTATTTTGCAAATTTGAACAATGCAATCTTTTTTTTTTAATCTAATGTCAGTCAAATATATAGGCGATGAAGAACGAAGTTTCGGGATTATCTCACGATGATAGATGATAACGGGCAGTGCCGGTGAGAGCGTCTCCGGCAGCAAACGGCGTGGTGTTCACAGGAGCGCGGGAAAATAATTTTTTTTAACTATGGCAGACATCTGCGCCCTGTGACACCATGCGCCCGGGTGCTGCGTACCCCTTGCACCCCCGGTAGAGCCGCCTCTGCCTAAAATGTTATTAATTCTTTAAGCCGCATAGTTGGTAGGTTGCTGAGGCTTGCAGATTTTTTTTGGCTTTTAGATATAAAAAATAGGTAGATTAATGGTATTAAAATTTGCCGAGGCTTGCGGTTTTTGTAATTTTTGCTTGCTGGTATTAAAATTTAGAGTAAATGGTGAGTGAAAACCAAATTACAGCTTCGCAAAATGAGCATAGAGAGAAGTAAATGAAAAATATAAAAATCAATGGACGAACTAAAGTAATAAAAATAAAAAGTTTTTGTAGGTCCAGTTTTAAATATGACATTTCTACAGAAAACAGATCGTGTCGTTCGGAAACCCTGATAAAAATATTGTTATGGGTTAGGATCCGCAATAATCTGATAGGTGATCTATTTGATCCAGGATTGCCGTTTCCGAAAAGCCTTTTGGGTAGAAAGGATCCAAACATATGATTGGGTTAACCCGATCATAGTTTCCGAAAAACTTGTATGACCACCGTTGACTTTTGAACCGACGCTGCCAAATGAGCGCAAACAGTGACTGCTAAAAATAGGGATTATTGAAAATAAGAATATTTTTTATCGTGAGTGCCAAGCAAAGTTGGAAATGTAACAAAAGGTATATAAACAACAGTAATTAATATAGTCAAAGGCTATGTAGTTAATGTAATTAACTATACCGGGTGTCACTGAAATGGTGTAAAGAAATTCGTGGGGTGATTGCATCGTTAAATGCATATTAAGGGAGTTAAAAGAGTAGATTTGATTTTTTTAATTGTAAGTTTAAAAAACGAGATAAAAATACGGAAATGAAAACTAAAATAAGCTGAATTAATTAAACCTACTTTATACTTAGGTTGGTAAATTTACAGATTAATTAGTGTGAGATTATTTTTTATAACTTTGAAAGAATGTGAAGTAAATCTTCATGCAAAAATAAGAAATAGTCAAATAAATAAAAAAGTAATTAAATCTAATAAATTCTTTATATATAATACAAGTGAATTTAAACAAATATGCATGATTATAACTTTAGCAGTATGTCAGATCATAAGTGGCTGATACAAATTTAAAAATATTTAAATTTTCTGCTTTGCCTAATGTTTCTTGATTAGTAGAGCGCTAGAAGCCTTCACTTTTTTCTTATTTGTAGAACTAAACCTTCGTTGAGGCTGTAAACTTTTTTTGTTTGTACCTACATTGTTTATTTTGGGTGATAGTCTATTACTTTAAGAGGATTTTGTCACTTTACAAAATGTTTGCAATACGCAAATAATGGTGATGAACTTGATTTAACAAGAAATAATCAAGAATCTCATAATTAGAAACACTTAATTGGGCTAATAGAGATTTCATTTTACCCAACTGCTTACGTTTTAGTGCTTGAAGGTTCATTAGATTTTTGAGAAAGTATGTTTAAAAATGTATTTAAATTAGTTAATTCTGGAACTGTACAACACTCTACTGAGGAATCTTAGGAACCATTTGACTTAAAAAGGACAATATGAATGTGTTTGCATGTTGTCTTTTTCTTTTTATAAAACTTAAAGCTACATGTAAACATGTTAATACATATTTGGCAAATAGTACATATTTGTTTACAACAAATTGTGTTGAGTCTTTTATATACCTCATAATATGTTTCACTTTCATTTTTGATAATCCTCCAATAATTATCACATATTATGTTACAACATATACCATACTTTGTTTGACTGCTTCTCTATGATAATGTGATAACATTGTTCTTTGTCTTGTATGTTCTCCTATAGTCAACACACTATTTACTACCATTACAGCAACACTCACAATTACACTGCCTGACGCGCGTTTCGATAACCAAGTTATCGTCTTCAGAGACCGAAGGTAAACTGTTTACAACCTATTATATAACCTAACAAAGTTACTGTGAGATTGACGCTCTTGCTACAGTGGCGCCTCCTTAATTTAATGGCTTTGGCTGACACTTTTTGATACACAGCGACGGTGCTCCTTATCTCTCGCCTCCATATTCTATGGGCGTCTGTATTCTTTGCCTCTATATCTACTCTCACTAAAGGTTATCTATGCTCTCATTCCTTTTTATGGAGTTAAATTGCTCTAGTTCTATTTCGAATGTCTTGTAAATATTCTAGCTTGACGCGTTGTTGTCAGATTTTATTGAACATGGATAAAAATTTATTTTATTGGCCCAGTGTGAGATTTAGTCAAATTTCAAACTCATTTTACTTTCAACAATTAGAAATCCAATATATATTAATTTTTGTACATCTATAAATACTAAAAAATATATTAGTATACAAGTTTTTCCATAAAAGGAAATTTAAGAAATAAATTATATGTATCTAAAGGAGGCGCACATTTTGACCATTTAGGTACTTTAAAATTTTTGTATGTGTTTTGTTACTACGTCACTCTTCATAATACTTACATTTCATACAAGTTTTTTTGAAAATGATATGTGTTGATTTGTCCCGATGAACATTTCCTACAGAGGATAGTGGCAAAGATCACGCAATAACAATGATCTTCACTAATACAGAAGGCTATCACGTGAACTCTCTAAAACAATCAGTAGTGCCCAAAACTCAAAGTGCGAGTCTTTTACCCAAAGCCTGTATGTAGACGATAACAGTTTATGGAAAGCAACAAAAATGTTCAAAAGATCAAGACCGCCAGTGTATCCTATACGAACCTGCAATAACGAATGGGCACGCTCAAATCAAGAAAAAGCTGATAATTTGGGTGACCACTTTTCGCATATTTTCGAGCCACCAGAAGCAGCACCAACAACGTTGAAAAATTCCTTGATGCTCCGTGCCAGATGTCACCACCCATTAACCCAGGGAAAGTCAAAATGTAAATACGGAAACAATAGTAAAGCACCAGGCTATGACTTGATAACCGCACAAGTTCTCAAGAAAATGCCTTCATCACAACAATCTAAAATCGCATGCTGAGCCTGTGCTACTTTCCTGTTTTATATAAATACGCCCACATAATAATGATCCACAAAGACAGCAAACCCCCGCAAGAAACACTCTCATACATACCAATGAGCCTATTACCCATCCTTAGCAAAATATTCGAAAGACTATTGCTCAAGAGAATACAAGACCTAACAAACATCCTACCCAACTACCAGTTTAAATTCCAATTGAACATGTGTACTACCCATCAAACACACAGAATAGTCAACACCATCGGTCAAATCCTAGAAAGAAATTACTATTGCAATGGAGTATTCCTGGACATCGCTCCTGCTTTCAATAACGTATGTCATGCGGGTCTACTCTACAAGATAAAAATAAACGGTTTTAAATATTAAAACTAACTTTTCCGCATCTGTGGCCCTGAACAATATTCTATCATAAAATTGTTACTTGTATACACTTCGGGGGATGTATCGTGCTAACAAACCGAAATTTCTCCAAAAATAATCAAAAATATAGTATATCTGGATTTATAGGACTTGCTCTCGTTAACTGAAAATCAATAGGGTACATCTGTGAGGCACCTTGAACAATATTCAATCATAAAATTGATCAATAGTATACTCTTTGGAGGTTGTATCGTGCTAACAAACTGAAAATTCTCCTAAAATGAGCAAAATTTGGTACTTCAAGTACCATAGCACCCGTTGTACTGGCTTTAGTGAGCTGAATATCAATAGGGTTCATCTTTGAGATGCTCTGAATAATATCCAATCATAAAATTGGTCACTTGCATATACCCCGGAGGCTGTATCGTGCTAACAAACTGAAACTTCTCCAAAAATTACAAAAAATATCGTACTTAAAGTACTGTAGCTCCTGCTGTATTGGCTCTGGTGAGCTGGAAATCAATAGGGTTCATCTGTGAGATGTCCTGAATGATATTCAATCATAAAATTGGTGACTTGTTGAACTCCGGAGGCTGTATCGTGCTAAAAAACTGACATTTCTCAAAAATTGACAAAATGTTGTATTTCAAGTACCATAGCACCCGTTGTACTCGCTCTGGTGAGCTGAAAATCAATAGGGTGCATCTGTAACATGTCCTTAACAATATTCAATCATAAAATTGGTGACTCCAGAGGCTGTATCGTGCTAACAAGATATGTAAGAAAAAGTGGCCGACGACAACGACGACGACATACACACAGGATTTTTTTCTAAAAACCGTTTTTTCGTGTTGTTGTTGATGGAAAACGTAAAAATAACTCAAAAAAATATTCCAAAATTCCAACTTTTTTTGGGGTAAACCCATACTTTTCTCACATATTAGATAGGTTGGGCGGAAAAGTAATACTCTCAATAACAACTTTGATCTCTTTTTAGAGTCCTACCTAGCCGAAAGACACTTCTCAGTTAAACACAATCATTCAATATCAGACAACTATGCTATCAAATCTGGCGTGCCCCAAGGAAGCGTGTTAGGACCATTCCTCTACCTCCTGTACTCTATGACCTGCCTGAAACAGACAGCACAACGATAGCTGCCTTTGCGGATGGTGTCACCATACTCTCTGTAGATAGTACACACAACTGTCGACCAGTCACGATTGATGGAGTCCCAATAATAGTCAAAAGTGTTGTGAGATATCTAAGCCGCACCTAGATGGAAGATTAACCTGGGAGAAGCATATACAAACAAAACGAAAACAACCAGACATCAAATTCAAACAAAGAACTGGCTTGTGGCATTACGCAAAATAAATTGATCAAAAATGATATGAGTCAGTAATATATGTGTCAACAGGGTAACTAAACGACCGATCCACTCGCTTACTTTCGAAATTGTCCAGACACCACTTGTTATATAATTTGGACATGACAATATTTTTAGTCGTTCACAAGCAAGTGATTGTTAATGGGTCTTGTCTCATAAAATAAGGTGTCAAATAAATATGGCACTGCATCATATATTATGTGGGGGAAGAAATGTACAGAAATGCAGAACAAGTTTTTAGTAAAAATTGTAAGAGTTGAAAAGATGTAGTCCCATGGCACAGACCAACGCTCTGGTACCTGGGGTGTAACATAAAATCGGTTTTATAAAATTTAAGATTTACCTTTATTTAGTGAAGTAAGTGTTTTTTTAATAAGTTGAAGTTATGCAATAAAGACATAAAAAGCATGATTTCTGGTCCTTCGTTTTTTATGGAATCCCACCAAAACATGGCTAATAGGCCGAAAATCCAAACTATCAACCAAAAACAAGCTGCTGCTATACAAAGTAATGCTAAAACCTGTATGGTCATACAGCGTGCTGATGGGGGTTGTGCAAAACCCACTAGAAGAAAAACGATACAAAGATTTCAGTCGAAAACACTGCGATCCCTTGTTAATGCTCCCTGGTACAATAACAACCAAACTCTCCATGATGAACCTCAAATTCCGTATGTCAGAGAAGTAATAAGAACAATTTCTACTAATTACCGGATGCGACTAACTGGCCAAACCTAATAGAAAATTTATACAGGGACGGACCAATTAACAGAAAATTAAATAAAAACTGGTCTGAAGGCCTTCTCCAACAATGCTTAGTGCACTATAAGTGAAAATGTCAATGTTCATCTCACTTCACTTCCTAGCTCGAAAACACTCTTTTACTAAATACTCTTGTGATGAATTAGATTGTAAAGTGGCAATAAAAGTTAAAAAACGTATATCTACATACATATATATATATATATATATATATATATATATATATATATATATATATACAGGGTGTTTTCAAATGCCACTTACACGTTTGCATACGTTTGCATGTAGATACCTCTCGTAAAATTGGACAAGATGATATAGGGATTGAGGGGTCCAACCCATTTACTTTTCGAAATACAGGGTGTTAAAGTTATGAAAAATAAAATGTTTTAATTTGATAACTTTAAAATGGATGAAAATATTGATCTGACATTTGGCAGGTTGTTTTTAAATGTAAAAGGGCATATTTTGATGGAATAACATGTTTCAATTCTTGATCCAGTGGTGTACATTTGGAAGAATATGTCCCCTTCCCCTCCCATTTTTTACGCCACTGGCATTTGAAGCTATTTTTATTTGATTTTGTATTCCTCAATAGTTTTCACGTAAAAAACGCATAACCTTTACATATCAAAAAATTTGTAGTTTTCAAGATATTTAATGTTTTTATGAAGTCTGCAGGATCACTTTTTAATAAAAAAAATAAAAAAAATATTTTTCTTGAATGTTTTTTAATAACTACCAAACTACTAATGGTTAGAATATGTAACAGGAACTAATTTGTGAAACAGCAATGCATATAAAACATTGAGAGAGGATTGTTGAAAATACTTTCCCAAACTTGTGATTTTATTAACAAAAGAATTAATGACACCAAAAAATAAGATAATTACAAAGTTAAATAATATCCCATTCAAACATAATTTTTAACTAAGCAGCCAACAAATTGTAAAAGATGTTCAAAATTTTGTCCATTTACATTTACACATAATCTGCAACGTTTTCTCATTGAAAATCGCATACCTCGGAAAGACTGGCGATTGCCGGAAATAATTTCTGTAACTGCATGGATTCTTGCTATCAGTGCCTCCTCCGTATAGTAGGCTATGGATGTCAATAATGAAATGGTAAATGTCATTTTGTTTAACTTCAAAACGAAAATGAATTATTTGTAATTAAATTGGTTTATGCAACTTTCACACTTTTTGTTACGATGGATTATACTTTTGAAGAAATGGCTGATATGCAACTAATATACGGGGAAGCCAGAAATAATGGTAGACGTTCGACGTTCCGAGCGCTTATATAGAGAAAGATATCCAAATCGACCTAGATTTCCATGTCACACTACATTTTTTCAAATTGACAGGAGATTGCGAGAATTTG
This sequence comes from Galeruca laticollis, assembly GCA_963921935.1. Classification (NCBI taxonomy): domain Eukaryota; kingdom Metazoa; phylum Arthropoda; class Insecta; order Coleoptera; family Chrysomelidae; genus Galeruca; species Galeruca laticollis. The sequence continues at coordinate 97,655,406 of OY998180.1, read as the reverse complement.
GACAATTCAATTCAAAATTACAAGGTACAGGTAGAAAACGAACTGTGCAATTAGAGGAGGCTGTTCTAGACCGTATTGAAAATAGACCTGATTTAAGCACTCGCACCATTGGCAAATCTTTAAATGTAAGTAACTCAACTGTGTGGAATGTTTTAAATGAACAGCAGTTATATCCTTATAAGTATACCCAAGTTCAGGCCCTAAAACAAACATATTGCCCTCAAAGAGTGGAGTTTGCCAATTGGTACACCCAAAAATGTTTAGAAAATAGGAATTTTACCGAATTTGTTCTATTTTCTGATGAAGCCAAATTCACACGTGGATGAATTTTTAATTCAAGGAATAGCCACGTGTAGGATGACGAAAATCCATATGTAATTCGACAACGTTGATTTCAGGAAAAATTCTCGCTTAACGTGTGGGCGGGCATTCTTGGAGATTGTATAGTGGGTCCATATTTATTACCTAATAAACTCAATGGTAATACTTATTGTAATTTTTTGAGAGAAACCCTGCCTGATTTATCAAACGACGTTGTACCATTAAATATTAGGGCGAATATGGATAATGTATGGCTTAAGCACGATGGGGCATCTGTACATTATTCTCTAGCGGCCAGACAACTTATAACCGAACAATACGGAAACAACTGGGTAGGCCGAGGTGGACCCAATATGTGGCCTGCGAGGTCACCGGATTTGAATCCAATCGATTTCTTTCTGTGGGGTTACATGAAGTCCCTAGTCTACAATACAATAGTAGAAACGGAGAAGGAACTGATAGCAAGAATCCATGCGGCTACAGAAATTATTTCCGGCAATCGCCAGTATTTCCAAGGTATGCGATTTTCAATGAGAAAACGTTGCAGATTATGTGTAAATGTAAATGGACAAAATTTTGAACATCTTTTGTAATTGGTTGGCTGCTTAGTTAAAAATTATGTTTGAATGGGATATTATTTAACTTTGTAATTATCTTATTTTTTATTGTCATCAATTCTTTTGTTAATAAAATCACAAGTTTGGAAAAGTATTTTCAACAACCCTCTCTCAATGTTTTATATGCATTGCTGTTTCACAAATTAGTTCCTGTTACATATTCTAACCATTAGTAGTTTGGTAGTTATTTAAAAACATTCAAAAAAATATTTTTTTTATTTTTTTATTGAAAAGTGATCTTGCAGACTTCATAAAAACATTAAATATCTTGAAAACTACAAATTTTTTGATATGTAAAGGTTATGCGTTTTTCACGTGAAAACTATTGAGGAATACAAAATCAAATAAAAATAGCTTCAAATGCCAGTGGCGTAAAAAATGGGAGGGGAAAGGTGACATATTCCTCCAAATGTACACCACTGGATCAAGAATTGAAACATGTTTTTCCTTCAAAATATGCCCTTTTACATTTAAAAACAACCTGCCAAATGTCAGATCAATATATTCATCCATTTTGAAGTTATCAAACTAAAACATTATATTTTTCATAACTTTAACACCCTGTATTTCGAAAAGTAAATGGGTTGGACCCCTCAATCCCTATATCATCTTGTCCAATTTTACGAGAGGTATCTACATGCAAACGTTGTAAGTGCCATTTGAAAACACCCTGTATATATATATATATATATATACATATATATATATCTATTATATATATATATATATATTTATATATATATATATATATATATATATATATATATACACAGTGCTATTGTGCTATTCAACTATTCAAAAATCCCCTCCCCCCCTCGTATCTTTTGAACGGCTACACTTACATTAATAAAATTTGGAGTGTAAAAATAAAGTGTTGTAAACTTCTCTACGAATGGTAACAGGTGACGTAATAGTAATAGATGACGTCACAGTGCCACTCTGGCCAATAATTTTAAATAGGACCTTATGGCAAGTGATATCTCGTTTGAAAGGCATTGACATTGGCTACATAGCCATATTAATTTTGTTTGGGTTTAAATTAATTTTGACGGATAAATTAAATAAATACCAAAATTATTATTTCACATTTAAATATTGAAGATTTTTCAGTCCGCCTCTGGTTAGTTGTCAAAAAATTGACGTTTTTAACTTAATAGTATTTGTAGATTTGCAAAGTTTTTCTAAATAGCTTAAATATTGAATTTTATTATTGTTTAACGAGGCGTTAAAGAGTTTACATAGGCAAAATGGTACGCACTCAAGCCGACAAAGTAGCAGCTATCTTAATAATTAGTGAATCTACAAAGAATCTCCATGAAGCGGAACGTTTATTTAATGAGAGATACCCAGATCGCCATATCTCGAGAACTTACTTGAGGGAGCTTCTTCAAAAGTTTGAAGCAACAGGTAGTGTTCAAGATGCCAAACGATCTGGTCGACCAACATTTAGTGATGATAAAAAAATTGATATAGTTGCTGAAATGGTAGTAAACCCTACTTCCTCTTCAACTAAAGTTGCGCCTATCTGTGAAGTAAGTAAAAGTACCGTACAGAGAGTGTTGGCTAAAAATAAATTTCATCCATACAAGTTAAAAATGGTGCACCACCTTTCGGATGACGACCCCGACAGAAGACTCGAATAAAATTAGTCAAAGCCCACATTACACAAAAACAATTTGTTTTAGTGACGAAAGTACTTTTTGCCTCAATATAAATGTGAATACACAAAATGTAATGTATTGGAGTGACACAAATCCTCACACTATTCGTGAACAACATACCCAATTTCCAGAAAAAGTCAAAGTTTGGGCAGGTATTTTGGGGAACCACATAGTTGGTCCTGTTTTCCTAAATTCAAATTTAAGCGGGGAAGTGTATCTGGAGAAGTTACAAAATGCAATTGAGCCGTTAATTCTTGAAATTCTGGAAGATAATCAAGATGAATTCGGCCATCTGGAAATATCATTTCAACAAGATGGTGCTCCTGCACATTATTATGGTGCAGTAAGACGTTACCTGGATGAAGAATATCGAGGTAGATGGATCGGCCGGCGAGGTCCTATAGAATGGCCACCTCGGTCACCAGATCTGACACCACTTGCTATAAGAATCCATTGTTGATATTTGATTAATTAAATTTAAAAAAATAATTTCAATAATTTTGGTATTTATTTAATTTATCCGTCAAAATTAATTTAAACCCAAACAAAATTAATATGGCTATATAACCAATGTCAGGGCCTTTCAAACGAGATATCACTTGCCATAAGGTCCTATTTAAAATTATTGGCCAGAGTGGCACTGTGACGTCATCTATTACTATTACGTCACCTGTTACCATTCGTAGAGAAGTTTACAACACTTTATTTTCACCCACCAAATTTTATTAATGTAAGTGTAGCCGTTCAAAAGATACGAGGGGGGAGGAGACTTTTGAATAGCACTGTATATATATATACCCTCTGTAGCATGTTTTCGTCTATAAATGTCACAGCAGCGTGAATGCGAGCTACTACATCTTCCGCACTCTCAACAGGTTAAAAGTAAATTTTTTCTTTCAAGAATCCCCAGAAGAAAAAATCTAATGGATTTAGATCTGGAGATCTAGGAGGTCATAGTACGGGTCCACCTCTTCCAATCCAATAGTCGGGGAATGTTTGATTTATTAATATTCTCACTTGTCTACCATAATGTGCAGGAGCACCATCATGCTGGAACCAACAATTCAATCTAGTTGCTAATGGAACTTGATCGAGAAATGGCAGTGGTAAATTGTCGTTTAAAAAATGAAAATACGATGCTGAATTAAGTCGGTTAGGTAACATATTTGGGCCGATTGTATTATTATTTAATAATCCAGCCCAAATGTTTACTGACCATCGTCTTTGGTGACATCTTTTACGTATTAAATAAGGGTTTTCATCTCTCCACTCGTGCAAATTATTAGTATTTATGATCCCTGTGTGGGTAAATGTACACTCATCAGTAAACATAATATTTTCTATAAAATGTGGATCATTGTTTACGTTATCTAATAACCATCTACAAAAATTAATCCAAAGCTCCCTATCTCCTTCATGTAAAACTTGAACTTTTTGAGGCCTAAATGGATATAAGCCATTCCTTCTTAATAATCTATGAATGGTATCTTTTTGGAAATGCGTTTGTCTCGATGTAACTTGTATTTGGTTCCGCTTCAACAAAATCAAGAATTTGCTCTTCTTGGACGACGTTGAGCGTAGAATGGCGTCCTCCCTTATTTAATCTGGGATTTAAATTACCTGTTTCCAGTAATCTTTGTTCAACCCGTCGTATAGTTTTTGCATCAGGGTGCCGTCGATTTGGGAATTTTACGGTATATGCTCTAGCTGCAGCACTGGCATTATCATTATGCGCACCTAATACTTTTAACATATCAACATATTCTCGATTGGAATAATAACGTTCCATTTTTAAAACAAATAACCGTATGAAATTATACTTATACTTATTATGACAAAAGTTGACAGAACTAATAATTAACATTTAACATCACCACAGCAACCTATGCTACTCATTTGTTTTTAGCTTACTTCGCTTGTAATAAAGTGTAAACATTGAATGTTAGATCTTTGTTTTTTGTCAATAACTCTGTAACCATGGACATAACGCAATGTTTTTATTCTTACGTTTTAATTCGTTTTAGTCCCCCGATTCATATTCTGAAAGGACGGGCGTCAATTTTGAGACACCCTGTATATGTTACCGAGAGAGAGAGAGAGAGATATCACATTAGAAAAAGATGCATTGAGACGCTGTCCAAACTTGGTGCGAACATTGAGCGTAGAGGTCTAAAACTATCGATAGTCGGTACTATCGATAATTTTCGATATATAGCGACTTAACTATCGATAACTATCGATAGTTTTCGATAGTCAGAGAAAATTAATACAGAACATTGAATTTGAAAAAAAAAGGAACAAATTAAAGCAAATCGGTTATTTATTTTTATTCAAAAACACAACTATTTTTATAAAAGAACAAGTTAAGGTAGAGTGGTTATTTATTTTTATGCAAAAACACAATCATGTTGACTTTGTCAGCTTTCAGCCTCGATCGCCGGTCGGAGATTACTAGCCCTGTAGAACTAAAAATTCTTTCACTGTCCACGGATGTAGCTGGAACGCAAAAATATTTTTTTGCTAACAAATTCAACGGATACAATTCGTTCCCTGTTATCTATAACACAAAAAATAAATTATCAATTACTCCTACTATTATTTACTTTACGGTTTGTCAATACCTTCCAAAATGCAAGAGGATCGGTGTTATCTGGAGCATTTTGCCTTTCTAAGTATTGTCGTTTGATGATAATTACATCTGCTGTCACTGATTTTACTTTTGCCTCTAATCTTTGCTGTAAAAATCCAAAAAGGGCTAAGCTCGAGCTGCTCATATTGCTGTGTGCAGTTGAAGTTCTCAAGTTTAAGTTTACTGGTTCAGACGACGAGTTCCCAGAATTTTCATCCCTTCGGCTCCTTTGAGAAAGATTATGCATATATTGCATATCATTCTCAAGAAGTACAGCTGCTGCTGTGGCATTTTCTGCACTTCGAAATCCTTCTTTTTTGAACCGTGGATCCAAAATTGTTCCAAGTCTAGGTGCTGATCTCATTTCATAAGGGACCAATCTCTTCTCCACGGATGCCGCCAGATTTTTACAAAACGTTTTTCCTTCTTCCGTTGCCAAATTAGCCAAACATTGGTTCAGGAAATTTTGAATACCAAAAGTTATTGGTATTATTAATGATATTGTCACATAGGCATTCCCTGCAAGAATGAATTTTTTTTGTAAATGTACACATATAAATTTTCATGAATCACATATTTTAATTATTTGAAGCTATACCTGAGATTTTTTTTGTTGCCTCTTGGAAACAACTTAGGACTTTCTCAATATCTCCCAAAATTGTCAGGTCATCAACTGTGAGAGGTTGAGGAGCCTTCCGCAATTTCAGCAGAGCACGACCTAGAGCATCACTGGTTTGTAGTATCCTTTGAATCATGAAGAATGTACTGTTCCAACGGGTCTGGACCTCTTGAATAAGCTTGGTAGGTTCTTTGACATTCTGTTCCTTTAAAAATATGTCCATTGCCAATGGGCTACTTTTGAAAAACGTCACAATATCCTTTGTTTTTTTCACAATGTCGTGAACCAGCTTTAGGTTGTCCTGCACTACTAAATTAAGAGTGTGTGCATAACAGGGTAAATGTTTGATCTTCAGTAGACTACACATTTTAATCATGTTGGGGGCATTGTCAGTTACTATGCAGATGACTTTAGCACTTATCTGCCATTCCTCAAAAATATCTTTCATAGTGTCTGCAAGATTTTCTGACGTATGATTTAGTCCATTTGGTAAAGGCTTTGTGGACAAAACACGTGATTTTAAACTAAAATTTTCATCCACATAGTGACAGGTGACTGTAAGATATGATTCAATCGCAATAGATGTCCATGAATCTGTGGTTATTGCTATAAAGTCAACATCACGTAATTCATTTCGTAATTTTGAATATTCTTCTAAATACACTTCTTTGAGAATATTACCCAATATATAGGGACTTGGCAGTTTATATCTGGGATCCAACAAAGACACCAACTTGTTGAATCCTGCATCACTAACAATTGTAAAAGGTTGAAAATCAGAAGTTATCATGTCCAGAACTGCTCTGTCCAATAGTTTCTTCCTTTGGGAAGAATCATCATAATACAGATCTCGCTTAAAAAATGGACTGATAGATCTAACACTCGAACGTGCAGAGGTAGAAGTACTAGCACTAGTGTTGGGATCAACAGAAGCGAGATCTAGATTTTCACCAGTGCTTTCACTCCATATTGGATGAAATCTTTTTAAATGGTCGCTTAAATTACTTGTATTGCCACTAGTCTTATACTCTTTCCCACAAGTATTGCATTTTGCGAATTTTCGATCAGTTGATCTTTTGAAATACCTCCAAACAATGGAGTATTTTTTTCTTTTAATCTTTGATTTATTGTTTAAAGTCTCACCATCCGCACCGGCAGTTCCAACTTCAATTCGATCGGTTTCATCGTAGGTTACAGATGCAGAATCATCAGTGTCACATTCAGACGACGACTTCGTTTTCTGAGATGCTTGTGAATGTGAATTTGATCCTGAAAAATATGCATGATTCTAAATAAATACTGACGCCGTAAAAAATAAATTATTTGTTTCGTATTGTATTATTTTCAAGATCACAACTAGCCGTGTGAACAACTTTGAATTAATTTGAATAATATGCGACTCATCAAAATAGATTTTCTGAAAATCAAAAATACCATTCTTTATCATTGTTTGTGAAAATTGTATAATATCAAACATATAATTTATTTTTACAGGGAGGCAAAGCTAATTTCGGTAGACGTTTTTTCCAAAACTTACCTTTAATTCTTTTTGTCCCAGATCCAGCAGATCGAATAACGAATTGATCCATTTTTAATTTCAAATAATCTAACTTACGGATTAATTAAACTGTAAACCACGCCGGCCAAGCACGACAATTTGTATTTACATAAACAGACGACTAGACAAGTCAAGTCAACTGTAAGTGTGTGAGAAGTACGCAAACGCGCAGCCAAGCAAACGCAGTCATCACATTCGGACGCTAGATTTCAAAACAAAGCATACAAATTTGAAAGTTTGCGCCATTTATAATTGTCATCTATGGTTTGCGCATAGAATAGAGGAGCATTGACAGAAAATGAGCATAGATAACCATTATATATGGAGAAATATGAGTGTGGCATCGCGGCGTGGCTTCACCTTCAGAGAAACAGCTTCATACACGGGCGAAAAATAAAACGGTTATAAAACTATCGGAAACTAACGATAGTTATAAAAACTATCGATATTATACGATAGTCGAGACTATCGATAGTTATCGATAGGGCTATCGATAGTTTTAGACCTCTAATTGAGCGTCTCAGTCATTAAACTAGTTCTGGTGCAGTGCGCACGATATTATTTTCCTACAAGGATGAATGATACTGGATATTGTGTTATGGAAAATTCGTGATATTGAAAGGAAAATATGAAGAAGAATTCGACATGATGCTCAACAAGTATTCGCTAGTCTAAATAATATTGAGGAAATTGATCATTTAAGAATGCAAGAATATACTTGTAAACTTTACGAAATAAGTTTTAACAATGTAAACGATGCGAGATTTTTAATGTTTCAAAATCAATGTAACTTCAATGTAGCAAAATGTGGTAGAACCTAACTGCATCAATTTCTTACCAGAACAACGCCGATGGGGACATTAAAATTGAACCGCTTTTGTTCGAAGGTGATCCAATACCTCTATTCGTTGAAGACATTGTTATGGTACAACTTGATGAAATTGATAATTGTCAGACCATTATTATGACAGTGATGATCAGAATAAAAATAATGACAGTGATCATGACGATAAACATTATGAAAATAAAGGTGATCATGATGATGGTCACGACAAAAGTGACGATGATCATGACAATAGTGACGATGATAATCATGATGATATTTAATAATAGTTCCATATATATGTTTTAATGTATATTTCTAGATATTTAGGTTTTTTATTAATTTCATTGTAGAATATATGAGAAAAATTTCATTACATTTTCTGTTTATACTTTGTAAAATACTATAAATAAAAAAATCGCTTACAAATCACTATAATTCTTCATCAGATGTTTATTCATTCATTCCCGAATATTTCTGTAATATGTTGTATTAGTATAGTGTAGGACTTGAATAAATATAAAGTATCGTCCCAGGCATTAGCCACTAGAATAGAAGTGGCACTAATGTATTTCCTTAATAAAAAATGTTCAAACTTTGATTATAGTTTGAAGCGGTTACTAGATAGGTACAGTAAGGCAGGAAAAAAATTAAAAAAGTACAGTACCATGGGGTCAGCATCAGATTTAACGAGGTACTTGTTTATATTTTTTTTACTCACTTGAAACTAAATTTTACAATCAGTTTCAAGCGGTTACTCGATTGGCTCATGTATAAAAAATGTCCCGTAGAAAAAATATAGCAATTTTATTTAACATTTTTGCCCTGGCACTAAATGATTATTTTAATAGTTACAGTGAGTAGTATCATTTAAAAAAAATACTTCATTTGGTAACTCGATGGGCCAGACTTTCTGCAGCCAGCTCATGGACTATTTGGGGAATGAACTGACAGTATTTGAAAGCTTGTTACTTCATCACTGTAAAAGTTGTGACCTTCTGACCAGTTAGCCAAGTCCAATCCAGACTTTCAGCAACACTAGTATTCTTACTGATATTGCCAAAATAAATGAATGCATATGCTTGACAATCCACCAAATTTTCATAAACTTCCGAAACATAGTTCTAGAGTTATAAATAAAAATGTATTTTTAACTTCTAACTTTAAAGCCCTATAAATAACTCCACAAAAGAAAAAAAGTGTTGACATTATCATACCATCTACCCATTCTCAAGTTTTGGCCTCTTATTCCTGGGACACCCTGTGTACTATAAAGTATACAATTTTTTTCATAAAATATATATCATGGTATAGAATTTAGCAGGTTTTTTCGTATCCAATATCGGCATTTGTTATTTTTGTAGATCATATTGATTTCGAATGACGTCACGGAGGTTAAAAAGTCTTCTTATTTCGATCGTCCTTCAGCGGATTTCTTCATGAATATAGGTCTTGAACTAGTCCAAGAACGAGTACAAACTGACCAATTAAAACGACAAAAACGCAAAAATAAACATGAAGGTGAGTTTAATTAAACAAAATAAAACCAACCAAATGTTTTTAATTTATTTTTACATCTATAGGTGGTTCGAATCCGGAAACCGTCAAAACTATAGAATCCCTAGCCAAGGATCTGGCTTTAAGAAAAGAAAACAATAGATTTTTCAAAACACCGTTGAAAAAATGCAAATATTGCAATTTCAAGACTGAATCGTCTAAAGTGATGTCCCACCATTTGCTAACGCCGCACGTGAAGAATTCTGTCTATTATTGTAATTTTTGCGATTACAAAGCCGAAAATTCGCCAGATATTTTGATACACATGAAAGCCGAACACGGCATCAAGGGTCATCTAGAGGAAACCCCTAATGTGTATCAATGTCCAAACTGCCCATTCGAAAGAAATGAAAAAGGTATAAATATAAAAAAATTGATTTATTGGTATTTGATGGTTTCAATTACTTGATATTTTTATATTCGTTTTTATTCAGGTGCTACGTATAGTTTTCAGTGGTTGTTCTACATTTTGTCAATTATTAATTCCGGCTCTTGTTATTTCGATAGTTTTTACTGATTGACGTTTTTTTGTCATCAGATTTCATATTCGTGTTATTTGATAGGTTTTATTACTCACACTACTCGACAAGGTTCCATAGTTTCATTGTTTTTAGTCCATGCTTTCCACTTCTTTCGATTGGTTCTTCTAATTGAGGTTTTTCGTTATTGAAAGTTTCCACTAGCTAACGTTTTTCTTCATAACGTTTCCCATTTCTGTTATTTGACGATATGGTTCATGCGGTTTCCTAATCCTCGATAAATGATGATTTCTTCTGGACGTTTTTGGTCACGATGGTTCCTAGTCATAATTTTTAGCACAATTTCTATTTAATTTTCTTTTGCTTTTCAACAAGGTAAACTGACACGTCATATGGTGTCGTGCACGAAGAACTTCAAGGCAGAAACAAATTTAGCACCCATCCCCGATCTACTAGATATACTTAAAATGGTTAAACCGAGACAATCATACTCGAATAATGCTTTGTTCAAAAACACGCATTTTTATTCTAAGATGCCATTGCAGAGCGCCCAAAACGCTCCCAACAGGTGAGCATTATTAATTTTAATATACATATACTTTAAAAAAATATATTTATGATTTGAATTTTTCAATTTTATAAATCTATTTTGACTAGGGACGGGGGTCAACCCATTCTGGATGAGAATAACCAGCCAAAAAAAGTAATGAAACTGAAGCAAACTGTACGCAAACGACAAACGAAATCAGCAGAATCAGTTGCAGTAGTCCAGGTTAGTACACATATCAAATAAGAATTATATTTGTATACCTATTAAAGCTCGCGCAAACTAAGGGTGACGGTCAAATAATCATCAATAGATGTAACGGAAGGGATATTAAAGATGAAAAAGTGAAAAGAAGTGCGGACATATACTCCTATAGCGTCCACTATTTATTGAAGATTAAAATGCCAATCAAAAAAGGGAAAAACGGTACACAGAAGAAACAAAAGTTGAAAAGAACTATTAGATCATACAGGTTAAATGAAAAACAAATAGCAAAAAAATATAAAGAATTGACGGAAAAAGAATGTGGAGAAGTGTTAGCTGCAAATATATAATTGGAACAAATATGGGAAAAATTAAGGTCAGTAATCTTAGAAACGGCAAAACATGTTTGCGGGATGACACCATAGGACGAAATAAAAAGTTGGTGGAATGAATAAATGCAAACTCAGGTGAAAATTAAGAAACAAAAATGGAAAGAGTATCTACAAAGCTGAAAGAACTAAACCCAAAGAGATGGTGAGCAATGCTAAAAGACAAGCCTGGGACAAATTTGACGCTAAAATAGAACAAAACTGTAAAAGAAATCAGAAATACAAGGTATTATACAAAGGGAAGAAACAGAAATTATGGATAGATGGAAAGAGTATTTCGAAGAATTATTGAACGTAGAAAATGAGCGTGAATTAATGAATGATGAAGAAGAAATCAGTAACCAAGATGAAGATAATATGCACAACGAATTGATAACTACGAAGTAAGTCAAAGATTCTATACAAACACTAAAAAGAGGGAAGGCTGCAGGTCATGACAATATCACCACTGAAATGCTACAGAACTTGGTAGAAAAATGATTTCAACTGATAACAAACATGTTTAATAGAATATGGAAAGAAGAGAAAATACCATAAAGCGGTGTTACTTTACGAAAGCAGGTGTCTTTGCCAAAATATGCACATTTTGCAATATTTTTATTTTTTGAACATTTGGTGACAGTGCTGGAGTGGGCAACAAAGCAAAGTGACGGCTGAACAATCTGAACATGTCTTAACCAAGACCTGTTGCGCGGGATTCTTCAGTGGATCGTTAGCATCGATGCAGAGAGGTGCGAATTGGCAGGTAATAATTTCAGATTTTAAAAATACGAAATGCTAAGGGTTGGTGACAAAATGTGACTACAGCTTGAGAGTTAATAAGTGTTTTGTTAAGTAGTATGTTTATTTAGCTAATTTTTGCGTGATTTTCAAAACATTTCATTAAGTATTTTAGAAGAAAAACGAAAATTTAGTCAAAGGGGAAATTTTCGAGGTTACTTTGCCATTATATATATTTTTTTAATTTTAATGTTTTTTTCTTTTTAGAAACGCAAAAATGGGGCGTATTTACAAAAAAAAATTGGGAAGCAGGCAATATTGCAACTACACGAAAGAACAGTTGCAAAGAGCGATATCTGCCATTCAAAATCATAGAATGGACCTAAAAACAGCAGCTCCCTTTTTAAAATTTCAAGAACACTTTACAACAAAGTTCATGGTAGGCATTTGGGAAAGCCTGGAGGCGCTACTATACTAAAGGAATTAGAAGAGAGGCATATGGTAGATGTGTTGCTAGCAGCTGCAAAATATGGAATCCCACTTACAAGTCTTGACTTGCGGATGGTTGTAAAACGCTTTTTGGACAGAACTGGGAGAACTGTACCTAAATTAACCGATAATTCACCTGGAAGTGACTGGTGCCGAAACTTTATAGACAGGCATAAGAATATTTTATCAAAAAAAGCTGTAAAAATATCAAGTCTGTTCGTGCGGAAAAAACGGAAGACGAAATAAATGATTTTTTTTATAATTTAGAGCGAAGTTTAGAAAATGTGCCCGCAGAAAATATACTAAACTACGATGAAACTAACCTCTCTGATGACCCTGGGGTAACAAAATGTATTTTAAAAAGAGGTAGCAAATACCCCGAAAACCTCATGAATCATTCCAAGTCAGCAACATTAATTATGTTTGCTATTACAGGGGATGGTAAAAGTTTACCGCCCTACATTGTGTACAAAGCTGAAAGGATTTATGATCAATAGAAGATTGGTGGACCAGCCAATACAAGGTACAATCGAACCAAATCGGGATGGTTTGATGGTACCACCTTTGAGGATTGGTTACAGACTATAGCTCTTCCCTGGGCACAAAAAAAACTGGAACAAAAGTAATTATCGGTAATAATTTATCATCCCACCTAAATTTGAATCTGGTTATCGAGTGCCAAAAGTTTGTATTTTTACCACCAAATGCAACCCACCTGACACAACCATTGGACGTGGGTTATTATGGTCCCTTAAAGAGATGTTGGAGAAAGTTGTTAACCACTTACAAGCTAAAAAATCCAAAAGAAAAAACTGTTAATAAGACAACGTTTCCCGTTTTATTAAAACAACTTGTTATGCAGCTATCGCTAAATGATATTAAAAACATACAAAGTGCATTTCGAACAACAGGCATTATACCAATAAACCGGCTTAAAGTTTTACAAAAACTGCCAAATTATAGAGCTCAGGAAAACATAGGAGCAGAAATAAGCGATACGCTTCTGGAATTCCTAAAAGAGACTAGAACTTCCACCGATGCAAAAGTTCCAAAAAAAAATGGTTAGAGTTGAGCCTGGAAAATCAGTTTCAGATGAAGATTTTTTGGAAGCAGGACCTTCAAAGTCAACTGATGAATTGTATATAGAAACAAATGCGGAGGTCAGCGAAACTCAAGAAATGGAAAGCGAAAACGAACAGGAAATGGAAAGCGAAACAGAAATAGGCGCAGAACAAGAAAGAGAACAAAATCTGGAAGAAGTTCAAAATCGAAATTTTGCTATAGGAGACTTTGTAGTGGTGGTATTTCCAACAAAAAAAATAGCAAAGCATTTTATAGGACAAGTTTTGGAGGCAGACAATAAGGACGAACCGGTGATACATTTTATGCGAAAAAATACTAGTAAAGAAAGGGAGACATTTTATTTTCCTGTTGTCGATGATATATCGCAAATACAAGAGATGGACATTGTTCAATGCCTTAAAAACCCAAAAATATATAGATGATTCCATCATTTTTCGGAAGATTTATCTTCCTATAATCTTGCCTAAAGAGTGATTTAAAATAAGATATTTTTTTTTGTCCTAAATTTTTTTTAAAAACATATTTAAGAGGCAAAATAACCATTTACCGTATCACAAACTGCCAAAGAAAGCGTTTTAAAAGGGTTGGCAAAGTCTTACTGATCGTCAGGTGACTTTGCCAAATTTCTGACCAATATATATATATATATATATATATATATATATATATATATATATATATATATATATATGTATATATATATATATATGTATATATATATAAATATATATATATATATATATTAATATATATATATATATATATATATATATATATATATATATATATAAGAGTGTTTTAAATCAATTTTGAATGCATTAACCGATAGCTGATAGCTAAATGATAAAAATATCACATAGTTTGTAATCACGTCTATTTGGGAAAAAAATCCAAGATAAAAACAAATTATGAGCAAAGTAACACCGCTTTATGGTACCGGAAGAGTGGGAACTAGGAGTACTCATACCAATATTTAAAAAAGGGAATGGCAGTGACTGTAACAATTATCGCGGAATAACGTTAAAGATTATGGTACTGAAAATGTATGAAATAGTTTTAAAGAAGCGACTACGGGAGACAATAGACCTTTAGTTGAAACAATCACAAAGCGGCTTCAGAAAGTGAAGAAGTACCCATGACCACATATTTACAATTCGGCACATTATAGAGAAAACGCATTCACAAGATAATTAGGGTAATATTATTATAAATGATAATGAAAACTCTGAAGAAAATATCATTAAAACATTTCGATCATTCCCATACATAAAAGAACTCACTCCCAAAATTAACAATGTATTAAAAGAAGAAGAAAAACACAGTTCTGGCTAATAAACCTATTAAAACTGTTAACTCATTATTCACAAAATTAAAAGATAGAACATCTATACTTGATCAGTCTGGAGTTGTCTATAAAATCAGTTGTCAAGAATGTGATAAAAAATATGTTGGTGAGACCTCAAGAAATTTAAAATCATGAATTACTTCACATAAGAGCGATATTCTTTTAAGACCGAATGCTTGTGCTTTGTCACAGCACGTTAATGTAACAGGACATTGCATAGATTTCAATAACATTTCTATTTTAACCAAAGAAAATAATTTGTTTGAAAGATGTTTTTTAGAAATGGTTTATATAAAAAATGAGCCAAATAGATTGAACAAAAAAAGAGATTTTCAAAATTTAAACAATATTTACTCTAATATTCTGGACATTGAAACAAAATTAAATAAAAAGAATCACAGATCTAGTAATAATTTTTCATCAATATCTTAGTTCAACCTTTTACAATAATTTTTACGAACATTTCTGTTATATCATCTATTTGTCAACTTCATATTGACAATAATTTTGAAAAGTCTCAAGCATATATCAATATTTTTACACTGTTTTTCTGGATTTTAATTTATATTTTTTACTCGCTTAATATAAGTACCCATTTTTTGATTTTTCACATTTAGTTATACATTGTATTTTAACGTGACTGACGAAGTAATAAAACTATTACGAAAGCTTCCACTAAATTAAAATAAGAGTTTAATTTCCAAGCCAATTGCTACATCCTCACAAATATTTCTAAATTATATATATATATATATATATATATATATATATATATATATATATATATATATATATATTGTTTGAATAATCAAAATAATAATTGATTTAATTTTCATTTCAGAATCAAGGCCCATCGAGAAAACGCGCTCGAAAACATCGCATCGCGCCCGCCTATAAGACCGTCACTCCCTCATCGTGGGCAGACAGAAAGTTGGCTGTCATCATGTCCGAAAATAACACTGTATTTTGTGAAATTTGCGACGGATACGTCAAGAACGTCGATGTACTCAGAAACCATTTTAAAGTCACGCACAAGATCTATATACATCCAACATTGATCTACGAAATGTAAAGTATCCCTTTTCGAGTTTCGATGTTAACGGGGTCTTCCGGACGTAGTTGACTTACGATACGATATGTTCTTTTCAGGCCAAACGTAAAATGCTTGGTATGCCCGATTATCTTCTTTTCCGAGCAAGGTGTGGAAAGACATTTATTAACAATGCACGGTCTAATTACACACAATTTGCAGCGTATAGCCGCTGATAAACAGGATCTCGGAGTTTGTAACTATTGCGGAAAGGTGAGTCACTCAATATTTCAATTTTTACAATAATTTTGGTCGAGATTTTCAGTCTCCACATTTTTCTTGATTGCCTCTTATTTCAGTTTCAAATTTAGAAAGTATTCGAAATAACATTTTAGGCTCTAACGTCAGAAAGAATAACCTGCAAACTCCGCATTTCATGAGTGGACAGACATTAAGCACGGTCTCATTACATACCGACCTAGGTTTAAGAATAAACTCGAATCTTACGGATAATGATCATGTTTCTCGTAATATGTGTTATCGCGCGAACTCTAAATTGTTCCTGTAGTTTATTCATAAATGCGACGGAGTAATAAATCTTTGTGACCCTTGCAAAACCAGTATATGATGAACCATCTAAGTAATATTTAAATATTACTATTGTACAAATTTGATACCCTATATCTCGGAAAACACTGAAAGTAGAAAAATGAAAATTACGGGATTTATGATTTTTTCATTAGTCATAGGTTATTCAGAGTAAAAAATTGTGACCATCCAAATTTTTGTTTTATTGACTTCGGACATAAGTGAATATGTTAATCCTTAAAAATGACTCAGAAATTTTCAATTCTTCAATTGTTTAAACAATTCAAAGGTACTTTTTATGATTTTTTGTAAATATCTCGGGAACGACAATTGCCATTTTTTATTTTTGTTCCATATTAGATTCTCTACAAAAAATTTACTTACACGTTTCCTTGTTCGGGCCATACCTTGGACAACACAGCCATGCACACAACGCGACTTACCGAGCGACTTTCCGCGTAATGCATAGTATTATGTGAGCTCCAGTGACCAATATACTTTTCAACAATATGCTATTTAAACCCTTTTCAAAATAATATGTTAGATTTTATTTGGAGCTTGTCAAATTATCAAAAATATACCTATATATATATATATATATATATATATATATATATAACTGAAATAACTATGTGTATGATTGCATTTTATTTAGGTTATGCAGCAATAAAACTCTTATTTTACCAAGTGGACTCTTTTGAGTAATTTAATCCGAACTTTCGAACATAGTGTAATGTGTACCATCCCAACCTCCAAATGTAGTTACCAAGGAAAAAGAAGAAGAAAATGAACTCTGTGTAATGAGAACTTTACTGTCAGATTCTAATAACCATAGGGAAATGGAAACTATTGTAATCCACAAACATCAAAAACAATTAAAAACGATATTATAATATATATAGACCAATTATTATTCCTCAACACGCATTTGAAAAATCTTTTCTTTCCCTATTTCTTATATCGGATCTTTTACTGATAATATTATCTGACTGATATATGTATGTCATTTCTAGAAATTCTCTTTTTTCAATATTTCTTTCCACTTCTAATATTTTAAAGCCATCATAGCCACCGTGAGCATATATGCATATATATATATATATATATATATATATATATATATATATAGTTATTTTATATTCTTGGGATTGAGGACCATTTTTAAAGACATTTAACTAGTAGTTAATACATTTTTATTTTACGTTTCGGTCTTCCATGACCTTCATCAGAAATAAAATTTTTTGTTAAAACTAAAAGAAATGGTACAAGTTACAGAAAGAATTTTTAAAAAACAAAACAAATAAATCTTACCTTCGACAGAACGTTCATTTGATTATTTAATATATTTTATAGATGTTTTAGGATGCATCACATAATAGAATACAACTCACACCACAAAACAAAACGAACATTTTAAAAATATGACATTCATTGATTAAAATTTGTATTGGAATATACGAGTATTTGTTCTATACAATGAAAGCAGCCGTAACGAGGTTTTAATGTGTCGTTTTTGTGTTGACTGGTGTTAAATTGAAGTTTATATTTATATAGGGAGTGGTAATAAATGGATTTTATATTTATATAGGGAGTGGTAATAAATTTATTATATTTGGAATGTGCCACGTGTTTCTCTATATTTCTAAGTTTTTATAATGTTATTATAAATTTTACTAAGATTTTTTGTGTCAGTCTTTAAATTTACGGAACTAGTTTTTCTTTGTATTTCTATCATCTCCAGAACTTCGCGTTTTTTTGTATGGTTTTCACTTCGAAGAATTTTTGTGTTTTCGAAATCAAACTCGTGCTGCTCGTGATTTCGAAAACACAAAAATTCTTCGAAGTGAAAACCATACAAAAAAACGCGAAGTTCTGGAGATGATAGAAATACAAAGAAAAACTAGTTCCGTAAATTTAAAGACTGACACAAAAAATCTTAGTAAAATTTATAATAACATTATAAAAACTTAGAAATATAGAGAAACACGTGGCACATTCCAAATATAATAAATTTATTACCACTCCCTATATAAATATAAAATCCATTTATTACCACTCCCTATATAAATATAAACTTCAATTTAATACCAGTCAACACAAAAACGACACATTAAAACCTCGTTACGGCTGCTTTCATTGTATAGAACAAATACTCGTATATTCCAATACAAATTTTAATCAATGAATGTCATATTTTTAAAATGTTCGTTTTGTTTTGTGGTGTGAGTTGTATTCTATTATGTGATGCATCCTAAAACATCTATAAAATATATTAAATAATCAAATGAACGTTCTGTCGAAGGTAAGATTTATTTGTTTTGTTTTTTAAAAATTCTTTCTGTAACTTGTACCATTTCTTTTAGTTTTAACAAAAAATTTTATTTCTGATGAAGGTCATGGAAGACCGAAACGTAAAATAAAAATGTATTAACTACTAGTTAAATGTCTTTAAAAATGGTCCTCAATCCCAAGAATATAAAATAACAATATATAAGTAAATAAAAAAGACCAAGAACCAAAAAAAAAAAAGAAAAACTATATATATATATATATATATATATATATATAAAATCCAATAGTACACACGTGGGCCTGACATGCCCAAGTAAAAACATATTTTAAAATAAAAAAGTAATATTTCAAACAAGTGCTCAAAGGCCGCCACCTTTTTAGTACCTTACTGAATGAATAGAATTCAATTATTTGTTTAATGAAAACGTTGAAAAGATAAAAAGAACTCTGAGAGATGGTGTCATGGATCTGTGAAACCCCACGTACTCAACGCAGGGAATGTTATTCATGTGTTTGCAATTTGCAGTTCAGTGATTGTTATTTAGTGTTTATTGATATAGAGTGCCTAAAGTTACAATCAAAAGTAAGAAATTTCAAACTTCATTTATTTTTATTATTATATTTATGATTTAAATATCTTTACATAGATTCCATCCTAGATGAGTATTCAAAACAGATTGCTAGACTTCAAAAAATGTATGAAGAGATATGTGCGAAATATGTTTCTGATGAGGACGATGACGGCAATATAATAGAACAACCGATAGAAGGTGGGCGTGGTTCAATTGACAAAACTGAAGCGGCATTATTGAAATCCTGTTCTATCATGAAGCGATAGAAGTGTTGCTCCCCGAGAGAAAACTTACTTCTATTACCATTTTTGAGTGAACCGACAAAATAATAAGAGAACTGCGTCAGGGATTTTTATTTTGTACTCAAAAATGTCGTTTGTATTTGCTGTTTGTGAATAAGGCAGCGTGACGTGCGGAGTAAACAGATAGTGTAGATTTTGGATTTTGCTTTGAGTATTGTATATTCACTGTTGTGTACATTATCAACATAACATAGACAAATTAAGTTTTTGTGTTTATTTTCTCTATGCAACACAATAGGTATCTATGAACTGAGACAATTGGTAATCTTTTAATTTTCAAAACTAAGTTAAATTTGAGACGAGAATGAAAACGAATACCACAAGGCACAAATAACAATTGCTACTGATGGCTGATAGTACGCTCAATTATCAAAAATTCTTTATTTTAATTGGTTTAAACATTTGGCAACATGGCTTATACATTCTACCAATTTGCTTCCAAGTCGAGCTCAAGAATACGGTTTTAGGTTGCCAGTAGAAAGGTAATAGAAACAAAGTAGGGAGTATTCCTTGGGGAGTGTTCTAGTCTATTGCCGTCAAAAATAACCACCCAGATGAGGCGACAAGCAGTCAAAGTAATAGAGGTATCTATTATATGGGAAAAGGTGGAACTAAATTGAGAAAAGAATGTCTTCCAAGAAATGTTCGCACAAGAGAAAATTTGATGATGCATTTACTTAGCGTTATTCAGTCTCCTTTAGAATGTTGGCTGAAGTTTGTAGATGAGCAAATGTTGAATAAGATAGTTGAAAATACAAATATTTACATTAGAAAACAAGCAGCTAATGAAATTTTTAATTATAGAAAAAATGAGACATCGGTGACAGAAATAAAAGGGGCACTAGGTTTACTTTATATAGCAGGGGTTAAGCATGAAAATCGAATGAATCTTGGAGAATTCTGGGAAACAGGTGGAAATGGATGTCCTATTTTTCAATTCCGTTATTTATTAAAGTGTCTCAGGTTTGACGATATACGTTCAAGAGAAGAAAGACGTAAACTGGACAAAATAACAGCAGTAAGACATTTTTTTGAAGATTTTGTTAGACATTGTCAGCGAGCTTATAGTGTTGGTGAGTATACAACACTTGATGATATGTTGTGGACTTTCCGAGGGCGATGTAGCTTTAGGATGTACATTGCCAATAAACCACCAAAATATGGTTTAAAAATATTCGCACTAGTTGATTCAAGATTATTTTACGTAAAAAACTTGGAGATTTATGCTGGTGTACAACCTGATGGTCCCTACCAACTCAGTAATAAAACAGATGCTGTAGTCCAAAGAATAACCGAACCGATTCATAATTCTGGGTGGAATATAACAATAGACAATGGTTTAATGAATTTGAACTAATGGAGAGTATGCTCACAAATTTTATACTTACAGTTGTTATTACTCTACGAAAAAACAAGCCATCAATTCTACCAGAATTTTTGATTTCTAAAAACAGAGATATAAATTCCACTTTGTTTGGGTTTATAAAGAACATAACCTTAATTTCCTATCTTCAAACAAAACAAAAAAGTACTTTTAGCATGATCGCTTCATCATGATGATAAAATAGTTGAAGAAACTTACGAACAGAAAAAGCCAGAGATAATTTCCTTTTATAATAATACCAAAGGGGGTGTGGATACCGAGGATTAGTTATCTGGTGAATACAATGTGGCAAGAAATATTAAAATGTGGCCAATGGTCATATTTTATGGAGTGCTCAATGTTGCTGGAATAAATGCGGGAATTATATATAAGACACAGAAAGAGAGAGTGGAAAGCCGTCGAGCTTTTTAAAGAATTTAGGAATGGATTTAGTAAAATATCACCTAAAGGAGCCTGCTCAAAATCTTCATTTACCAAAAAAAAGTTAGAGAAGACGCAAGAATGTTCGCTAGATTACTGACTGAACATGTTGCACTAGCTGAGCCAGGCACTTCAAGAAGAGACTGTGCTTTCTGTAAAAAGAGAAGTTAACGCAGATACTTCTGTGAAAAATGTAATAAAAGCTGTTTACAACACGCTCATCACATTTGGCCAGAGTGTACAGAAAATAATATTGTTAATAGCGACTACAGTGAATGAATGCGTTTTATTTTTTGAAGTTTATATTTTCTTTTTATTTCGAGAGTTTATATTGTAGAATGTAATAGTTATATCAATAACTGACTATTTCCTTTCAATAAAATATAATATTAATAAATTTGGCCAGAGTGTACAGAAAATAATAGCAACTACAGTGAATGAATGCGTTTTATTTTTTGAAGTTTATATTTTCTTTTTTATTTCGAGAGTTTATATTGTAGAATGTAATAGTTATATCAATAACTGACTATTTCCTTTCAATAAAATATAATATTAATAAATCACTGTTTAACGTGAAGGAAACTTCAAGGACCTACTGGGTCTATCAGGCCCGACGTGTGTAACGATGGGATTTTAATTCGCGTGTTTACTGTAGGGATAATGGTAATCTTCTCAAATGAATAAAAAAACGGAATTGTTTCTCTGAAAATCAAAGTACAGAATACAATTAAATAACAGTAAATCGTACCCGAAAATCAACGAAACAACATTCAACGTTAATTATTTGTTTCTTCTAATCTTTGCGATTTTTACAAAATTTAATTTGAAAGCTATTGTCATTTTGACATCTCACGTGATTCGGTTGTTTGATATCGAAACGATTACTTGTTATATACATATCACACACACACACACACACACCCTCACACACACACACTCACACACAAAAGACTACATACCTTGACAACTATCTTCAATGCAATGTGTCTTACTTTATTTCTAATATTATTTTTATCCTCTGGCGTCTGGAGTCTTAGAGGAGACGAATGAAAAGCTGCAATGAAATGTTCACGAGATATAAGCGAAATAGTGATATTATGTTATTTACTTTGAGGGTGTGGGACAAAAATAAAAGGGTTGTACTTTTTTTATATGGTATCAAATAAAAAATGACGTGACGTACTAAAAAATCCGATCGGTCAAATTATGACTCACGTAGATCTGTTTATATTAATATTTGTCCAATTTTAGATATTTGTGTCAAACCTTTTGGGTCACATAGGTATAGATCACCGCATACCCCTAAAACTGATGGTCTATTCGCATAAATGTGTGGCGTGTGCGGTGGCGTTCGATACGCAGAAGAAATTCGAGAGACACGTTTTTTCCACCCATAACCCAGCAGAAATAATAATGGGGGGATATGGTATACTTGCCAAAAGCAGTAACTCCTCCGATCAAGTGTTACCTCTAAATATGAAGAGGGAAACCGCCATAATACTTAAACCGATCAAAATGTTGGCTAACGGTTTACCGGATTTTAGCATAGTACATGAAAAGACGAATTGGAAACACTGAAAAATTATAGTTGAATAATGGATCTTTTTTTCTAAATTTATATTATTATTAGAAGTGTTTGTTATTGTCATGGTTTATTTTTCTTTATTGTGTGTTCAAATGTTTAAATGTTTAGATTTAATAAAGAGTATTGAATTGAATTTTGTTCATTTTTGTGCCTTACTTACAAGATCTTATTTGAATTTTACTCCCTCTACAACTCTTGTTGATAAAGGCATATGCTCTGAGTAGAGGTGTCTCTGAAATGACATCTAGTCATATTTATTCGGACACCCCGTAAATAGTTATAGGCCAAGCAATGGGTAGATTTACCTGGACAAAAATAAAAGAAATACAAAAATTTATAGATTGGCATCACTTTATGACCTGAATAACACATAAAGTTTGTGATTTCGGCACGCCACCGTATTGTAAAGATGGCGCCCAAAATCAGTTTTTTTCTGTTTATATACTTTTATATACGCCCTACGTAAATAATAGTTTTTACAAAAGTTATAGAGGGGAAAATTCCCTACCATTTTGTTGTGATCCATTTTTTCGTGCCATCAATTAAACATATAAATGTGGATTAAACCTACTGGGGAAACCACAACAACAAAAAACGCGCCAGTACAATACTTCCGAGTGGTGTGGAAACGAGTATAAGTAATAATTACTGATTATGTGAACAAGATCAAGTGATTACGCACGCCTTATATAAGGTGATTTTGGGCGCCATTTTTTAATATGGCGACGCGAGCGGCCCCCTGCCAAGGTTGCAAATTAAGTGTGTAGCTGAGATGATACACATTTGCTTGCCTCCAAATTTCAAAACTTCTATATTTTTTTTCCAGGTAAAGCACTTTTGAGTACTCAATTGTTTGGCCTGTTGTATAAAATATGAACCTTTTAATATTAGGTAAGAATTATTGAAAGGTAATTTAGATTAGTGTATATTTTTATTATTAGTATTGTAAACATATATTTCGCGACAATTTTGATGACTCAGATTGGTCGACCGGCCATCATCCTATCGAAGCCAGCGACAGTTTTGGACATATGAATGATGTTTGACACTCGAAGCCCATAAAACCAAATTTGAAGAAAGAAAACGTATTTTATATTTAAACATTTATAATAAGATATCACATCTCATTACCTATCTACTCGTTTTGTATTGTGTGATACATTTTTTATTTAAACTGAGGCACTGGCCGACAAGTCCAATTATTACAATTCAATGGTAGTTGGGCTGGAAGGGTCACTACCTGTGCTACCGCCCGCCACCACGTTTGGCGTTTGCTCTACCTTAGTCAAAAGTATGTATCACCATTTTTGAAATATTGGCCATATCGTTTTATTTTTTAAATTTCATAAAAATTGAGTTTTTGAATAAAGTATACACTAAAAATGGTTTCAATCATTTGCAACTCAATTTTAAATATTTTTTTAATTCAATAACGAAAAAACTAAACGCCTTGATACGAAAAATTTGAAAATAAAATGTATGCGTCAGTCGAAAACTAATAGCGTTAGAAGTGAAACTTTTTAAGTTACGCAAGAACTGTCAATGAGTGTACAAAGAAAATTCTTGAATATCAACAAAATAAAAGGATAATTCTTTAAGAAAAACAAAAAAATATTATTTCCAAAAGAAAAACAATACTTTTTTGGAGAAACTATAAAAAACTATTCAAAAAAGACAAACGAAAGTATACTTCTTCCAAGGTCAATTTAAAAATATACACAAAAAAACGACAAAATCTTTAAAAGAAACCGACCAGTGGCGTATAAATTTCATTTTTGAATCAGATATATTTTCAAAAATTATTTATTTGCTGAAAGAAGTAAATCATTTGATACAAAGCCGTTTTCATTCAGCATCCAAAATTATTACTCGTTTTCCCCTCGAGCACGGCGCGTTTTTACACAATTCTGTGAATTTTCTGCCCAGTCGCGTCGAACGACGTCATCAGTGTTGAACCACGTTTGATCTAAATTAACTACAGTTGAATTATTGGATCTTTACCCGTGCGTTATTAATATCTGATAACATAACCGACAAATGTCAAATTGTTTTGTTCTGTTCTTCACTATTAATAGAAAGAGATGCCACTTAATAATGATGTCGGTTACGTTATCAGATATTAATGATGCACGGGAAAGATCCTGTAGTTAATTTAGATCAAACGTGGTTCGACACTCATGACGTCGTCAATTGTATATTTCTATAACTTTCTCCATAACTTGGAATCTATTTTAAATAATGTTGATGAAGTACCACAATACGGGGCATTTCCATAATACCCATTTGACTATCTAATTTTTTATACTTAAAACCGCATTGTATTAAAATTTGTCGAAATGTTTCTAATGATTTATGTTTAAAATCGTTAAAATCTTGCCAATTGATAAATATAATTTCTAAGGTTGTACTAGGTGGCCAACTAAGCGAGGGAAGCGGCTGTATATCAGGAACCGTTCACCGTAGAGATTTGGGAAAAATATTTACAGTAAATGCGCCCAAGAGAAATCACTGGAAAAGATTCACAAGTTCGTAATATGTCCGCTAGGGAGCGTAACATTACTATTAATTCAGAGTAAGATACCAAAGAGTCAATCCAAAAATGTTCATAACAAACACCATATTCATTTGTGATCATTTTAACTGCAGCTAATATTGGAAAATTGTAGAGAACCCCACTTTTCTGGATTACTAGTAGTGTTACGCCCCCTAGCGGCCATAATATTACGAACTTGTGAATATTTTCCAGTGCTTTCTTTGGTCCGCATTTATTGTAAATATTGTTTTCCCAAATCTCTACGATGAAAGGTGTCCGAGATACAGCCGCTTACCTCGCAGTTGGCCACCCCGTACGTATTGTAAACTATTCGTCGAATCACATCTTTAGATGTATCATCAATGCGACGGCTGAAAATACGTTTTCGTTTTTTGTAGTGTTCAATCATAACACATCGTTTAATTACAAAAAAATTGTGTAATAAGTAATTTTCGTTAAATTGCACATTTTACTTTTCCGCCCAACCTATCTAATATGCGAGAAAAGTATTGGTTTACCCCAAAAAAAGTTGCAATTTTGAAAAAAATTTTTGAGTTATTTTTACGTTTTCCATCAACAACAACACGAAAAAATGGTTTTTAGAACAAAAATCCTGTGTGTATGTCGTCGTTGTCGTCGGCCACTCTTTCTTACATGTCTTGTTAGCACTATACAGCCTCCGGAGTGCAATAATTCACCAATTTTATGATTGAATATTGTTAAGGACATGTCACAGATGAACCCTATTGATTTTCAGCTCACCAGAGACAGTACAACGGGTGCTGTGGTACTTGAAGTACATTTTGTCATTTTTTGAGAAATTTCAGTTTGTTAGCACGGTACAGCCTCCGGAGTTCAACAAGTCACCAATTTTATGATTCAGGTCATCTCACTGATGGACCCTATTGATTTGCAGCTCACCAGAGCCAATAAAACAGGTGCTACAGTACTTTAAGTACGATATTTTTGTCATTTTTGGAGAAGTTTCAGTTTGTTAGTACGTTACAGCCTCCGGAGTTCAACATGTTAATTTTATGATTGAATATTATTCAGGACATCTCACTGATGAACCCTATTTATTTTCAGCTCACCAGAGCCAATACAACAAGTGCTACAGTACTTTAAGTACGATATTTTTGTCGTTTTTGGAGAAGTTTCAGTTTGTTAGCACGATACAGACTCCGGAGTAAATACAAATGACCAATTTTATGATTGGATATTATTCAGAGCGTCTCAAAGATGAACCCTATTGATATTCAGTTCACTAAAGCCAGTACAACGGGTGCTATGGTACTTCAAGTACCAAATTTTTGTCATTTTAGGAGGATTTTCAGTTTGTTAGCACGATACAGCCTCCAGAGAGTGTATGATTGATCAATTTTATGATTGAATATTGTTCAAGGTGTCTTACAGATGTACCCTATTGATTTTCAGTTGACTAGAGCGAGTACAACGGGTCCTATAAATCCAGATATACTACATACATACATCCTCCGAAGTGTATACAAGTAACAATTTTATGATAGAATATTGTTCAGGGCCACAGATGCGGAGAAGTTAGTTTTAATCTTTGAAACCATTTATTTTTAATTATTTCATCTTGAGTTGAATTGACATTTTCAGCTTTTAAGCATGAATACATAATTAAAATTACTTGTTGAATTTGAATATGCAAATCTCGCTCTTTAAATTCCCAAAATTGTGTCTCATTTTCATTGTTATTAATTAGAATTGCATTATTAAGATATATTTCATCATTAATTTGGATATTATCATAATTTTGACTTACATTATTAGCAGGAATTTCATTAGTAATGTGAATATCGTCATTATTAAGCAATACGTTAGATTCAGCATTTACCTGAAAATGTCTTCAGATAGCCATTTCACAAATATCACAAAACAAATCAAACACAACTGTAAAATAATTAAACCGCATTCAATAAAAATCTCGTGAAGAATACTGCGAGATTATTCACAAAAGAATATCTCATCTTCTTTTTTAGAAAGTGATTACGACCTATATTCCAACTTGTTTCAAAGAACACGTGCCGACTACATAGTCGATCGACGATTTGAAGAAAGCTTATTAGCGACGTTGATATTCAAAAATAAACTGTTCTACCCGTAGCTTGTAAAAAGGGGCCACCGATATCTATTGGTAAATTTATCAGTATTACTCAGTATACACTTAAAGCGCTTATTAACAAAATATCGCAGCGCCCTAGTCAAAACATCTTTTTTAAACTGACTTTAACTTATTTTATTAAATATTCGAGTAACCCACCATTTTGGGCCAAAGTTTAATTCAATTTTTGTATGTGTTCGCAACTACAGCTGGCACATAATGATTTTCTGTCTAGACAGTATCTAGCGTGCTTCCTACGATGCTTTGATAACTGGCATAGTGACGTCAGTTGAAGAGCCAAGTATTATAATATGGGGATGTTGAGAATTTTTTAAAAGGTCCTAAATTTTCAGTAATTATCATAATAGACGACAAAAAATATTTTTTTATTTTAGATGCTTGAAAAAGTTAATAAAACGCTGTTGGCCATGATGGGCTGTGTCGTGACGCCACATAACTTGTAAACAAACTTTTAACGGAAAAGGTGATTGTAACATCTAAACAATATATTTGAGTCTTTTATTACGCTATAATATACAATGTACAGTTGCGGCCAAAAAAATGGGACAGTTGTTGTTGCCTAGTGTGAATGTGACTTTCTCGTTTCCGGGAAACAGATTTATCGTATATTTGAATGATAATAACACTAAAGTGTAAACAATATTGTTTTTCATTATTAAATATCAAAGGTTACTAAATAATTTTTAATTTTCAATAAAAAAGAACAATTAATATTTAGTAATCCCGCGATTATGCTCTATAACTTCTCTTAATCTATTGGTCATCGATCTATATAATGGGGAACAATATTCTTCAGTTATTTCCTCCCAAGCAATATTTATAACTTCCAACAAACCTTCAACATTTCTTGGTCTCACGTTTGACTTTCAAATTTCTCTTACTAACATTGCCCAAACATTTTCTACTGGATTCAAGTCTGGGCTTTTACTATACCAGTTAAGAACGTTAATATTACGTGCCCGAAACCATTCGGTCACTACACCAGAGTTATTCACTGCACAGTTATCTTGTTGGAAGATAAAATCATTGTTAGGGAGAAGAATCTCAACAGAACGAAGCATAACATTTTCTAAAATTCTGATATATGCTTCACTATTAAATCTTTCGCCAATATGCCATAGAACTCCAGGCCCCTGCGTAGATATCAACGTCCACATATTTACCAAAAAACGACCATTTTTATTTGTGAAATGGACATAATTCTCATTAAACCGTGTATTCGGTAGGCGATAGACACGAATATTGCCACTATTTGACTATTGGAAAACATTTTTATCCGTAAAAATAACACGCTTCCAAAATTGTTCGTCATAAGCAATATGCTCTAAAGCAAACCCCATTCTTGCTTCTTTGTGACTATTGCTTAATAATAGTTTCCTTGCTGATGCGTGGCATTTCAATTTAGACTGTGCTACTCTGCGACGGCCCGTACGACAGGATGCTGGAAAATGTGTTGCTGGAACAGCTTGAACTACTGTTTCAAATGGATTTGCTCTTAAATGGTTAATCAAAGCAGCATCCTGTTCAGCAGTTGACATTCTCGGACGTCCTGAGCCTGGAGTTCTATTAATTCTTCCACCCATCGTATATTTTTGCGATTATTCCACCTTTAGTCACTGAATTTATATGCGCCACAATTACTTTCGATTTTGGAATTGTCAGACGGATGTCAAATATTCAATGTTGACATATGACATATTCATAAGACAAATTCAAGTTGCTAGAATTAGACAAAAAACTGCTATAAGAGTCGTCCCATTTTTTATTGGCCGCAACTATAGATACATGCCTTAACATTTCTCAGTTTGGCAGAGCAGAAATCTGGATTTAGCGCAAAGAATTTACCGACCATCAATGTGTTGATTCTTGGAAGATTTCTGGTATCTACTTTCACAAATCCGAATTCCATTATTTGTTTTATCAATTAAACGACTAAATAGCAACTTTTTAGGTAGTTAAAAAGGGGTTTTGGTGATTTTAAATACAGTGTAAAAGCACAAAATCGGTTATAATAATATAAACACAAAAAAATGATAATTACATACGAATACTGACGGGATACTCGAGTCATGGCCCCCACAAGGGTGGGTGCTGCCTACTATTTATTTTTTAAATTACTATAATTTACTACAAACTAGATAATATTTAGAATATTTTTTATGCAACGAAATTTTAGATAGCTTAAAATTTAAAATAGATATCTATAATAAACCATTTATCCCCACCTCCCTTCCATTTGTTTCGGTCTTCCTCTTTATTCTAAATATATATGTATCCGCATCGCATTGATTATCAATCGCAATCCATCTGTCGAACGTCGAACTCGAAGCAGTCTTGCTCGTTGGAACTTATTAAAACAGCGTCTCCCTTTGTCTTTGCAAATCCTTTCTGAAACTCGTTGGAGTGAAAGACTACAAGTTATGCGCCCGATTGTAAAGCACTATCCTTCGATCCTCGTAGTTTTAGACCTGCTCCTGGAGGATAAGATACCCACATTAACTCCATCAGCAAGAAATACTGTTTTGGGATTCAAGAAGTACTTTGGGTCTTTAAAAGGCCTCTTGATGTCATCATTTTGGCACAAAATCTTGGCCTCTATTGATCACAAAAACGTCATTTTACAGAACAAAGGAATGTCCATCAACGTAGAGACGCAATTAATTGAAGACTTACTTGATGAGATGCAGGGCCTACGAGATTCGTGGAAAACCATTTTGAATGAAGCAAAAGTAGTTGCCGAGGCAGTTGGCATTTCACCAGATTTTGTTATCAAAAGGAAACGCAGTGTAGATGAAAATACGCCTGAACAATTTCAGCTATAAGCATCAAATAAATTCAAACTTTCTGCTGACCTTCCTGCATTGGATTTTGTCATGGCGGATTTAAAAACAAGATTTTTGATTTGTTTTTACCAGTCTTGGCTTTTATGGATCTATAAAACGATCAACTGAAAGTTAATGCCAGCAATCTGGTTTTGAAGTATCCTTCAGACCACACATGAAGAACGTCTATCGTACGGTCTTCGAATCAGAAAAGGACCCGATAAAGCTTCTCAACTCCATATGTGAGAAAAATCTTCAAGAAATTTTTTTAACCTGATCCTTTTGAGTTCTATTCATAGAATTTTTTATTATACCAGATCCGGCTCGAAAGGCCAAAAATACTATGAATAGAACTGGACAGGATCAATAACAGTGTGTGTTTATTTTCATTTTGGCTAGTTGCTAGTATCAGATTGAGGGGTAAGATCTACTCTTTGAAATAATCAAAATAAGTTTATAAATATAAAATCAGTATCAAGACGGACAAGTTCTATGTTAATTACAAATACATAGTATCACCTCATTATTCTGCGGTGTTGTCAGATTTAACTGAGTGTGCGATTAAACGACAATTTAACTTTCTTCGTGTACTTGGTGTAATGTTATGTGTGTCAAATTACGTCGAAATTTGTTTGCTAGCCTTTATAGATATTTCAGTGTTTTTGTTATATTATATATCTTTGTTTTACAAGACAGAAGATGAGCCGCGTAGCTACTTGAAGTTTCTTTTTATTATTAATAAACTGCTCGGCTACCTAATTAATGTCTAGTATATCATTTACTCTGCTTTCTCCGTGTTCAACACGGTGTTCCTTCGAATATTTCAATAACCAGCAATCATTTTCGAGAACGAAAATAATCCACTACTTCTATTGATCCATTCCAGTTCTATTCACCACTTTTATAAATTTAACTTATTATATGTGGGTTTCTTTGGACCCCCTGGGAACAGGTTAATTTCAAATATTGTCGTTGTTCTGATGAAATTGATAACTAGACTTTTTGGGCGGGGGTCCGCGATGTCTAGACTTTTTGTGCACAACTATTCACTTGTATTATTTAAATTTGTGCCGTTGTAGAAAAAGTATAGTCTACTACGTGTGGGAAAAGTACTTTTCTCTTAGTGTCTGATACTAACAGCAGTGATGATTTCACCACAACTCCTCCAGAAATTAAGCTGTTAGCAATTCAATATATATTCTTTTAACATTCATTGCCATTTTACAATCTACTCCATCACAAGAGTATTTAGTAAATGAGTTGAGTGTTTTCAAGCTTGGAAGTGAGATGCCCATTGGCATTTTCACTTATAGTGAACTAAGCATTGTTAGTGTTGCTGGAGATTGTCTTCAGGCCAGTTTTTATTTAATCTTCAGTTAATTGGTCCACCCCTCTATAACTATATATTAGGTCGTTTGAGTGGCCAGTCAGTCGCATCTGGTAATTAGTGGAAACTGTTCTTATTACTTCTGTGACATACGGGATTTGAAGGACATCATGGAGAGTTTGGTTGCTAATATACCAGGGAGCATTAACAATGTATTACAGTGTTTTCGACTTAAATCTTGGTATTGGTTTTATTCTAGTGGGTTTTGCACAGCACATGAAATTCAAAATGATCCTAGAATTTTTTTACAGAGTTGACAATCCTTACAGAAACGATTGGATATGTCTCGCAACAAATGGTCGTCATGTAGAGCATACGTTATAAAACTCAATAATATCCTTTTTGTTAATAATCTTAACTTTTTCAGAAAATAAAATCGAGTTGGTCAAAAACTTAAAACTGATTTTTCTCGAAAACGGTGTCTAATAGCGAATTCCAACAAGAGCACATTTTTTGGAAAATATAGTTTTTGAATTTACTGTAAAATTTGCCAAAAAACTGATACACAAAAAATTTTTACCAAATTAACGTGTTGCCCCTCCCACGTTCAACGCTTGTGACGGCAATACAAAATGCGGGTTTGTAGCAAACAATAATTTATCACTGCAGGCTTATACAATAGGGTGGGCCGAAAAAGCAAAAAATTTAATTTGAACTTGCAATACACATCAAAAGCTGTACTTTATATATTAATTACTGTGTTTTTTTCAGATGTTCAAAATTAATTTTTCAGCCCTCTACCACGGCCTTAAAGGTTTAAATTTTGGAAAGCTGACGTTTTTATGCTATATCTGTTAGATACACTCTATATATATGGTAGGTGTCGTTCTATTAGATACAAAAAGGAGAAATAAGAGTTTTGTTTATGTTCGATGAATACATGTTTTCATTATCAAAACTGTTGATGAAAGCATACATGAATATTCTCTAATATACATATATTAAGATTTAGTCTTATGACATATGCTGTATCGTAATAATCAATAAAACAGCTCTCTACTTATATTAATTTTATTTAGTTGTTTTATTTGTGAATGTCCTTTTCTTATTACAAATCTAATAGGGTATGGGCCCAGATTAAAA
Source organism: Galeruca laticollis (assembly GCA_963921935.1). NCBI lineage: Eukaryota > Metazoa > Arthropoda > Insecta > Coleoptera > Chrysomelidae > Galeruca > Galeruca laticollis. The sequence continues at coordinate 97,622,218 of OY998180.1, read as the reverse complement.
ATACGGTGTTCTACTTTCGATTACGTGTTTGTGTTTGTTGGTATTAACTTTAGTGATTATGGATTCCAATAAAAGCCGTCGTAATATTAGACAATTTTATGGTGATCGTTATAGTATTTGGAAATTTCGTTTAAGAGCTATTCTCGCAGTAGAAGACGCATTAAAAGTGATTGACGAGGATGCTTCGGTGGAACCTGATTAAAAATGGGAAAAACTCGTGCGGCTACCCCAAAGTATCGGAAGTAATTGTTTGAGTGATACAATGATAGGTATCGTTACAGGAGAAGCACGAGCCCAACAAATCATTGCAAGACTAGACTCCGTCTATGAAAGAAAAAGCCAAGTATCACAGTTATCAGTTCAAAAGAAATGGAATTGTTAAGCTTCAAATTTAAAGGTGATATGAAATTAGCAAAACATTTCCTAGTTTTTGATGAACTAATGATTGAGCAGTTAGCTGATGGAGAAAATTACATTAATTGATGATAATTTGAGCCTTGCATTTACAAAACCAAAATTACTCGACTACAAAACAAAATTATAAATCGAAAGTAGTGACACCAGTAGTAAAATATTACATGTAGAACAGCAACAAAGTAAACAGTTCTTTACTACAAATAAATATAAACACCATCACCAAAAGGCTACATTTTCCAACCAAACGAAGAAAAGATATTATCCAAATCAATGACATAAAAAATCAACAGAACCGTTTCATTCCAATATAAAGTGGACGCAAAAACCATACAATAAAAAACTGTTATTTTTACAAGAAAAATCAGTATAAATGTGAAGAACCTCGTGAACGTACTTTACAAACAATTCATACTGAACCAGATAGTAAAAAGGGTTTTGCATTAATTGTGAAAAATACAGATCTTCAGGCAAATGAATCAGAAAAACATTTAAGGTTAGTCTCTAGTGCTACGGACCATATGGTGAACCAAGCGAATTTGTTTACAACATTCAAGCAGTTGGACAATCTAATTAAAATGTCAGTTGCGAAAGTTGGTGTCTCAATTACAGCGACGTTAAAAGGAACCATCAACGTTACAACTGAAGATGGCATGACTGGTATTTTGGAGGACATCCCATACAACCTTCTTTCAGTACGTCGTATCCAAGAATCTGGTATAACAGTTATTTTTAATAAAAATGGTTCTATGACTATTAAAAAGGGTAACGAAACAATAATAAAAGATAAGCTCCAAAATAATTTAATAACAGTTACTCTAAAAGTTAATAAATCATTAAAAATGGTTCACAAACCATTAAAAATGTAAGCAAATGCAATTTCTGAAAGGACATTAAAAATTATAAACTTTGGCATGCTCGTTTAGGTTAAGCAAAGAAAAAATTTCACATCTAAAAAATATCGAATTTTTAATTGACAATAAATATTTTAACAATATCCAACTTACACATGATATAATGTGAAGCTTGTATTTATGGAAAACAAACGCGTTTACCTTTTGCAAAAGTCAATGATAAAATTCATATTAAAAGACCATTCAGAAGTGTGTGGCCCAATAACTACACCCACTATTGATGACATAAATTATATTGTCACTTTTATTGGCGATTAACGTACAAATTTAAAATGTTTCAAGATTTTTTATTAAAAAATGAAGCACATTTTAATATAAAATTAATAAATCTGTATTGTGAAAATGGGGGAGAATATCTTTCAAATGAAATTAAAGACTATTGTGTTCAAAGAGGTATTAGCTATCATTTAACTGTAGGTACCACATACACTGCAACAAAATACTGTTGTAGAACGTATGAACAGGTCAATTACAGAAAAGGTCCGATCAATGGTACATGGTATTAATTTAGATAAAATATTTTGGAGCAACATATTTAATAAATCTGACACCTACTAAATCCCTAAAGCAAAACAAAACACCTTTTGAACTGGGGCATAATAAAAAGCCCAGAATAGATCATTGGAAAATATTTGGCTTAACTGCCTACATTCATAACAAAGTCAGAAAAAATAAATATGAACAAAAATCAAATAAAGGCATGCTTGGTTATCAACCCAATGGGTATAAAATATTAAATACCCAATCTAATAAATTTGTTATAGCACGTGAAGTTACTTTTGACGAATTAAATTTTATAACATGAAGACCAAAACTTGATGAAGGAGTTAATAAATTAAGATTAGAACTTAATGTGGGCTATGAGCCTGAAAACTTCATTCCTAATAAAATGCCTAAAATAACAATACAATCTAAAGAAACAGGTAGATATATCACTAAAATATAAAAATCTGTCACAGAAACAGATAACGATTAAAATCGTATATCTTCGCCAGATGAATATCACAATAATAGCGATTTATGACGAAGAGAAAGAATTAAAACCCTTCCTTCTAAATCATACAACAAAACACCATGTATAAGTGATACTATTTTGTGTGCACAATCACTTATTTCTACAAATTTACATCAATTTTATGGTTCCTCGCCAAAACTTCTTTTATAATAAATAAAACATCAAAAATGTTCCAATGTTTCGATGCCTTTATTTAGGACCATCATCAGGGCAGTTAATACAATCTTTATACTAGCGTTATACCATCGAAATCGTTACAATTTGGATTATTGCATCTGCATATTTTGGTAGGATATGTAGACTCCGATTGGGTAATAATGAACCAGATCGTAGAAGTACAACAGGCAATAATTTTAATTTATTTGAAAATTGTACAATTTTTAGGAATACTAAAAGACAAAATTCTGTAGCAGCTTCATTTATAGAAGCTGAATATATTGCACATTTTGAAGAAGAGAAGGTTTATGGCTTAAATCCCTTTTAAGAGATATTCATTATGATATAACAGAGCCTATACGGTTGCATTGCGATAGCTAATAATCCTATTTTTCATAAACGATCTAAACACATTGGTATCAAATATTATTTTACAAGAGAACAAGTAAATAAAAATGTGGCGATTTTAAAACATATTTCAACAGGTAACCAATTAGTAGATGCTCTGACAAAATCACTGCCTTTTCCTAAGTTCCAGGAACTATGTTTTAAGATGGGTTTAATGGAAATCCAGGACATCAATTATCAATATTTTTGGTCTGATTAGAGTTTTCTTTTGGGGTTTTCCCAATCCATGCAACAAATGTTGGACCATAACAACGTTTCCCAAAAATAATATAAGCATAATAATTTTAATTTGAATTAATTATTAATGATTTTTTTCTCTACTTTTCTCGTTATGAGTATATATATGTATGTATATATATATATATATATATATATATATATATATATATATATATATATATATGTATATATATATGTATATATATATATATATATATAATTCGAAGAAAGATATTTGCCAACTTATTTGTAACAGATATTTTGGTGGGGATGTGTTTAAAAGAATTTATTATAAAAATTTACAACTTTACCAAAATTCTCGATAGATTTTATGTAATTATTAATCATTTTATTTTATTTTTAATAATGATAACATTTACCAATAATTTTTAGCCCTTGAAAATGAATAAAAGTTATTCGAAAGCTCGGGAATAAATATCTGAAAGAGTGTACTCAGGTGGTTTATTGCCACATCCCCACCAAAATATCCGTTATATATATATATATATATATATATATATATATATATATATATATATATATATATATATATGTCTTTCTATTAGATACAAAAAGGAGAGTTTTGCTTATGATCGATGAATGCATGCTCTCATTATCGAAAACTGTTGATGAAAGCATAAATTAATATTCTCTAATACACAAATATAAATATTTAGTCTTATGACATATATGCAGTATCCTAATAATCAATAAAACAGCTCTCTACTGATTTTAACTTTATTCAGTTGTTTTATCTGTGAATGCCCTTTTCCTATTACAAATCTAATAATACCCACCAAAAGCTTCATCTTTATTTATACAATATCTGTAGTTTTTTTCGTTTGTAGAAACATATCTTGAGCCCTCTATCAACTCCTTATAACCTCTTTTATACCACAGTATCATATTTGATACGTACCTATTAATAAATATCAAAAGTTTGATATTTAAAACCGTTTATTTTCTTCTGTTTTTTGTTTGCGTCTCCTTCTAAATTCTGACCAACCTCATCCTCACTTTCTGCACTCTGATTGCTGGATAAAACAAATTCTGGATAAAAATCGGAATCATCACCATCACTGTCCAGGCAACTGTCATCGCTGTCACTTGGAGGAATAAGAGCTGTTGTTTTCCTCCTATTTTTACTCATCTGTTAATAATGTATAACTCATTACATTACCTACGATTGTTACAAATTTGAGACAAAAGCATAGAACCGTTATGATCCATTATATCATATTTGAAATAGGCGGTAAATCAGCAAAACTCCCTTTATGAACCGTTGTCTCAAATATGATACTAACTGAAAAATAGCTGAAACGTCAAAACAAATTGATGTTTTGTCACTAAAATAGGTTCTATTCAAAGTAAATACATCCAAAAAAAGTCTACTAATATTTATTACAACAAAGCTTACCATTTTCTGTGTAATTTTACAAAATATCACTACTGAAAGTCACTCTATATGTTACGGTCGAGCTCTGTCAAATAAAGTGTGGTTTTGGCGATATGTGTACTATAACTCGATAGTCGAAATTGTGTAAAGTGAGTCAGAGCTATCTAATCAACACTTTGGTTAAAGCGCAGTTGCCATATGTATTCTAGAGAGAAATGCTGTATTTTATAAATACACTTCAAATCCATTGTGTCAATATTTCAGGTACAAAAGATGCAATGTAATTAAGTCAATACCAATTTAATATATTTATTTCAAATTTCAAGCAGACTAATAATAATTAGTTTACTTGAAATGTGAAATAAAGTGTTTATGTATATTTCTTGAACGCAAAGTTTGTTGTGAAAAACTCGCCGATTTGACAATGTTGGAGAGTCGCTTCAATGTTCCGGCTTTGAGAACGAGATAGATAGATCGAGCTACGCGAATGAGACAGTGATAGTAAACAGTTATGTGAGGTGTTTATTCTCTTCATGAGCGTAACATCAGTATTTGTGTTGTGGTTTTGTGTGATAAATCGGTTATTATTGGTATTTATTGTAATATTTATATCGGTATCTTTAGTGACAATAATGGCGGAGTGTAGCGGTGTTGGCGATAAAAAACGGCGTCGTAACAATTTAATTCGGGAAGAAAAAGTCCTCATATTAAATGTGTACGAAGGACTGCGTGCCATGGACAAACAGTTGGGTGTTAGTGACGCTGTGATTAAGTGCAGTTATTTAACTAAAGTTTCTGAGAGTACTATATACAATATTCTAAAGAAATCGCGGGACAGATCTTTGACAAGAGAACGAGGTGAAAACTGTAAACCGGAAAGTAGGGGAAGAAAGAAAATTGTTTTGGACGACCAAACACGGAATGCTATACGTAGGGAAATACATTCTTTTTATTTTAGGAATGAAATCCCCTCGGTAGCTAAATTGAGCAAGGTAATAGAAGCTGATGATACTTTACCAAACATCAGTGATAAAGTTTTGAGACGAACTTTAAAATTAATGAATTTTCGTTACCAAACAAGAAGTAGAAACAGTGCCTTAATTGAACGAAATGACATTGTGGAATGGAGGAGAAATTATTTAAAACAGATACGACAGTTTCGTAACGAAGGACGGCACATATATTATCTTGACGAAACATGGTTAAATGAAGGCCACACTGTGTCAAAAGTGTGGCAAGACATGAATATACGAAGTAATCGACAAGCCTTTATGGAGGGTTTCTCTTCCGGTTTAAAAGCTCCCTCTGGGAAAGGACGTCGACTGATTAGCACTCACATTGGCAGCGAGGAAGGATTTGTAGAAGGTGGATTACTAAGTTTTCAGTCCAAAAAAACTGTCGATTACCATGAAGAGATGGATGGTAACCGGTTTGAAACATGGTTTAGATCAATTTTAACAAAGGTAACTCCTGGTTCAGTGATAGTTATGGATAATGCTTCATAAAACTCTGGTCGACTGGAGCAAATACCTACTTTAGCTAGCCGCAAGAGGGTTATAATTGATTGGTTAGAGAGTAAAAGCATTCCGCACAACGAGGCAATGCTAAAAGTTGAATTATTATCTCTCGTACGGAAACATAAAAGCAGTTATATTAAGTACGTTGTCGATGAAATGGCGAAAGATTTCAACGTCTCAGTTGTTAGACTTCCTCCCTACCACTGTGAGTTAAACCCCATCGAGCTGGTTTGGGCCCAAGTGAAAAATTATGTTGCGAGAAAAAACAGTACATTCAAAATGGCTGACGTTGAGAAACTGTTTGACGAGGCGCTGCATACCGTTACTGCTGAGAGTTGGCGTAAATGTATTCAACACGTATTAAAAGAAGAAATAAAGTTTTGGGATTTAGACATACGTGTAGAAGTAATGACGGAACCACTCATTATCGATATAGGAGGAGAAAGCGATGATTCTGAGGAGTCGTCAGGGAGTGATACCGCTTCCAGTTAGTCAGACATTTTACAAGTGACCTCGCAACATACCTATACTTATTGGTAATTTATTTTGGTCTTGACAAACAACTTTTTTTAGTTTTAGTAGTAGTAAGTTGGAATTGACTTTTAAACATTTTTTTATTTTGTTTTAACTTACTTATGAACAACTTGTGATAAGTTATTATTTCAAATGTTAAAAATTGAAATTCCAGATATTTCAGTATTCGCACCCTTAAGCTATGATACGCTCATGGAGTTCACTTTAAATCGGTAGATAACCGATGACGTCACTTTACAGAATTTCGACTATCGACTTTTTTATATACATCTTATTATAGCTCATCCTTAAAAATGTGTATTATTCTTGGTAACACCCTGTATATACATAATGATACCTACCATAATAATTTCGTATTTCTGTTCTCTCAAATTTAAACGCCAGAGCGTACAAGAACATTTTCTATTTATTTTTTATTTAGGACTATTAAGAACCCTTCAAAAATGATGCGCTCATGAAGTTCGCTTCTGCAACTGATTTTATGGACAGTAAGAGCGATGAGTCACTTTACAGAATTTCGACTATCGAGTATAGATCTGTGTGACGGGTTCCATTCAGATAATTCGGTAAATATTAGTACAATTTTCTAAAATAGTCTCCCAACAGAAATACCATGATTTTTAGGAAATAGCTATTTATTAATAGGTACGTATCAAATATGATACTGTGGTATAAAAGAGGTTATAAGGAGTTGATAGAGGGCTCAAGATATGTTTCTACAAACGAAAAAAACTACAGATATTGTATAAATAAAGATGAAGCTTTTGGTGGGTATTATTAGATTTGTAATAGGAAAAGGGCATTCACAGATAAAACAACTGAATAAAGTTAAAATCAGTAGAGAGCTGTTTTATTGATTATTAGGATACTGCATATATGTCATAAGACTAAATATTTATATTTGTGTATTAGAGAATATTAATTTATGCTTTCATCAACAGTTTTCGATAATGAGAGCATGCATTCATCGATCATAAGCAAAACTCTCCTTTTTGTATCTAATAGAAAGACATATATATATATATATATATATATATATATATATATATAACGGATATTTTGGTGGGGATGTGGCAATAAACCACCTGAGTACACTCTTTCAGATATTTATTCCCGAGCTTTCGAATAACTTTTATTCATTTTCAAGGGCTAAAAATTATTGGTAAATGTTATCATTATTAAAAATAAAATAAAATGATTAATAATTACATAAAATCTATCGAGAATTTTGGTAAAGTTGTAAATTTTTATAATAAATTCTTTTAAACACATCCCCACCAAAATATCTGTTACAAATAAGTTGGCAAATATCTTTCTTCGAATTATATATATATATATATATATATATATATATATATATATATACATATATATATATATATATATATATATATATATATATATATATATATATATATATATATATATATATATATACATACATATATATACTCATAACGAGAAAAGTAGAGAAAAAAATCATTAATAATTAATTCAAATTAAAATTATTATGCTTATATTATTTTTGGGAAACGTTGTTATGGTCCAACATTTGTTGCATGGATTGGGAAAACCCCAAAAGAAAACTCTAATCAGACCAAAAATATTGATAATTGATGTCCTGGATTTCCATTAAACCCATCTTAAAACATAGTTCCTGGAACTTAGGAAAAGGCAGTGATTTTGTCAGAGCATCTACTAATTGGTTACCTGTTGAAATATGTTTTAAAATCGCCACATTTTTATTTACTTGTTCTCTTGTAAAATAATATTTGATACCAATGTGTTTAGATCGTTTATGAAAAATAGGATTATTAGCTATCGCAATGCAACCGTATAGGCTCTGTTATATCATAATGAATATCTCTTAAAAGGGATTTAAGCCATAAACCTTCTCTTCTTCAAAATGTGCAATATATTCAGCTTCTATAAATGAAGCTGCTACAGAATTTTGTCTTTTAGTATTCCTAAAAATTGTACAATTTTCAAATAAATTAAAATTATTGCCTGTTGTACTTCTACGATCTGGTTCATTATTACCCAATCGGAGTCTACATATCCTACCAAAATATGCAGATGCAATAATCCAAATTGTAACGATTTCGATGGTATAACGCTAGTATAAAGATTGTATTAACTGCCCTGATGATGGTCCTAAATAAAGGCATCGAAACATTGGAACATTTTTGATGTTTTATTTATTATAAAAGAAGTTTTGGCGAGGAACCATAAAATTGATGTAAATTTGTAGAAATAAGTGATTGTGCACACAAAATAGTATCACTTATACATGGTGTTTTGTTGTATGATTTAGAAGGACTTAAAAGCGTCATCTTCAAAGGGCGCTAGCTCACTTAGGAGGAACTTTTGGATAGAGGTAAATTAGATTAGATCGACATAAAATCACATCTAGTATGTGCAGTTTGCGTCATGCAGGAGAGTATCTGGACTGGACACCCTGTATAAATCTGTTAAGTGACTTTTACCGCACCAATGAAAAACGACTGTAGGTAATATTTTTAAGGTATGGGACATCAAAGCAAAAACTGCTACTAACTGAGTACATGAAATATTTAACGTATTTGAAAAATCCATATATTATTAAGAATTTTTATATCGCCTTCATTTGAGATCAACCTACATGTTTAAAATCTGTTTTTTATTAGCAACATCAGGTTTGCCTAACAGCAGAACGTGTTTGTCCATCTTAATTTTGAAAAATTGGTTCACATGTGACATTTAAACATTACTCAACAAAAAAACTTTCTACCAACACCTTTGGTACGTTAAAGTGTGTCGTCATTATTATTTGAATATGCATATTCAAAAAATCAGTTGAATAAAATAGTGTAAAAACTGGTTTGGAATCAATCTATCTTGTCTTCGGTTCATTGGCTTCTTCTAGAAGTTGAACTTCGTAGTTCAACAGCTCTGTGATGGTTGCTGGAGCTTTGTTGACTACCCATTTTACGGTTGTCATATTTTATTTCTTTTGAAGAAGCCTATAAATCAAAATGACGTGGATTCGATCCGGACGTTTCTCTCCTCAAATTCACACTGGCCGCGGAAGAATTCATTTGTCTAATACTGACGGGTCTTTTAGGAAATATGAAGTAGAACTATCTTATGCGGATGACATGGCAAATTAAAAAAAATATGAGAAAAATTTGAAAGGAAATCTTGAAATTTACAAAAAGGCATTGCAAAGGCCAACAGTACTGTATTTTTATGAGAGTTTGTACTTGTTTGTTAAGTAGCTGTAACGACCATTTAAAAATGTATTGGTTCCTTCGTAAATTATGTTAAATGGACAAAATTCATAAATCATTCTGTATTTTGTTTATAAAAAAAAATTAAAGATCCATATAAATTATTCAGAGTCCTATCGTAGCCCCCTGTACACTAATTTCACAATTAATCATCCTTTATAAGAAAAAAAAGAAATCAATTACAAAGTCTAAAAGATCTAAATATGCTTCAAATAAATAAATTATGGAACTTTTGGTATACAAAAATTGAAGTAAGATAACAACATGAACATTTACGATTAACTGAAAATATGTTTGTATTTGTATTAACTTAATGTTATCAATATTACAATTAAGTATTCAATTTAATTCCTTAATAACACCTTTGGAGGAAATATATCAATTAGAATCTAATCAAAACTACCGGCATTTTACAACGCAACAACAGGAATAATTTATGCCTTCCTAACCTAATTGCCACATTTATGTATATAATAAAATTATTACAAAAACTATCTTGTTATTTAATCAAGTTCATTGTTCTGTTTATATATAAAACTCACCTGAGAAGCGACAAAAATTATCAGTGTATATATTCAATTGATATCAGACAACAAAATACTCTTGACCACTTTTCTTGTTAACTAGCTTAACCCAAGTTGTCCCCACCAATAAATAAAAAACAAATAAATCAAGATGACCCTGGGTTATCCCCGGCACATAGAGTATTCAAACAGAATCAAAACACTACCAACTGATAAAAGACCGGTTCGTCTCTAACCGTTTACTCTGTTTACATGTACTGGAAACGTGCCAATGTATACACGGTGTGCCAAAACACTCACACTGAGTTATGCCTTTAAAACTATGGTAGTTTTGATTAATGTTCAATTCTGTAAACATTTTTCTTATTAAATTACAGTGCTAATTAAATTTTGTTGTCATCAGTCATAAATTACCGCTACTCGTCAGAGTAATCACAATTTATTTTATTACCTTTAAACAATACCACCTACAACTGCTTCAGTGATACCTAGAATTTTATGTAAGGAGAACAATATCTCATAAATTTCATCATAACATAGATGGGTCATGGTAAATATATGATCATTAAATTAATTTGGGGATTCTCCGAAGTCCTAAAAATATGGGACACGTACTGGGAAATACGTAGTACGTTGTAGTGAAGAACATAATTTTCATACAACTTATATCAATAATTCAATTTATATATATTCAATTTTTTCAATTCAAAAAGCACACAGACATACCTCATAATGAATTTATACAAATTTATGGCTGCGCGAGCATCCTATCAAGTTTAGTAATGAAAGATCTTTAAAAAACTACCATAAGTAAACATGAATATTCCCTTCTTTTTTCGTTACGTAGATGATTGCATTATATACAAAATGAAATTGAAAACATAAACCCAATATTAAATTTTTATCATACAAAAATTCAATTCATAACCAAACCAAACCAAACATTTCCTGCCACTAGCAACTTGAAAAGTTACTGTCGAGAACAACTCGCCTAGCACATATTTCATATCCAATATTCATCCACCTTCAAGTTATCCAGTCTCCTATAATGACTTATCAGACCTACTTAAGTGAATATCATCTCCACGTATAGGTGACTTTAATGGCCATAATATAATCTGGGGCTCCCTGCTTACAGACACAATAGGCAAAATTTTGGAAAAAGTGATTTCGGATCTTCAAATAAATTTTCTTAATGATTGAACCCCAACTAGATTCAATATAAGCACCGGGGACTGTAATCGATATAAGCCTTTGCGATCCCACGCCTACTCTGGGAAGTCCTGAACTTTACCTACGGCAGTCACCACCACCCTATAATAATTAATTAAACTCTGTACCCATCATTATCCTGATTTTTTTCTGTCAAAATGGAAAATTGACTCTGCTACCTGGTCTGATTGTGCGAAACATATCCAAGTCGCTATGTCAAACTACAAACTATCCGAAAACATCGATCATTATCAAATTTTAACAATATCATTTTGAGCAGTGCTGTACTAATTATGGACAAGACAAAAAGAGCAAAAAAGAATCACGTTCTTGCACCTTCATGGAACCCATAATGTGAAGCGGCAATTCGAGCAAGCAAAGAAGCTTTGAATAAATATAAAAGATAAGACAAGAAAATAAGATATATTTTAAATACATAAAGCCAAGGCTCACCCAGTGTGGAGTAAGAAACATTTCGGGCCCTAATTATAAGCTAGTAATAACTAGCCTAAAATTCAGCAACACAGTCACAACCTCTGCAAGTGAAATGGCTGACATATAAGCCAAGATTTGTAAGACAATGTCCTCGCACGAAAACTACAACATGACATTCTTCGAAAATAAATTAGCTGCAGAAAACTCAAATCTGTCACTGGACATGAACATTTAAACATGGGTTTCACAAAGCCCGAATTGGAAAACGCCCTTAATAATTTAAATAATTCCAGTCTCGAACCAGATGATATCCCAGTCATATTTTTAAAACATCTTCACGTTATTGCAAAAACAACTCTCCTCTAATTAATTAACTGCGTATGGAAATATCAGTTTCCTTCAATCTGGTCAAAATCCATCGTCCTCCAACACCAAAAATCCCGCCTAGAACCTTCCTCCTACCGACCTTTTAAACGTGGCTCAGCAAACTAATGGAAATGGTCAATGGTAGACTTATGTAAAAGTCAAACCATTCAATATCTGAACAAAACGGTTTCAGACAAAATCGTTCAGGGATTTAGAAAGACTCTTGAAGCTCTATCGATACACAAACCTGTATTGCCATATTCTTCGATCTTTTAATACTTGCTGGAAACCCAATATCCTAAAACAACTGTACATGTGCAATATTCGAGGCAGTTGTTTGAAATTCATCAGTAATTTTATGAAGAACCGATATTTTCGAGTAAGAGTTCATAGCTTTTACTCTCCAAATCAGGTAGAACATAATGGCACATCGCAAGGATCCATACTCAGCCTCACATTATTCTTAGTGGCTATAAACAATATCATCAAAGAACTACCGAGACGCTTGAAAGCACGCGTATATGCAGATGATTCATTGTATAACTTAAAGGAAAAAATACCATTCTCATGTCAATTGCAAAACTTTCTAACGTAACTCGAATAATAGTCAAACAAAAGCTCCAGATGCTTATCCAACATTCCAATTATATTCATTTAAATCATCGGTAAAATTTCTCGGAATGTGGTTTGATGAATAACTTACCTGGCAGGAACATATCAAACAAACGGCCTTTTCTTGTAACAATCGGCTAAACTTAATGCAGACATTGCACAATAAGTGCTGGGTATCTGATTACAGTACACTACTTGCCATTTAGAAAGCATTAATCAGATCAAAAATCGTCTATGGTTCCATTGAATATGCCTCCACTCCGGTGGTTGTACCGAAATTTATATCTAGATTTATAGGACCCTTTGTACTGGCTACCGTAAGCTCAAATCAATAGGATTCATCTGTGAGATGCCCTGAACAATATTTAATCATAAAATTGGTAACTTGCATTAACTCCGGAGGCTATATCGTACTAAAAAACCGGAATTTCTCTAAATATGAGCAAAAATGTGGTATATCTGGATTTATAGGAGCCGTTGTAGTCGCTTTGGTGAGGTCAAAATCAATAGGGTTCATCTGTGAGATGCCCTGAACAATATCCTATCATAAAATTGGTTCCTTGTGTACACTTCGTACGCTGTATCGTGATAAACCCCGAAATTTCTCTAAAAATGACCGAAAATGTGGTACTTCAAGTACCATAGCACATGTTGTACTGGCTCTGGTGAGCTGAAAATCAATAAGGTTCATCTGTGATATATCTTGAACAATTGTGACTTGTTTCACTCTGGAGGCTGTATCGTGCTAACAAAACATGTTACAAAGAGTGGCCGACGAAAACGACGAGGATTTACACACAGTATTTTTTTTCTAAAAACCCTTTTTTCGTGTTTTCCTCGCTGAAAAATGAATAAATATCTCAAAAAATTTTTTTGGGGTAAACCAATGCTTTTCTCACATATTAGATAAGGTTGGGCCGAAGCGTAAAATGTCACGGAGGAAACTTATAGTACAAATAAACGGCATTAAAGATTAAAACTGACTTTTCCGTACTTATACACTCCAGAGGCTGTATTGTGCTAACAAACCGAAATTTCTCCAAAAATGTAGAATATCTGAATATTTGGGACCCATTGTACTGGCTTTGGTGAGCTAGAAATCAATATGGTTAATCTGTGAGACGCACTGAACAATATCCAATCATAAAATTGGTCACTTGTACAGTTGCGGCCAGAAAAATGGGACAGTTGCTGTTGCCTAGTGTGACTGTCACTTCTCCGTTTCGAGGAAAAATGTGATAGTTTTGTCGTATATTCAAATGATAATAACACTAAAATATAAATAATATGCTTTTTCATTATTAAATATCAAAGGCCACTAAATAATTTTTAATTTTCAATAAAAAAACAACAATTAATATTTAGTAATCCCGCCATTATGCTCTATAACTTCTCTTAATCTACTGGTCATCGATCTATATAATGTGGAACAATATTCTTCAGTTATTTCCTCCCAAGAATTATTTATAACTACCAACAATCCTTCATGTTCTAAAGCAAACCCCATTCTTGATTCTCTGTGATTATTGTTTAATAATAGTTTCCTGGCTGCTGCGTGGCATATTAATTCAGACTGTGTTACTCTGCGACGGTTCGTACGACAGGATGCTGGAAAATGTGTTGCTGGAACAGCTTGAACTATTGTTTCAAATGAATTTGCTCATAAATTGTTAATTAAAGCAGCATCCTATTCAGCAGTTGACTTTCTCGGACATACTGAGCCTGGAGCTCTATTAATTCTTCCCTCATTTCGCCATCATCTTAAAATACTTGAAACTTAGTTCTTGCTTACATTGTAAAATTTCGCAGTTTGCCTCACTCACCACCCATCGTCTATTTTTGCGATTATTCCACCTTTCGTCACTGAATTTATATTACTTTCAAATTTGGAATTGTCTGACAGATGTCAAATCTTGAACTAATTTTTAATTTTCAATAAAAAACAACAATTAATATTTAGTAATCCCGCCATTATGACTTCTCTTAATCTACTGGTCATCGATCTATATAATGTGGAACAATATTCTCGAGTTATTTCCTCCCAAGCATTATTTATAACTTCCAACAAACCTTCAACGTTTCTTGGTCTTACGTTTACCTTTCGAATTTCTCTTACTAACATTGCACAAACATTTTCTAATGGATTCAAGTCTGGGCTTTTACTACACCAGTTAAGAACATTAATATTAGGTGCCCGAAACCATTCGGTCACTACACCAGAGTTATTCACTGCACAGTTATGTTGTTGGAAGATAAAACCATTGTTAGGGAAAATAATCTCAACAGAAGGAAGCATAACTTTTTAAAATTCTGATATATCCTTCACAATTAAATATTTAAATCTTTCGCCAATTTGCCATAGAACTCCAGGTCCCTGCGTAGATATCCACGTTCACATATTTACAGAAAAACGACCATTTTTATTTGTGAAATTGACATAATTCTCGTCAAACCGTGTATTCGATGGGCGATAGACACGAATATTGCCGAAATTGACTGTCTCGACCCTTACTTCGTGGAATATACTCATATTAGTGTTTTTAAATGAAACTCTCGGTCTCTAGTTAATTCCACAATATTATATTATGGAATTAACTAGAGACCGAGAGTTTCATTTAAAAACACTAATACGAATATTGCCGCTATTTGACGATTGGAAAACATTTTCATCCGTAAAAATAACATGATTCCAAAATTGTTCGTCATAAGCAATATGCTCTAAAGCAAACCTCATTCTTGCGTCTTTGTGACTATTGTTTAATAATAGTTTCCTTGCTACTGCATGGCATTTCAATTCAGACTGTGCTACTCTGCGACAGCTCGTACGACAAGATGCTGGAAAATTTGTTGCTGGAACAACTTGAAGTTAATCAAAGCAGCATCCTGTTCAGCAGTTGACTTTCTCGGACGTCCTGAGGCTGGAGTTCTATCAATTCTTCCCTCATGTCGCCATCTTCTTACAATACTTGAAACTGAGTTCTTGTTTATATTGTAAAATGCCGCAGTTTGCCTCACTGACCACACATCATCTATTTTTGCGATTACTGCAGGACCTCTATAATCCGAACCCCTCTGTAATCCGAACGTCCCACTCCTTTTTATTATTATGTACTCTACTTTATATTCACCGACTCGCCAATTTGTTACCGAATGTTGAGTAGGTATCATGCGCATTTGTTATTGCAACTAGTTCGCCATTTTGTGTTTGTAAATCATGGTTTCAACGTCAAAGAAAAGAAAACAAGTTACCCTGACTATTTCTCAGAAATGCGAGATTTTGGATTAACTTAAGGAAGGTATTTCTTTTAATTTTCTTGCGCAGAAATATGGTGTGGACAAATCTACCATTTTTGATATTAAGAAGAAGGAAGAGCAGATGCGATCTTATGTTGTGAGAACTGAAAAGGGTTCAGGTGCTCGAAAGACATTAAAAACTCCCGAAAATCCACAACTTGAAGATGCATTGTTTACGTGGTTTATAGAACAACGCAGAAAAAACTTTCCCTTGCCAGGGGATATTTTAATGGAATAGGCGAAATACTTCTAATGAAAAGCTTGGACGAGGAAAGCTTTCCACCAGTAAAGGCTGGTTAGAAAAATTTTAAAAGAGACACGGAATACGTCAACTCAAAATAACCAGCGAGAAAACGCCGCAAGGCCATTCCAGGACAAATTCATGGATATTATCAAAGAAAAAGATTTATCCGCAGATCAAATTTATAATGCAGACGAGTCTGGTCTATACTGGAAAACAATACCAGACAAAACGCTGGCATCTGACTTAGAAGCTAGAGCCCCAGGTTCTAAAGTTCCCAAAGAAAGAATACCATTCATGCCCTGTGCAAATGCTGTTGGGACGCAAAAACTGCCTTTGTTGATCATTGGCAAAGCACAAAAGCCACGTGCCTTTTCATCTTTACGAAAGCTACCAGTTCATTACATGGGGCAAAGGAATGCATGGGTAACGAGACCTATATTTCCAAAATGGCTTAAAGGATACTTTATTCCTGAAGTAAAAAAATTATTATTGACGAAAAATGTGCCCCTGAAAGCATTATTGCTTCTCGAAAATGCACCAGCACATCCGCTAGATGAAGACCTGCAATCCATTGATGAACATTTCACAGTCTTATACATGCCTCCTAATTGCACAACTCTCATCCAGCCAATGAACCAAAATGTTATTCGAAACATAAAGGTGAATTACAAGAAAAAACTTTTGCTGCATGTTTTTGCGCAACAGGAATTGGAATCGGAATGTAGTGTATCCGATGTCCTTAACAAGACCACTATGAAAGACGCTGTTTTCACATTGGCTGAAAGTTTGCATCATTTAAATAGGAAACTAATAAAAAAATCTAGGTCTCCCTTGTGGCCTTAATTAAACGTCGAAGAACGTACAGACGATGACTTTTAACCGAAGATGAGATCCATTTAGCTTCTTTCGCTAATAGAGGCTTTTCTGACGCTGAAATTAATGACTTCTTACTAAGCAATGATTACCTAAATGAAACTGAATCAGAGAATGAAGAAAGTTCTCACCAATACAATGGTAGAGAGAGTACCATCGCATCGGTAATTCATAATAAATTGCCGATGAGCAATAACTACAGTTTAGCTACCAGGTACACAAAGGGAATTAAAACAAAAAAAAACTACAAAAAACGGATAAAGAATCCAGAGTTTTGGAACAAAAATGATGCAGCAATTTGTGGGGAAAAGGGTAAGTTACATTTAAAGGAAATGCTTCTCCGAAAAAATGTTGTTCCGGATGCTTTGAGTGAAAAGTGCAGACTGAAATGCAGCACACAGTTTGATGAGGACACACGAAAATCAATATTTAACGACTTTTATAATCTTGATAGAAATTCCGAAAATGTCCTGTTATTCAGAAGAGTAACTGCTTTGTCTATAGCGCGTGTGCGTAAAAATGCTACTAAACATAAATCGTTTTCTTCTAAATATTCGACAGCTTTAAACAATGAACAAATTTTTCTTTTTAAAATTGCCTTTTGTTTCTTGGACCAAATTAGTCGCAAAAAGTTGACATTATTAAAAGTAAACTTAAAACCGGGAAAGCGGTACCACTTAGAGACGAATGAGTCAGACACATGAACTAGACCCCATAACATAGCCGATACCAATAAACCATATTAATAAATTCCCCACTGAGGAGTCGCATTATTCACGCAACAGCAATCCAAATAGGCGGTATCTGGCTCCTAATCTAAACCTGTCATTCATATATAGATTGTATACAGAAGAATCTACAGAACAGAAACTGCCAAAATAATTTTTAATAAAAAAGGCAAATTTTGCAAAAAATTTCTGCAATAAGTTTATTCTATCAGTTTCTCATCCAAAGAGTGATACCTGCAGTAAGATCGATTCTGGGAAATCTAATAGAGAACAGGAAGAAAACGTTCATCTAGGCCTTCACTTGATGTCTAAAGCTTTAAACGATAAAAATGTGTGTTATATAACTGTTGACCAGCAAACGATGCATTCAGTACATTCAAGGCATTTTATCTGAGACAACTCTGGTTCCACAATCTTGGTATAACTACACGTGATCACTACTGAAGGGCATCTATCTGTAATGCAGATATGGACTGAATATGTGGCCGGTAGAGGAAGTGTGATGTGGTGAATGTGCCCTGGAGCGCTGACACCAATTCCCCACAGGAATGGGTTCATGTCACTACCGTTGAGCCTCGTAGTCGGAACGGAATCAATAAAACGTCTTTATACAAAAATCATTGGTGGGTTTATTATAACTAAAACTTGTACTTACATTGAGCGGAATACGTTACACTTACTATCACATAACTATAAAATATTCGGAACTTAAATTCTACATAACGATGTTGAAATATATTAAGGATACGATGAGTAACACTAACCTACGTCGTAGTTATTTACTATTAGTACGACTACTACTTCTTTGCTGGTCAACGGCTTATAGTCTATGGAGATCAAGGTGACGTGATCTCAGTCAAGGTGACGTGATCTCAGTCAAGGTGACGTGATTTCAGTCAAGGTGGCGTGATTTCAGTCAAGGTGACGTGATTTCAGTCAAGGTGAATTCCATGGCTGAACGCTGATAAACTATAATTTGGATTGTATATACTTATCATCGCGCACTGTTTACAATACACTTAAAATAACATTTAATTTAAAATATTAATTGTCTTATGACCTTCAAGGTTTCAATTTCTACAATGCCTAAATTAATTATAGGGATTCACTACACCATCCTTCCCCAGTAGCGGGAAATTACCCTGGTTATTTTCCGCGTTTTAACGGCCTTACGCTACTGTGTTCACTTAATTGTCTAGTAAGTAGTGTTTATTTATTTTGAAAGAAAGAAAAAAATTTACAATTTCAGTTACGAATCAAATATACATAAATAATCACAGAAGCTCTAATAGGAAAGAACCTGAACTTGCGTGTGATGCATTTATGTGTGCAGCTATGTTCAATATATACATAAGTTCTAAAATCTAATATTTAAAATAAACGTAAAGTTTAATATTTATAATCTAAACCCTAAATCTAGAGTAGAAAAAATTACTGTAATATAGAGGTAAGTATCTTTCAGAGATTATTTACTATATTTCTAAATATGTGTCGCTCTTTACTAAGAATCCATTTCTTAATTTTTATTTTGAATATATGTAATTTTTTTATTTGTTTCAGAGAATGTGGAATTAAGTTGTATAGTTTTGCTCCTATGTAATCAAAGAATCGCCGTTTAATATTTTTTTTTGTCTTGTTTACACTACTTGTTTCCATTTATCAATACCTGTTATTTGTTTTATACATACATGTTTATAAGCTAACTATTGACTATTATACAAACAAAGGCTATTCTTATGTACAATTTGTGTTTCATTACAATTTTGAGATGTAATCTCACAGTTTACACCTATTATTTTGGTTATTTTAAACGGCCCCATCTACTGCGGGTCGAATTTCAGCCTTTCTGCCTTTTTAAGCAGGACTAAGTCCTCTATCTTAAATTGAGTTGTTGAAGCTTTCACTTTGCTTTTTTTCTCCCTATTTATCTTATTTTTTTGCAAAAATTCTCTAGATCGCTCGTGGGCGTATTGCAATTTGTATTTCAATTCGTTACTATACTCTTCAAAATTATAACATTGTTGTATTCCCTTATTTAAAAATTCGGCTATATTCCATTTCCCACCATATAATAGTTCAAATGGAGTATAACCATCATATGTACTGGGTGTTGTATTATAAGAATATGCAAACGTTCCGACCAATTCACACCAATTATCTTTAGCCTCATTTATAAAATTCCTAACATACTCGTTGAATGTTCTGTGTAATTTCTCATAGCTTCCAATTGATTGTTGACTATGATTTGGATTGTATATACTTATCATCGCGCACTGTTTACAATATACTTGAAATACCTTTTAATGTAAAATATTAATTGTCTTATGACCTTCAGGATTTCAATTTCTATAATGCCTAAATTAATTATAGGGATTCACTACAGTAGTACAGAATATGCTAATGAAATTTTGTGCATACTTGTGAAAATGTGAAAACAATAAATCATCTTATAGTATGATCGAACTCGTGTGCAGGTCAGAATAACACCTTACAGATGACTTGTTTATATAAGTTATTGATACTGAATGGTATTTTTGGTGTAATTTATCACAAACTCCCAGAAGTGAGGCACACTTATCTGAAATCCGACAGGGATTTTGGGCGAATTGAAAAACTTGTTCGTAAGGAAAGTACCGTATTTACACCCAACCAGTACAGATAAATTATTATTAGAGCATCTTGCACAAAAAAGTCGATAATTAACGATATGACGCAGTACTTCCGTGATGTTGTCAGTTTATTAAATAAAATGGTATTGGTAAACAAAAAGAAGAATTTAATTAACAAAAAAGTCTCCTATAGGTATGGCATAAAATGAACTCAGGTTGAAGAGTTTGGGTGCTATCTCTTTAATGAGTACACCCATTTAATAAAGTTTTATTATTTAAGAATCGCCCGCTAAAAAGTATTCTACCCCCCCCCCCTCACAGTGAGATTAAATTCCCTAGAAAAATCGCTAACATTCGTGAACAGTTGTCTTTCATTCCAGAGTAACATAGAGGCTGTTATGAAAATATTATTGGATTAGGTTGTGAAAATTCCAACCGAAAAAAACGTACCAAATGATTTTTCAACTTATTTTGTTTCTGTTCGAGTACCTTTTGTTACTTTAATTTTTTGTTTTGCACGTATGTATGTTTATTTCCACTGTTATCAAAGTACTTGACTCAATTTTGTTTTTAGTCAACCTATAGTCATACTCAATCGTGAATGGAATAATGGATTATGTACATTCAAATCACAAATTTTGCCAAAAAACACGAGAAAATTAAGATTTTATAAACGTCGAAAAGTACGTAATAAACCCTTCTTATTCTTACTATATCAAGGAACCACATTTAAAAATTATTTTTTATTAAAAAATGCCAATTGAGTAAGTTTTAACATAATTACTTTTTTAAATGAAACTAACTGTTTCTAGATAATTCCACAATATATTGAAAAAATGGTAATAATTCTAAAAAATGTGTTTCGATATTGCTATCATCGTCAGAATGACAGAAGTTACATTTGATTTGATGCCTACCTGATGTTTAATAATTATTTTTGGCTAGACCAAGAAGTGGCCTACTTTGTGATTGACTTAATATATATGACTAGAAAAAAGAAGAAGATATGATATTACTAATTTTAAAGCTTAGATATTATTAGCCCTGAGGGGATATCCTGGATATATTTTTCCCATTTAAGATCAGTATAACTGTGCAATGATATAGAAAACCAGGAAAACTATATCTGCTGATCTTTACAACTATTACTTAAGAAAACAGTTTAAAAGTGGCGAGCTCCCTAGATTTATCTGTTCAAGGAAATCCAGTTCTTGTCTCTTGTCACTAATATGTAATTTTTCTAGTTATGTGTTAGCTATCAATGAATGTTTGGTGTCAAGTAGATGTTTTACGTAGTGGGATATCTCTGGTTGTTTTAATCTGTATGCTCGTATGTGTCCACTGTATCTAATTTCAAAATTTCTAAGTGTTTGACCCAAATAGACAGCTTTACATTCTGGACATTTAAGTTTATATATACCAGACTTCTTTAATGGGGCTATTTTTGTTATTATGTTTAACAATTTTGTACTCACATTACTTTCTGTTCTAAAAGAAATTGTTGTATTTGTGGCTAAAGATATTATATTTTAAATATTATTAGAGAATTACCTGCATATGTGATAGTTTTGTAATTTTTTATTTCTTTTGTTTGTTTGGGAAATATGTAATGCCACTTTTTCCTCTTTTTTATTAAGTACATTATTTATTATATGTAATGGATAATCGTTGGATGTTGGTATTTGTGTAATTGTATTCATTTCTCTATCAAATTATATTTGTTCATCGGAACTAAAAATGTTCTATGTATCATTAAATGATGCTAATTTATGCACGGGATGATTGGAATTATATGGAATAGTCACATCAGTGCGTGTTGGTTTTCTGTAAATTGAATAATCAAGTACATTATCACTTCTTTGAATTTTTAAGTAAGTTACTAATACAGTTGAAAAATACATCTAACTGTCGTTCACTACCTATAAAACAAGTTAATATATCATCTACATATCTATACCAAAATAAGATATTTTTTGAAATGTTACATTCAGAGATTTTTCTTTCTAAACTGTCCATAAAAATGTTTGCCATGATTGGCGATATAGGACTTCCCATTGGTAAACCTTCATTTTGAATATATACCTTATTGTCAAAAGTGAAATAAGTCTGATTAATACATACATCAAATAAATTAAGTATACCTGATATTATTCCTGGATTAATGTTTTAGTCTTCTCGTAATTTTCTTACAAGTGTTAGAGATTCTTTAGGAGGAATTTTAGTGAACATATTGGTAACATCAAATCAAATGAGTTTAGGGAAGTTGACTGTTTTTAATTTTTTGATTAGTTCTATAGAATTTTTATGTTAGTATTTAGATATATATCCGTAATTATTAAGTATACTGTTAAGTTATTTTCCTAATATATTATTAGGATTATTAACATAAACTACACGTCTAATTGGTTTCGATATTATATGTAATTTAACGGTTCCATGTAATTGCGGAGACTGAGGATTTTATTTATGATGTACTTCTTTTCATAATGACTTAAAAGATAATTTGAATTATTAACAATTTCTCTTACATCATTAGAAAACTTTTTTGTTGGGTCTGCTCTAAGAATTAGTACATCGCTAGATTCTATAAAGTTATTTATTTTTGAATTATAATCTTCAGTTTTTAATATAACAGTGGTATTCCCTTTGTCAGATTTTGTAATTGTTAGGTTATTATTTTCTACTTTCTTTTTGATTGAATTTAAAACTGAAATGCCATTTTTGTTTGACGTTCAACCTTTGACGATTCAATATTTTTGATTAAATTGGCAATTTTTTATTTCTCATAAAGAAAATTATTTGAATTAAATTTTAAAGATATTTCTGTTTCTGTAGCTAATATTTGTTTAATATTATTCATAAATTTTGGTGGCATGCTGTACTTTAAACCTTTATTTAAAAATTCTATTTCACTATTTGTAAAATTAGTGTCTGAAAGGTTTTCAAATCGTGGTGCAATGTGTGTTGGTATGTAAGTTCTTACAGTTTCATGATGCTTAGAGTATGAGCAAATATAATTTTGATAGAGAAATTAATATAATTGAACAAATAGCAATATCCCACGGTTCTCCATTACATATAATAATAAATTACTTAATAAAAAAGAGGAAAAACAAGCATTGCCACTAATGTTTCTTAAACAATTAAAAGAAAAAAAATTAGAAAACCATGACATATACAGGTAATATAACAATTTCTATTAAAATAGAAAGTAATGTGAGTACAGAATTGTTAAATGGAAAAACAAAAATATCCCCATTAAAGAAGTCTGGTATATACAAACTTAAATGTCCAGAATGTAATGCTCTCTGTTTGGGTCAAACCCTTAGAAATTTTGATATTAGATGCAGTGAATACTCACAAGCATACAGATTAAAACAACCAGAGAAATCCCACTACGCAAAACATCTACTTGACACCAAACATTAAACATTAAATGGAAAATATATATCCAGGCTATCCCCACAGCGCTAATCATATTTAAGCTTTAATATTTGTAATATCATATCTTCTTCTTTTTTCTATTCATATATTGTTCAAGATTAGAAAATCTTGAATTCTATTGTTTACGATGCTTTTAAAAATATGTAAGATATTTGTATGTTACTTCTTTTCGTCATTGTATATATTTAAGGCGTAAATTCATTTCAGTTGCTAGCGCTGTAAAAATGTGTTAAAGAATTGATAGATATTTTGTATTGTTGTAAATTCAAAGGGTAGTTACACTTTATTCGCAGCTTTTGTTAAATACTTTTAAAATATCACGTTTCGCAATAATAATTGTAAATAGTTTTGTTGTAGCATTGAATAACACATTTTGAAAGTCGTGATAGACATATTGTCGCATTGTGTTTGAAATCCTATAGTTAAAAATTTGGGAAAATGTCACATTTCACACTATTATCTATTGTATTGCAAAACCCTAAAGCAAAACTATAATTGTAACTTATTGTCACTTTGTGCGTGAATTTTTATGGTCGATGGTCGGAAGCATATAATAAACGTTTGAATAACCTTTCTGAGTAAAAAGGTTACAATAGTACTGTCTTGCTATTGGAGTATTCAATAGAAATAGAAATATCTATTGAAGGCGTCCATTGTTGATTCTTGTCGATGAACCCGACGAGTCAAATGATACTGGCCAATAGGAAATGTGTATTTCCTTTCGGTCAACACAATCTACGTGTAAACACACCCCTTGCAGATTTCTATTTAACACGTCTTACAACGTGAAGAAATCAGTTTTTAATACTCATCGAAGCGAGTTCAACACTACAAAAATAAATCAGTTTTTATACTCATCGAAGCGAGTTCAACACTCAATAACGAAGTTAGTTTTTAATACTCATCGAAGCGAGTTCAACACTCAATAACGAAATCAGTTCAATACTCAAGCTTGTTCATAGCTCAGTTCAACACTCAATCGAGTTCATCGAGTCGTCATTACATATCGAAGTAACTTCACTCAAAGTCAAACAATCAGAGACACTAAGTCTAACACCGAGTTACTTAGTTTCTGTACGAGCCAAGTGAATATTCATCAAATCGAAACATAAAGTGTCTTCCGATCTGAAACCACCGAAGTTCAACATCCATAGCTTTGTACCATTCTTGTAAATTTGTACATCATACATTATTAATTTCGACATTAATGTTGACAAATTAAGATTATTTATCCAGTTGAATGTCTAAGTCAGTCGACGAAGTTAAACTTGAAATATAATCAAAAACATATATATTAAGTCAATCACAAGGTCTAGTCAAAAATAAATATTAAACATCACTAAGGCATCACATGAAATGTAACTTCATTCATTCTGGCGAAACAATTTTTTTAGAAAGTTTACCATTTTTTCAATATATTGTGGAATTATCTAGAAACAGTCAGTTTCATTTAAAAAAGTAATATGAGTAGATTCCACAAAGTAAGGGTCGAAACAGTAAATTTGATGAAAACATAATTTATTCAGAAATAAGTTTTTGTAACATCGCTCCTTCACCACAATTGCCACTTCAATTATGATACGTAGGACAATCATCACAATAATTGGATAATAAATTAAAAAGTTATCAATACGGTAAATAGCTTGATTTTCAGAACTTTCGTGTCTTTTGTTAATATTTTGCTGCATACTAGTATTTTGAGCGGTGGTAGTCACCGTTACTGTTTCCTGGAGGGTAGTACGAATGGAACCAATGATTTTTCTATGATGTTCTTCATCTAACTGAAGGTACGGTTTTAATGACGATGAGTTGCTATGTCCCGTAATTGTCACAAGTTTTTGTTCACCTATACCACTCCTGGACAATTCAGTTATGGCGGCAGCTCGATTAGAATGGTTCGTAATTTTCACCTGCTTGATATCAAGTCCAATATTTTTCGCCGAAGATTTGGTCCATTTAGATATTTAGTTGATCCCAATAGGAGAATTCTTATACCATCCTTTCGAATTTGTTTTTTGCCAGAAAGAATTTGGAGTTAAAAAAACTTTTCACATGTGATATGGTTTCTCCTTCTTCCCATAATTTGTTTAAACAATCTTACTGGACATACACAATCTTCTGCAGTGTTTGCTACCAACTATTTACTGTCTGTCAACTTCTGATTTCCCCCCTGTGCTGTCTTCGTAAGCACTGGGTTATATTCAACTCTTCCGGTCTCTCTTCCAATGTTGTCTGTCTCGATTTTAAAATAGAATACCTTACAATTTGCTGCTTCTCCACCTCTCCAAGCCAATTCATACGCAGCAATGTGATAAAATTTTCTTTGGAGGCCTACAGGTTCTTCTGTGAGAGTATTAGAACTCACCTTCCTTTTTTCTGGGATTGCTTGTAAAATTTTGCGTTTTGTGTCGCGTGCATTTCTCGCTTTCTTAAACTGTATATCCGTGAACGGATTAAAAATTCTTTTATAATATTTAAAGTACTTCTCTTGTAACATTTTTGCTGAAGTGTTCCAAATCATCTTGACTGCACTCTCTTTATAATCTTCTCCATTGTTCGTCTTCATGTTGAATGCCCAGTCACATAAAATAGAAGCTAACTCTTCAGTGGAAGTTTCTGCATATTTCTGCATATTTTTTTCCAAACAAAACATCGCAAATTGTCGCCAAATTGATGTAGTTGAATTCACAGTATTGCGAGGCACATTATCATTGATGGCTTTTTCAATTTCTCCACTCGAAGACTCTCCATATCGCGACATTTCCACACATGAAAACTTTTCTGACAATGCAAGTTTGAGAAAAATTGACATAATGTCATCAAAAATTTGTTTACAATGCTGGTTTGTCATGCTTTCAAAAGTTAGGTAGCGTTATTGTCGCTGGAAAAGTTAGGGCAAACTTTTTTCGCTGTTATAATGACAAAATCATGCGGCTTCTGGGATTTTTTATACATGAATTAAATTGTCTATAAAAAATCATGCCCGAACCACCGTATTCACCAAACTTAACCACCTCCTAGTTTTTGTATTACCAACTGAAAAACCTATGAAAGGACACTGTTTTGCCATTATTAAGGAAATATAGTGTGGTATGAATAAAAACTGAGTTTAAACTCCGAGTGTATACTCTTGAGCATGAGCATGAAGTCTGAGCTTATACTCCATTTCGTAAGAACAAAAAAGACTTCGGTTTGATGAGTACATACTCCTAGTACTTAAAGTAGATATCTCTCCATCATTTTATTTCTCAAACTTGTCTAATTAGGTTTTTTTTATTCCGATTTACTTTAAGGAAGATTGAGAATGGTTAATGCCATAGCAGATCGCTTTCGTTGTCCACTTTGTCTAATACTAGCAACCTCCTCTTAAGCCGGATACTGAACTGGAATATCTTGTAATGGGGGCCCCAGTCCTCCAGTTAAACGCTTAAATACATTGTTAGGTTTTGTAATATAAAACAACATATGATTAGTCTAGGGACGTTCTTTAAGGACACTCGTACTTTATATTGAAGCATGGGAAATCGTTGTTTTAGTTAAACAATGCACCTTTCACTTATTACACGCTCGTTCGTTAATAAATTATAAGCATGCTCTTGTCGTGTGTTAGGGTTTCTAAAAGGCCTTATTAACCATGGTGCTATGCCATATCCATCATTCCTAAAAGTACTGCGTTTGATCTTCCCTTACGATACAAAATATTCCCGAGTTTTTTCATATTCTGGAATCATCGACAGCTCCTGGCAATGATGCGTACACGCCTGTAAGCGATTGATCTCAATTGCATGTGGGCTTCTACATTACTGTTGAAATACCCCTTACGATTCACATACAGTTGAATTATTGGATCTTTACCCGTGCGTCATTAATATCTGATAACATTACCGACATAATTATTAAGTGGCATCTCTTACTATTAATAGTGAAGAACATAACAAAATAATTTGACATTTGTCGGTTATGTTATCAGATATTAATGACGCACGGGTAAAGATCCAATAATTTAACTGTACTCGTCACTATGAATAGGTGTTTTTTATATTTTTGTATGTGCAATCGACTACGCCTACCGCACATGGAAAATTATATTTTGCTTACGTTTCTTTCGCCTCTTGTTATATCCGCAGTACTGCGGAGAAATTTTATCCACTGTTCACTTTGCTGAATTATCTTATTAGTCACTCATTACACAATTTTGGACACCGAAGTTAGGTTAATACCAATATCTTCGCCTAATCCTGCCTGAAATCCCGGGTAACCCACATATCTTAAAAATATTTTAATTTTATCTGTGTTGCATATATCACAACATCTTCTTCCTCCAGAACTTTCACCCAAAAAATGATTTGATAACCACATTTTCTTAACTAAAACGGTACAATGTTTTAAAGTCCCAATCACCTGTATTTCTTCTAGCTTTGTAAAATTTTACCAAGTTAAGATTGAAGAACTCAGCCATAACTCTGCCTTCTGACCAAAGTTGGGTGTACTGCATAGCTGACTCCAAAGATATGGAATAGATTCTTCTCTCGAACAGCATAAACAATTTTTTATTCATACCAAAATTGAGAATTTACTCACACCAAATTATAGATAAGAGTACCTGCGCAAGCGAAATATTTATTCATACAACGTGGAGTATTTACTCCAGGCCTTGGAGTATAAAGTGAATGCTCATTTTTATTCATACCACCAAAAGTCTGCATCTAACATTAGAAATGCTTCGAATATTGCTGAAACAAGAGTTATAGGAGGATTACTTTGGAGAGGACAAAATATATATCGTTGGGTCGGTCAATAGATATTAAAAAAAAATAAGTAAGCTATTTTTGAACACAATATGCAAATTAAAAGCAAAGTAAAAACGTATGTATTATAAGGTAGGTTCAAGGTATTTAGTGATAGGTTTGTATGACACACCCTGTATTCACCCAAACTATTCGCTCAAATAGGCAACAGAAATCTAGACTATTAAAATATGTCTATCTAGCAAACAACTAACGGGATTTCCAGTTTTTTATTAAGAACCAGATATTTTCCACTCTTTCCCGTTAGTTGAATTCAGCTCATATTTGAAAGATCCACGGTTTTCCCTACTATCAGTGTTATTTTTAAATTATAGTTGTATAATTATATCGTGATAAATATAATGGATATAAACATTTGCTATGGTGATGCTGACGTATTTATTCTTACATATTAAAATTATGAAACCAGTTTCTGAAAAAAAAAACAATACCTAGCTCGGTAAAAATGACGTATAACAAATTGTTGTAGTATTAGTCTGGCTGAAAAAAGGGGATTCTAACACTTTCAATAATAATAGGAAAACGCATAGTTGCATAGAAAAAAAATATCCGGGTATCGGATATATTATAAAAGAAAAAAATATTTTTTCCAAACTATGAAATCAAACATTAGGTAGGTACTAATTACTAATATTATTTCTTTTGTGACGAACATATCGGACGGGGAACATATTATTTTAAAACAAAGATCAAATATGCATTTCGTTTGAACAAATACTGATTTAAATCAAAGACACTTTTGTCAATAAGAAAGTATTTAGATAATAAACTTTTTTGTGATTTAAATATTTTTAGAAATTATTCAACACACGTTTAATGTATTCAAATCGCTAAAAAATGTACAAACTTTTTTATTGATCTAAATCACTTATATAGATTTAAATCGTGTAATAATTTAAATCATCTAGTAAATCGTTTTGTGAAATGATTTAAATTTAATAAAACAATGATTAGTTTGATGATCTTGCTCTGAACTCTTAACATAATTCATCAATAATAATTATTACTGCTACTATTTCTTATTGTTATTATTTATTAGTCCAAAAACCTCTTGACCAGGTAAAATTATGTGACACAAGTACTATATCTACTTATAATCTTTTTAAAATAATGGCAAGCTATGGCTATATATTCACACTCTATTCCTTATTAATTTGAAGGTTTCAAATAATTGATGTACTTGCGTTCGGCCCAGTGTAAATAATGTTAGTGTTCTTCCCAGTTTCATTTTAATGCATTTTGTTTTTCAGCCATTAGAATGAAAAAAGCTTTTTGTTTGCTTTGTAGTTCTGACAACTCAAGCGAAACAGAGACTATTCTCTATATTGCGTTTCTATAGTATAATTCAAATGGGCTCCTTTCTTTCTAATGTTTTTTAATATTATAAATAGGACGGGCCGTTTCTCTGTTATGTGCTTTCATAGTGTAATTCGGATGGGATCCTTACTTTTTTATGTGTTTAGATAGTACCTATAAGTCATTTGTATTGTATTATGGAAGAATTGATTGAATTAAGCATTTTCTATACATTGTAATCATATATATTTTTGGTAGTATGAACTGAATGGATCCTAATTTGCATGTCCGTCTAGAATATACACAGAAATTTTAATGATTTTTGGTACAATTTGAAGAAAAAAAAGTCATCTTCAAAATAACACTAACAGTATTTAAACCGGGCTGAACCGCTGAACGCAAGTACATCAATTATTTGTATAAGCATGTGACGCGTTTTCCTCCCCACAAGAGAGGCGAAGACTGCGCGCTGCACTGCGCGTGGAACGCCTCGGAAACGTCACTCCTGACACCTTTGAAACCTTACACTTTCTCGGGCGCCAGATTTTTAACGTGGTTGTCTCCACGGCCCCTCGACTTCCTCGTCGAGAGTTCCAGGTAGCCTCAGATGGAGGTACGGTAAATTCCAGGGGTCTATTGTCGTCAAAATTCGGGATATTCCTAAATATATAAAACAAATGTTCTCGCTAGTCCTGAAATAACTGTTATTATCCTGATCCACACTACGGAGAAGCTAAAATTCGTGCTGCCAAACAACTACGCTACCATAAGGAAATACTAGTCTATAATAGGTCAATAAAACACAACACCGGTTTATTTCAGTTTTATTACATTAATACCTTCTAAGTTGTTATATACATACAAAAGAAACAATACTCAAAAGCACATATGTATTATTAGCGACGAAGCGGGCAGGACATAAGCGAGAGTGGTTTGTACTTATAAAATAGCGTTCATGCAAATAAAAGAAGCGGTAAAAAAGGCAAGCAAAACTATGTTAAGCTTGGTGGTCTTTTCATTCATGTATTTGATAGACCCTTATGTAACGAACGGGTCCGGTGCTACTAAAAAAAAACTATCCAATCGGGAAAACAATACTATAGATCGGGGACTCTATATCTACTCGTCAGACATTTCCCTAAGCTTTTAACAAAATCAAGAAGGGTATCAAAAGGGCGGATCTAATATCACGAAATCCCACTAAAAGAAAATTCGGGGAAGGTAATGAAAACGGAAGGCAATTCTAGAGTTAACCAGATTTAAATATAAACCAAATTTGCGTTAAAGAACGGGCGACTATCAACCAAATTCAAAGAAATGAAACTCGGAAAAGTATTGCAATTGGGAACTCAAGATTTAAAATATCCGGGAGCCCTAGCTTGGGTATGCCTGGCGCAGACGGATATTTCAATCAGGAATTTTTCCTTGCAAAATAGAAGAATAAAATATTCGAAACGGGACTAATATAAGCCAAATTCGTGTCAAAACACGGGGCGAATATCAACTAAATTCACACAAAAGGAGACTCGGAAAAAGTATTGCAGTTGGGAACTCAAGATTTAAAATATCCGGGAGCCCTAGCTTGGGTATGCCTGGCGCAGACGGATATTTCAATCAGGAATTTTCCTTGCAAAATAGAAGAATAAAATATTCGAAACGGAACTAATATAAGCCAAATTCGTGTCAAAACACGGGGCGAATATCAACTAAATTCACCAAAAAGGAGACTCGGAAAAAGTATTGCAGTTGGAACTCAAGATTTAAAATATCCGGGAGCCCTAGCTTGGGTATGCCTGGCGCAGACGGATATTTCAATCAGGAATTTTCCTTGCAGGATAGAAGAATAAAATATTCGAAACGGGACTAATATAAACCAAATTCGTGTTAAAACACGGGGCGGATATCAACTAAATTCACAAAAGGAGACTCGGAAAAAGTATTGCAATTGGGAACTCAAGATTTAAAATATCCGGGAGCCCTAGCTTGGGTATGCCTGGCGCAGACGGATATTTCAATCAGGAATTTTCCTTGCAAAATAGAAGAATAAAATATTCGAAACGGGACTAATATAAACCAAATTCGTGTTAAAACACGGGGCGGATATCAACTAAATTCACAAAAGGAGACTCGGAAGAAGTATTGCAATTGGGAACTCAAGATTTAAAATATCCGGGAGCCCTAGCTTGGGTATGCCTGGCGCAGACGGATATTTCAATCAGGAATTTTCCTTGCAAAATAGAAGAATAATATATTCGAAACGGGACTAATATAACCCAAATTCGTGTTGAAACACGGGGCGGATATCAACTAAATTCACCAAAAAGGAGACTCGGAAAAAGTATTGCAGTTGGGAACTCAAGATTTAAAATATCCGGGAGCCCTAGCTTGGGTATGCCTGGCGCAGACGGATATTTCAATCAGGAATTTTCCTTGCAAAATAGAAGAATAAAATATTCGAAACGGGACTAATATAAACCAAATTCGTGTTAAAACACGGGGCGGATATCAACTAAATTCACAAAAAGGAGACTCGGAAAAAGTATTGCAGTTGGGAACTCAAGATTTAAAATATCCGGGAGCCCTAGCTTGGGTATGCCTGGCGCAGACGGATATTTCAATCAGGAATTTTCTTTGCAAAATAAAAGAATAAAATATTCGAAACGGGACTAATATAGCCCAAATTCGTGTTGAAACACGGGGCGGATATCAACTAAATTCACCAAAAAGGAGACTCGGAAAAAGTATTGCAGTTGGGAACTCAAGATTTAAAATATCCGGGAGCCCTAGCTTGGGTAT
Source organism: Galeruca laticollis (assembly GCA_963921935.1). Classification (NCBI taxonomy): domain Eukaryota; kingdom Metazoa; phylum Arthropoda; class Insecta; order Coleoptera; family Chrysomelidae; genus Galeruca; species Galeruca laticollis. The sequence continues at coordinate 97,589,135 of OY998180.1, read as the reverse complement.
GCCTGGCGCAGACGGATATTTCAATCAGGAATTTTCCTTGCAAAATAGAAGTATAAGATATTCGAAACGGGACTAATATAAACCAAATTCGTGTTAAAACACGGGGCGGATATCAACTAAATTCACAAAAAGGAGACTCGGAAAAAGTATTGCAGTTGGGAACTCAAGATTTAAAATATCCGGGAGCCCTAGCTTGGGTATGCCTGGCGCAGACGGATATTTCAATCAGGAATTTTCTTTGCAAAATAGAAGAAAAAATATTCGAAACGGGACTAATATAACCCAAATTCGTGTGAAAACACGGGGCGGATATCAACTAAATTCACCAAAAAGGAGACTCGGAAAAAGTATTGCAGTTGGGAACTCAAGATTTAAAATATCCGGGAGCCCTAGCTTGGGTATGCCTGGCGCAGACGGATATTTCAATCAGGAATTTTCCTTGCAAAATAGAAGAATAAAATATTCGAAACGGGACTAATATAAACCAAATTCGTGTTAAAACACGGGGCGGATATCAACTAAATTCACCAAAAAGGAGACTCGGAAAAAGTATTGCAGTTGGGAACTCAAGATTTAAAATATCCGGGAGCCCTAGCTTGGGTATGCCTGGCGCAGACGGATATTTCAATCAGGAATTTTCCTTGCAAAATAGAAGAATAATATACTAATATTAAGAAAACTACGAAAAAGGAAAATCGGAAAAAGTATTAAATCAGATACGATATATAAATGGTTTACCACACTCTAATGTACTAGATATATCAACGTATTTTAAAATGAAAGTCAACTATCTAAATGTTTTAAATTATCATTGAAAAGACCACATATTTACGGAATTATTATTGTTTAAAGTTCTTACCTTCACAGTAATAAGTTATCACTGAAATTTTTTTTTCCCAACGGAAAAAAAACTCAAAAGTAAATCGGCAAAAGAAAAGTTAAAATAATTTACAGCGGAAGATGAATAAGTTACACTTCTGGCTCGGTCGGCTGGCACTTCGATACCCTCTATATTTTTAAAAATAATATCAGCCGTCTAACCTCACGGTTCCACCTCCCTCTCGACCTGCGCGCTTCTATCCATATCTACCTTGTTGCAGTGGGGCGACCAGTACCGTCAAATGTTGAATTTTAAAATTGAAGTAAATACTTTACTCCCGAAAAAAAATTGATCCCTCCATCGCAACTAGGAAGAAAATAAAAATATCGGAATTTGGATAAATATTAACCTATTATAACATTTGGTTCTACCCCGAAACCAGGGGATAAAATAAAATAAAATGTTCACGAAGATTTACAATACTTTACCCTAATTATAAGTCAATATACAAATGATTAGATACATAAAATATTAAATGAATTATAAATAAAGAAACGAATATGTGACGGGTAATACATAATATCAATTAAATATATACAATGAAATAATTTAAATTAAATATATATTCGGTGACATAAACCATCAAATGAAAGTATAACAAAGAAACGAATATGCAATGAGTGATACATAATGAAAATGAATATATACTCGGTGACATAAACTATCAAATAATTTAACTCAAATATATACTCGGTGACATAAACCATCAAATGAAAATATAACAAAGAAACGAATACGTGACGGGTGATATGGAATATAAAAGAATTATACTCAGCGGCAGAAAATACAAAATGAAAATACACTCAGTTACACAAAATAACCTTGTAGTAACGAAAACTTCGTTACATCCCCCCCTTACTTCGGTAAAAAAAAATTAAAGGACGCGAGCATCGCTCGCGTGCTTTAAAATTTTTTTTCTTAAACCTCCTATCTCAACTACAATTTACTTAACTCTATTACAGTCTTCTTTCCATAGTCCAAACTTGTCTTCTATGGTGCTACCTACTAAGGTCTGGTCTTTTGAGTCTGTAGCCTCTGCTACGGATGCTGAAGCAAGGCCTAAATCCTCGGGCTCTGGTGTATCGGCGCAGACGGGAACATCTCTCCTGTAGGCGGAATTAATCATTCAACGGTTTTAAATCCTTAATGTGGATTCGGTTATGTCGCTTGCCGGTTTCGTCTCTTAAGTCATACACTACCGGGGAGACGACTCGGACCACTTCGTAGGGCCCAGAGTATTTTGGAGCTAATTTCGCGGCGACATGATCAACGGCTGAAGACAAAGTATACTCTCTTTTCATAACCTTTTCCCCCAGCTTGCATTTCCAGTCACGACGGCGTAGATTATAATAATGGCTTTGACTGGTAAATGCTCTGGACAGATTTAAACGGACGAGGTCAAAACACTCTTGCAATTGATCCAGTCTCGTGCGGTGCGGTATTGTATCTTCCTCCTTAGGATTTTCGGTTACGGTATCTTCTTTCGTAGTGCTCTCCGGGTTGTCTTCAGTTTCCCTCCTAAGGGATTTCGGAATGTAGGGGTCTCGTCCAAAATTCAAAAAGGCCGGCGAAAACCCAGTCGAATCGTGTTTGGAGTTGTTCATCGCAAACTTCAAGTCGGCTAGTCTGATATCCCAATCTCGGTGATCTTGCTCGCAATATTGCGCAATCATCGTCTTCAATGTGCGATTGGCTCTCTCTACCGGGTTAGCTTGCGGCGTGTACGGGGGTGTGAAGCGGTGTCGGATTCCTAATTCTTTCAACATATTCTTAAACAACGTACTAGTATACTGGGATCCGTTATCGGTTAAAACGGTACGGGGACATCCAAATACGGTCAGTATCTCTTCGTGAAATGCGGTACCGATACTACTGGCAGTGGCACTCCTCAATGGTTTGCACTGTACCCACTTGGTAAATCGGTCCTGGAAAATTACAATATAGCAGTTCCCCTTCTTGCTCCTCGGCAATGGTCCAATGATATCGAAACTAACAGTGTCCCAAGGTCGTTGATTTGGAGATGGCTGCATTTTTCCAGGAGGCTTTTGTTGGGATGGTTTGTACTTCTGGCATTGTGAACATTTGCGAACGTACTTGGTGATGTCTCGGAACATTCCCGGCCAATAGTAAGATCTGGCTATACGAGTAATGGTCTTGGCGATTCCCAGATGTCCAGCATGAGGGGCATCATGGTTTTCTTCGAGAACTCGGGTTCGGTCGGATTTCGCTATGCATAGTTTCCATGGATCACTCATCTCTGGTTCTCTTAAGTCATTTATATCCCAAAAATGACGGTACAAACGGCCTTCTTTGATGCAGTAGTCAGGGAACTTTTCTGGATCCTTCAGGACTTCTTCCTTCTTGTTACGGTACCATGAACATTCGGCGGTTACCTCGGTCACACAAAGTATCGATGGTGGATTGGTTTCGGAGGTCACTGGAAGCGGATTTCTGGACAACGCGTCAGCCACGCGATTTAGAGCACCTTTACGGTACTGTATCTCGAAATCATATTGCGGCAGAAAAATACTCCATCGGGCTAAACGTCCGGACGGACTCACTATGGAATGCAGCCATCTAAGAGATTGATGATCGGTAACAACCGTGAAATGGTAGCCCTCTAAATAAGGACGCATCTTTTCAATTCCCCAAACAATGGCAAGACATTCTTTCTCAGTGACGGAGTAATTCTTCTCGGCAGGACTTAGCGTGCGACTTGCATATGCTACCACATGTTCCTGGCCACTCTTCTGTTGGGTAAGGGCTATTCCCAAACCATATTCGGAGGCGTCGGTCTGTAGGGTGATCGGTACGGAAAAATCAGGACAACTTAAAACAGGGGATTCTGACAGACATGTTTTAATCTCAGCAAAGGCAGCTTCTTGCTCTTCAGCCCACTTCCATCGCTGGGATTTGCGGAGTAATTTCGTTAACGGGGCCACCTTTTGTGAAAACGATGGCACGAATCTCCTATACCAGGATGCGACTCCCAAAAATCTTCGTAACTCTCGGATATTTCTCGGCGCTGCAAATTTAATTATGCTCTCGACTTTTTCTGGATCGGTACGGATTCCATCTCCAGTGACTACATGGCCTAAATATTTCATGGACGGTAAACAGAAGTGGCATTTCTCCGGATTCAGTTTCAACCGTGCTCCTCGTAATCGACGGAACACCTCAGACAGATTTTCCAAATGCTGTTCGAACGTTTCCCCTAGAACTATAATGTCATCCAGATAAGCAAAGGCGTATGGATCTTACTCTGGGCCTATTAGTCTGTCAACCAATCTCTGGAAAGTGGCAGGTGCGGAATGTAAACCAAATGGAAGGACCGTGAATTGGAACAATCCACGTCCCGGTACGGTAAACGCAGTAATGGGTTTGCTCTCCGGTGTTAATGGAACTTGCCAATACCCACTCTTCAAATCTAAACTGGAAATATATTTGGATTTTCGCAGTTTATCCAGTATAGCATTAATAAATGGAAGCGGGTAAGCGTCCTTCATCGTAACTTCGTTCACTTTGCGGAAGTCGATGCAGAAACGGTTCTTTCCATCTTTCTTCTCCACAATTACAATTGGAGAGCTCCAAGGACTGGTAGAAGGTTCTATCACTCCTTCATCTAACATCGCGTCTATCTCGGTATTGCACACTTCCTGCATCTTTGGATTTTGCGGTCGGTGTCTTTGTTTAATCGGACGGGACTGTAGCAGACGGATTTCATGCTCAATAAGCGTAGTCGGACCTCTAATCTTCTCGAACAGCGGAAGTTCCTGGATCAAAAATGTATTCAACTTTTCTTTTTGATTTTTCGTCAAATTGATTTCTTCACTCGGAATGATTGTTTCGAACGGGCATCCTATGTAGCCATAATTGGTGTTAGCTCCTAACTCCTCCGGAGATAACTTCAATCTTCCAGGTTTAATATCATCTTCATTTTCTCTAACCCTTATCAGAGACGACGAAAGGACTTCAGTATTAGATTGCTCCTTGTCAACCCCTAAACCACCCAGGGTGGACGCAGAGACATCGGAAATAGCTTGCTCCTTGCCAACCCCTAACAACACCGGGGAGAACGCAGAGACTTCAGAACCAGCTTGCTCTTGATCAACCCCTAACACCAGGGAAGACGCAGAGACTTTAGAAAAAGACTGCTCTTGGTCAACCCCTAAACCACCCAGGGAAGACGCAGAGACATCGGAAATAGCTTGCTCCTTGCCAACCCCTAACAACACCGGGGAAGACGCAGAGACTTCAGAAACAGACTGCTCCTTGCCAACCCCTAACACCAGGGAAGACGCAGAGACTTCAGAAACGGATTGCTCTTTGTCAACCCCTAACACCAGGGAAGACGCAGAGACTTCAGAAACAGACTGCTCCTTGTCAACCCCTAACACCAGGGAAGACGCAGAGACTTCAGAAACAGACTGCTCTTTGTCAACCCCTAACACCAGGGAAGACGCAGAGACTTCAGATACACGGTCTTCTGAGAGACACTTGTCGGTATTGTTCATACTTAGGGTCGGTTTAGCAGCATCGGATTCTTTAGTGAGTGGGCTCACTACTTCCAACATCTCAACAGGACTGGTTGATGGTGAGTGCATCACTAGTTTGTCTTCCATGTATATTTTCCCGCTTCCTAGCTCCAACCGGAAATTATACTTTTGAAGGACATCGTGTCCTAACACAATATCAGTTATCAGACCAGGGAAATGTTCGAATGGCCCTTCCATAATGACGTCATGGATGTTCAGTTTTAGCTTGTATGTGTCGGTGATAGGGACTAAAATTCCGTTAGCTAAACGGACTCTCGCAGCTTGACGGGCTATGGTTTGCTTTCTTTGGGAAAATGTCCTAGCTATCTGATCACCGATGTATGATTTAGCAGCTCCAGTATCCAATAGGGCTCTGAACTTGCGGTTTTCAATTTCAACGTCGATGTGCGGTCGGGAATCGGTCATTTCTTCTGGCGTTTCGGCATGAGAGGCAAATATCTGCGGAAGCTGTGTCGGCCTCTCCTCGGGACAGCTTCGGATTAGTTTTCCTGCCTCCTGCAGGAACAGTCTCGGGAAAATACTCCCTCCTTATGACAACGAGAACAGAATATCTTCTGAGGGTTCTGGCAATTGCTTCGGTAGTGTCCGGATTCACCGCAGCGGAAACAGGTTGGTGGGCGTGAAGACGAGCCAGACGGTCGTTGAGTATTATCACGTGTCGGACCGTGATGAGTATCGTTCGGTAACGGACGGCTGGTACCAGGGATGGCTTCTCTTACTGGATCGGACGGCGGATTGTGGGACTGTCCATATCTAGGGGTACTCACTGGCTGCGGACGGGCTGGTCCACGGTTCGGTCCACTGGGGTTGGGTGCGTTTTGGAGTTCCTTCCTCAGGAGCTCATATTCCCTCACCACTTGACAGAACGTAGGAAAGTCCTTGAAGTCTACTTTTCGGATCTGCAGCCGGTACTCGGGTAAAAGATTTCGGTACAGCCATGCTAGCTGTTGTTCGGAAGTTAGCTTCCCATGCCTCCTCATCAGGGTCTGTAGCTCGGTCATGTACGTTGCAGCGGATTCATTTCGTCTTTGAAGACGTCTTCCTATCTCGGCTTCCAAATCGACTTCATAGTTGATTGGATAAAAGAAAATTTTGAATTCAGCCTCGAATTCGTCCCAGGTTGTGAACCGACTTCGGTTGTTGCGGTACCAAGATGCGGGTTCATCTGATAATAATTCCGGTAACACCGGGAGCAAGTTGTCTTTCTGAACATTCTTTGCTGTGCAGATTTCTTCGATTCTTTCTATGAAAGCGGCAGGATCTCCTCGGTTACCAAAAGACACCTTCCAATCGTGTACATTTATCGGTTGGGTCGCCATATCGGTCGGATAATCCACAGGATCTCCTTGGTTTCTAGCGGGTGGTGGAGAAATATTTCTTCGATTCAAAAAGTTAATGAGCCTTCTTCGTTTGTCAGGAACGGTTCCAGCAGTCGATAAATTCCTCTTTTGTAGTTGGGCAGTAAGACCCTCGTTTTTCAGTAGATATACCCAATTTACGCGATGGTCTGTAGTTTCTTCTATGGAATTTACGACGGGTATTTGGGTCGATGCTGACGGAACGGGTAATGTTTCCTCTGCAACTTCACGTTCAAATGGTAAAGCAATGTCCAATTCCTCGGTACTTCCTCTTGACATCTACTTTTATCTCTTCTTTCTGTATCCCTCGTAGTCGCAACTTCTCGTCCCTCCTTCGCTTCTTTACAGCCACAGCATGGCAGAACGGCTCCCGCCTTCACAGCAACTAAGCTTCTTCTTCAACCTTCACAGCAACTGCTCCTCTTCTTCCACCTTCACAGCAACGAAGCCTCTTCCTCAACCTTCACAGCAACGAAGCCTCTTCCTCAACCTTCACAGCAACGAAGCCTCTTCATCAACCTTCACAGCAACGAAGCCTCTTCCTCAACCTTCACAGCAACGAAGCCTCTTCCTCAACCTTCACAGCAACGAAGCCTCTTCCTCAACCTTCACAGCAACGAAGCCTCTTCCTCAACCTTCACAGCAACGAAGCCTCTTCCTCAACCTTCACAGCAACGAAGCCTCTTCCTCAACCTTCACAGCAACGACAAGATAATTCGAAACGAGATATAAAATCCTTGTTTTAATAAACACTCAACAATAAGACGGAAAACAGTCAAAACAGTATATAACGGTACGGCGTGGAAACCAAATTATCACCGGACTCCTTCGATAATCTCAAGGTCCCTACACAAATCTTCACACTGAAACAATAAAATTCCTCAACCAAATACAACGGTTCCGGTTTTAACAAACAGCCAGTGTCCCTGCTAACTAGTGGATCAACAATACGGGAAAAGAATATTATTCAATAATCAAGAATACGCAAAACCTGAAAAATAATAAAACAGTTCGTATTCAACCAACAATACAAGATCCCTGCTTAATCAGCATCAAACAACAATTCAAGATCTCTGCTCAACCAATAAATCGGCAATACGGGAAAAAATATTATTTAATAATCAAAAGTACGGAAAACCTGAAAAAGAATAAAACAGTTCGTACTTAAACAACAATTTAAGGTCCTTGTTCACTCAATAAATCAGCAATACGGGAAAAAAAATATTCTTCACTAATCAAGAATACGGATAACCTGAAAAAAAAATAAAACAGTTCCTACTTAAACAACAAATTAAGGTCCTTGCTCAATCAATAAATCAGCAATACGGAAAAAAAATATTCTTCACTAATCAAGAATACGGATAACCTGAAAAAAAATAAAACAGTTCCTACTTAAACAATAAATTAAGGTCTCTATTCAATCAATAAATCGGCAGTACGGGAAAAAATATTATTTAATAATCAAGAATCCGGAAAACCTGAAAAAAATAAAACAGTTCGTACTTAGGCAACAATTTCAGGTCCTTGCTCAATCAATAAATCAGTAATACGGGAGAAAAATATTCTTTACTAATCAAGAATACGGAAAACCTAAAAAAAAAATTAAACAGTTCCTATTTAAACAACAAATTCGTGTCCCTGCTCGGGCGCCAAGATGTGACGCGTTTTCCTCCCCACAAGAGAGGCGAAGACTGCGCGCTGCACTGCGCGTGGAACGCCTCGGAAACGTCACTCCTGACACCTTTGAAACCTTACACTTTCTCGGGCGCCAGATTTTTAACGTGGTTGTCTCCACGGCCCCTCGACTTCCTCGTCGAGAGTTCCAGGTAGCCTCAGATGGAGGTACGGTAAATTCCAGGGGTCTATTGTCGTCAAAATTCGGGATATTCCTAAATATATAAAACAAATGTTCTCGCTAGTCCTGAAATAACTGTTATTATCCTGATCCACACTACGGAGAAGCTAAAATTCGTGCTGCCAAACAACTACGCTACCATAAGGAAATACTAGTCTATAATAGGTCAATAAAACACAACACCGGTTTATTTCAGTTTTATTACATTAATACCTTCTAAGTTGTTATATACATACAAAAGAAACAATACTCAAAAGCACATATGTATTATTAGCGACGAAGCGGGCAGGACATAAGCGAGAGTGGTTTGTACTTATAAAATAGCGTTCATGCAAATAAAAGAAGCGGTAAAAAAGGCAAGCAAAACTATGTTAAGCTTGGTGGTCTTTTCATTCATGTATTTGATAGACCCTTATGTAACGAACGGGTCCGGTGCTACTAAAAAAAAACTATCCAATCGGGAAAACAATACTATAGATCGGGGACTCTATATCTACTCGTCAGACATTTCCCTAAGCTTTTAACAAAATCAAGAAGGGTATCAAAAGGGCGGATCTAATATCACGAAATCCCACTAAAAGAAAATTCGGGGAAGGTAATGAAAACGGAAGGCAATTCTAGAGTTAACCAGATTTAAATATAAACCAAATTTGCGTTAAAGAACGGGCGACTATCAACCAAATTCAAAGAAATGAAACTCGGAAAAGTATTGCAATTGGGAACTCAAGATTTAAAATATCCGGGAGCCCTAGCTTGGGTATGCCTGGCGCAGACGGATATTTCAATCAGGAATTTTTCCTTGCAAAATAGAAGAATAAAATATTCGAAACGGGACTAATATAAGCCAAATTCGTGTCAAAACACGGGGCGAATATCAACTAAATTCACACAAAAGGAGACTCGGAAAAAGTATTGCAGTTGGGAACTCAAGATTTAAAATATCCGGGAGCCCTAGCTTGGGTATGCCTGGCGCAGACGGATATTTCAATCAGGAATTTTCCTTGCAAAATAGAAGAATAAAATATTCGAAACGGAACTAATATAAGCCAAATTCGTGTCAAAACACGGGGCGAATATCAACTAAATTCACCAAAAAGGAGACTCGGAAAAAGTATTGCAGTTGGAACTCAAGATTTAAAATATCCGGGAGCCCTAGCTTGGGTATGCCTGGCGCAGACGGATATTTCAATCAGGAATTTTCCTTGCAGGATAGAAGAATAAAATATTCGAAACGGGACTAATATAAACCAAATTCGTGTTAAAACACGGGGCGGATATCAACTAAATTCACAAAAGGAGACTCGGAAAAAGTATTGCAATTGGGAACTCAAGATTTAAAATATCCGGGAGCCCTAGCTTGGGTATGCCTGGCGCAGACGGATATTTCAATCAGGAATTTTCCTTGCAAAATAGAAGAATAAAATATTCGAAACGGGACTAATATAAACCAAATTCGTGTTAAAACACGGGGCGGATATCAACTAAATTCACAAAAGGAGACTCGGAAGAAGTATTGCAATTGGGAACTCAAGATTTAAAATATCCGGGAGCCCTAGCTTGGGTATGCCTGGCGCAGACGGATATTTCAATCAGGAATTTTCCTTGCAAAATAGAAGAATAATATATTCGAAACGGGACTAATATAACCCAAATTCGTGTTGAAACACGGGGCGGATATCAACTAAATTCACCAAAAAGGAGACTCGGAAAAAGTATTGCAGTTGGGAACTCAAGATTTAAAATATCCGGGAGCCCTAGCTTGGGTATGCCTGGCGCAGACGGATATTTCAATCAGGAATTTTCCTTGCAAAATAGAAGAATAAAATATTCGAAACGGGACTAATATAAACCAAATTCGTGTTAAAACACGGGGCGGATATCAACTAAATTCACAAAAAGGAGACTCGGAAAAAGTATTGCAGTTGGGAACTCAAGATTTAAAATATCCGGGAGCCCTAGCTTGGGTATGCCTGGCGCAGACGGATATTTCAATCAGGAATTTTCTTTGCCAAATAAAAGAATAAAATATTCGAAACGGGACTAATATAGCCCAAATTCGTGTTGAAACACGGGGCGGATATCAACTAAATTCACCAAAAAGGAGACTCGGAAAAAGTATTGCAGTTGGGAACTCAAGATTTAAAATATCCGGGAGCCCTAGCTTGGGTATGCCTGGCGCAGACGGATATTTCAATCAGGAATTTTCCTTGCAAAATAGAAGAATAATATATTCGAAACGGGACTAATATAAACCAAATTCGTGTTAAAACACGGGGCGGATATCAACTAAATTCACAAAAAGGAGACTCGGAAAAAGTATTGCAGTTGGGAACTCAAGATTTAAAATATCCGGGAGCCCTAGCTTGGGTATGCCTGGCGCAGACGGATATTTCAATCAGGAATTTTCTTTGCAAAATAGAAGAAAAAATATTCGAAACGGGACTAATATAACCCAAATTCGTGTGAAAACACGGGGCGGATATCAACTAAATTCACCAAAAAGGAGACTCGGAAAAAGTATTGCAGTTGGGAACTCAAGATTTAAAATATCCGGGAGCCCTAGCTTGGGTATGCCTGGCGCAGACGGATATTTCAATCAGGAATTTTCCTTGCAAAATAGAAGAATAAAATATTCGAAACGGGACTAATATAAACCAAATTCGTGTTAAAACACGGGGCGGATATCAACTAAATTCACCAAAAAGGAGACTCGGAAAAAGTATTGCAGTTGGGAACTCAAGATTTAAAATATCCGGGAGCCCTAGCTTGGGTATGCCTGGCGCAGACGGATATTTCAATCAGGAATTTTCCTTGCAAAATAGAAGAATAATATACTAATATTAAGAAAACTACGAAAAAGGAAAATCGGAAAAAGTATTAAATCAGATACGATATATAAATGGTTTACCACACTCTAATGTACTAGATATATCAACGTATTTTAAAATGAAAGTCAACTATCTAAATGTTTTAAATTATCATTGAAAAGACCACATATTTACGGAATTATTATTGTTTAAAGTTCTTACCTTCACAGTAATAAGTTATCACTGAAATTTTTTTTTCCCAACGGAAAAAAAACTCAAAAGTAAATCGGCAAAAGAAAAGTTAAAATAATTTACAGCGGACGATGAATAAGTTACACTTCTGGCTCGGTCGGCTGGCTCTTCGATACCCTCTATATTTTTAAAAATAATATCAGCCGTCTAACCTCACGGTTCCACCTCCCTCTCGACCTGCGCGCTTCTATCCATATCTACCTTGTTGCAGTGGGGCGACCAGTACCGTCAAATGTTGAATTTTAAAATTGAAGTAAATACTTTACTCCCGAAAAAAAATTGATCCCTCCATCGCAACTAGGAAGAAAATAAAAATATCGGAATTTGGATAAATATTAACCTATTATAACATTTGGTTCTACCCCGAAACCAGGGGATAAAATAAAATAAAATGTTCACGAAGATTTACAATACTTTACCCTAATTATAAGTCAATATACAAATGATTAGATACATAAAATATTAAATGAATTATAAATAAAGAAACGAATATGTGACGGGTAATACATAATATCAATTAAATATATACAATGAAATAATTTAAATTAAATATATATTCGGTGACATAAACCATCAAATGAAAGTATAACAAAGAAACGAATATGCAATGAGTGATACATAATGAAAATGAATATATACTCGGTGACATAAACTATCAAATAATTTAACTCAAATATATACTCGGTGACATAAACCATCAAATGAAAATATAACAAAGAAACGAATACGTGACGGGTGATATGGAATATAAAACAATTATACTCAGCGGCAGAAAATACAAAATGAAAATACACTCAGTTACACAAAATAACCTTGTAGTAACGAAAACTTCGTTACAAGCAATAAAGTGTGAATATGTAGCCATAGCTTACCTTTATTTTAAAAAGAATATAAAAGTAGATATAGTACTAGTGTCACCGTGCACATCCAATGATTTGATATCACATCTTTTGTAAGGGGTGTACTTTCGTCAACAGGTTTTTGGAGTTTTTGTACAGCTTTTAAATTCTATTCTCTTATACTTAAGACAAGTAATATATATTTTTTCAATAATTTGTTCAAGGTATGCAGTATTCAAGGAAATTTTTTTCGTAAATTTTTTCTCATCTGGGGTGAAAAATCATATAAATTGGAAAAAAACTTGATAAAAATTAAAAAAAATGATCGCACAAGGGTACACCAAATATCTCAAACATTATATACCGTTTGAAAGGTGTTGAATAGACCTACAAAAACATTTAGGGTGTTTTTTCTCTATCTGAGGTCAAAAACCGTATAAATTGGAAAAAACTTAAAATACCAATATTTACGAAATTTTATATGGCCATTAGGACCCCTTAAGGATTTTTTCAGGGATCGTGGAATGATGCGATCGTAATAACTTTTCAAGCTCTAACATCCTACAAAGTCTTATCGAAATCGTTACAGCCATTACAAAGTTGCCACAAATATGTATACCGACAAACTACCTAAAACGAGGGCACCTGTATCTCAGCATTGAGTACAGCTCGGAGGCTGAACATTTTACCTCAGCGCTCAGAGTTAACTGACAGAATTCCATCGTGATCGGTGAAACCGTTGCTATTTGTTCGGCCATATGAAAATTGACATTTTGTATGAACAAAAAATTACTGTATATATGGAATGACTTTTCATGGTTTGACATTTACTTGCCCAAGACGTGTATTGGGCTTTTTCGGTGTGATGGTTTTTGTGGGGCTGTACTTGCGTCACTCGGCAACTGCCGTGGCCTGTGATTATTATTAAATTAAAATATGTATTTTTTTACGAAATTACTTTTAAAACAACCAAGACATCGTCAATGTCTGTATAATAGATTTTGTCATAAATACATATAAACGTTTACCGAAATAAAATCCGGGTTCATATTTTAGACTGCAAAGGTTTATTGAAAACAATTAAAACAAATTCACAAACTAAAATATAACAAGGATACAAGAAAACAAAACTGTATCTAATATGTATGTATTTGGTACTTAATGAAATATTTACTTATATTTTAAATGTGGTATTACCTATTAGTTTTTAACAAAACAATACTCAAAGTTTTTGTAAGTTAATGCGTGTCGACGAGGTGAATTTATAAATGTGGCATAATTGAACATTCTCTCCACTGGAGCCCCTTACCTTCTATAAATCACTTTCTAGCTGGTCGTTGCCCAGTTCTTATTTAATCCCGAAAATGCCTATGCAGGTTACCCGCACTATTTCCCAGTTACGTTTCACCAACCATCTGCGTATAAAATTTACCTTGAATGACTGTTCGTATATAATTGACCCATCAGAACGCTGTACTACAGCATAATAAACGTTTATTATGCTGTGGCTACACTGTGTGTAACTTGGAGGAACTTCAATATGCTTTTTGAGTGTCCCATATACACCTCTATGAGACCACCCAATTATGACCCTCTCAGAAATATTGAATCTCTCATAGAAACTCTAAATAACCTCAATGTTAATGATGCAAAATATATTGCTGCTTACATATGGAATATTCTAAAGCTTCGAGCATTCGTGTTTAATGAATGATGGTTTTTGAGCTCTTTCGTTCAATTTCGGATTAGACCAATAACAAAAAATACTTTTGTTAGTTTGTTAGACCAAAGGTGTAACCACCAATATTTAATTATTCATGCACTGTCAACCGAACCCTTGCTATGAATGTATGTATAAGCATTAATTTTATTATTATTATTATAATTATTATTATTATTTTTTGTTTGTTTGAGCATCGATAACTAGGTCATGGTGCTCGTCCATATATCATTGGGGTAATTTATATTTTATAAAATAAATTTGTGGACTTTAGGTAAATTACCACCTTGTTTTGGTTTCAAAGAACGTTTTCGATCTGGGGTATTTTGAAGGATTGTCTGAGAAAATTGAAGGCTGAGCAAGTAAATATATGTTCTGTTGTCAGTGGACTGCTGCACGTCTCACATCTGTAAATGGGTTAGGTTTGAGTGGCCTATCCTTAATCGGCTGACGACAACTTTTTCACGCCTTGTTAGTGTTTTGGGGTAGGATCATTCTTGTACACTCGGTTTAATGTGTCTTAATTGTCCATCACATGTATTCCATCTGCTCTGCCATGCTTCGTAAATTTTATTCTTTATATCCGTTTTCATATCCAAGAAGGTATTAGGTATGCCTTTGTTAACTGTTCCGCTTGCGGCTTTTTTTGCTTCTTGATCAGCTTGTTTATTACCGGTAATATCGGTATGCCCTGGTATCCACATTATTGAAATATTCCTTTGCATACTGTATAGATGGGTTGATAATTCTTGAATTCGTACAACCCATTCGTTTGTAGAAAAACGATTTTTTTAGAGGGTGGCAGTTAAGGAATCCGTACAAATTAAACATTTTTCAAATCTGCTCTGATTGAAGTACAACAACGCTTGTCATATTGCATACAACTCGGCATTAAGTATACTACTTGTTTATTTTATCTATTATTATTATATCTGGTCTATTATTTGTTATTGTTTTATCTGTTACAATTGTTCGGTCCCAGTAAACTTTGAAATTTTGGTTTTCATTCACTGGATCAGGTGTGTACTTATAGTAGGGATCTTCTACTGTTTTTATTTGGTATTTTCGAAATAGATGTTTGTGTAAGATTTTTGCTGTAAGATTAAGTCTATTTAAATACTCTGTTTGAGCTAGATCGGAGCATCCTGATGTTATGTGTTGAATTGTTTCTGACGTTGCTTTACAAATTCTACATTTGTCATCCTCTATGTTCATGTTGGTTATATACTTTTGATAATTATTTGTAGCTATTACCTGATCCTGTATAGCACACATGAATCCTTCTGTTTCTGTATATAGTTGTCCTATTTCAAGCCATTTAGTCGATAGTTGGTGTTGCCTACTGAGATCATTTTTATATCTGCTATTATTATTATTTTTTTTTATTTTTATGTTTGTTCTCACAGCGATAGTCGGCCTCAGCGGCAAGACTTTCGTTGGGTGTACTTATTCCAGAAAAGATCTCACGATGTTTGTCGCATCTAAGACTACAGATTTTTGCATCGTTCGATATGCTGCCTCAGGAATACCAATGATTTTGAGGGAACTACTTAGTTTCTGTGGAATTAGTCCCATACAAGACAAAACGATTGGAATTATTTTAACTTCCTCAAGGTTCCACATTTCTTTTATTTCTGTTTTTAGCTCAGCATATTTGTTTAATTTTTCATTGTACTTATCTTCTATGTTGGAATTATTTGGGATCGATATGTCAATTATCAGAGCTTCCTTGGAGTGTTTCTTAATAACTGTGATATCGGGTCTGTTGTGTCTTATTGTTAAGTCCGTCATTATTGTCTTATCCCAGTAGATCTTAACATACTGGTTTTCTATAACTGGCGGAGGTTTGTACTTATAGTATGGCTCGTTATTTTGAGGATTAATATCAAATTTTTTCATTATTTCCAAATAAACTATCGTAGCAACCCTGTTGTGTCTGTCCAGATATTTAGTTTTAGCTAGATTCTCACAGCTAGATAGGATGTGTTCTACGGTTTCTTGATTTTTGTTGCACTTTCTGCATCTACCTGTTGGTATTTCTTCCTTGAGAATGTATTTTTGATAATTTTTTGTTTTTATCACCTGGTCTTGTATACCAATCATAAAACCTTCAGTTTCTGGGAAAAGTGTTCCAGTTTTAAGCCACTCAACGGATTTAATTTCATCTACTGTAGTTTTCTGCAGGTCATTAATAAATCTTCCGTGTAATTCTTTTGAACGCCAGTTTTCAACTTTCTCATCGTCAGTTTTGGTATTGAATGGTTTAAAATTTTGTACCCTCAAGTTTAGTGGTGTGTATCCCATATCTGCTCTCACCACAGCTTGATGAAGTTCATTATTTTGGTGATGGAAAAAGTTTCTTAAGTTTGTAATTTGCTGAGAGCAGGCTTCCACTATATCTCTTATTCCTCTGTCTCCCTTTCCTCTAGGTAGAGTTATTCTTTCCACGGACGCCTTTGGATGGTGCTTTCTGTATTTTGTGAACTCTGTTCTGATCTTTCTGTTTAATGCTTCCAAGTCCGTTTGAGTCCATTTAACTATTCCGAATGAGTACTGAAGAGCGGATATGGCATATGTATTTATAGCGGTGGTAAGATTTCTTGAGTTAAGCTTGCTTTTTAATATGTTATTAAGGCTTCTTTCAAATTCTCTGATTACAGTGACTTTTATTTCTTTGTGTTCTATTTTATGAGTCTGCAGGATTCCTAGGTATTTGTATGGGTGATTGGTCATCGCTTCGATCAATTTTCCTGGTTCTAGTTCTATAGTCTCTCCTTCCTTTAGGATTCCTTTTTCGACAGATACAGTTTTACATGCGAAACGACATTCTTATGTCTGTGCTCCACTGATGTATAAGGTTCAGTTTTAACTCTAGATGGTTTTTACATGCGGCGTATATTTTTAGATCATCCATAAAAAATAAATGGTTTTCCATATTCTATAGCTCCATATTCGGTGTGAGTTAAGCCGCGTGATAGAGGGTTCAAACATAGACAGAACCACAAAGCTGAAAGAGAGTCTCCTTGGAAAATTCCTCTGTTGATTATTATTATTATTATTATTTTTTCTTAGATATTCTCTGGTGAATTTAGAAATATATGCGGACTTTAAGTCAAGCATAGTTTCCATTCTGTTTTTATTATTCGCTGTAGTTCTCATTTAGAAATTTTCTAGTTATAGAGCAAGTATCCAGTATGACGGACTTCTGTAGTGGTATGTACGTTGTTGGCCTAAGTTGTAATTTCTGGATGCTGTCGTGTAGGTTTCTTGGTATAACTCCTGTGTTAGATAATATTATCGGTATTATAATCACTCTGTCCTGATGCCAGATATCTTTAATTTGTATTAATGTATTATTCAATTTTCTCTCCAATTTTTTTTTGTAGATTGTGTGTGTTAGGTATGGAAATTTTTTAATTAAGTAAGTAGTTTTGTTGTTTTTGGTTATTAGTGTAATGTCCGGTTTGTTCTGTGGTATTGTCTTGTCTGTGATGATTGATCTGTTCCAGTATAGTTTAGCACTGTCGTTTTCTAGTACGTTATGTGGTGCATATTTGAATGTAGGAGTGATTTCTTCTATAAGGTTGTATTGCTTCGCAAGCTGTTGATGTATGTGTTTCGCTACATTATCATATCTTCTGGTGTATTCTGTGTGTGGATCCTTGATTATATGTTTGCTGTAGTATCTGGTGTTTATCGTTTGGTCTTGGATTGCGATCATAAATCCCTCTGTTTCACCAAAGATAATCCCCTTTGTCAGCCACATGTTGGATGCCTCCAAGTCGATATGTTGTTGTGATAGATGTTGTCGATGTTTTCCGTGTAGTGTTTTACCTTTCCAGTTTTCTTTCTTTGTTGCTGGTGTTATTATTCTATCTGTCGGATTGTATGTATGGCTAGAAAATTTTAGGGGTGTGCCTGATGTCTCAGAATATATGATTGCTTTATGGATGTTGCTTGTTTCCCCTCTTTCTATTATTATTATTATTATTATTATTATTTTCACAGGGTTTTCCTAGGGTTGCTTGGCTAATCCGGGATGCCATATCAACGGATTAGTCATGTGTGAGCGCCCGCCGGACTGCTCGACAAGTGCCCAGAATTGCTGCTTTTTGGGCGGTGAGTATCAGTTTCGTAGGGTCTTCTAATTCCAATCTTTTTAGTTCCTGTTTCAAATTAATTTCAACAAGGCCGGTTGCAGATATAACTAATGGATGTATTGTGACCTGATCGAGCTGATAGATGGTTTTTATTTCGTGAGAAAGATCTATATATTTTGTGATCTTTTGGTTTCTTGCTTCACGGAGATTGTGATCATTAGGTACTGTAATGTCGATTATTCTTGCTACCTTTTTCTCTTTTTCTATCACCAATATGTCGGGTCTATTGTGTGCTATTTCCCGATCACTAATGATAGGCTTATCCCAATAGATTTTTGTTTTCTCGTCC
Organism: Galeruca laticollis; assembly: GCA_963921935.1. NCBI lineage: Eukaryota > Metazoa > Arthropoda > Insecta > Coleoptera > Chrysomelidae > Galeruca > Galeruca laticollis. Next base: position 97,570,419 of record OY998180.1, on the reverse strand, counting down.
TCCATATGATCCCTTGGTGTATATTTGTAGTACTGTGTTATATCTTTTATTAGCTCGAATTTTTTACATAGCATTTGATGAAATACCTTTGACACGTTGTCGTGCCTTGCCTTATGGTCACGCGGTGCTAGATATGAGCACCCTGCTGTTAGGTGCTGAATGGTTTCTGTTTTATTTCGACATAGTCTGCATCTGTCGTCCGATGTGTCCTGATGCAGTATAAACCGTCGGTAGTTTCTTGTACAGATAACTTGGTCCTGTATGGCTAGTAGGAATCCTTCTGTTTCCATCATCAGTACATCCCTAACAAGAAATAGTGTGGATAAGTTATTGTCTGCTTCTTGACTGTTTAGTATTGCCGCATAGCGTCCATGTAATTCTTTATTTTTCCAGCTTTCTTCCAACTCTGTGTAATAGTTTTTATTTTCTTTTACTGGCGGCTCTTCGTTCGACAGTTTCAAAGGTGTCTAACGTTGAAATTGCCACATACGTTGGATGGGTTCTAGATTTAAGGTAAGTAAAAAGGTTTTGGCATTCTGTGCCTCTCTGAGGTTCCTCAGTCCGCTTCCCCCTCTGTTCCGTGGTAAATACAGCTTGTGCATGGAAGCATTTGGGTAGTGCAATCGGTTCTTTGTAAGGGCCTCTCGTATAGATCGATCTAGACTTTCTAAATATGTGGTACTATATTTAATTATTCCAAAACTATAAGTAATAGCAGGTATTACCCAAGCGTTTATTGCTGTTATTTTTGCCAAGGAGTAAAGTTTTGATTTCAGTATTAGGCGGTGTCTAGTTTTAAGTGTTTCTTGAATTAGCTGCTTACTTGGAGCTTGTTCTATACTGAGGGTTTGTTGCATTCAAAGATATTATTCGAAGATATTATTATTATTATTATTATTATTATCCTTCTTCTCACGTTTACACGGATTAAAAGTATGAGGGCTCACGCAAAACTCATACCTTGTTGACTTATTTGATAATTTTCCTTACTATCCTACGTTTCTAATATAGTTGATTTTTGCATTTCTAGTATTGTATGTTGTGGTAAGTAGTGTTTTTTTAAATTCATTAAGTAACTCTGGTGGTATGAGGCCCGTTACTGAAATGACAACTGGGGTTATCTGAACTTTCTCCATCTTCCACATTGCCTTTATTTCTTCTGCTAGTATTTCCTAATTTTTTCTGTATATGTTTTCTGTATGTTGTGGTCCAGGGGATGAGCGATGTCTATTAGTGTTGTGATTTTATTTATTTTATCTATAATTATTATATCTGGTCTATTATTTGTTATTGTTTTATCTGTTAGGTCCCAGTAAACTTTGAAATTTTGGTTTTCATTCACTGGATCAGGTTTGTACTTATAGTAAGGATCTTCTATTGTTTTTATTTGATATTATTATTATTATGTTGTATATGCTCGTCTTATAACGGTGTTTCAGAGAGGAACGGTACGAGTACAAGTTCCTTCATAACTATTTTAAGTTGAGGTGTCTTCTTACTATTGCTGCTGTTTCCAGAATAACAGCTTTCTGAAGCTGTATGTATATGAGCGATGGTAGGTTAAGTATTTGTAGGCTGGTGTGGAGGCTTTTTGGGATTATTCCAGTTGTGGAAATAATAAGAGGAACCACGTTAACCTCACTTTGTTTCCAAATTGTCTTTACTTCCTCAGCAAGAGGAGTATATTTCACCAATTTTTCATTCCACGTGGATTGCAGATTGTGAGAATTTGGGATGCCGACATCTATAAGATAAGTTATAGCTGCAGTCTTGTTGGTAAGGGTAATATCTGGTCTATTACATGGAATGGTCTTATCGGTTAGTATGCTACGATTCCAATAGAGGCGATAGTGTGCATTTTCAATGACGTTTTCGGGTTGGTATTTGTAGTAAGGTGATGCATCCTCGTTGAGTTGGTACAGTAGGGCCAGTTTTTGATGTACTATCTTCGCAACTTGGTCGTGCCTTTGAAGATAGCTAGTCGGAGCGAGTACTTTACAACCGGCGGTGATGTGTTGTATTGTCTCTCCATTTTCTTTACATCTTCTGCATTGATCGATGACATCCGACTCCTTTAAAATATATTTCCGATAGTTCCTGGTTAGAGTAACTTGATCCTGGATTGATATCATGAAGCCCTCGGTTTCGACAAATATATCCGCTTGTGTCAGCCATTTGTTCGACGCTTCTTTGTCTACATAAGGTTGGCTGAGATCATTCGGGTGTCTACCGTGAAGTGCCTTACTGGACCAGTCTATAGTCACCTCCTGTTCATAGGCGGTATCAGTGGGAAGTCGAGTGTCTCTTGCATGCAGAAGATCCAACGGGGTGTAGCAGTGGTCAACCTGCGAGATAGCCTCATGCAAAGGTGTTCGTTTTTGAAGAAAATAACGCTGGAGACTATTGATTTGTTTTTGTTGCAACCGAATTATATCCACAAGACCTTGGCCTCCATTTTTACGGGGCAGTATCAGTCTTTCAGTAGCTGCTTTTGGATCATGGGCTCTAAATTTTGTTAAATTTGTTCGAGTTTTTCTTTGAATATCCTCAAACTCTGTTCGTGTCCACTTCACAGTACCAAAGGTATAAGTAAGGACTGGTATAGCGAAGGTGTTAATGGCATTAAACGTGTTCTTGCCATTGAGTTTAGATTTAAGAATACTGGTCACTCTATATAGATACTCTTCAGTGACCCTTTCTTTAATATCCTTATGCTTGAGGCGTTGGGATTGGACCAGTCCAAGGTGCTTGTATGTGTAGTTTTCTTTCATGGCCTCAATAATGTCTCCATCATTTAACTGAAAATATATTGCTGTTATTTTGCCTTGACTGATGTTTAATGTTTTACACTTATCGAGGCCAAATGACATATTAATGTCATTTGAGAAGGTCTCTGTAACCTGAAGTAGGTAATTGAGTTGTCTCTTGTTTCCCGCATATAACTTGATGTCATCCATATACATTAGGTGGCTGATGTTATATTTTACAGTATTTCCTTGCTTCAATTTAAATCCATACCCTGTACTGTTAAGAAAAGTTGAAAGGGGATTGAGTGCCAAACAAAATCACAAGGGACTCAAGCTATCTTCTTGAAAAATTCCCTTTTTGATGCTATCGTTTCAGCTTCATGGTGAATTTGCAATACTGTATTCCATGATGACATTAGGTGTTGCAACATAGCTATAATTTTCTGATCCACCTTGTACAAAGCCAGAACACGCAAAAGCCAAGTATGGGGCACTGAGTCAAATGCTTTCTTATAGTCTATAAAGGCTGTGTAGATGTTTCGTCGCTTATTAGCTGCTTGTTCTATTACTACCGAATCTATAATTAGTTGTTCCTTGCAACCCTGCGATTTTTTGATACATCCCTTGTGTTCTTCCGCCAGTATATTATTTGAATCTAAGTATCCGTAAATGCTTTTCGATAGACATGGTGTTAAAATCTTGTACAAAGTACATAAGCATGTAATTGGTCTGTATTTTGCTGGGTTGTTCATTTCTTCTCCTTTTGGCAAAAGATACGTATTCATCTATGCCAAGAATGATGGTATTGTCGTGGGGTCCTCTAAGAAATGTCTGAAATGTAGAGCAATACAGGAGTGGCTACTTTTAAACCGTTTAAGCCAGTTGTTATGAATTTGGTCCGGTCCTGGTGCTTTCCAATTCTGGGTAATTTTGAGGACTTCGGAAACCATGTCAGACGTTATATGAATTGGATCCATTTCTGGCTTCTCATTAATTCTCTGTTTCTCGTTGTCGATACAGACGGCATCCCCTTTGTAGGAGATAGGTTGGGACCAGATGGATGACCAGAAATTTTCCACGGCATCCTGGGTAGGTGGGCTTTCAGTCGTATTCTGATTTTTTGTTCTTAGGCTTCGGTAATATGCCTTCTGGTTATTGTTAAACATTGTGTTTTGTCTCCTTCTTAAAACCGCTTCACGATATCTTCTGATCCTACTTGCTTTAGCCTTTAGTTTTTGTTTTAAGGTATCAAGAGTTTCATGAATCCTAATATTGTCAGGGTTTCGTGCTGCATGCTTCTGTGTTGTACTGTTTATTTTAGTTACAGCTTCTTTGACCTTTTTACTTCGATTGCCTACAATATACTGATGTATTCTGGCAATATCTGCCCTAAGTTTGGAGATTGACTTCTCCAAGCGAACCTCCCATCCTTGTTTTGCCTGCTAGGTCGCTTACCCTTGTTCTCGACTTTTCCTCCGTTGGTTCGAACCACTGCCACAGCAGCAGCGTATATTATCGTGTGCAATGCGGTAAAACTTGTGGCGCTTTGTAGATAGATGGGTATGATAGATGAGTAATGCTGCTTAGGTATGGGAGGTCTGCTATAGGGTTCGTGCCAGAGAACTCAATCATAGCCCGTTGAAATTCAGTCTCTAACATAAAATCTTGTCTTCTATCAGGTTGAGGTTGCTCCATCTTGTCAAGAGGGTGTGTAACGTGTCGCTGCCTGAGTGTGTTCTGTTTCGAGTTGGGTGTTAGGTTCCCTTGTATCTTCGTCCTTATCTGGTACGTAATCGGGATTAATTGCATTTAAACCCTCTGCTACTTCTTTTTTCAGTTCCTCCAGTCTATGTTGAGGAATGTAATTGTGAAGGAGTGTAGCTCTTTTTTGGTCATCGAGTCGTTGTTCAGTGACAGTGAGTGTCGGGAATTTGTCTAGAAACATACGCAATAGTTCTGGTCGGAGAAGTGGAGTTGTTTCAAGATTTGTCAAGGTGTAGTAGCAGCGCATGACGTGAGTATTCATTTCATCTGTCCATTCTATGCGCCGTCTAGGTTTTCCAGCTTTAGTGGTTGCCAGCCGATCTACTGGCAAAACATCTGCAGCTGATTCATTTTCATGCCTTCTTGTGGTGCTGGAACGCGTAAGGACGCCACTCGCTTCATCATCTTCCGCGTCAGACTGGACATCATGGCGGTTCCGAACAGGGTCAGTTTGTAACTCTGAGCCTCCTCGGTTTTTGCTTCTTGTAACTGGAGCATGTTTCATCTCACATTCAGGGGATACTAACCCCTAAAATGGTTGTTCTCCCTCTCGCGTTTGCCCACCTGCTGTAGATTCGCCAACGGGGTTGGTTACACGATCTTGAATCTCCAGAGATGGTTTACCAGGGTCTACCGACGTGGAGGTGCGAGTAGGAACTATTATTATTATTATTTTCCTTTTTGTGTCACTGGATTTACACCCGGTGTGTTTCAACGACAGTCGGCCTCAAGAGCAAGACTTTCGTTGGGTGTTACTATTCTAGAAATGACCTAACAATGTTTGTCACATCCAGGATTACAGATTTTTGCATTAATCGGTAGGTTGACTCAGGAATATCAATGTCTTTGAGGGAAGTACTTAGTTTCTTGGGGATTAGCCCCATACAGGATAAAGCAACTGGAATGATCTTGACTTCTTTAAGATTCCACAATTCTTTTATTTCGGTCCTTAGCTCGGCGTATTTGCTTAGTTTTTCATTGTATTTGCTTTCTGTGTTAGAATTATTTGGGATCGATATGTCAATAAGCAGAGCTTGCTTGGATTGTTTATTAATGACTGTGATGTCCGGCCTGCTGTGTCGTAATGTTACGTCCGTCATGATAGTTTTATCCCAGTAGATCTTAACATACTGATTTTCGATAACTGGAGGGGGCTTATATTTGTAATATGGCTCGTTGTTTTGTGGATCAAGGTTAAGTTTTTTCAGTACTTCTAGGTATACTACTGTGGCGACTTTGTTGTGTAGTTCCAGATATTTAGTTTCAGCTATGCTTTGGCAACTAGAAAGAATGTGTTCAATCGTTTCTTGACTTCTGTTGCACTTTCTGCACCTATCTGTTGGTATTTCTTCCTTCAAGATATACTTTTGGTAATTCCTCGTTTTTATAACCTGATCTTGTATACCAACCATAAAACCTTCAGTTTCTGGAAACAGCGTTCCAGTTTTAAGCCATTCAACCGATTTAGCTTGATCTATCGTGTCTTTCTGTAAATCATTGATAAATCTTCCGTGCTATTCTTTTGAACGCCAATTTTTAATTTTATCTTCCTCATTTCGTGTATTAAAGGGCGTAAAGTTTTCCATGCTTAGGTTTAAAGGTGTATAACCCGTATCTGTTTTCACTATGGCTTTATGAAGTTGACTATTTTGGTGGCGGAAAAAACTCCTCAAGCCTGCAATTTGCTGAGTGCAAGCTTCCACAACATCTTTTATCCCTCTACCTCCGTTTTCTGTAGGTAATTTTCCCCTTTCGACGGACGCTTTTGGATGGTGTGTTCTATGTTTTGTTAGCTCGGTTCTAATCTTTCTGTTTACTGCTTCCAGGTCCGTTTGAGTCTATTTAATTATTCGGAAGGAGTACTGAAGAGCGGATATGGCGTAGCTATTTATGGCCGTGGTAAGGTTTCTTGAATTTAGCTTACTTTTTAAGAGGTTGTAAAGGCGTTTTTCGAATTCGGTGGTTAATATGGCTTTTATTTCTTTATGTTCTATCTTGTGTGTTTGAAGGATTCCTAAGTACTTGTAGGGTTTGTCTGTCATGGCTTCAATATATTTGCCTGGCTCTAGTTCTATAGGTTCTCCTTCTTTTAGCTTTTCCTTTTCAACCGATACAGTTTGGCATTTTTCCATACCAAACGACATTCCGACATCTGTGCTCCACTGGTGCGTGAGTTTTAAGTTGGATTCTAGGTGTTTTTTGCACGCGGCATATAGTTTCAGATCATCCATAAAGAATAGATGACTTATGGTTGTTGAGTTTCGATCCGTTCTAATAGTTGCTCCATATCCTGTGTGGTGGGGGCCACGTGATAATGGTTTTAAACACAAGCAGAACCATAGAGCGGAAAGTGTATCTCCTTGAAAGATTCCTCTTTTAATACTGATAGATTCAGTTTCTAGTTCTGTGTGGTTTAGGTTAATTTTGAGTTTTGTTTTCCAATTACTCATAGTACTTTTTAGAAACCTAACCACCACAGGGTGTATATTGTGAATTTCCAAAGTTTTTATTAACCAACTGTGGGGCACTGAGTCGAAAGCCTTCCGATAATCTATATAAGCCATGTACAGATTTCTGTTCTTCTTTCTGATTTGTTCCAATATCACATTATCGATTGTTATTTGTTCCTTGCAGCCCATATATTTTCTTTTGCACCCTTTCTGCTCCTCAGTTAGAATATCATTAGTTTCTAGGTATGCGTACAGTTTATCACATAGTGCTGCAGTGAATATTTTGTACATTGTAGGAAGGCACGTGATGGGTCTATATTGAGAAGGATCTTGGGTTTGATCAGATTTTGGAAGAAGATAAGTTACACCATTTGTAAGGAAGTCTGGTAGTTGGTCAGGGTTTCTTAGAGCGATATTAAATTGGTTGGTCAGGTGATGATGGGTAGCCGTAAGTTTTTTGTACCAGAAATTTTGGATACCGTCGTTCCCTGGTGCTTTCCAGTTGGCCAAGTTTTTTATTACCTTTTTTAGATCTTGTAATGTAAATATTATTTCTTCCATGTGTAGGTGGTTGTTGTTCTGAATTTCTATTTTGATCCAAGGTGTATTTTCCTGGTGTTCGATTTCCTTCGACCACATTCCCTCCCAAAATGTCTGTAAATCCTCCTTCTTTGGCGGTTGTCCTTTAGAACCAGGTTGTTCGTTAAACGATCTATAGAAGCCCTTCTGATTTTTTGAAAAGAAGTTGTTTTGGATTTTGCGTTGGTAGCTCTCCTGATATCTTTTTAATCTTTTAGAAGCAACTGCAAGTTTTTGTTTCCAGGTATCTAAGGTATCATCTATAATTGTTTTTATTTCATTTGTTGTTTTTCCTTCCAGCTGTTGTTTAATCTGGACCGGGATTTTATTTAGCAGCTTTTTTGATTTTTGCCCATTTGCTATTTGTTGAATTCTACCAATTTATTTTCTTAAATTTTCGATTTTGGTAGTCTTTGTTCCCATCTCGGTTTTTGAGGCGTACGTGTCTTAGGTGCTTTTAGTATTTTTTGTTTGTTGGCTTTGATTGTTGCTAAAGCTGCGCAATACACGTGAAGATGTATTTCCTCGAGGTTCATATCTGCATCCAATTGACTTTCCAGAATTTGATTAGCAATCCCTAAGAGAGAGTGCGTGTTTGGAGTATAAATGAGTTTTGGTAGCGCCGGCCTGCTGGCAGGGTCGGATCCTCTGACTTCAGTAAGATGTTGTTGGTACTTTTCTTCCCATAATGTTTGACGGTTGATTACTGAGGGTCGAATACTTAATAGTGGTAGGTCAGCTTCAGGTCCTCTACTTTCTTGTCTCTGGGGTCTCATTTATAGGCTGTTGATTAACCTCCCTCTCCACCTCTGCCCTTATTTGTTCGATTGCAGGTAGAGGTATTAGATTATTTCTTATGATAGCTCTACGTTGATCTGCTATTCGTTGTTCTAAGAGGTGATTTAGGTGTGGCATTTTCTCAATGAAGTGATTATGCAGTCGCATGCGGTACATCGTCATATCAGTCTCCAGTGCCGTAACTGTGAAAAACGAACGTATTACTTGTTTGTTGGTTTCATTGTCCCATTTCATACGTCGTCTTTCTGATTGTGCCTGATTTGGTTCAGTGGGTGCGACAGGCTGTCGCACAACACGTCTCCGAGGCGCCGTAGGTTCAAGCGGTTGATGGGGTACGTTTCGATGAGCGGTGCCCCCCCCATTCTCATCTACATGCTGGACATCCTGATGGTTTCGATTGGAAGGACCAGCATCTAATCCTTCCCCGCCCGAGTAACGATTTCTTCGTGTGTTGAAAGCACTTTTTTTTCACACCATACGGGATGCTACCCCTCGTGGTGGTGGTTCTCCCTCTCGCGTTAGCCCATCTGCTGCAGATCCGCCACCGGGGTTGGTTACCCGATCTTGAATCTCCAGAGATGGTTACCGGGGCTACCGACTTATTATTATTATTATTATTTTAGGAATTCACAGGGGTTTTGTTCCCTGGATTTCTTCTTTATACGGGCGGGCCAAGTATAAACGAAGTCTATTTTGCTCTAAGAAACGAGCGGATTATATTGCATGTGTGCAAAATGACGCTTTTTTGTATTTGATTGTGTGTATTTTCAGGTATGTCGAGTTCTGTCAGATGTTCTGTGAATTTTATGTGGGTGATACCAGTAGCAGACATAATCAACGGGATAATGGTGACCGCGTTATGCTTCCAAATTCTCACCAGTTCTATTGCGAGGGGGTGTATTTTGTCTGAATATTTGTTTGTTATATTGTGATCGGTAGGGATGGAAACGTCTATGAGGTATGTGTGTTTGTTTTTCTTGTCAGTAAATGTGATGTCGGGCCTGTTGCATGCTAATGTTTTGTCTGATTGTATCGTTTTGTCCCAGTATATTTTGTATTCCTGGTTTTCTAGTATTTCGGATGGCGTATACTGGTAGTGAGGTACGGTTTTGTTTATTAGTGAACGTTTATATGCCATTTGCTGGTGGATGATTTTTGCGACTGTGTTGTGTCGCTCCAGGTATTATTATTATTTTTTTTTATGATTATTGAGCGTCGACTGCTAAGGCCATTGGCTCTTTTCCTCAGGTGGCAGGGGGAAACTCGTGTTCACTCATGAGAGTAGTGTTGGTCTTCATTCACATGACCTACCAACCAAAACCCCCTGTGTAAGTTATATCGTTTAGAATATTTAATTTATTTACTATATTTTATTTAACTTATTAATTATTTTGAGATAAAGTAGTACTTGTTTTGTATGTCTTCTACTATTTAACGTTGTGGTTATATCTGACTTTATCCCGAAGATGTTTCTTTGCCAAGTATAATAGTCGCATTAAAACTGGTGTTCTACGGACAGATGACGATTGCAGTGTTCACAACGTGGGCGCCGATTGCCACAAAGAAGGTAGGAATGCCTCAAGTGAGTATGTCCTATGCTTAACCTACATACTTTTACTTGTTCATATCGACTTAGATTTTCGGAGTATAACCACTTGTCAACCGATGGTTTAATAAGTCGTAATTGCCCTGTGAAGTAATTCCAGCTTTGTTGCCATTTAATCTTTAAAATACTTTTAATTTCAGTTTTAAAGTCTTCGATGGGAATGTAGATTCCTTCGTCTACTGGTGTTTGCGTAGCTTGCTTGGCAGCTTCATCAGCCAAATCATTTCCTTGAATACCAGAATGACCTGGAGTCCACAAGATGTTGCAAGTTTTTTTATTAGATTCAAGATACGTGACAAGCTCTAAAATTTGTTGGCATTGAATATTTCTCGTAAATGGATTTTCCAGGGTTTGTATCGCACTTAAAGAATCTGTGCAGATTTTGATGTTCAGACATCATGAAGAATAACAGCGCTTGCCATATCGCATACATTTCGGCGGTAAAAACTGAACATTCTGGTCTTAAAGACCATTTGTGGTCGTTGTTATTTATAACAATAGCTGAACCTACTCCGCTTTCAGACTTCGACCCATCTGTGTAAATGATTAGACTGTTATTGTATGATTCCAGTTCACATTTGAAAAGATCTTTATAGGTTGTAGCAGCTGTTTCTTCTTTTTTCCAGGATGTAAGTTTAAAATTTATAATTGGAGAGGACAATTTCCATGGTGGGATATTACGGGGAAGGTCCATGAGAATTGTATCTTGTTGCACAGAGTACTTTTCACAAGTCTCAATGTTTCGTATTCGTAAGGGTCTTGTTATAGTTCTTCTATGAGCAGAATCATTATCAGATAAAAACAACCCATGATTAATATGATTAGGTCGAGAGAGAACCTTGGAGGTATAATTTATTACCTGATAGTCACTTCTAAGATCTAGAGGAGGAACAGCAGCCTCACAATTGACGGCAATTGCAGGACTTGTTCTAAAAACACTGGTTGCATATCTCAAGGCAGCTACTTGAATTCGGTCCAGTCGGTGAAGTCTACTAATTCTGCTAGACCCGTATACTACCGATTCATAATCAATTCGACCTTGAATCATAGACTGATACATTTTTAGAAGTACTGTTCTATCTGCGCCCCATTTAATATTAGACATACATTTAATAACTTTAAGTGCCCTTTTACACTTTGATTCAAGCTGAACGATTTGTTCTTCCCAGTATAACCTCTTATCAAAAACAAGGCTTAAGAATTTAATCTCATTTTTTGTTTCTATCCTATGATTTTGGATATGGAATGAGGGGTCTTCGTGTTTAAGTCGCTGCCTACAGAAGTGGATGGTATTCGTTTTTTCTTTTGATAAGGTAAGACCTCTAGTTTGTGATGAGATATGTATTTCATTTATTTCTTGGTTAAGAGATTGGTTTAGTATAGCCATTGACTCATTTCTCTGAAAAATTATTAGGTCATCAACATAAAGCAATTTCTTAACATCTTGTTGACTTTTTTCTACGAGGAAATTTTTGCAACTGCAAATAATGAGACACTGAGGACAGAACCCTGTGGGATTCCAGTCCCAAGCACTCATAGAGATGATTCTTCAGCACCGACCCTTACCTTAAATTTTCTGTTATGTAAAAAATGTTTTAAAAGCAATGGTAGACGTCCTCTGAGACCCCACTCGTGCAGTTGCCTGAGAATTGAGTGCCTCCAGTTCCTGTCATAGGCCTTTTCTATATCAAAAATGATAGCTACAAGATGTTCTCTATTAAGGAATGCTTCTTGTATTTCGTTTTCAAAGTTTACTATGGTATCGGTTGTAGAATGCTTACTTCTGCATCCCGTTTGTGATTTTGATATTAAACTATTTGACTCAACCACCAAGTTAATCTTATATTAATCATTTTTTCAAATATTTTTCCGATGTAGCTTGTTAACTATATAGGCCGGACATTTGATTAACTTAAAATTATTAAGAGGACTATTTTTAATTATTAACATTTTATTAATGTCAGTAGTGTTCATTTTTAGGGGGCTTCAAAACATCGAGTTTTCAAAAAAAGTTATAAGCGATTTTTTATTGGATTTTCGGTTACCACACTGTAAAGAGTATCCCTTGAAACCCCTAAATATAAATTTTGAGTAATGTCACTTCACTGGTGTCTGAGATGTAAGTCGTCAAAAATTGTTTTTTTTTTCATTTTTGAACGGCCCTGTATACACAGTAGTCGACGTTTTAAGAACTCCACATTTTGGTGTTCAGTAAAAAACAATTAGTTGAGTGGTTGTCCTGGTCAATATTTGGTTTAGTGTCAGTAGCGCACGTCTATAGGGGACTTAAAAAAAATCGTGTTTAAAAAAATGTAGGACCAAATACATTTATTTTGGGTTAAACAAATAAACAAAATTTTTATGAAATTCCAACTGCACCAATTTAAAAATAACCAAATACTAAATAAACAAAAATTAACTTAAATAGCGGTGACTTCTACCACACCTCCATTAAGTTTAATACATTTGTCATATCGTTTCCTTATGTTCTGCACTGCATTCCCTATCTGTTGGGGTGTGATTTCTGCACAAGTTCGACGTATTCTTGCGCCAAGGTCTATCCAATTTGTTGGACGTGATTTGTAGACCTTTTGAGTTACAATACCCCGTAGGAAAAAATCTAGAGTTGTAAGATCGGGGGATCTGGGCGGCCAATGAATTAGTGGACTACCTCGGCCTATCCAACAGTTCGAAAAATTTGCATTTAGCCATTGCTTAACGAGTTACATCTCAGACACCAGTGAAGTGACATTACTCAAAATTTGGATTTAGGAGTTTCAATGGATATTCTTTACAGTGTGGTAACCGAAAATCCAATAAAAAAATCGCTAGTAACTTTTTTGAAAAATCGACGTTTTGAAGCCCCCTAAAAATGTACGCTACTGACATTACTAAAATGTTAATAAGTAAAAATAGTCCTTCTGCCGACCTTTTTAAACCACAAAAATTTTAAGTTAATCAAATATCAATTAAACGCTATAACTGGGTGTTGCGATCTTAAGTGGGTCACACTGTATGTATATATGTGTGTGTGAGTATGTGTGTGAAAAATTAATTTCGGTTTTCCTTAAATACCTCCGTTTAAGTCAACATTTTAATAATTTCGACATATCATTATGACCGTTCTTCGAAGAGAAAAACAACTACTTTCCTGGCTAATACCACGCAGAATATTGAATTACATCCCTTTCGAAGAATGTGCCGTCGATCGACCCTTTTGTCGAAACAGACATCTGTGGTGATTCGCAATCATAAGGAGAAGGGCATAGCACACTGACCGGTTTCGACCTTCTTGGGTCTCTTCAAGAGTGCCGTAATGCCTTCTAGTTTGGAATCTCTAATCCAAACTTTCGCCTTCCGACAACCTCTATTTGGCTCGTGTGGTTACACAACTACGAGAAGTAGCCAGCTGGCTCCATTTTCACTTCCAATTGCGAACCACCACCTCAGATAATTGGTCGACCATATAAGTCGTATGAAATAAAATAAATTAAACGGAGATGTTTAGTTGAAAACCGAAATTTATTTTTCATATAGGCACACCTCGTATTTTATGTAGTTCTAATTTATATATATATATATATATATATATATATATATATATATTTATGTTGTCTGATGCCCATGTAAATTTTATTTTTTAAACTATTGTAAATAAAGACGGTCGCCTCCCTTGAATAATCAACTTGTGTACTTGCTGAATACATCTTTCTACTTTTTATATTATTTAAATAATATCAACTTATTATATTATGTACAACTTAAGAAATTTTATAGGTAATCAACGAAAAAAAATATTTTGAAAATCGGTTTTAATATTTCGATAACCTTTACTTATTGATACGCTTTTAACTGGAAGAAGAAAAATCGGAATATTCTTTAGAATTATTAAAATTGTAAATAATAAAATCTCAGCCACTCATTTCAACATTAGTAGTTAACAATTGGGATAACCCCAGGCGACTGGAATATAAAATGAAAGATATGCTGCTGTTTTGATTCAGTCGAACCGTGCGAGAGTAGTCATCATCAACATATATATATGCGTAAATAGTGCTTTGTATACTTGATATAATGTAAGTATTTACCCACAATATAAAAGCCGGTATCAATAATGTGATCAACTTTTTTGATAGATGCATGTTTTTGTATCAATTAATGTTACTATACTTTGTCTTTTTCTAATTGCTTGCTGAATTCTAAGCTTGTTCTTTAATTAGTTCAACATTTTTAATACATTTGTTTTGTGAGTTTACTTGTTAGAATATCTATTTAAATATTACTGAATTTTAATTGATACACTCTTGAAAAGCTTATATTTGTTAACTCTGACTACTTACTACTTACCTATGTTTACTGATTTTTTGAAGTTAACATTATGCTGATATTATTTAATTAAGATACTTTTTAATATGAATTTTCACTACAGTTATTTTAAGTAATTTATTTAAACCATGTTGTTTTACTTCTAGTTAGCTTGAATAGACTGTTACTGGCTGCGGGCAGTAGTTTATGGGTTAAATATGACCATAATATTTGTGTGCAATATGTTTTGTACGATTTCACCCAGTAATCACAATTTTTTTTTATTTTAGCTGATTTAATTGATGAAAGCTGTTTGATCAGAAATCGTTTTTTTTGCAAATTCTTCTTTATTAATTGACAAAATCTACATTTATTTGAATAATTGTTGCATTTTGATCTGGGAGCCATATCGAAAGTAATTGCAATTACTGAGATTTTCCAGCCTGTGAGTTTCCCAACTTGTTTATCCCCCTACATAGGTACAGTTAATCAAAAAGCCGAAATTCTTTTCGTCGATTTATTCACGCGTAGTTTGAGCATCATCTGCCCGTTCGTTTATCTACAGTGCTCCATTTTGTCAGTTCATTCCAAAGAACAACGAATCTGTCTTAAATTTTGCATTTCAAATGAGATTCGTAAGACTTTATCGTAAATGCGTGTGTATGAGTGATACAATGTATTCATAAGCAGTAGAGATATGGTGGAAGATTTGTCTATGACTGGTTGTCTTCAACTGAATTTAACATTTCCAAAGAAAAGGAAATATTGACTAAAAATCGTAGTTTCTATCTGTGAGAGATAGTTGCTGAAATTATTGTCTCTTATGAATTTCAAGCGATTTTTTGTCCACCACGATAACAAATATTCCTGATATGGCTTCCGTCAACCTATTTCTATTTCTCAAACAAAGATTATCAAATAATGAAGTTGATTCACGAAAATGCGTTTGAAAAAATGTTTGGATCGATTAATTATATTATTAATTATTCACCATATCAGTCACTATTTTGTGTCGTTTGAAGGGTAGGACTAGGTTATATTAAAAAAGTTAAGAGATGACGTCATTATAATTTCAAGCCCGGGACATATTGAGTCATGTTTATCTAATCAATTCATTCAAGTTTTAAGTTGTTGATAATTTTTTTAAAACATTCCTATCCAAGCTTAGTTATCATTGTTTCAAAATCATGAATTTTAAACACAAATTAAAATATTATCATTAGACGTCGATATTTTTTTATATAATCTCATTTATTTATTGCAGTAATAAATCCCGGTAATTGCTTAGTAACCAATATTATACAATAAAGTTCAAATGTCTACCGTAGAGGTCATCATATTTATCAAAGAAACGATATAATTTATTACAAAATTGTTATATTAAAATAAATATTTTGAAAACTTTGGTGGAATCTTTTCGATAAAAATAAAAGAAAAACAACTCAGATCAAAATTGCCAAGCATTTAGTAAAACCTGTTTTCATGGTCAGAATTGGTATTAAGAGAATTGAAAGAAAACTTAAATTAACAACATTATTCATAGTGGGTTTCATGGTTTCCAGAAGATACGGCCAATGATTAACTTAAAATAATATATGTACATATACAGAAATATGTTTTTGCCGTTTCGGTACAATTTAGGCCTTTTTCAGAATATTTATTTCTTCAATTATTAAGGCAATATTACACCGCTTGGGTTGTTCAAATATTGTCCACACGTTTTCCATTTTCTACCTTTTTCTTCCCATTCTATTACATATATGTCTCCAGGGCCGCCCAAGGCTGGGCAGGGCCCCGGGGATAAAGTCTCATCGGGCTCCTCCCCACACTAATTCAACAAAAAATCGGACAAATACAAATATCTCCCCTTCTGGTCCCGGGCCGCGGGGATTTTACCACTCCTGTCCCCCCTCTGGTCGGCCCTGTATGTCTCCCTGTCCCACATACATATCTTCTTTTTACTTTTCCGCCCAACCTTTCTATATGCGAGAAAAGTATTGGTTTACCCCAAAAAAAGTTGGAATTTTGAAATTTTTTTTTTGAGTTATTTTTACGTTTTCCATCAACAACAACACGAAAAAACGGTTTTTAGAAAAAAAATCCTGTGTGTATATCGTCGTCGTTGTCGTCGGCCACTTTTCCTTACATGTCTTGTTAGCACGATACAGTCTCCGGAGTGCAATAAGTCAGCAATTTTATGATTGAATATTGTTAAGGACATGTCACAGATGATCCCTATTGATTTTCAGCTCACCAGAGCCAGTACAACGGGTGCTATGGTACTTGAAGTACGATATTTTGTCATTTTTTGAGAAATATCAGTTTGTTAGCACGATACAGCCTCCGGTGTTCAACAAGTCACCAATTTTATGATTTGAATATTATTCAGGGCATCTCACAGATGAACCCTATTGATTTTCAGCTGACCAGAGCCAATACAACAGGTGTGACAGTACTTTAAGTACGATATTTTTGTCTTTTTTGGAGAAGTTTCAGTTTGTTAGCACGATACAGCCTCCGGAGTATATACAAGTGACCAATTTTATGATTGGATATTATTAAGGGCGTCTTAAAGGTGAAATCTATTGATATTCAGCTCACTAAAGCCAGTACAACGGGTACTCTATGGTACTTGAAGTACCAAATTTTTGTCATTTTTGGAGAATTGTCAGTTTGTTAGCACGATACAGCCTCCAGAGAGTATACGATTGATCAATTTTATGATTGAATATTTTTCAAGGTGTCTCACAGATGTACCCTATTGATTTTCAGTTGACTGGAGCGAGTACAGCGGGTCCTGTAAATCCAGATATATTGAATTTTTGGTTATTTTTGGAGAAATTCCGGTTTGTTAGAACGATACATCCCCCGAAGTGTATACAAGTAACAATTTTATGATAGAATATTGTTCAGGGCCACATATGCGGAAAAGTTAGTTTTAATCCTTAAAACCGTTTATTTGTTGGTCAGTTAGGTCAGTATGACAGAAGCTTTTTACAGACCAATGCTCAACAACATAAACACAATTTTCGAAATCTATATATAATTTCCATATATTATATTCGTTTGGTCGTTTTATCGAGGTTTTCTAAAGCCCGCTTGTTCTAAACAAAATAAAGACACATTAGCAAACCAAGCGTATATTAATTAATAAAATCAATTTAAAGACACTGAAGAGAGAACAAATATTGTGATGGAAGCGACTATAAGTGAACACACAATCCTTAAGAAGTACAAAAGGAATGAACGATTGCATCCATAGATATATTGTATCCATAAATTTGATTGTATTCTTTACTTTTATTGTTGACTTATGATACATTTACATTCACTTGTTTTGTTGAATAAAATTTCAGGGTTAAGTGGTATGTTCTCATGTGAAAACATTTGACGTGAATATAAAAAACTAGGAAATAAGCTTTTTATAAGAATTCGATAATTGTTTTCTTAAGCTTTTATTAATTGAATTTGTACCACTCGAGTAATGAATTAATAAAAATGCTTATACAAGGTGGTGCACAATTATATACATTAATTGTTATTACTACCTTTAAAAATGAAGGTTTTGGAAAAACATAGAATGTCCATGTGCAGAAGTGCCACTTTTTAATAAAAAGGTGAGTGTAAAACTTTTTACATATATAATCACTTTCTTATTTTATTTAGTTATTAAATATATTTAAAAGATCCGTTATGGGTTGAGATATATAGATAAGTGGTTACAAATTTTGCGTTTCATTTGTAATTTATCATTAATAAATACAATGTTAATTAAAAATATAATTTTTAGAACGATAATTTCCTACATGGTTAATAAAAAGCCCCCCTCCAGGAACAACTGAATCTGCCACTAGTATCAATTTAACTGAGTGGATACTTGTATCAGTAATAGATAGAGAGAGTGCCCTAATATTGAGCCTTTCTTCAATGCCTCATTTCTTTTAAGGAAATTATTTTAGAGCTCTTATTAAGAGTTTGCAATATATCTAATTATCAATAAAACAACAAGTGGTATCAAAAGTTTATTTAAAAAAAAACATCCTCTGTATTAATAAGAAACAAACACATTTTGTAATAACTGAATATGGTATCCTAATATCGCATATGCGATAATAGGACACATTTGGGTGGATGGTATTAGGACGCCTCATTTAGTCAAACAGAAGTCACATACAGCCATATTCTACTTATCCGAATTGCCCCATTTCAAAAACTCGCAACATCTTATCCATTCTTCTGAGAACAATCGCAAACAAAATATACATTGTGTATCTCTAGCATCATCATTTTCGGAACTGCAATCAATATCCGAATCATCAGCTAATTCCATATTTATATCCTACTCGCTGTCATATTCCACTTCTTAGTTTTCTTGGACGGATTTTTGCTTTTGGAAGGTCCAGGTTGCGCTTCTAGAGATAATTTCTTTTTAACGGCTTTCTTTTTATTTATATCTGCCACACTTTTTCTAATTCTTCTTTATAGGAAGTAACAATTATTAATTTTGCTGATCCTGTCCTGGACTTGCTATTTTCAACAGTTTTACGTATTCCGCTGCAAGATGGTAAAGCAGTTATATTTTCAGGGCCTATATAGGTGGCAGAGTAACTTCCCTGGGATGGGGATTCTCATCAGTTTCTGTTGGATGTGGGGGTGTCCTTTCACGTTGTCTGTGAATAGCAAATTCATAATCGTGGAAAATACATCGGATGCCACTTTTTCTGAAACCATTTGCGCTCACTTCAGCGGTGGCATCTTTTAGATATGCTCTTCACAATAATTCGCCTATTTGATAAACGTACACGTTCCTGTCAACATGATTTTTAAATCAGGCTAGAATTTCTTCAGAATAGTGGGTTTCAAGTGGACCCATAAAGGCCAGGTCAAGTGTTTATATTTTATGGGTCAAGTGAGGATGGAGACCTATAATTGTCACACTATGGTGCTAGCAAGATCAATGACGTTCAAGTTACGCGTATGGGAATAGTGACCATCGAGAACCAGCATGACTGTGCCATCAGCTGACGGTTTTGTGTATTTATGTGGCGAAACCACTGGGTAAATAAATCCTGCTGTATCCATCCAGACGGATAGCATCCAGCTATTGTCCCCGGTGGCACACCGTCAAGTAGTTCCTGCTTCATGTTCTTCCTTGGGAATACCAACATAGGTGGCACGAATCCACCAGCACTATTCATGCAAGTTACCATCGTTACCAATGATCCTCTATCAGCTGCACCAACTTGTCTTTTCCCTTTCAGTGAAATTACTTTGGAATCTTTTGGATGTACATTTGTTATTCCGGTCTCATCAACGTTGTATATTCTAGACGGATTATTATTAATTTTTAGCAAAGCAGGTTCGAAAATATCTAAAAATTTGTCTACGGTTTCTTGGGTAACCTTTTACTCTGGTGGCTGAAATACCCTGTGGCTTTCTAAACGTAACTTGGGATGCCGATAGAGAAATCTTCTAACCCATTTCTTCCAGCAGTTCCTTTTTCGCGTGAAAATAGATGAGGCAAATTATTTCTTAAAGCGAGTTGAAACGAAATTCTTCGTAGATCTGAGGAAGTCAAACCATAGAAACGCTTGTCCATTTCTAAACAATATGCGACGAGTTCTCTTTCCATTTCTTCCGATAGTGTCGTTCTTCTGCCCAAATTTACGTTAACTAGTTCTTCAGGGTTTTTATTATCATTTTTTACATAATACCTTAATGTACTTTTGGGTACATTAAATTGGATGGATGCTTTCTGATAGCCCATAACATTATTCTTAACTGCTTCTACGGCATTCAGCATTGACTACTTATCCCATTTCTTCCATTTGTTTTTTTGACTCATGATTTCTGAAACGAAAATAAAATAAATAATGATTTCCTTCGTTTCTAACAGGTTCTAAATATCACATTGTTGACACCGTCCCTGTGCGAACGCCATAAACTTTTTTGCCAAGTCTCCGTAAACGACAGTTAAGTGAGCCAGGGTTCCCAACTTAGGGGTTTCCCCCCAAATTTAAGGGGTATATAAGTGGAATTGGAATTTTTCAGGAGTATTATATTTTAAGGGGTATTTATAGGGTTTTTTTAACTCTTCATATTCATTTTTTTATTGAGAAAAACGAAGATGTAAAAGAGGGGCATTCGGGACAAACCAAACTATCCAATCGTATTTATTTGTTGACCTATCGACTTAAAAAATATCACAGCATATTATTTATTAATTTTGCAGAATATTATTTTTTAGGGGGGTTTCTAAGTAATCGGGGCCATTTTAGGGGTTTTTAACTTTAACTTTCGGAATAAATATTTTTGAGAGCTGGTAAAGCCGGGTACTCACTGACGAACTGCAACTGTAACTGCAACTGTTACTCTATCGAATCGTCGGGAATGTATACACTTTCTGGCTTCTCGCGACCCTCTCGATCCGCAGTGTTCGTAGAGAGCTCGCGTCGGAATGGCGATACCATCAGAAATGATTACCAGTGCGGCATTTATTTTAATGGACGCATTGATTGAAAAACGTCCTCAGCGATGGTGGCGCCATGTAATGTACGAAGAAAAAACTGGACCTTCGTTATTTGCAGCTCTGAAGTTTCAACAAATTAGTGGCCATTCATTTCTCTGCCAAAATGTTTATGTATAATTTGCTGAACAAGATACTCGGTGAAATATTTGAAAATAAGCTTAATTATGGCAATAAATCCAAAATGTTACCCTATATCAGTTTTGTGGTAAATTTGGACTACTTTTTAACTACAATGTAAAGGAAAATAAAAATTACGCATAAAAATTAAAACAATGAATACCTTTGTTGTCATTCCTTTTTGTGGCGTATCTCTGTCCTTCAAAAAATCAAGAGCATTATAAGCAAACCACTTGCTTTCGTATACTTCGTCTCTTCCTGTGAAAAAAAAATATTACTTCAGCAACAATCACAATGAATAAGCAAAAAACTTATCCTAACCCTTATAAATTTATTGTAAAATAATAATTACCTTTTCCAGTTCCACGACTTTTATTCTCTTTTGATTTCTCCCTTCTCCAAGACGCCAAGATAGTGACCATCTTTTCTTGCAGATATCTCCTGTTGTGTCCATTACAGAACCTACTTCAGCCCAAGCATCTTCTTTCAAATGTTTTTTGTAATATTCTTTATTTTTTGGATCCCATATTACAGGCATCTTTTTGTAATTTTCAATTAATTCAAAAACCTTTTCTTCATTCCACGTGCCCATATTCCTTCTTGATTGCGAGACTAACGGGCGTACACACGATCAAACCTCCTACATCAACGTCCACGAACCAACTGAGAATCTCTTTGTGTTCGTCCTGAAAACCGACAACTGGCGGCTTGCTACGAGCGATTCGACGTGGGCTCCCAAACCTGATTCGCAACGCGTCTACACTAGGGAATTTGGTTGCTGTAACGGGTGCAGTTACAGTTGCAGTTCGTCAGTGAGTATCCGGCTTAACACTGAAGTGAGCCGGCAGAGTCAATCGATTTGAAGCTACGCAATCGACATATCAGGTGCTCTCCCTCAATGCAAAAAAGGATTGTATTAATGTGTATTCTCTTTGTATTCGTTATACTATACTTTAACATGTATATTAAAGTTGAAGGTTAAAAACATTAAAATGTGTTTAACACGAACCACGCACAGTGTTATATTAAGAACCCCTCGGGGTGCGATATTAGGGCACAGTATACTTTAAGGTTAGAGAGGTGAAAATATCATTTATAATAATTTCTATTATTGTTCTGTGCGATCAAAATACAGAACGGAGCTTATAAATACAATATTTGCACAAGTCGAAACATTTAATTCATCTGTTTTGCATAAAACGAAATAAATTGCTGAAAAACTCCGTACAGCTAAATTCACGTTTTTCTACACTATTGCTCGATAGCTGTTCGTAGCCGTATTAGACTTTGAGTACACTCTTTAACCACCGCCTGTGAAATCAAAATTACAGAGAATGACACTTCAAAAATATTAGTTTGGAAATAGACTGATGGTGCGATATTAGGCATCTGTGCGTTATTGGAGCACCCCCCCCCCCCCTAATACCCGCTAATTCAGATCTACATTGGTTTTCAGTATTATCATATATGTTTTGAAACAATTTTAGCGATGCTTCTAAACGGGTAATATTTTTACTGCAATATGTGGCTTCAACATTGCCAACAATAAAAGCCAGACTACGCAAAATGGGGTAATATTTACATTGTGGCCCCGCCATATAGCCGCACATGTTTGGTATCGCCGATGTAGATTTATCTGGTCCGACCAGATTGCCGGACGATCGCTTGGCTAAATATTTGTAAAATTTCAGGAAAAAATAAAAAATGGCTAATACTTGGTAGAAAAAGACGAAATTCACTTACGCTCCGAGTTGTGGAATGTGGAAACCGGAATATATAAAGATAGAAATGTTAAAAAGATGGGTGAGTTGCAAAATCGGAAAAAAATTGATATATCGAGTGAAGAGGCTTACAAAAAATTATGTTTTAATCTTTCTATTAAGGATACACTTCTGGAACCATCCTCAGTGACATAGAAATCCGAACACCCACCTACATATTAGGGAGTTCGCAATATGTATGAAGGGTAGAAAGTAAGAAGGACCAACTCAGTGTATGAAAAAGTGTCCGTGACAGGGAGCAAATTAAGGTGGCGACATAGTAGCAAGTGGAAAGATTTTAAAAACAGAGCCATAAATTATTAGAGTAGTTTCTATTTTTTTTCCTCTTTGAATTTACAACAACAAATTCGTAATAATAATAATAAAAAATGTATCTACTAAAGTTTATAAAAATCGAATCACTATCCACGTTAGTTCAGCAGTTTTATAGGTTCTATTTACTAATCAACACTTGACTACGTAAATAGTTGACGTTTTATAAACTGCAATATGCTCAACTATACTAGGCATCAGAGACATTAAATTTTCCAACTCAGCGCACTTCACTCCGTTTACAACTGCTAATTTCATGTCGTTTCCACTCGCTACGCTCGCTTTATTGTGGTCGGTTATTGAACTGTAATTTGCTGCTCACAGCTGGACACTTTTTCAACTTGTCCCCTATACAAGACCTTACTTCCTTACTTCTACCCTCCATAGTAATATGTAAATGATTAAAATTTCACTCTAATCGGGTGAGGATACTTCTACTCACCAATATCAATATTCGGTTGAAGCTCCACGATTTCTTACAACTTCCCTAATGCGTCTAGGCATACTCATAATCAGGTGATCAATATCTTTCTGGGGTATCTCATTACATGCCACCTCTATCTTATGTTGAAAACTCATCAGGATTTGAGGAGAACGCTGTAATTTTCTTAACGTTTTACCGATTGCATGTTCTAATTCTGTCATCTGTACCATAGCCAATATAAGGCGTATGATTGGTTGCATTGTATCGGAAGTGTGGGTGCCGAGATCGCGGTCAGAAATGACTGTGGAGCGCCGAGATTAAAGACGGAACTGAACCCTGCTAAAAGCAAAAGTTCTATGGGAATATTGACCACACATGCAAAGTTTAAACACTGCTTAACACCATTTTATTGAAAGATAGGTATGAGATACCTACATATATAATAGTAGGATACACCAAACAAGAACATAGCGTAGGACAATACAAATTAATTCCCTGTTGCGTTTGGGGCATTGTTGTTAACATTAATCTGCAAATTTTGATTTTTCTCCGTTTTTATGAATCTTTCGAAGGCCGACTCCCTGCAAAACGTTTTGTTCCTTGAATTAAAGTCTTTCTTCGACTTATTGTTGTAGTTTGTACTTTAATTGTGGCTCTGGATGTATGGTTTCTATATCAATAACTAGCAGCAGTAGCTAAGTAATAATACCAAGCCGTGCGAGTCGAAAATTCTTTTAAATGTTGTATGCACATACATTTATTACTTTTCCGCCCAACCCTAACTACGATGCGATAAAAGTATTGGTTTACCCCAAAAAAAGTTGAAATTTTCGATTATTTTTGAGCAATTTTCTCGTTTTTTCGGCGAGAAAAACACGAAAAAGGGTTTCTATAAAAAAATCCTGTGTGTATGTCGTCATCGTCGCCGTCCACTTTTTGTTGTAACATGTATTGTTAACATGTTACAGCCACCGGAGTGCAACAAGTTACCAATTTATGATCGAGTATTGTTCAGAACATCTCACAGATGAACCCTATTGATTTTCAGCTCACAAAGCCAGTACAACGGGTGCTATGGTACTTGAAGTAACACACTTTTGGTCATTTTTGGAGAAATTACGGTTTGTTAGCACGATACAGCCTCCGATTCAGTATTATTCGAGGCCTCTTAGAGATGATCCTTATTGATCCAGAACCAGTACAACAACGGGTCATGTAAAATTCAGATATACAACAATTTTGGTTATTTTTGGAGAAATTTCGGAATGTTAGCACGATATAGCCTCAGAAGTGTTACAACAAACTAATTTCATGATAGAATATTGTTAAGGGTGTCTCACAGAGCTAATTCAACGGGTCCTATAAATCCAGTTATACCACATTTTTGGTAATTGTTGGAGACATTTCGATTTGTTAGCACAATACAGCCTCTGGATTGTGTGTGTGCGGAAAAGTAAATTTTAACCTTTAAAACCGTTTATTATATTTGGAGAAGTGCCAGATGTATTATGATGAGCCTGTAATAAAGTATTCTGAAGCTGCTAGCAAATTAGTTGTTTCTGGTCCAATATCTATGCTTCTTTCGGTATTTGGAGTAACTGCAGATTTCAAAACTGATATTGACGGAATTTCTATTACTCTTAATGGCGCATAAAATGAAACGGCCGTAACATTTTCTTCGCCAAAGGCAAGTTTAGCCATTAAATATTTTGATTGTGCGGTTATGGCGGGTGAATTGGGAAGATGTTCTTAAACATGCTCATACACTCCTGCTTGGTGTTTGCAAAAATTTCCTAATCTTCCCATTTCGTATGAGCAAAATCCTAGTGTTACCTGAACATTGTAGATTATATCTGGATTACTTTCGCTTGTCACCTTGTAGTAATTTGCATCCACAAAACTAGCTATATTAGCTTTTTAAAATAGGAACATTTCAATAATTGATGTATGTTTTTGTAAAATTTCTCCATACCTGTGCAGACGAAATAAAGCAATGAAATTGCATTCTAAGCTCGTTTTCTTAAAAAAGACAATGCCTTTTGTTTGATGACCATGGATCAAAGGACTTGTTTAATGCATCTTACTATTCTTTATGTACGTATCTTATACATATCACTTAATAAAACGGTGTTAAGCAATGTTCAAACATTGCTTGTGTGGTCATTCTTCCCATAGATAATCGCGCTTTTAGCTGAGTCTACCGTCTTTGATCTCGGCACTCCACAGTCATTTCTGACCGCGATCTCGGCACTCACTCATCCGATACAATGCAACCAATCAGAACGCCTTATTATGACTATGGTGCCGAGATAGATGACGAAATTGAAACATGTCTACCGTTTACGTCCCACGCATGCTCAATTGGGAACTAATCCGGAGATCTTAGGGGTCAAGGTAAGACATGAATTTGAGCCTGATGGAAGTAGTCCAAGGTTTGTCTTGCTATATGTGGCCGAGTGTTATCTTTCTAAAAAGTTTGATTTTGAAGTGGCCCGGGGTAAGGAATAAGATGGGGTTCCAATATTTCTTGAATGTATCGATGTGCATTTATATTGCCATAACACATAACACAGAAAGGACACATACAGTTAACTTATTGGATCATTACCCGTGCGTCATTAATATCTGATAACATAACCGACAAATGTCAAATTATTTTGTTCTGTTCTTCACTATTAATAGAAAGAGATGCCACTTAATAATTATATCGGTTATGTTATCAGATATTAATGACGCACGGGTAAAGATCCAATAATTCAACTGTATGTTTCGCTTGAGTTGTCAGAACTACAACGTAAACAAAAACCTTTTTTCTACAACTGCTATGAAAAGTAGCGTATTTCTCATAGCTTACTTAATTTCAAAACCATATATTGCTCACACTGTAAGAAATATTATTTCTCACGGCACTTTGCTTACACTACATAGATTTATATGGAGAATCCAGTAGGGGATACTCGATGCCCAGCTGATTTCAGCAGGGGATACTCGATGCCCAGCTGATTTCAGCAGGGTATACTCGATTCCCAGCCGTTTTCGGTGGGCGTTCCTCGATGCTTAGACTGTTTCTACAAAACTATTTACTTGTATTCTTTAAATTTGTGCAGTTGTAGAAAAAGTATAGTGTGCAACATGTGGGAAAAGTACTTTTCTTATTCGTGTTTTTGCGGCACTTGCCCTTGGCTCGTGCCACAAACTTCCACACTCGTGAGAAAAGTTAAACTTTCCCCACTTGTCAGAGAGAGAAATTCGTAATGAATTTTATGTTGGATGGCTTGGTTTTTGGGTGGAATTGTTGTTTTCGAGAATGGTGCCCTGATGTAGGATTTGTTTCCTCTTCAGGGCTGGGTTGGGGGTGCATTGGATGGTTTAGTGCGCGTTGACTGTGAAATTGAATTGGGGGTTGAAAAAGTGTCTAGAATTTTTGACTAGGAAAGATTTTTTAAAAGTGTATGGAATTGAGAGTATTTGGTTGGGCTTTTCGCTAGAAATTAACTGGAGGGTTGTTTCGTGTTGGGGTGTATCGGGGGTTGATGTTTGGAAGCGGCGAAACACAAAAGTGTGCGGAGATGGTGTGACAAAAAGTGTCTAGGATGGAAGCGTAATTGTAGAAGACGAACCATGTATCGCTGCCGATACATATATATGCGTTGAGCTGGATATTTGATGAAAAATGGGTGTCATTTATTGAATTTGAAATGTCTCCGAAGTTTTAAGAGGGAAATATTTAAGATTTATGATTTTGTTGGTTTTTGGGATTTTAGTGAAAAAAGTGTATAGGAGACATTTTCCAAAAGTGTATAGAATTGGGTGGTTTGTTGAAATTGGATGAAATGTTGCGGTAACGTGCCTTGGGGAGTTTGGGACGTTTACGGTGGTTTGCGTATAATAATAATAATCCTAAATGTGGCGGGTACAGCTGCGGCTGCATAATTCTCTGTCGACAATCGTCGGTTCATTTGGCTAGTGAATAGATTTACAAAGTATGCAGGAAAACCGCAGAAAAACCTGTAACACCGACGTGGGTGGTGTGGGGGCGGCTGAAAGTATAGAGTTTGTCCAAAGTGTTGAACGATTAATAGTTTGAGATTGAGAGATTTTAGAATCTGTTAGAAATAGTTTAAATTATGAATTATTTTGGACGTTTGTTGAGCGGTGAGTTCAGTGAATATAAGATTTATTAAATTGAATCAGTATGGGATTTATAGTGAAAGTAGTTAACGATTATCGAATGGAAATTGGGGAGCTGTCCAGGTAGTCGATATATTCGTCGGGGAGGTCGTCGTAGGCCGTGGCTAGCAAGCGTAACGGAGGAAATGGGAGCTTCCTCTTGGGTATTCTACCGAGGGGTCGTCTATTTGCGATCCACGGTGTGAGTTGGGTTTTTGGAGATTTCGCTGCCCGATTCGATAGTGCGACTAACGTATCGGGCTTGTAAATTGTTTAGACGTGATGAAATGGGCTCGATGTCGGTATTGACATAAACAGTATTGCTAGGAGAGTATGGTGCTTTGTATTGGCAGTATCTTAGGATTGACTGCTCACAAGTTCGAAGTTTTTTAACAAGATGGTCGGGTAGGGTGCAATAGACGTTTGCTCTATAGTCGATTATTGGACGGATATATGTTTTATACGTATGAAGTAAGGTGGTAGGGTGAGTGCGTCCGAAGCTCCCGCCGAGCGCCTTAAGAAGATTAACTCTCCGCCGGACTTTATTTAAAGTGTCCATTAGGTCGGCCATCAGGTTGAGAGTGTTAGTAAATTTCACTCCCAAATAGACGACTTCCCTACGGATTTCGAGTTGATCTCCCCAGAGCACGAGGCGGAAGTTGGTAGGTAGAAGTCGTTCGCTCATGGTATCAGGGTGTTTGAAAACGATGGCTGGGTTTTTTGAGGGTTGAGAGTCACCCGCCATCTCCTGCACCAATTTGAAAATTGAGTCAGTAGAATTTGGGATCGAATGTTGAGAGAGCGAATGTCATTGGCGGAAATGATTAGTGCGGTGTCGTCCGCATATAGGTGGATGTTATCCTGGGGATGTCGTGGAATTGGAGTATCATACGTATAAATTATGTATAGTAGAGGAGCGAGTATCGAGCCCTGCGGAACGCCAGTTTGGGGTGTAAAAGAGTTGGATATGCTATAACCAACTTTGACGCTGATCGATCGGCCGGTGAGATAGGAATATAATAATTTGACGATTTGGTTTGGCAATCGGATGCTCAGTAGCTTTCTCACTAGTCCGGCGTGCCAGACTTGATCGAATGCTTTTTGAACGTCCATGAAAATGGTGGCAGAACAGCGTCGTTGATTTAAAGCTCGGGTGACGATAGTTTGAAGGTTGGTGGTGGCGTTCTGACAAGAGTGGCCTGGCCTGAATCCGAATTGAAATGCCGGAATTATGTTGTTTTTGGTACAGAACTCCCAGATTATTTCTTTCAACAATCGTTCAAAGGTGTAAGAGAATAAATCTAAAGTCATTGGATAGCTTATAAAAGACTAAGATAGGATGAAGACAAAGGATCGCGAAAAATAAAGAAAATCGCATTGAACATGTGATTGGAATACAAGAAAACGTGTGGAAAACTCATACCACACTAGAAACTCAGTTTTCTAGCTGCCCCGATTTAATCGAGATGTCCCGATTTAAGGAGTCGCTAGTTGTGCCGATTTTTAGTCCTCATGGTCAGGAATTGAAATAGCCCCTTGTTCACAGTATGAGTTTTTATAAACCTATTTTGATTTCTTTACTTGCAATATGTTCAGAAAAATATATAATATAAAAAAGTTGATATATTTCGCTAAAAATTTTGATGCCGCAGAAAATTTTATTTATTGCTTGTTGCACAATATACTATTTTATATGTACCGCAATAAGACCGGTTGAAAATCAAAATGAATTAAAAAGTACAAACAAACACTAACATTAATTAAACAGGGCTGAACGCAAGTACCTACATCAGTTATATGAAATTTTCAAATTAATAAGAAATAAAGTGTGAAGATGTAGCCATAGCTTACTTTTATTTTAAAAAGATTATGAGTAGCTATAGATACTCACCCTATACATTGTATGATTTGATATCCTTCTTTTGTAAGGGGTGACTTGTGTCACCTATTATCACCTCATCAAGAGGTTTTTGGACTGATATCAGTACTTTTTATAAAGCTTATAAATTCTATTCTCATATACTATGCCGTTGAAAAGATCTTGAATAGAGCTATAAAAACCATAATGGGGTTTATTCCCTATCTGCGGTTGGAAAAAATTGAAAAAACGAAGAAAAAAATCAAAGGGTGGAGCACTTATTTTGGCTATAACTCCACAAAGGTACACCGAACATCTCAAATATTATATACCGTTGGAAAGGTCTTGAATAGAGCTACAAAAAATATTTAGGGCATTTGTCATCAATCTGAAGTTAAAACCCGTATAAATTGGAAAATACTTAAGATACCCATATTTTCGATATTTTAGATGGTTATTGAGACCCCTTAAGGATTTTTTCAGGGATCGTGATATGATGCGATCGTAATAAATTTCCGAGCGCTATTAACCTGCAAAGTTTCATCGAAATCGTTAGAGCCATTAAAAAGTTGCCACAAATATGTCACCTCAAAATACCTAATTTGGCAATCAAATTATCGAAATGTCCTTCATGGAGAAGATCTGCCATCAAGCACAATCTAGTAAAGTTACATTTAATTCATCAATTGCAAACATAAATAACAGTAATTAGTAATAGAAATATTTACAGCAGAACAAAGCTTCAATACTATGAAAAAAATATATCAAATGCAAACAAACCGCAATCATTATAACCTGAAAAGGAAAATTCCTCAACGTGATCAACAATGTCTTCCTCTAAGACGTGCTCACTACTGTCATTAAACACCAGGAGTACGCTGAAAACTAGAGACAAATTCTACTTTTCAGCGGACTATTGGCATAATCCGCGCGATTAGTGACAGAACAGCGCACTTTTGATTTCAACTAACCACATTATTGAACGCCAGTGCGCTCTGCTTATAGTCCGCACATGAGGACCCAGCTTTAGACTTGTCCAGGAATTGTTAATTATATTTTTTTTAGGAGAGGTAGGGTAGAGCCTCTACCGTAGAGGTCAATGCGTCAGTGGGACTCAGATACAGAGCGAACGATCCACAGTTTCTTTTTAATATCTATTTCTCCAATGAATGCAGCTTTTTCTAAACGGTACTGTAATTCGTCATAATTGCTGCTACTGGTCTGATTCAAACCAAAGAATTTTCCAGGCGGTGCATACACAGCAATCGCAAAAATTAAATGTATGGGCTGGCATTTTCGGTGACCGGCTGGTGGGTCCATATTTTTTACATGGTATTTTGACTGGCGAAATGTATTTGCAATTACTGGAAGATGCTATTGACCCTTCCTTCACCGATATTATTGAAAATGACCAACAGTATAGTGAAGATCATTTAATGTTTCAACAGGACGGTGCTCTTCCGCATTATGCTTTGATTGTTTGTCAGTATTTAGACCAACATTTTCCACGGAACTGGATTGGGAGAAGAT
This sequence comes from Galeruca laticollis, assembly GCA_963921935.1. Taxonomy (NCBI): domain Eukaryota; kingdom Metazoa; phylum Arthropoda; class Insecta; order Coleoptera; family Chrysomelidae; genus Galeruca; species Galeruca laticollis. The sequence goes on along the minus strand of OY998180.1, from coordinate 97,539,449 downwards.
GTAGCATTGAATGGCCTCCACGCTCCACGGTCACCAGATTTGTCGTCCTTTGATTTTTTTGTGGGGAAACCTCAAAAGTAAAATCTACAAAACACAACCAGCCTCTTTAGTAGATTGGCGTCAAAGAATTGTCGAGGGGTACCATCGAATCACTTCGGAAATTCTTCGGAATGTGCGAGAACGTTTTGAACAAAATCTCTATTATTGTATGGACGCGGGTGGTCATGAATTTGAACATTTAGTTTAACTAAGAAGTAAGTAAGTAACTAAGCATAATTTAAACTATAAAATGTAATTTATTAAAAAGTATCACGCCGAATTTTGAAATTTAAAGACCGTTGTAAAGAGAATCGAAAGGGCTTTAAAATGATACCTTACTCGACCCCTAATGCCATCCGTTAGGGGGTGAAAGTAGTGAAGTCAAAAATACCAGAAAAGTGTCCACCTTTGATTAAAAACTGAAAGGTCTCTGCGTTTTTTTAAAACGTTGACGCAGTCCTGATAATGGCTCTGTTTCATTTTCTTCCGGCCACCCTGTATCTCAGCTTTGAGTATAGTTGAAAATTTTACTATAGCGTCACCTCAGCGCAGTCAACTGACAGAATTCCATCGTGATCGGTGAACACGTTCCTATTTTTTCAGCCATTTGAAAACTGACATTTTGTATGAAAAAAAAAATACTGTAAATGTATATAGAGTGACTTTTCATGGTTTGACATTTACATGCTATAGACAGTTTATATTGGGCTTTTTCGATGTGGGGTGTACTTGTATCACTCGGCAACTGCTGTTTCCTGTGATCTAAAGTTTTACGCATATTGAAGTAAGGTCGAATCCATAGTAATTTTTTTCTTAAAACTTTATTTTAATAAAATTTAAGCCGTTGCGACGCGTACGATTTCGTCAGTTATTATTACCTGATTGTGTAGCCCGTTTACGGACCACACTGTTGCAGAAAATGTTGCCGAAATATATGTTGCCTATACATCTGATGCATTACATGTTGTGATGGCTGATCTATTGTTGCCAGTATTGTAGCCACATATTGCAGTAAAAACTTTACCAGTTTAGAAGTCTTCTTCTGCCTTAGTTTTCAAGGTAACATTCCTGTTTATTGCACATAATTAAGATGAAAATGGCAGAATTTCAATAAGCTACAAGAACAATTTTATATTCAGTAATGAAAAAAATTGAGAAATAGGGGAGAGTGGTCGAATATCGACCACTTAAGCAAAATTGTTCATAACTGTATATGTAATATATGTATAAAGACGCTTTGTATATGAAATTACCTCAAAAACTATAAGTAACGTTATGGCAAAAAAAGATAATGGAATAAATGATGTTTGTTCTTTTCTAATGTACAAAACTCATACCGGTACTTTTCTGGATAATATCGACCAGTCGGATAAAATCAACCATAAAGTCGGGTAATGTCAACCATATCGGGTAATATCAACCAAATTTTTTAAATTTAGTTTATTCAAAAAGTAAGGTTACAACAAACTTTTTAACATTTACTACAAACATAATCTTTAGCATTTTCAATGATTGTGCAATCTGCATGCGTCCACACGGCACATGAACGGCATCTCCACCATACTTCATTTGATTTTCCAAACTCTTGACAAACAGAACATATGTCGGCATTTGTAGAATTATCTTTCTTTTCGGGAACTATACGCCGTGAAGCTTTTTTCAGCTTCTCCTGTTTAATATCTTTTTGTTTTTATAACTTCTTCAGTTTTTGTTGCTTTTTCTCTTCTTTATTTTCCAATTCCTCTTTTAATGGCGTTGAGGTCAGTATCTGGGAATGCTTGGTTTTTCGCGATTTGGTTCTAGTTGTTACTGTTGGCAAGGGTAGAAGTTCTGCAAAGCTTCTATTTTCCACGGGTAGCTGAAGTGTCGGATCATCATCGTCGGTCAATTCATCGTCTACAATTTCTTCATGCTCTAATTCTGAAGATTCACTACCAAAGGAAGGTGTACGGTGACGTTTTGTCTTAGATGGTCCAGGGATAGGCGACGGAGCTTTTAATGGAGATGGTTGTTGAACTGTGGAGGTAGGTGATATAGGAAGTGCTCTTTTCATGGAAGGTGGATCGTGTTGTTTTATCTTAGATGGTCCAGGTACAGGATGCAGTGTTTTTTCTAATCGTGTTATTGCATTTGTTTCAGCAATTATCGGTTCTTGATTCTGCTCAGCATTTGGCGCTGGATCGACTAGTAAGGTACTGAACTCTTCATCACTGAATACAGATCGGTTAAATGGATAAATGCCAGTAGTTTCGAAAGCCTTGACCCCTTTTTCTACAGCTGCCACTTTATTAAAAGCAGTTTTAAATAACTCCGCAATATCCGTTTGCAGAATCTTCTCGTGTTTTCTTGCTTTGATATATCTATCGCATTCTTGATTGTATGCACTCTTTAATGGTCCGAAAAAACCAACATCGAGCGGTTGCAACCGGCGTGAAGTGTGGGGCGGAACTGAAACAACTTTAATGCCATTATCTCTGCAATAATGATATGACCTTAAAGTTGAATGAGTGGAGTGGTTATCCATTAATAACAGGACCGGATCATCTTTACTAGCTTTTGTAAATTTTGCAAAATGTTGAATCCAGTCTTCAAAAATCTCCTCAGTAATCCATCCAGACTTAGAGCACCTATATACAGCACCAGTTGGCCCGTTTCTTTCTAGAGCTTCTTTCATTCTCTTTCGTTTGAAAATAAACATCGGTGGAACAAACGAACCTGCAGCACTCATCGCTACAACAACAGTTACAAGTTGGCCCCTCTCACCACTTGTGACAGCTCCTACCTGTTTTTGACCTTTCTGGGCAATAATGCGGCTTGGCACGTGAACGTTACTAATCCCTGTTTCGTCTACATTGAAGATGCGATGAGCTTCAAAAGTGTGTTCAGAGTAGAGCTTATCTAAATTATCATAAAATATCGTAACTTCATCTTTATTGAATGCCAACACACGGCTCAGACTTGTGGCTTCCGGTTTACGGCAGCTCAATGTCGGGTTGCGCCGCATAAATGCATAGAACCAATCTTTTCCACACATTGCTTTCTCTTTATTAAAAGTGTTTTTTATTTTATTGGTTTGTGCAAATTCAAATGCAAGTTTTCTTATGGACGAAGATGTTAGTCCATAAAAAAGGCGAGAGAGGTTTATAACATGTTTTGCGTGATCTTCTTCTTGCTGAACAGTAAAAACAGATTTTCTGCCCATTTTGTACTTTTTTGTAGCGAAGCGACCTTTTAAACGGTCTTGTAATGTTCCATATGGAATATTGAACATTTGTGCAGTTTTTCGTATGGAAGCAACTTTGTCATGTATTGTCTTAAGCGCACGTTCCATATCCTTTTCAGACCACGAAGCGCGAGAAGTTTTGCGTGTATACTTTTGACGAGGCATCTGTAAAAGAATAAACGCCATTGGTACAATATCGATCACAGTAGGAAAATATCGATCACCCCGGTTGACATTAGCCGACTGCACGTGGTAGACAAAAAAGATGAATTACAAAAAAAATCTGTGAAAATGTAACGATAATTCATCACACATAATAAGCACATACATATCTAATTACCTTACTGCACAAAAATCAAAGCTACAATCAAATTAAATCATTACTTACTTTCGTATCGGTGTCACAAATATTATAAGGAATAAGGCAAAATTTAACATCAAGCATTCACTACGGTCAAACATCGACTAAGTGCGTAGGTGACTGTATACATAGTAAATACCATCCCAGCGCATGCGGTCTCGCTCCATTAAGAAGTTGAAAAGCTTCAAGAATTGGGTAGGGGTGTGTGATCGATATTGGACAGCGGTTGATATTCGACCACTCTCCCCTAAAAACTTTTTTCAGTGTGGGAGCAATTTATTCAAAAACATTTAATCGATTTTAGGTTTGTTATTCGGCGTTTGACCTTGATTATCATTATTATTGTCAACATTAAAGGCCAACAGTTATCTCGTTTTGTTGGCTGTCTTCCTTTCAGTAAAAGAAAGATAATCAGTTAGTTTTTAGCTTTATGGGAGTTAATGTATTTAAAAATCCAGATTTATTAATTTATGTGAGTACTTTAATATAAATATTATTTATTGAAACATATGTTGAACTATTTTGATTGATATCTATCATAAGCTAAGTACACAATACTCGTACTTAATAGGAATAAAAAGATATTAAATAGATTTTCAGCAAAACTATATTATTCGGATAGCCAGTGTTCTAGCTTGGAGTGACTTAAGTTTGAAACGTAAATATGGTTTCAGCTATTTGAAGCTAGAAAATGAAAATCGATCTTTCCAATATTTCGTAAACACATTGATTTTTTATCTACACCTGTGCGTTTTTTGTAGTCAGGAAGATCTTGAATAAATAAAACTAAACTGAATTTGGAGAAAATAAATATAGAATGATGGGCATTTTGACATTAGTTCATTATCCCTTACTTAAATGGTATACCACTCTTCAGAGGTTGGAATGGGAGTTTTATTCATGGGGTACTTGCCTTTTTTCCACATTAATAATAAAGAATATCTCTGAACCCTGCTCAAAAAGACAGCCTTTAGTCTGTTTTTGTTTTATCTAAATCTGGTTTATAAATAAGGTTGGTGTTATTGGAATTTTGGTAATACACCATTTGTTTACAAAAATCTGTGTAGTTCATTACAATATAATATAATACTTTCAAGCTATATTAGTAAAAGGTATTTTATCGGATTTCTTTTATTTTCAGAAAGAAAATGAAGCTCACAATACTGACGTTGTTATTTGTTGGTTCCGCATTAGCAGCTCTCCCAAGTCTGGATGGATCTATTGAAATATTAGTTACCGGAGACAGATTATTCAATACAGCGGTCTTCAAAGAGACTTTAAAAACCAACAAAGAGAATATAATATTTAGCCCTTTTTCTGCGGAAACAGTTTTAAGTTTAGCTTCGGAAGGTGCTAAAAATGAAACGAAATCAGAACTGATCAAGGCGTTACATTTATCCGAAGAAAGCGCAAAGAACCAAGAAGCTTTCAAACAACTTTTACCTAAATTGACGATACAATCTGAGCACGTTAGACTTTTGAGTGCTAATAAAATCTACGCCGACAACGGTGTTATTTTAGAAGATGCGTTTAGAAAAACCGCAGTGGATATTTATCGATCTGATATTGAAAATGTCAAGTTTTCTGAGAATTTAGAAGCTGCTTATCAAATAAATAGATGGGTGGAGGATCAAACTAACCATAAAATAAAAAATCTAGTTGAAGCAGACGACATTAACGCAGATACTGCTCTGGTACTCGTAAACGCATTGTATCTAAGTGCCGATTGGTTTAACCCTTTTACTAACTCTGCTACTCATATCCAAAAATTCTACAAAACAGATAGCGACTTTAAAGAAGTTCCTATGATGCACAATGTAGCTTTATTCAGTTATTACGAAAATACAGAATTAAACACGCAATTCATCAATCTAAGATTTAAACATGAAGGTCTTAGTATGGTTATAGCTCTTCATAGAGAAATAGAAGGTATAGCAACATTACAAAATAATTTAGAAGACGTTTTCAAATCTCAACCATGGAAATCAGAATTCGTTGATATAAAACTACCCAAATTTTCCATCAGTTCCAGTATTAATTTCGTTAATATTCTTAAGGCGATGGGAGTTGAAAAGATATTTGATAAAGCTCAAGCTGATTTGAGTGGTCTTTCATCTAACCGGAAAAACCTATATGTTTCTAATGTGATCCAGAAAGCGTTTATAAACGTTACTGAAACTGGTACGGAAGCGGCTGCTGCTTCCGCTATTATGATACAAACTAGATCAGGACATATGATTGGACCAAACAGGAAAACTTTCCACGCAGATCATCCCTTTATTTTCTATATAAAATACCATGACATCATTTTATTTGCAGGAAGATACAGTTGTTAATTTTTTATGTATTAAATTAGATTTATAGTTCCTATTGTTCCTGTTATGTAAGATTTTTTTGACGATTTATTATTTAAATATGTGCTATAGATTACTTTTAAAATATAAATTACGAGTATACCATAATATTTATTTTTATCCCCAATTCAATATCCTTCATCCTTTACCATCGAGTATGTCAACATCCGCTGGCTACGGTGTAATACAGCAGTTTATTTAAATACGTAAATGAAAGACTTCTAATGGTGAGAATATTCAGTGATGTGAATAAAAACTAGTATAAGCAAATACTAGGGATTTCTTAAGTAAATGCTACGTTTTGTGTGAATAAACACACTAGCACTTGCTAGGGGTAGTAAGTTGTAGAGTTTTCCCGGACGAGTAGTAACTGCTTATAATATGGTGTGAATAAAACTTTTGAAGTAGATTGTTCTGTAGCATATGCTTCAATATTTTCAAGCCTGGTCTGGGGAATGCTAGACTTTTTCCTAGCATTTACTACCTGTCAGATCAGTCAACAGTTTGTTGTTGATCATGGCTGAGTTTATACCTATTCGTCAACGTAAAATTTATTCTGTTCGCTCTGGAATAAACGAACGTAATTGTAAAGAACCGTTAAAGTTTAACAGTGAGAGTGTGGATATCCTTGCGGCACAGTTTCTTGAAGAAAGTGATACTCGTGGCGGTGGTATTTCCAGAAGACAGCAAATGGAAATATTTCTGAGGTTTGTGGGTGATCCTGGCTTTCAGTCTAGTGTAGCTCAAGATGTAGGTGTACATCGTACTACTGCTAACAAGACTATAAGGTACGTGATGAGTAGAGTAGTTGAACAATCACATAATTGGATACGGTTTCCAACTACAGCTGAAGATATGACCGATGCTGTACCACCTGCAAGGTATAGAAGTGGTGGAGTATGTCAGAATTGGACGGATGATTTTTTTATATAAGTATGATGAATTTGTTTGCCGTTGAAAGCGGGCTATTTTTGCATATGATGGGATATAATCTGCTCATTACAATTTTAGTTTTTTTAACTCGCTTCGTTATATGTGCATTAGCGTTTGTGTTACCTTGTAGAGTATATCCTAGAAAAATTAATGTGTTACTGGGTAAAATGTGTTGTCCGTCAATGCACAGCTGGGATTACAATTTCTCTAAGAAAATCTTTCACAAATGATTTTTGTATTCTGTACTAACGTATTGATTAAATTTTGGTAATGTTTCAGCAGTATCCTGTCATTGTTGTATCTGGTAGTTTGCCATTTTTTACGAATTTTATTTTTCTCAAGTATGACTTTGGTTATATGATCGGGTAAAGTATTGTTGATTTGGAATTTAGGTTTAAGGGAGGTTGCGTTGTTTTTGGCGGTTATGATGATATTTTGCAAATTTTTAATTACGTTTGTTAACTGTGTTGTATTTTCTATTTTATCAGTAATTATTCAAAAGTCTATACATGGTTGCTTCTCCAACTCCGGTCATATTTGAACACTTGAAACTATATTTCGAAAAGTACTATTGAAATGTTGATGTACATAGCGTCATGTACATTTAACACTAGTTCTCATATGCACGGTTAAATTACACTTTAATTTCACAGGAGTATAATTAGACGTTTGTGCCATTATTATAGCACAAATTCACTTGATCAATATCGCTTTTTATCGCCCATTATTAAATAACTAACAATTCTGTGCAGAACTATACAAACAGAAATGCAAATCTTATCTAAAATAATTTACAATCTGTATAATACTTTCTGCCGATTAGAAATTTTAAACCTTTCTAAGAAAGTTGAGGGCTACTTAAATTGATCTTGAATTGCAAATATTTTCTACCTGTAGAGATTACATACTTACCTAATTTTTGTTGATTAAAATGACTAAAAAGTTTCAAACAATACTTGAAATAAATTGGTATTTTTAAAAATTAAAAAAAAACAAAAGATTTTATTTTGGAACAACATTTTATTTTATAAATTCTCCGGTACTGATTTATGGGTCATAAAAATTGTGCTATTTGCAGAAAAAAAACTATCATAAAAATTTACAAATAATTGTTATAAATGAACTTGGCCAATGTTTTAAGTTCGTTTCCCTAGTAGGCATACTCCACGATCTATTGTAATGAAAATAATTTGATCAGATCGTATCCAATAGAATTTAAAAATGGTACTATTGGTAAAGATGAAGTATATTTTGTTATTAAGATAAATGATTTTCAAACTGTACTTCGACAGTTATTTCTTCATCTTTGTTTTACCATTTAATTTTATGAGACTTCTAATGAAATTTCACGAGCGCCAAGTGGTAAAAGCAAACCTGGTTTGGTGAAACTATTTTAAACAAACTTACGTTCAGATATTTACAAATTCAACTGCTCCTCTATTTCTATAAATCTTAAATGGATTGCCGGATGAAAACTATTAAGTAATTGTTTTCTTTTCAGGAATTACAAATTGGTAGTATTACCATTATTGGTAATATTGCACCTTAATGGAGTCTTCGGTGCCCCAGGTGATGTTAGTTTTATAGTTTCATCAACGGAGACTCCTAAAGAAGGAGAAAATAAGGTAATGGTATGATATTATATATTAAATAATCAATATTTCTTACTCAGTATAAATATTTGTTGATTTTAACTACTAATATTAGGTAATAAAAGTGCTCATATGGTGAAAATTATTTTTGAATTTATGTACCATATACCCGGGAATGGTTTTTTATTAAATGGTAAATTGGAAATCAGTAAAATTTTATCTGTTAATAACCACCATAATTGCACACTTTTTGGCATTGTAAACAAGTCTGCACTATACTTGTGAAGTCAGGTAAGGGCTAAGTTCAATGGTGGATGCGGAAAGTTTTAGGTAACTATAACTTTGTTCAGTTATAAATGCAGCAATTAACTTTTTTGAATATTTTTTAGAGATACCAGGTCCTCTTGTGACATCTCGATAACATTAACGGTTCAAGAGATACGGGCAATTTTATGTCGCACTGCACACCTATTGGCGCATTAACATTTTTTTGAATGTAGGATTACAGGAAGCATCCTGTATTATTAGTGAATTATTAATAAATCGGTGCAGTCTACATTTATAAAAATAAACTTTTACACTGTTTATGTATACAGAACTTTATTGAAAACGAACATTAATTTAACAAAAGTAAAAATATCAACAAAACCCTGAAAAATTAATAACTACATTCCTTTAACAAATTAAAAAACGAGTAACCAAATAATTAACGATATTTAAAAAGTTAAAATGTTCAATATGGGCATCTCTCACATCAACACATTTCCTCAGTCTTTCTTGTATTTACAGGTGTACTGTAGATTAAGTTTTTAAGATAACCCTAAAGATGAAAATCCGTTCCAATCCACCTATCTGGAAAAATATTCTTTAGATGGGCACGTACGTAACGACTGAAGTGGTGGGATGCTTCCTCTAATAAAATTGTAAGAATATCCTGCAAACACTGTAATACTATCCGTTTGAACGCTCATTAAGGATATACGGACCAATTAACCGGTTGCCTATAATACCTGTCCATACGTTGACCATAAACCTTTGTTTGTGTTTAGTCTTAATTATCCCGCGAGGATTTTCATCATCCCACAAATGTAGATTATGGGAGTTAACTATGCCATCCCTGGTAAAACCTACTTATTCTGTAAATAGTACATTTTCAATGAAATGTCGGTCTTCCCGTTGTTTACCTAAGAACCAGTTCGCATAATTAAGCCTAAGGGGATAGTCATCTGGTGACAGCATGAACTATTTTTTCACGAAATGAATGCAATAGTTGCTCCTGAAATATTCTGTGTACGCTTGATTTTTAAATATTAAAGTGTGGCGAAAGTTTCCTTAAACTGGTTGTAGGTTCATTATCAACAGCATCTAGTATGTTTTGTTCAATTTATTGGAGTACGCACATTTCTTATACTCCCTTCGGTCACAAGCTTTGTTTTTCTTTATAGACAATGTCTTTTTAAAAAGAACTAAAATTAACTACAACAAAATATATTTTAATAAAGAACCAAATATAATACAAAAAATGGTTAAAGACTGTACTGAGAGTTATACAAAGAATGAATTAAAATGGTGTTCAGGCAGAATATATAATATCGTATAAAAGTGTCTATTATGCGGTTTTACAGGTGTCCACTTGATAGTACTACAGCGTGTTGTTTCAAGCTGATTTGTTGTAAATTACTCATAACTAATAATTTGAAAATGTAACATTTCATTATATCGAATATCTATTTTTGGTTGTTGTTGTTATTCTTGTATTTTTACTTTTTTTAAATTAATTGTGTTCGTTTTCAGTAAAGTTTTTTATACATCATAATTAGTAAATAATAAAAGTAGTATTAACAATGTAATAGTTTCGCCACAATTTTAACTTTCATATGTAGTGTATAACAGAGTCGGATTCAGGCACTACAACAGTGTGCGATTTCGTAACAATTATAAATAAAAAACCATTTTAATTCCCAGCTTTAGAGCCCTATAGTTCGTTAACGAAGGTCGTAAAGAAATTTTTTTATTTGAAATACCATCATTATTTTTAGTCTCTCTATCATCTCACAAGTTTTTGGTATGAGCTCCTGGGACACCCTGTATGTAATTGAATTCATCGTTAATCACATCGTTAAATGGTGCTTTGACATTGAATCACTTGGAAACACAAGATAGGTATACCGAAAATGAAGGCACAAAAGGCCAACTTTAATATTCTGTATCAAAAATAAATGAGAATAGTGGGATGGTATTTTCAGCAAATAGAAAATAGTTACTGAGCTTCGAATGGTTTATGTAAAGAGCTACAGTAAACAGTTCGAAAGATATATGCATAGTGAAACTTTTACTGAAAATTGATTATTTTACTCTTTAATGCTGGTGCAAGGTTCCAAAAAATAAATCTGAGGGTATTTATAAAACTACACAGGCCAAACTATGTCAGATAAATAATCGGCTCCTAATATAACTGGGTAAAGAGAGAAAGAAATTCGTAATGAATTATGTGTTGGATGGCTTGGTTTTTGGGTGGAATTGTTGTTTTCGAGAATGGTGCCCTGGTGTAGGATTAGTTTCCTGTTCAGGGCTGGGTTGGGGGAGTATTGGATGTTTTAGTGCGCGCCGTGACCGGGAAACATGAATTGGTGGTTAGTTGAGTTGGGGGTTGGAAAATGTCTAGAAATTTTTTTTTTTCAAAAAGTGACTACATTTACGGTGGTCGGCGTTAAGAATAACAATAATAATAATTCAAAATATAAGGCGGGTACAGCTGCGGCTGCATTAGTTCCCTGTCGACGAATCTATATATGTGGGCTATTGGGGCTATTAACCGAGAAAGGAATAGGGAAATAAAAATTCAATGTGTTCTAAATAAACCTTTTTACTTTGGGTTAATTAGATGGAATGCAGGTTATTTGGTATCAGGTGTAATCGAAGGACCAATACGGTTGTTTTTCACTGATGTAATGATGAACCGTATAATGAAATTAAACAGTTATATCACTTTAGGTTTTATATTGTCATGAATGTATAATTTTATTTATCTTTGCGTAAACAATTAAGACTTCCCTTATGTAAACGCGATAACTGAGAGTATTTTGCACATACTATGATAACTTGTTAAACGAATAAATATTAAGTACACATGTATGTTTACGGTATCAAAACGCCGGGTGGTTTTACGAAGTGAAGTACCTTGATGAAAAAGGGAACGAAGGATGAAGTATGAGTGACTGCTGGGAAGTGAGTAAGAATGAGGTTGGTTTCGTATTTATACGTAGGATGACGTAGGTGCGAGGAATGAGCAAACTATTAGAATTAGCCAATGGGATAAAAGTATTTTAAAACGTAACGTTCAAACAACAAGTGAATTTGGCGGTTTCGTAGATACAGATAACAGAGTTTGGAAGAGAGTTTTTATGAAGCGATAAGATGTCGGGTACTTTGATATATTCAGTGGAATTTCAGATAACGATATTTATCTGTTTTTCTTAGGTGTAAGTAAATTTAAAATGACTTTTTTGGTGATGTAAAGAAATATTAAATGTTGAAAATAAGGATATATTTAGTTATATGTTTTGAGCATAATATTCGAAATGTAGTATACAGACAAATTCGAACACAATGTATTTATAATGGTTATTTAGCTATCGATAAAAAATATTCATACAGAACCGCTGGGAGATAACAAGCGATATAGTGAAACCACATCATAATATGCAGTAATTACTATGTAGTTCTTATCAATTGACTAATGAACGACATAGTACATTGTAATTATTTTTATTTTTTCTCACATTTGCACGGTTTAAAGGTATGAGGGCTCACGCATAACTCATTCCTTGTTGACTTATTTAATGATTTTACTTGCTATCCTCATCCCACAAGTTTCTTCAATTCACTAAGCAACTCTGGTGGTATGAGGCCCGTTACTGAAATGACACTGGGTTTATCTGAACTTTTTCTATCTTCTACATTCCCTTTATTTCCTCTGCGAGTTCGGTGTATTTCCTAATTTTTTTTGTATGTTGTGGTCCAGAGGATATGCGATGTCTATTTGTGTTGTGATTTTATTTAATTTGTCTATAATTATATCTGGTCTATTATTTGTTATTGATTATTTATCTTTATTTTATAATTTTTGAAGTAGATGTTTGTGTAGGATTTTTGTTGTAAGATTGTGCCTATTACTTTACCGCCCAGCCCTATGCGAGAAAAGTATTGGAAAGTTGTAATTTAGATTTTTTTGAGTTATTTTTTCGTTTTTCAGCTGGAAAACACGAAAAATGGATTTTTATAATAAAAAATCCTGTATGTATGTCGTCGTCGGCCACTTTTTATAACATGTCTTGTTTGCACCATACAACCTCCGGAGTGTTCAGGACATCTCACAGATGAACCATATTGATTTTCAGCTCACCAAAGCTAGTACAACGGGTGCTATGGTACCCGAAATGCCATATTTTTGGCAACTTTTGGAAAATTATTGGTTTGTTACCACGATACAGCCTCCGGAGTGTATACAAGTAACCAATTGTATCATTGGATATTGATCAGATCATATCTCAGATGAACCCTATTGATTTTCATCTCACTAGCGCTAGTACAACGGGTCCTCTAAATCCAGATATACTACATGTTTGGAGAAATTTCGGTTTGTTAGTACGATGCAGCCTCAGGAGTGTATAAGTGCGGAAAAGTTAGTTGTAATCTTTAAAACGGTTTATTTAAGTGTGCTAGATTTTTCATAAAGGTTTTCTTGTCTGTAAATTGTAGTTGTGTATGGTTTACTCAATGGTGTGTCTGCTTCTTTGATAGTCACTTGCAGTTGTGAGTGTGCTTCCTTGTTATTGAAGTAGGTTTGTAGATTACGTATTATAGAATATTCTGTGTTGCTTCTATATTGACCAGACGTTGATCTCCTTGTCCTCTGGGTAGGTATAATTTCTCGAAGGGTGAGTTAGGACATAATGATCTATTCTTTTCGTTATCCTATCCTATCTAGTGCCTTAACGTCTATTTTAGTCCACTGTATGACTCGAAATTAATAGGTTAATAAAGGTGTTCATGGCTTTGATTTTGTTCTTTGCATTTATAGTTCAGTTCCAAAATAGTAGACACTAAATTCTCAGAAATATTGCATTAAACCGACAACAAGAATTGTAGTATCATTTCTGAGAATTTAGTGCCTACTATTTTGGAATTGTAGTATAGTTGTGTGTTCATGATTTTCGTAAGGCTATCTTTGTACTTTTTCCCTATAAGTTCTTTCATTTCCTTTGTTTTGTGTGTTTGTGTTTCCTTTATTCCTTTACTCCCGGGTATTTGTATGTCCCACTCTCGGTTAGCTCAGAGAATGTTATATTATTTATGGGAAGGCCTCTTTCAGTTATTTTCCATCTCCTCGCTGTAAGTGATGCACATTTATCTAGTCCAAAATTCATGTTTATGTCTTTAGAGAAGGTGGTAGTGGTTTCTAATAGTGATGATAGTTTTTATTCATCTGTTGTATATAGTTTTATGTCATCGACGTAGAATAAATGTGATAAATTTGTAGTCTTTGGGGATGTTGTATCCGATTATTTATTTCTACAGGCTGAAGAAAATAAAGAACCAATTATTTACGCAATGGATATAAATACGAACGTTGCCAATCGTTATGCAAAAACATTGATTACAAGTAAAGTGAAAAATCCTGCGATATCTGCAAAAGAAGCTAGGTTCTCTGTAGTTTTACCACAGAAAGCTTTTATTTCGGAATTTATAATGCAAATCGGAGGAAAGAACTACCAAGCTTATGTTAAAGAGAAGGAAGAAGCTAAACATATCTACGATCAAGTAAGTATTGAATAACAGAATCTATAATATTGCATACTTGTTTCTATCCTATTTAAGACTTATTGGTCAACAGAATATTACGAAAATGTTGAAAAGCCGTATTATCTCTGTTAAGCTTGAATATATCATGATTGATTTAATAACATTATGAAATTATTTTTATGTTCAGAGTTAAAACTAAATGAATATTTCTGGTTTAACCTTCTCTCCCTGTGCAAATTGTATGTTTGGGAATTATTCGGGCCAGTCACTTCTCATATTCACATTCATTAGCACGCTTACCAATTTAAACTTCAGTTCTTTCAAAACTCAAATTATTAATAAACCTGCTCAAGAATATTATCCTTTAGATATTTCTGATCTATTCATGTCAAATTTTGAAGCTTGCTTAATAAAATTCCTTCTTACCAACAAGAAATTCAACCCATTATACAACTGAAGAATGATCTTTGTCAATAGAGCTTCTTTATGAGATTCCTTTTATGCAAAAAGTTTTCCTCGATTCTACCAATTTTTAGGTTTAGCCATTTCTATAATATATAAAGAATATTGTTTTACAATTTCTTTGGCATGGAAAAAGTCTAAAATTATTTTTTAGGCCGTCGCTAGTGGTCAAAGCGCAGCTCACGTTGCAGTTAGCGCTAGAGATTCCAATACGTTCACAGTGTCTGTTAACGTAGAAGCAGAAGCTAAAGCTACATTTTTCCTAACTTATGAAGAGCTTCTAGATAGAAAAGATGAAAAATACGAGGTGGTTCTGAATATCCATCCTGGACAAGTTGTTGATGATCTAAATGTAAAAGTGAGTCGTCAAAATCAAATAAAAAGAAGATATAACATATGTGTTTATTTGCTAGGTTCTTATCAACGAAACTAGAGCTCTTCGTTTCGTTGAAACACCATCGTTAAGATCTGGAAATGAAATTACCAAAAACGATGATAAACTTAATCCAAATTCTAATATCGAAATTGTCAATTCCACTACTGCTATTGTAAAATTCCATCCAGATGCCGAAGCACAAAAAGAATTTGGTAAGACACTTGTTGGTAAAGAATCTGAAGGTCTAGCTGGTCAATTCGTAGTGCAATATGACGTTGAACGTGATCCTTTTGGAGGAGAGGTGAATATTCACAAAATAAATGTTTTAGATAACATCAAATTCTATTTTGTTAGGTACTGCTTCAAGATGGTTATTTTGTTCATTTCTTTGCACCCAAAGACACAGAAACCCTTCCTAAGAACATTTACTTTATCTTGGACACTAGTTCTAGTATGTACGGAGTGAAAATTCAACATTTAAAAGACGCCATGACCAGTATCTTAAACGAAATTAAACCGGAAGATACTTTATCCATCGTAGAATTTAATAGCAGAATATTCGTCTGGAATATAGAACATCAGAACACCGTTGAAGTTAATTACAACAATTACCAAGAACCTTTTGAACAACTTAGTGTAAGTATTCGGAAAAACATTAACATTTATTTCACTTCACAAATAGTTGTATTTTCACTTGTTCCCAAAATACCCCTTTTCAAAATATTAACACTTTTATACCCAATCAAACAAAGTATATATAGTTTTCCAATGAAAAATTTATCCTCCTAAGACAAAAGCCAAGGAGCTTCTTAAAACTTAAAAAAAAAACAAGATATACTCATAGAGGGACGAATTTTATCGTGAAGTTTTTAACCGATTTTTTAATAGCAAGTGTTGTCAAGTAACACAGTCTTAATACAAGGAATTGCCTTTCTGTAGTTTAAGTAGTGACTATCCCAGATTTTTGTGTACTAATTACATGAAAAATAATACAAAATTCCGAGATTTGCATGATGTTACCAGAGATTTAGGACGATCTGCCGCGGAACTTGATTAGAGATTCACCATCAACCCTAACGTTGACTGCCAATAAAATATGTACTGTACTGATTTTGTAATATTATAACAAATATTCAATTTGCACTCACTGTTTAGGAGTTTAGGCATTTTTTTCAGTGTATTTTGTAAGCCTCCACTAAACTGTTGTTTTCAATTGTTTTTCGCACTAGATTTTTATTTTATATACGTATATACAAGCTATACGATTCTGAAGAAATTGTAGATATTTTTCAATTCGGTTTCCGTGGTGGATCAAACCATATTTTTCCATCCTCTCAGTGATTTTCGTGTACCTTTGCCTCGTTGACTATTAGTTTCCATTCCCTCCTATTTTCTATTTTTTCTTCCCAATTTGTTATCATCATCCTTCTGATGTCCTCTTCCACTTGTTCTTTCCATTAGATTTTGATATGTTTCTTGACCTTTCAGCTTGTGGCAGTACAACGGGAGCTATGGTACTTGCAGTGCCACATTCTTGGTCATTTTTAGAGAAATTTCGATTTGTTAGCACGATACAGCCTCCGGAGTGTATACAAGTGACCAATTTTATAATTGGATATTGTTCAGGGCATTTCGCTTAACAGGATATCATAAACATGACATGACATCAAATAAAATATTTAAGTTACCAAATTTTAAGTAGAACAGTTAATTGCCAGTTTTCGTATTTGGTCATTTCTTTGCACCTACCGCTTTGTTGTAACGAATAGTTATGATAATTCGAGAGGCTGTAACATAGTTTTAACAATAGTTAATTCGATGTGGTTGTTGAAAAAAATTATTGTACTGCTGGTAATTGTTTTAGTCTTCCAACATGAAAGTGGTTAAAAACTGTACATTTTTGAGATTCGGCAATGTGGAAAGAGATCGTTGAAAAGTCCATCAGTGCTTGGTTTTTTCTCAATTTTTTTCGATTACTTTTTATATTTGTTTTCAAATGAGAAACAAATTCTTTGTGTAAACACACACAGTACAAATTAAAAAATGCTTTCGAAATAGAACTTAAAAAAAATCGAATTCTAATAAAAATGTTTTAATAATAAAATATAAAACAAAAATACTTCTTAATTAAGCTTAAATGAATTTAAATCAAATGTTTGAAGAAGCCACCGATTTGAGCTAAACAATAGCCCAAACGGTTATAAAATTCTTGGCGAACATGGATGAGTATTTCAGGGCTTGTAGAATTTGTTCATAACTCAGAAAAAGATATCGTTGGGTGCCAAATCTGGAGATCTAGCAGGCCATCGAATGTTACCATTCGTGGAGATTATCCGATTGGGAAATAATGTATTTAAATAATTAATTGGCAATCGATAATTATGCTATGCATAACCGTCATTTTGATACCAAATATCATTGAAGTTGATACCTAATTGTATGAGAGCAGGAGTAATTTGGTTTTGCAACACATTCAAATATTTTTGTCCGGTTAAATTGCCGTCAATAAATCAAATGTTCACCTCATATTCCAGCCCAAACATTTAACTTTTGGGGATACTAAGCTGTACTATTATAGTTTTTGTGTAGTTTTGTCCTTGAACAATATCGCATAACGGACGAATGTACACAGCGTATGGGAAAAGTCAATTCATTTGTGAACAAAATATTTTTTGAAAAGTTTGCATCCAATTGTATTTTTTCGTAACTATTTCACAAACAAAAATACAGGTAGTGATGTTATGTATGTATTTAAATTATTTATCTCTGTCTTCTAGTGAGAATAATATGTCCTAATAAAACGATTTCATAGAGAATCGTAATTCTTCTA
This sequence comes from Galeruca laticollis, assembly GCA_963921935.1. Taxonomy (NCBI): domain Eukaryota; kingdom Metazoa; phylum Arthropoda; class Insecta; order Coleoptera; family Chrysomelidae; genus Galeruca; species Galeruca laticollis. The sequence goes on along the minus strand of OY998180.1, from coordinate 97,521,474 downwards.
TTTTTATTTATCCTCTCATCATAGTCAAAGGGAAAATTCATAAGGCACGTGGCGTTATCAGTGTGTTAGAGAGAGGCGTGGAGAGATGGATAATCCAAGTCTTAGAGTATTTATTACAGCTATAATACAAATATGAGCTTGTAATACTTCTGTCCTGTTAAAGAAAATAGGTGATACACTGAATATACTTGTTTCTTTCTACCACATTGCCATTTATGGACCGTGTTAAGTTGCATGTGACCAAGGAATCTTCCATCTTCCTCGTACTATATATGTATTTAAGTATTATCTAAGTTTATTTTTACATCATATTATTTTACGATAATATTTTCTAAGTTCTAAATTCAAAGTCTCTAATTTGAACATTCAAAATTATTGAAAAAAATTACCATAATATGTTATACCTTCATTTATGGGCATTTATTAACTCATACGAAGCTTATGTGGTACATTAGACCGTATCAAACAACTGATATTACACATTATTGGGCAATGACGCGCGGCCGATAAAAGTTTAGTTCGCGCATTTCCACAGTGCAATAAGTTACGTCCGACACGAATATGCAACCGGGAGCCCGTGGAATTTTGCCATCCGTGCCACCCTTTAGTTACGCCACTGACCAGAACATTGCTCTCGCTCTCCTTAATCTTTTTATTTCGAGGATATTATACGTAGATATATAAATAAATATTACACCTTCTTTTAACGAAACATATATTGTGTAGAAACACGATTTGCCTGGACCAGTTCAAGCCACAAAAGAAGCTATTGAGAAGACTAAAAATTTGGTTTCCAATATGTTCGCTACCGGAGGTACTTACATGATTGGAGGACTTGAAGTTGGTTTGTATCTTGCCAAGACCCAAAAAGAAAGAGTTAAAGATACCGATGACAAAAAACAACCAATTATTATTTTCTTAACGGACGGACAACCGAATATTGGTGTCCACTCTACTAACGACATAACAAAACTTGTAAGTACAAAATTATTGCAATTTAATTTTCTTGCCATATTTGCGCTTTTTTTAGACAACACGCTTGAACAAAGATATCAACGCTCCTATTTTCTCTCTCTCATTCGGAGAGGGAGCTGATAAATCCTTCTTGAGGAAGATTTCATTAGAAAACACAGGATTTTCCAGACATATCTATGATGCAGCCGACGCTTCGCTTCAGTTGCAAGATTTCTATAGACAAGTGTCATCTCCTTTACTATCGAAAGTTCATTTTAAGTACGCCGCGGAAGCTAAAGATGTAACTAAGACTGATTTTCCAATCTATTTCCGTGGTGGAGAGCTTGTTATTTCCGGATGCTACAGTGGTAAATTATATACAACAAAAATTTGTTATTGTATGCTTAAATGACCAAATTTTTATGTGTTATAGGCTCCACTTTCAACCCTGTAGTAGATGCAATAGGTCCAAGAGGTCCAGTAATATGGAAGCCGAAAATTCAGGAACCCGTTACGTCTTTGGAAAGACTCTGGGCTTATTTGACAGTTAGAGAAACTTTGGATGAAAGAGAAATCACTGAAGATGTTGATAAAAAGGCAGCACTTACCAAGAAGGCACTGAAAATTGCTCTTAAATATTCTTTCGTAACTGATATAACTTCTCTAGTTGTTGTTAGACCAAACGTTACCAATCCTATTGAAACAAGTGAGGCAATTTAATTATTAATGCAAATTCTTAATTGTATTCTTTCTTTTTATTTTAGGACCATGGCCAAGACGTCGTATAACACCTTACCTTTACAATACGAGATCAGATGCGATTTATCCTAGTGCTATGAGTGGTTTTTCACAACATACGTATGCCTCACCCGTGGCTGCTTCGGCTCAAGGTAGTATTTTTTTTATTTTTAACTTTTATGCTACGAAAAAAGATTACAAACAACTGAAAACTAACAGCGTTGGAAGTGAAACTTTTTATGCTACGCTAAAACTCACTTTACAATTTCACCGATACACTTCAGTCTTCAGTATCACAACAGCAGCCGCCAGGAGGATGTGTTTGCTGCAATTAATAAGAAATAATTACGATAAATTAACATCAGATTCTGAATAAATTAAACTGAATCATTAATCCAATTTAATCTATAGGACGACCGGTAGTTCAAATTATAGTTGCCGTGGGGTCGCGAAAAAAAAAGAAAATTCTTAAGCATCAACAAAATAAAACAATAACTATTTAAAAAAATTAAAACAATAAAATAGTTCCATAAGAAAAACAATACATTTTCGGATAGACTACAAAAAACTATTTACAATAAAAGACAAACAAAAGTTAATATTCTTTTTAAGAAATTATTTTATTAAATGAACAAACCACAATTTCTTCTGGGCCAAACTTAAATTTAATTTTTTTATGTTTTCGCAATAAAGGCTGCTACATACTGATTCGCTTTCTAGACAGCGTCTACCGTGCTCCGTGCTGCTTTCTACCATGCCACAGAGTACTCTGTGACGATGCTTTGTTAACTTGCATAGGAGCGTAGTCAGTTGAAGAGTCGAGTGGGGTAATAGGAGGGGAGAACAGCACCTCGTCTCTCTTGATTGTGGTATTATAACATAATTGCGTTCCTTGTTACTCCTCTAGATTTCTACTTTTTCCTCCAATCTCACTAAGTGAATAGTAATTAGAAAAGGACAAGGAGTTTAACAGATTTGTTAGCTCTACGAGTTTATTACCATGCCAACCAAAACTCCTAATAGTGTCCCATAAAAAAGTTTCACTTCAATAAACGCTTAACGATCAAATGATACAGAAGTAGAAGCTTTGATGTAGTCCAGGACAAATTCTAACTGATAGTTAACACTATTACCGCGCACAAATCTGAGAACACTGATCATGTATTCACACACGTAATCGACCCTATTTTGAAATAAACCAAACACAAAAATAAGAGCCAACTGATATAAGAAATGATGAAAGAGTCTTTAAAATACAAAATTGCCCAGTTCACTAAAAAATATAATACAGCAGATCCGCACTGTGTTGGTGATTATTTTGTGTTGACAATTTTTGATATAACAGCTTTCTTGGTAACAAAAAAATTCGGTTCAAAGGGTCAAAATAAGCTCACTTTTACAAATGTATGGAATAAAAACGCTTAAGACTGCCTATGCTGTGACGTCACATGAGTGGGCGGAGGTTATGAACCTTTCCAAACAAATCGATAACGTGCGCAAAATTGCCATAATAGTTTTTTTCATTTCATGTTTTTTCTTCAATTTGTTACAAATACGGGTGATTGTTGCTAGAATTAGAGAGTTAGTGTGTACACTCGAACCATAAAGTTTTGAAAGTGGAATTACCGCGTCTAGCATAGTGGCGTGGACGTTTTTTTTGTTGGGTCAAAAATAGCATTGTTAGATTTTCCTGAATTATTTTTTGGACGTGGGAAGCTTTGTAATTACAAGCAACTTACCACACCACTCATGAAGTATTGCTAATAGCGCGTTACCATTTTTATGAGTGGTTTTCCAGTAGCCATATCTCCCACATAAACTTAACAATCCCTCATAAAATAAACAAAATTCCAGATTTCAGATTAATAAGCATAAACAAAAAATAAATATTATAAACAAAATAAATTCATTAAATAAACTAAAGTGAGAAAAATTTACATAACAAAAATAAGCGGAAAACTCTCAAATCACAACAGTCATAAGTAACAAGTAACAAAAATAAATATTTATTATATATGTATATATATATATATATATATATATGTATGCACAGACTTCAGTTTGAGGACGAGTATATCTTATACTGAGTATAACTTATACTGTATAAGTTGTCCTCGAAGTGTACTCTCGGATCTAGCATACTAACATATTTGATAAAAAAATTTTTCACGGGAATGTATTGATGAATGATTATTTTTCATTTAACCCTAAATAGGTCATCCCTTACACCCACCCCCTAAAGGCGGGGGTGGGGGTGACTTTGTAAAATAGTCGTAAAAATAAATGTTTTAATTTAGAATCAAATTACACGTAATTTTTTACATATACTACTAAAATTTCATTTTCATAATTTTTTTTATAAAGTTATGCAAAAAAAATGTTATCAAAAAATTGATTATTCAATGGTGTGGGACTCCCGGATCTAGCATACTTCCATATTTGATAGAAAAAAACTTTCACGGGAATGTATTGATGAATGATTATTTTTCATATTAACCTAATTCAGTCATCCCTCACCCAGCCCGTAAAGGTGGGGGTGGGGGTTACTTTGTAAAATTGTCGTAAAAATACATGTTTTAATTTAGAATCGAATTACACGTAATTGTTTACGTATACTACTGAAATTTCATTTTGATAACTTTTTATTATAAAGTTATGCAAAAAAAATGTTATCAAAAAATTGATTATTCAATGGTGTGGGACTCTCGGATCTAGCATACTTCCATATCTGATAGAAAAAAAATTTCACGGGAATGTATTGATGAATGATTATTTTTCATATTAACCTAATTCAGTCATCCCTCACCCACCCCGTAAAGGTGGGAGTGGGGGTGACTTTGTGAAATAGTCGTAAAAATAAATGTTTTGATTTAGAATCAAATTACACGTAATTTTTTACGTATACTACTGAAATTTCATTTTGATAACTTTTTTTTATAAAGTTATGCAAAAAAAATGTTATCAAAAAATTGATTATTCAATGGTGTGGGACTCTCGGATCTAGCATACTTCCATATTTGATAGAAAAAAATTTTTCACGGGAATGTATTGATGAATGATTATTTTTCATATTAACCTAATTCAGTCATCCCTCACCCACCCCGTAAAGGTGGGGGTGGGGGTGACTTTGTAAAATAGTCGTAAAAATAAATGTTTTAATTTAGAATCAAATTACACGTAATTTTTTACGTATACTACTGAAATTTCATTTTGATAACTTTTTTTTATAAAGTAATGCAAAAAAAATGTTATCAAAAAATTGATTATTCAATGGTGTAGGACTCTCGGGTCTAGCATAGTTCCATATTGATAGAAAAATTTTTTTCACGGGAAAGTATTGATGGATGATTATTTCTCATTTTAACCTAAATCAGTCGGAGCTCACCCATCCCCTAAAGGCGGGGGTGGGGGTGACTTGGTAAAATTGTCGTAAAAATAAATGTTTTAATTTAGAATCAAATTACACGTAATTTTTTAAGTATACTACTAAAATTTCATTTTGATAACTTTTTTTATAAAGTTATGCAAAAAAATGTTATAAAAAAATTGATTATTCAATGGTGTAGGACTCCCGGGACTAGCATAGTTCCATATTTGATAGAAAAAAATTTTTCACGGGAAAGTATTGATGGATGATTATTTCTCATTTTAACCTAAATCAGTCAGAGCTCACCCATCCCCTAAAGGCGGGGGTGGGGGTGACTTTGTGAAATAGTCGTAAAAATAAATGTCTTAATTTGGAATCAAATTACACGTAATTGTTTACTTATACACCTAAAATTTCATATTGATAACTTTTTTTTATAAATTTATGCACAAAAAATGTTATCAAAAAATTGATTATTCAATGGTGTAGGAGTCTCGGGTATAGCATACTTCCATATTTGGTAAAAAAAAAATTTAACGGGAATGTATTGATGAATGATTATTTTTCATTTCAACCTTAATCAGTCATCTCCCACCCACCCCCATAAGGCGGGGTTGGGGGTGACTTTGTAAAATAGTCGTAAAAATGAATTTTTTCAATTTGGAATCAAATTTCACGTAATTTTTTACGTATACTCCTAAAATTTCATTTTTGTAACTATTTTTTTTATAAAGTTATGCAAGAAAAATGGGGTCTAGCATACTTCCATATTTGATAAAAAAAATTCACGGGAATGTTTTGATGAATGAATTACCTCCATTTTAACCTAACTCAGTCATCCCCCGCCCACCCGCAAAGGGCGGGGGTGTAAAATAGTCGTAAAAATTACTTTGTAAATTTGGAATCAAATTATACGTAATGTTTCACGTATACAGCTAAAATATCATTTTTATAACTTTTCTTTATAAAGTTATGCAAATAATATGTTATTAAAAAATTGATTATTCAATGGTGCACCACTATCGGGTCTAGCATACTTCCATATTTACTAAACAAAATTTTTCACGGGAATGTGTTAATGAATGATTATTTTTCATTTTATCCCAAATCAGTCATCCCCCACCCATCCCCTAAGGGCGGGGGCGAGGGTGACTTTGTTAAATGGTGGTAAAAATAAATTTTTGAATTTGGAATCAAATTTCACGTAATATTTTATGTATACACCTAAAATTTCATTTCGATTACTTTTTTTTATGAAGTTATGCAAAAAAAATGTAATAAAAAAATTGATTTTTTAATGAAAATAAAAATCGCTATTGCGGCTTTACGAATAAGAACTAAAATTTACTATTTGGCATATGTATATTTAATAAAATAAAATTCAAATTAAAAAATGATTACACGCTTATTTCATACCATAAGGGTAGAGGGGGCGGGTGTTTGGGAAATATTAGGGTTGGGGTGATTTTGAGTGTGTCATCGAATCATAAACCCTTTTTTGAGTATGTATACCAATTTTCATATTTTTTCTTCATTATTGCCAAAAATATTCAATAAAACGTGTCACCATCCCAGGCCTTTAGGGGTTGTAGGGGGGCTGTATGACTGATTTACGTTAAAATGAAGGATAATCATTCATCAATACATTTCCGTGAAACATTTTGACTGATTTGGGATAAAATGAAAAATAATCATTCATCAATACATTCCCGTGAAAAAAATGTTTTTATCAAATATATACTTCCCGAGAGTCCTGCACCATTGAATAATCAATTTTTTGATAACATTTTATTTGCAAAACTTAATAAAAAATAGTTACCAATATGAAATTTTAGGTGTATACGTAATATATTACGTGGAATTTGATTCCAATTCTAATTTATTTTTACAACTATTTTACAAAGTCACCCCCAACCCCACCTTTAGGGGGTTGGGTGGGGGATAACTGATTTAAGTTAAAATAAAGGATAATCATTCATCAATACATTCCCGTGAAAAATTGTTTTCTATCAAATATGGAAGTATGCTAGACCCGAGAGTCCTACACCATTGTATAATCAATTTTTTGCATAACATTATAAAAAAAAGATTTCAAAGTGAAATTTTAGGTGTATACGTAAAAAATTACGTAGAATTTGATTCCAAATTTAAAAATTTTTTTTTACGATTATTTTACAAAGTCACTCTCACCCCCGCCCTTAAGGGGTAGGTGGGGGATGACTGATTTAGATTAAAATGAAAAATAATCATTCATCAATACATTCCCGTGAAAAATTCTTTTTCATCAAATATGGAAGTATGTTAGTTTGATGTTAATAAAATAAAAATGCATCCATGTGTAGAATATGAAAAAAGTGGGAACAATGTAATACTTAATTTAAAAAAGTATAATACTTAACATCAATCATAATCATATTCTAAAACTAATTTTAAAAACCATAGACAGTTTTTATTACTAACAGGTTCACAGTTTGAATAAGAAAAGCATGTGCAAGTTTATTAAAATCAGATCATACAATTTCATTTTTCCGTGATTCAAAATCGTCCTTTGTCGCAAAAACAAAGTTTTCAGTAGACGTTTCAATGTCGTGGTTCTCCTTAAAGTGACTGTGTAATTGTATTTTAGCCGAATTTTTGAAACTACAGAGAGGGCACTTCTTTGCATTTTTTGGAGATGATTCTGAGGAATCTACTGATAAAATGCCATGAGTCTTTTTATGGAGATGATTCTTGTGGTTGAAATTTTTCTTGTAGATATCACAACTGAAGTTGTAAGTCTTCATACACTTTTTAAGTGGAGCTAGATCATCAAGTCTTCCCTCATGAAATATTTTTACTTGTTTCCGCAACCCATATATTCGCTTGAAAGATGACTTGCACTCAGTACACACTGATTTCTCATTCATTTTGAAAAAAACTTTTAAACTTAACGTTATTTTGTTTGATTTTGATATAAACACAGCTGTTTGAAGCAAAGAAATTATTCCATGGTATAAAGTTTGACGTACCGAATGCAAGACCATTAGACCAAGTATGCAACCCAAATAATATAAGTTTGGGGATTGACTATCTCGTAATATCCGATGCACAAACGACGAAAATGAAAACGAACCGCCTCTTATAACAGGGCCATCGTCCATAAATTCCAATTGGAATTTATGGACGATGACAGGGCTGACGGCATTGAACAACAACAAAACATCGTTTTTCGTATATTGTTATATTTTTGTAGTTGCTTTTATGCTGTATTTCTGAACATTATCGTAAAAATGTCTTTTTAAAGGCTCTGATAGCAAGTTCTAGCTGTAATGTGAGTAGAATATAGAATCTCGAGAAAAATAAATTGATTAAACAATATTGTCAATTTCAGGTTAGCAATATTGTAATTTTTTTTGAAATTGTATTCACAAATCAGACACAAGAACTGGATTTCCATGAAGAATTGGAAATTAGAAGACACTTAAGAAACCCATAATATCAAGTTGTCAATGAACAGATAAATCTAGGGAGTTCTCCACTTTTAAACTGTCTTCTTAAGTGATCATTTTGAAAATCAGCAGATATAGTTTTCCTGGTTTTCTATATCATTGCACAGTTATACTTATCTTAATTGGGAAAAAAGATATCCAGGATATCCCCATAGGGCTAATAATATCTACGCTTTAATAATTGTAATATCATATATTCTTCTTTTTTCTATTAACATATATTAAGTCTAGCCAAAAATAATTATTAATCATCAGGTAGGCATCAAATGGAATGTATATTCTGTCATTCTGACGATGACATTTAATATCGAAACAATTGTCAAATTTCTTAAAATTTCTAACATTTTTTCAATATATTGTGGAATTATCTAGAAACAGTAAGCTTCATTTAAAACAGTAATATGGGTAGATTCCACGAAGTATGGGTCGAGATAGTAAATACTTTGTAATAGTTATTAATAATGAATCATATAACGATCTGTGGAACGTAACCCAACGTCTACTTGGAAAAAGGCAGATATGCAAATATGGTTACGGGAAAGAAGTATTCATTTTGATTATACTGATATTAAGCCGGAACTTTACAGGAAAATACAGCTAAATAAACCAATATTTAAAAATTATGTTGTTTATAAGTTGTTAGCTGAACACGGTCCTTCCGTGTTACGTTTGCCACCACCTGATCCAAAATTGAATCCAATAGAAAAGATGTGGGCTATTATAAAATGAAGTTGGAGTGCGTAATACAACTTTTAAGGTAGGTGACGTGTTAAAGTTGACAGATGACACATTTGCTAGAGTCACACCAGAAACATGGAAGAATGTTTGCATTCATGTAATCAGAATGGCTTTAATGGTATGTTATTGTAATAAATTTTCTAATTAACCCATTAGTCCCCAACGTTGCGTAAACGAAACATTTTGGAATTTTTTTTAAATATATCATTGAATGTCATTGACTTTTATGTCGCTACAATTTATTCCAAATATAATAACAATTACGTTTCTATGTAATACTGCGATATAATCAAAAAATTCATTTTTTGCAAATTTATGAAATATGCGGAAATTGGGGATTTCATTTATCATATTTTCGTCGATCGTCGTTTTTTGGATCTATTATCAAACGATGGGAGCTTTCGTCTTCTTTTACTGGGGAATCAGAAATTACTTAACCCTACATGTTGGTCAGGAAGTATTCAATCAATTATGGCAATAAAAATTCGATTGTTCGATATTCTAAAAGCTCTTCAGATATTGAATCGAAATCGCAGAAAAAGGAAGCAACCATGGAAGCTAAAAATCTGAAAAAGAAAATGGCCAACTTTGAATTTGTTTTTATTAATATTTTTATCTTCAAAACTTTATCTCAAGTAAACCACGTATCAAGATTTTTACAAAGAATTGATATTTATATCGGCGGCGCAACAGTCTTAAGAAACACATTGACCTACATTTCTGCTTTAAGAGCTCAAGAAGCGTATAATGATTGAATATCTGAACCAATAACTCTTGCAATTAAATGCAATATAGAGCTAGTATTTCAATTTAAAAGGCAACGAAAAGTACCAAAACAAATTGTTGAGCTTGCTTTGGAATAGCAATTTGATAATAGAGAAGATTACTTCAAAGTCCGGGTATATTACTATTCAATTGATACCAATACCAATCAAATTGAATAGAGGTTTTCTGCTATGCAATCAATCAAATGAATATTATTTGTTGCAACAATACTAATTTCGAAAACATCGGGAAATTTTTACTAACGGTGTTGTCAATCAATATTGATATGTTACTTGAACTAGTTAAAGAGATGACTTCAAAAAAGATATGAAGAGGAAACTTTTCCAAATAGTATTCGTATATGAAACTTGATTTTCCTGAAGTTTATGTTATGTTTCTTCTATTTTTTACCCTACCTGTGCGTAACTGTTGCGCAATTGGAAAGATCCTTTAGTAAATTGAAAATGTTAAGAAATTGCATTAGGTCAACAATGATCGTGATCAATCTATTTTAAATGTAGAATATAATATCGCAGCGAAGTTAGATTTAAAAGATCTCATAGATTACTTTGCCAATACTAAAGTCAGAAAAAGAACGTAGTTCTAGATTTTAGTTTATTATTAGTTTTTATATTTTATATAAAGTATTTCATTTATTTCCTTTCAATGTAATACGGAAAATACCAATCTAGATATTGGTTTGGAATTAAGTAGCTGAATAAAACATATTTTTGTTTTGACACTTTTTATGATACAAAAAAATTTAAGTTTTCGTTTTGTATTAGTTTTTGTCCTGAATGGAAAACGTTTTAATTTTCTTACTTTTTACGTGTTACTCAGTGTACCTGTAAGAAATGTCCTGAGGCCCACTCGCCCCTAGATCCGCCACTGAGCCAGGCCCGTCGCTAAGACAACTGATTCTAAATAGTGCATAGGTATTAGATAATATTAATATTGCTCCTGTACAAACATAGGTACAGCAAATATGACAAATCTTTCTCAGTCCAGAATACATTTCTGATGATTTCTGTAATCTATCAGAGTGTGCTCTGAAAATTCGGTAGTGAAATGGCAAAGTGTACACTATCTGCTATTTTTTTAAAATACGTTTTATTGCATTAAATGATTATAAATAACATATCTATATAATTCAATATTCCAAGAAAAAAATGTAAAAAACAAGAATTTTTTACATTTTGCTCCACCATCACAATTCAATTCAATATATTATTTTCAAGGTATATTGCATTTATGTGGTTTCTATAGAAAATAATCTATATGTATAAATATTTTTAACCCAACAACTGCATGTTGGAAATAATAAAAAAAACTATAAGAACGCCGCTATTAGCAAAAACATTAAGGCGGCGATTCCACAGCAGACATTATAAAAACATACTTAGATAACATATTTTAGTCTTTCATAAAATCTGAAATAGAAACGGTCTTACATGGTTGCCGGTTTTACTATATTTTCAGGAGATCTACTGATTTGTATATTGATGAAAAAAATTATGACACTTGTTTATTATTATTATTAATTTTTAATTAATCATATCTCGCATGATATTTCCAAACGCTCTGTTTAAATTAATTTAAGAGATTTCTCTTATTACCTACCTATCTAATGAAAACTAACGAAAGAAACAAACTAGCCACAACTAGTATGTGAGACATCTACACACACAAAATTATGTATTTGCAGTCGAGAAAAGCAAATTGTACTAATGCTAACTTTACAAAAGAAGTAATACATTTACATACTAATGATATGTATATACCAAAAAAGGATAATACTTTATCAGATTCAGATTTAAAACGATTTTTTATATACCTATAACAGTTATTTTCTTACATTTGTTTTTTTATTTGTTTTGTATTTTTGTTGTTCATTACTATTCGTTCTATTTTTTTATATACTCGTACCTGATGAGTATCTACGTAACTTTATTTTGTGCTTACTATTTTTAAAATGAAGCAGTAGGTAGGTATAATATATCGTATCCCCCTTAATGTTCGCTACATATGGCAAACATTTTTAGTTGTAGGATATAGGAAAATTTAATGTATGCTATCGATCCTGCATGGTCGCTAATCTGAAAAGACATTCTGACGTCACTCACGATGCCACTGTGATGGAGGCAAAATATCGAAAAAGTTGTTTGGAAAAAGTGATTAGAATGATATTTTAGGGCCATTTATGAAATTTCGAGCAAAAAAAAATAAAAAAATCCGTACTTTTCGCCATGTTTAATGTGTGAGGGTAAAACAATTCAGAAATATTGATTGAGGTCATTCATATATAATAAAATGAAAATATTCGTTGAACGCGTGAAATTTTTTTGTATCTTGTCAGTTTGTGCAGTTTCAAACAATTTAATTGTGATATTACAATTGAAAAGGGCCGATATTAATTTTTTTTATGTAATATTTCATCAAAGTTCCAGAACATGACAACTTACATTAATAATTATTATTTAATAAGCGTAATGATTCATGTTTGGACAATATTTATAAAAAAACAATGCGATAATATGAATACAAGATAATTTATTATCTTTGAAAGGTCTGCATACATTTCACAACGATTCCTAGTATTATACTTTCATCATCCTAGAACCCATTTTTCTCAAATACTTTGCCGCAATACAAAGTTTTAAATTAACTAAGTGGGCTTTAAAATCATAAACGAATACTCGTTTAACATCATTGTTACATTTGATCCGTAATTCTCCGTTTTCGTTAAGTTTACTTCTATTTACACATTCTGCAAAGATATTTTCATATCTATCTATCTATCTATAACTAAAAATGCCTTCTATACTGTCACGTGAAGAAAAAATAGAGTTGGTTCTAATTTGCGGAGAAAATTATCAATGTTCAAGAGAAGCTGCTAATATTTTTAACCAAAAATATCCTGGCAAAAACGTCCATTTTAGAAATGTAGCAAAATTATTAAAGAAGTTTAAGGTAACTACAAGTAGAAACGCTAAGTCTTTTCCATCACATGACTGATACGACATTAACTATATGCATCTTAATCAAAACAATGCGACAAACAAACTTCACCCGTGCAAGCCTAAATTTATTCAAGTTCTGAAGAAAAATATTTTGACGTCCGGTTTGGTTTTTGAATTATAGAAGATAATCCAAATTTCACAGAAAATGTTTTATTTTCCGACGAATCTACTTTCACATCAAATGGAACAGTAAGCTCACAAAACTGTCGTTGATGGGCAGACACAAACTCCCACTCAAGGTTAATGTATGGTGCGGAATTTGGAATTGTCAAATTATTGGTTCATTTTTCTTTAGAGAAAACCTGAATGCCAGGCGTTATTCAACTTTGTTGGAAAATGAATTAACCAAATTTTTGGATGGTATCCCACTGCCTAAGCGAGCCAATCTTCATTTCCAACAAGACGGTCCCCGGACCTATGCCCTCTGGACATTTTATTATGGGGCTATTCAAATAACAAAATTTATCGAGTAACACCCTTCAGAGACGTCGCACATTTAGAACAATGCATATGGGATTGCGTATATGCTATTAACCAAGGTACGCTCCGAAATATTCAAAGAGAATTCCGGGACGGTGAAATGTATGGAACGAGATGGAGGACATTTTGAATTTGTGTTTTGAAATATTAAGTTATTTATTAGTAATGAGTTAGTGGGTAATCTGTTGAATATTGTTCCAAAAAATAGTAATAACTTAATGAAATTAACTGTCTCGACCCTTACTTCGCGGAATCTACTCATATTAGTGTTTTAAATGAAACTCACGGTTGACAATTGTTGACAATTGACAATTTTTTAGAATTTTCAACAATTTTTATTATATTGTGGTATTAACTAGAAACCGTGAGTTTCATTTAAAACACTAATAGTAATACGTTGGTAAACTAATTCAATTTATTATTATGACTAGTTAATGAGTTTTAATAATTTAATGAAATATTTATTGAAAATATCAAAAACGGTTCTTTTCAATTGTGGTATCAGTACTAAACTATTTTAAACTTCACAAACTGACAACATTGGACAAGGTATTGTTACAGGAAAGTTTCAAATGCTCAACTAATATTTCCATTTAATTCTCTTGGAATGATTTTAATGACCAATTTTGAATAGTTTTACGTTTATAAATTACATACGGTGCTAATGGAACTCTTTCAAAAAAGAAATTGAGGCAATATCATTTCAGAAGACCGTAATGGAGAAAAATAAGAAAATTCTTATTTTTTGTTGTTTTTGCTTCAAATTTTGTACGTACTCCTAAAATATCATTTTAATCACTTTTTCTAAATAACAATTTTCGGTATTTTGGCATCTAACCTCACTTTTCGCATTTCCACGTCGAATTTTTCCAATTTGTGGCCATGAAGTGTTCATGTAACTGATGTCAAGATGTAATTTTGGATTATCGACCATGCAGAATCGATCGTATATATTAAATTTTCCTATATACAACAACTAAAAATTGTTCCCATATGTAGCGAACATGGTGGACACTGTATGTTTACTTTATTTGTTTTTAAATGAAAAGTTTGTTTTCAAATAATACATATTTTTTCGAGGTCATAAGTTTAGTTCATTATACTTTTTTGAAATTTCTATAGCATAAAATAAATCTATTGAAATTACTCAATTTTTGACAAGATTTTTACTGATGAAATGAAAATCTAACTGGCAGCCCTGCGGTCTAATCCAAATAAACTTTTCATGAGGATATAAATTTTAATCAACCAACATCATAACCCTTAATTCATTTAAAAAAAATAACAGATAGCTCTCCCTTTGACCTTTTGCCATTCATTCCACTACCTACCGAATTGTTAAAGTTTGATTGATTTCAGAAATCGTTAATAGTACAACTGCGGGAAAAAATATAACAAAAGTTTCGGTATACCGCGAGAGGGCGTAATTGGATAAAAACATTAAAAAGCCAACTTTCATAAAATTAACTCAATTAAAGGGCATAACAAAAACAATCATCGCATTCTTCAAAAAATTCTGCGTATATTTGATATTAAACTTTCAGTCTATGTACTCAAATAATGTGTACGGGGAGATTGATATGAGAAAACGCCCTTAACTCGGGTTCAACTTAACCGATTGTTGCAAATTTAGTCTTCTTGAAAACATCTGTTTTCCATCAACATAAGTTTAATAATTTCGACATAACCTAATGAGTAGCATGCACACTAGAGGGCGCTATTGACTTTGTTTTTTAAATCTAGTTATCTTTGGAAAATATTAAATAGGAGTATACAATTTTAATCGAGAATTGTAAAAGTAGACTTAATTAGTAACAGAATACCGATTACCGCATGTCGATATCTTTTTCCTATCCCGACATATCGTAAAAAACGTATACATTTTGATTATTTTCCTTTAAATATAGATTACCTACTGTGGCTATAGGTTCCGAACATATTTTAATAATTTGGAACGAATTAAAGTTGATTAATGGTAATTTCAATTAATATTTCGATGTTATTGGGAAACGGCGATCAGGAAGTTAAAGTGGAAATATATAAAAAGAAGTAGTGGGCCATGGAAAAAAACATACATAAATTTCTACTTTAACTTCCTTAACGCCGTTTCACAGTCAGATTAAAAGTAATATTGAAATTATTATTATTAGGGCAAGGAATGTCAATTGTAATTATTTCAAAATTGTTAAAATCCTTTCCGTACTACCCCATAGTAGGTAATCTATATTCATAGGTGAATGCTTAAAATTTACGCTTTATGAAGTGAAACAATTTATGGGACACTACAGGATTTTTGGCGTAAAAGTAAACTCGTAAAACTAACAAATTTGTTAAACTCCTTGTCCTTATCTAATTATTATTTAATTAAGCTCAGTGAGAGAGACGCAATGCTGTTCTCCCCTTCTGTTACATCAGTAGACTCCATGATATTACTAAGCGAAATAGACTCGTCGGCAGAGCGTTAGACTGAAAACCTAAAGGTCGTTGGTTGGATACCTGGTTTCGTCAGTAAACTATTTAATTTTTCTTTCATCTATAAATCCATTCTGCTAATGTATTCAACAATGTCGGTAATGTTGAACAGAAGTATATCTGATTATTTCTAAAATATTCATGCATTTACTCGAAGCAATGGAATTAAAATAAAGTTTGGATCAAGATTGTGGTTTGTTTGAACATTTAATAAAATAATTTCTTAAAAAGAATATTTACTTTTGTTTGTCTTTTATTGTAAATAGTTTTTGTACACTCATTCACAGTTTTTGCGTAACATAATAAGTTTCACTTCTAAAGCTGTTAGTTTTCAACTGACTCATAAATTTTTAAGATATGTCGGGACCGGAAAAGATATCAGCATGCGGTATTCGCCATTATGTTACAAATTAAGCCTACTTTTATAATCCCGAGTAAAATTGCATGCTCCTATTTAATAATTTCCAAAGATAACTTGATTTTAAAAAAATTAGCGCCCCTCGCTTGAAAGTTACTCATTAGGTTATGTCCAAATTTTCACTCTTATGTTAGTCGAAAAGAGCTGTTTTCAAGATGACTAAGTTTCCAATAATCGGTTAAGAACCGGAGTTATGGGTGTTTTTTTCATAACAGTTCCCATTCTCCCCCACATCTTATTTAAGTAGATAGACTGAAACTTTAAATATCAAGTACATATATGCAGAATTTTTTGAAGAATGCAATGATTGCTTTTGTTATGCCGCCTTTTGAAAAATTTGGCTTCTCAAGTTTTTTATCTCTTTTGTTACATTTTTTGTACTCGCAGCTGTACCATGAACGGTTTCTGATATATGGCCGAAAGCCATTCTTATTGGGGCACCCGTTACATATTTCATATTTAATTAGTCATTGATAATTAAGAATACGGACGCCTTTTTGAAGACCTTTCAAAGTAATACTAATAAACTACCAACGATAAACATGAAACAGAGTATAGGTATCAATAAGCGATTACATCAAGCCGTTATAATGTGGCATCTGTGTATTGTATCTTTTTTGGTACGGCTTTTGTTCATTGCACTATATGAAGCTATTACAAAAAAAATTATCAATTCTTAGAAAATTAGGGCATAATTTGAGATCCCTTTTGGTGAAGTACCTATGTAAGGTCCGTGGAAAATAATATTTACAAAATCGTTTAGATATGGTATAAGTTACAGGAATAAAAGAACATTACTAGGTATCAGTAATAATGTTTCCAGGATTATTCAGTCCTAACAAGTTGTTCAGAGTAATAATTTATTATTCTTTAAAGTACTGTTTGTTGTATTTTCAGTAAACTGTGCCATTATTATTAAAAGTGGAAACTCAATAATATTTTAAAATCAGAATGCTGAAGACTAGAAAAAACTGACAAATAACAATTTAACGCGAGTCTAGTTTCGAGAAGACACACAAAAACACGTCCATCAAATTTCAAACTGTATATTATATTATCATCTTCGGTCATATAGATTTGTACTCTTGTTTTTCTGAAACGTAAATTAAATATAAATCTTCTTAATTGTCGTGAGTAAATACTGTTACCTCTATCAATAAACATTACTAACCATAAATTTTAAGGGCATTCCCAAGAGTGCTTAACCTATTAAAAGTGTATCTTAATATAAATAACAATAACTGAATAAGGTTGAGATTCACTGAAAAATAAAAACTTCTTCGAAATTGGATTACTGATGACCTACATTTTTTTCAAAGAATATAATGTACGACGTTTCTTATATTTATTAAGATTAAATATTAATTAATTAATATTTAACACGTTGAGTGCTACCGTGGAAGCGGAAAATTCATTCCATTTTTCATGTGTATGGCCCACTAACCCACTAACTGAAAAAATGGTGTCCTGAAAAAACTAAGGATAAAATATACAGGCCAAATAAGGTTTTGGGTATGCCAGGCCGTAGTGCGATAGTCCCCATAGAGATATATGCAAGGCATGCAGCCAACGTCGATACATGCGGCTGAAATAACAGAAATAGTTGTGTATCAGCCGCGGATACATACGGCGATGGAAGCACCGTATCTCGTGTATCCGTGTTGGATACATACGGCACTCAACGTGTTAATTTATTAAAAAAAGAACTTTTTACGTTTTTAATTTTTTTAATTAAACAAATACCGCTTGTCATAGTTTTTTTATATACGGGTGTCCCACGAGGTTCTGGCCAGTATATATCTCGAAAACTGTTTGAACTACAATATTGAAATTTGGCAGTTATAAACTGTGGGTAGTATTACACATTTTAAGCAATCAGCTACTTTGCTACAATGTCACGTTTCGGGTCACGTGGTATAATTTTTAGAAAAGTTAATGACACACCCTGTATATTGTTCCACTGCTGTATAGGTCTCTCTTATACTAATTCGGCGACACCTATTTTTTTTGTGTTAGGTATATACAAACGACAAACAAATGTTCATAAAGTTTTTTATTTGAAAAACAAAAAGAATTGGAAAACAATAACACTTTTACTACAGTTTATGCTCAAATTTATGTCCACCTTCATTAATGCAGCATTCAAATCTAAGTAAATTTCTTGTGCATGCTGCTTCAATACTTTCTGGTGTAAGAGATTGGCAAGCTGCTCTGATTCTGTTTTTTAAATTATCTACATCGGTAGGAGCTGTAACAGAAATGAATCCTTTTAAATATCCCCAAAGAAAAAAATCTAACAGGGTTATATGTGGTGAACGAGCCGGCCAATGTATTGTATCATTTCTCCCAATCAAGCTGTCTTGGAAATACACATTCAGATGTGACGTTACTCGCTGAGCAAAATGAGGAGTTGCACCATCCTGTTGCCACCACATAGTCGCTCTCTCTTTTAGTGGATTGTTCTCAAGCAAATGTTGAAGAATATTCTGGAGAAAATCTAAATATCTTTCGCCTGTCAAATTCCCCTCATAAAAATACGGCCCAATCAAGCGTCCATTAAACAAACCGCACCAAAATAGTTTGGAAATACGTTTCTCGCGTCCAGCTGGGATTTTCAGCCGACCAGTAGTGACAATTATATCTATTAACGATACCTACACCGTTATTGTGAAAACGGCTTTCGTCGCTCCACAATATTTTATTTAAGAAAAAAGGGTCCTCTACGATTTTAATTGACACTTCTTTCTGGATCTGCAGGAGTTAGACCTTGCGTTAAATGTATTTTTAAAAGATGATATTTGTATTGCTTGAACACCCTCTGAATAGTAGATTTACTTATTCCTAATTCTTATTGCAGACATCGAGTTGAAATTTGGGGATTGACTTGGATATAAGCAAGAATGTTAATAATATTATCTTCCGTAAGAATAGGCTAACGTGGAGAATTTTGATGTTTTCCGGTTGGAAATGAACCGTGTCTTAATTTTTGTTCTACATAAGTAAAATTATTTTTTCCTGGAGTTGTTCGGTCGGGGAAACGATTTCTATATAAATCTCTAGCTCGTCTGGTATTTTTTCCACATTCTTCATAGATCATCAGCATATCGACATACTCGTCATAAGTGAAACGTAAAGGCATGGTAAGTTTCAAGTCACAAAACTTTTAACAACAATAATACAGTGACCGATTGTTCACTGACGCTAACAGCTTTTGACAACTAGAATAGCTGTTACTAGAATATGTTTTTTGTTTCTCAGCTCTCTTTGTTTTTCAAATAAAAAACCTTATAAAAATTTGTTTTTCGTTTCTAAGTACCTGACACACAAAAATAGGTATCGCCGAATTAGTATGAGAGATACCTTTACAGCAGTGGAACAATATTCAGGTTGTCTCATTAAGTTTTTTAAAAATGATACCACGTGACCCGAAACATGACGTTGCAGCAAAGTAACTGCTTGCTTGAAATGTGTAATACTACGGTTTATAACTGCCTAATTTTAATTTTCTACTTCAAATAGTTTTCGAGTTATATACTGACCAAAACCTCGCGGGAATTGTTATACTCTTCATTAATGATTTCCAGTTTTTTAAGACAATTTTAAGAAAATTGCTGCTGTTATCTAATAAGAAACGATCGCTTCAATGTTGGCCACAATAGGATCACATGTTATATACAATCTTTAACAGTCTATTTAGTGCTGCAAGAAATGAAAAAAATCTACATTTAGAGGACACTTTTAAGTAACTATGTGTAGTTAAACTTTCTGAGAGAGTCTAAGAAAACTTATTTTTTCTTCAAACGTCAGTAAATCCGTCAGTTTTCGACTGTGTAGGCGTTTCATTTTTCCTCGGCCGGAGCTTTAGTTTTCACTTTCCCGCCAGCGGAGGGAAAAGTGTTATCATAGCAACATAGATAGAAAAGCAGCCGTAGACGCAATAATTGTAAAAAATAAATTAATATTGTTGACAGTGTCCACTGACAGCTTTATGTTACATCACTATAGCAACAACCTGTTCCTACTCACCGACACCGGTCTAAACCGCCTTGCGAACCCAATTATGTTGAAAAATTATTACTATCAAAAAGAGACGTTTTTGCATTAATTTGTCGACATTTGAAGAAAAAACAGCATATTTTATTTGGGGGAAAAGCTACTTTTCATGAGTTGCTCTCTATTACCAGCCTCACTCCGTTCGACTGTTGAACACGAGCGCGTCATGAAAAGTATCACTTTTCCTCCATATAAAATAATATACTATTATTGGGATCGTCCAGTTATCTCACAGATATAATTATTACAAACCGATACTGATCTGCTGGTTTCCTTAGCGGAATATTTAAAATAATCCTAGCATTATCTATAAGAACAAGAGTACTTTCACAGGAGCTTCAACAGTCGATTGATAATTTTAGAATAGAGCGATTCCAATCTAATCATTTATAACTTTTAACATTCTACACCCAAGTCATATTATTATTGTATATAGCTGAAGATTCGTAATTCTAAGAAATTTGACAATTGTTAGAATTTTTAACATTTTTTCAATATATTGTGGAATTATCTAGAAACAGAAGTTTCATTTAAAACAGTAATATGAGTAGATTCCACGAAGTAAGAGTCAAGACAGTTAATTGAATTTAATTATTAATTTCAATAGTATTCAAAATTCTAAGTTAGTTAACGTAAATAGTAAACAAACACGATTTTAAACTTTGGCAAGGCCCTCTTCATCTATAGTAAATGCATACCTACATACTAGGAACTTTTTTATAATAGATAAGCACAGTATTCAGTAAAGTTAACATTCTCAAATGTGAGATCGAATTTTCTATAAAATAAACAGTTGTTCAGCAATTTTTAATCGAAATCCATAAATAGTGTTATTTCAAAACAGCTTGAATAGATTCCAGAAAGTATGGGTTGACACTGTTGGAGCAGTGCTCGATTATAAAATATCACCTATTTCAAAACTCCTTATCATGCTATGTAGCTTTATTATAGGTACACTGTTTTTGTATAACAGTTCCAGCTGATTCTTATACATCCCAAATAGTTTGGAGACTAATTTTTAGCATTTATATAACGCAACGTCGGGCACTAACTACTGTTTGATTTAATATAGGAAAAATACTGAATTAATAAACTAAAAACTACAGTGTATTTGTGTACACAAACGAATTATACATTAATAACTAGAAACATCTTCATGCTTGAAAACTAAACTTTTTTTCTCTAACAAAAAGCACCCTTTTTTGCGAGACTTTAGAAGGTCGAGAATCGTACAGATAAGAGAATTTTAGTAACATACCGAGCAGGTCCGGCCTCATTCATAGCGACCCGTTGTTTTAAAAGAAATATCGAGTAATAATTGGGATAAACCAGATGTAAAAGTATAGGTCGGAATCTGAACTGATTATTTTAGCAAAGAAAATTTCTCAAACATTAAGTTTTAATTTGAGAAAATGAAATTCGAATTGTGTGGTACAAAATTTGGAGGGTAGTTCTTCTATCAATCTGGGATCGTTTTTATTGAAAATGATAGTTCTAAAACATTGAGAATATTCTGGAATACAATAGGAGAAGACCTTGAGTATGTAGTTACCCGTGATAAACATAATTAAGATATTTTCACTAAAACACAAATATTAGGTTTGATTTCTAAAATTTTTGACTCGCTTGGCATTGTTATAACTCGACCAAAAATCATAATCTATCGATGATGGCAAGAAATAATTGGGTGGGATGATCTGTACCTTCAGAAATAATGTTTATGTGGCGTGGATTTGAACAACAAATTTTAATTGACTTTTTTAGAAAAATACTTATACCTCTTCCAAAGTCAGTATAAAAAATATCATTTTACCAGGGCACTGCCATATTTCGTTAATAAGCGCTTTAAGTAGATTCTAAGTAATACCGATAAATTTATCAATACATATCGGTGGTCAGTTTTTACAAGCTACGGAAAGCTCATCTTACTTTTGAATATCAACGTAGCTAAAAAGCATTCTTCAAATCGCCGGTCGTCGGCAGAGGTGTTGGAGTATAGGTCGTAATTACTTTATGAAAAAGAAGATAACATTTTTTTTAAAGAGCAACAGCGCGCGCCGTTTTCAGATTAATATCTCAATATTCTTCAGGAGATTTTTATTGAATGCGGTTTAATTATTTTATATACAGTTGTCTTTGATTTGTTTTGTGCAATGGTTTTCTGGAGACCTTTTGGGGTAATTCACATTAACAATGAAATTCCTGCTAATAATGTAATTCAAAGTTATGATATTATCCAAGTTAATGATGAAATACATCTTAGTAATGCAATTCTAATTAATAACAATGAGACACAATCTCGGGAATTTGAAAATCGAGATTTGCATATTCATTTTCAACAAGTAATTTTAAATATGTAATCAAGCTTAAAAGCTAAGTATGTCAATTCAACTCAAGATGAAATAATTAAAAGAATAAGCAAGTTAACGAAAATTACTTATTCCACAATTTATTTAGTAATTAAACGAGGTGTTGTGACTGAACACGATATAAAACGAAAGCTTATCGTCAGTCGTCGGGTAGACAGTTCATCTAAAGATGTGATTCAACGAACGGTTTACAATACGTACAAAGAAAATCAAGTCTCAACATTAAAAATTATTTTTAATAAAATGCAAGAGTTTTGAATATTTTAAATATACATCATTAGAAACACTTCGACCAATTTTAATAGAGCGTGATTTTACGATAAGTATAAAAAATTAGATAGTCGAATGCGTGTTATGGAATCGCCCCGTATTGTGGTACTTCGTCATGTCATAATTGTTTCAGTCAGATTTTAAATTATAGGGAAAGTAATAGAAATATGTTTATTTAGATGAACCGTGGTCCGACACTCACGATGTCGTTTAATGCGGTTAGGCCGACAATTAACTGAATTGTGTCTTATAAATGCGCTGTGCTCGAGAGGAAAACAAGTAATTATTTTGCTTACTGGGAATCAAAACGGCTTTGTATAAAATGCCTTATTTCCTTTAGCAAAAAATATTAACAAAGCTCTGCTTGATACATAAATAATTTGTGAAAATATATCTGATTTAACACGTTGAGTACCACCAATGCTTAAGCCAGTTCCTTACTGATGTACCGCAATTGGGCTAATACTGGATTAAATAAACAAAAGGGGTTACACTAAATATATTTGAAGAACTTAAAACAAATAAATGGTAGACATTAGAAATGTTTTATTTCTTACACATGTTTATCTTTCAAATATCGTCGGTCCAATGCCAAAACCATGAATGTGCAAAATTGGCCGTTTTGACCTAAGTGCACCATAAGTCTTAAAATGAACCATATTATCCATGACAAACTCACAATTTTGCGTTATTGGCTTTGCGAACAATTATTCAATATATCTGAATGTACCACTTTCGCGTGTCTGACGTTGCAAACAATTATTTAGATGCTTGCGAATTTGTCGGTATCGCGATTATCTTTTTCGATGAACTTTATAAATAATCGTGAATGTAACATTTTCGCGCTTTTGTAACTGCAAATTATTTCATAAATGCCAGAAAACATTGCACTGTCCTGTATTCCACGTTGCAAGATCAGTGTTGTCTTGTGATTAGAGCAAAAAAACAATGATAGAAATTGAAATAATAAAAGGAGAAAAATAAATGTCGAGAATATTTAGAAAGAAAACCATTAGCTCGAAAGTCCAGGATGACGACAAAAAAATTGTAAAGGAAAATACGGAAGTTTTATCTTCAAATTTCGATCTACAGGCAGTTGTTACAACACCCAAAGATCCAGCAGGTTAAAACCTTTATTTGAGCATATGAACCATCTACAATTTTTCAGTTTACAGCTTTGCAAACCAAGATATTCTCTGTTGTTTGCGAGGAAACTCAAGGAAAAAGAGGATCAGTTGAAATATCTTCCTATATTCACGGTTACATTCTAGCACATCAAAATATTAAAGAGGTTCGAATGATGTCCGATGGGCGAGGTGGCCAACAAAAAATTCCATTTTCGCTGCTATGTGCCTTCAAATTGTCTCAAGTTATCCTACTCTAAGCCAAATAGATCATAAGTTTTATAAAACTGGTCTAACGGAAATGGAGTGCGACTCAATGCATTCGAAAATCGAAGTAAAAGCGAAATGCGCTTCCGTGTATTCTGCAGAAGGTTGGACGCAAGAACAAGGCCACGACTTTTTGTAGTCCAAAATTTAACATGACAAGTGGCCGTTTTTTATTTGGTTAATCAGTCCCTTATAAGCCAATTTAAGTATAAAATGTTTAATAAAGTGTGTGTAATGTCAGGAAATAAATGAGTATGCAGAGTGTGGAAATTCGAGAAATATCATAGCAAATCTGGTACTTCACCGATTTCTTTCTTAAAATTTTGGTAGTCGTACAAAAATAAAGTCAGGGACAAAAAATTGTGGTAATATTTTTTAATTTATCCCACGATTTATTCTAATTTGTAGTTGGTTTATACCTACTATGAATATAATATCTTAATGTACCTATATAATTTCGTATATAATTTAACTTTGAATTGAAGCGAAGATTATGCAATTTTACGATTATTGTTTTCTGTGAGAAGGGTTTACATTATTGATTGATATACAAAACAATTTGACTTGGCTGTATTGTATACAATAATTATATAGTATTCCATTTTTTCTTTAGTTTATCCTGTTGATATTTTAAATGTTACATCATAATATTAAATCTATATTGTTTCTTAATTTTATTTTTATTTACAAGCATTACAATTAAGAAGTTAAATGACACATTTTGTTTAATTTCACTATTTTTGAAGTTAGCGATTTTTTGATTTTTGTAATAGTGTTTCTAGAAAATCTTATTCAGGGACATTTGAAAAATTTATTCTTAGCACTCTAAACAGCAATTTCCCATAAAGCATTTAGATAAACTCTTATATATACAACTTTGCAGGTTGGAGTAGGGCTCTTGGGTCTAGCATACTTCCATATTTGATAAAAAAAGTCACGGCAATGTATTGATGCATGATTATCTTCCATTTTAACCTAAATCAGTCATCCCCCACCCAATCCCTAAGGGCGGGGGTGGGGGTGAATATGTAAAATAGTCGTAAAAATTTTTTACGTATAGACCTAAAATTTCATCTTGTTATGCAAAGTTATGCAAAAAAATTTTATCAAAAAATTGAATATTCAATGGTGTAGAGCTCTCGGGTCTAGCAAACTTCCTAAATGAGTTATCCTCGACCCACCCCCTAAGGGCGAGGGTGGGGGTGACTTTGTAAAATAGTCGTAAAAATTGATTATCTTTCGAAAAAATGAAATTCCAACGACGCCATCGTTTTCATAGAATTTTTTTATGTACGGTCCTGAATTTTCATAATCTTATCTTGAATTTGAAATTTTTCTACATAAAAAAATTCAAGGAAAACGATGACGTCGTTGGAATTTCATTTTGCCAAAAATACCCAAAAAGACCACCCCTGAGGGAGAATTTTTTTTTGAATGTGTTTTTTTGAGATTTCACGCATCCCGAAAATGATGTCTTCATGTCTTCCCGTTTCTTATATCACAGAGTGTCCTCATATCCAGAATCATCGCATTTTCTCTGAAATTTTGTCAATACCTGAGAAAAAATTCAAGTTCAAGATCAAATTATGAAAATTTAGGACCGTATATAAAAAAATTCTATGAAAACGATGACGTTGTTGGGATTTCATTTTTTTTTAAAATAATCGATTTTTACGACTAATTTACAAAGTCACCCCCACCGCCGCCCTTAGGGGGTGGGTGGAGGATGACTGATTTAGGTTAAAATGGAAGATAATCATCCAACAATACATTTCCGTGAAATTTTTTTTATCAAATATGGACGTATGCTAGACCCGAGAGCTCTACACCATTGAATAATCAATTTTTTGATAACATTTTTCTTGCATATCTTTATAAACAAAAGTTGTCAAAATGAAATTTTAGGTGTATACGTAAAAGATTACGTAGAATTTGAAACCAAATTCAAAAAAGCATTTTTACGATTATTTTACAAAATCACCTCCACCCCCGCCCTTAGGGGGTGGGTGGGGGATGACTGATTTAGGTTAAAATGAAAGATAATCATCCATCAATACATTCCCGTAAAACATTTTCTTTTATCAAATATGGAAGTATGCTAGACCCGAGAGCCCTACACCATTGAATAATCAATTTTTTGGTAACATTTTTCTTGCATATCTTTATAAACAAAAGTTGTCGAAATTAAATTTTAGGTGTATACGTAAAAGATTACGTAGAATTTAATTCCAAATTCAAAAAAGCATTTTTACGATTATTTTACAAAATCACCTCCACCCCCGCCCTTAGGGGGTGGGTGGGGGATGACTGATTTAGGTTAAAATGAAAGATAATCATCCATCAATACATTCCCGTAAAACATTTTCTTTTATCAAATATGGAAGTATGCTAGACCCGAGAGCTCTACACCATTGAATAATCAATTTTTTGGTAACATTTTTTTTGAATACCTTTATAAAAAAAATTTATCAAGATGAAATTTTAGGCGTATACGTAAAAGGTTACGTAGAATTTGATTCCAAATTCAAAAATTATTTTTAAGACTATTTCACAAAATCACCCCCACCCCCGCCCTTAGGGGGTGGGTGGGGGATGACTGATTCAGTTTAAAATGAAAGATAATCATCCATCAATACATTCCCGTAAAACATTTTCTTTTATCAAATATGGAAGTATGCTAGACCCGAGAGCCCTACACCATTGAATAATCAATTTTTTGATAACATTTTTTTTGAATACCTTTATAAAAAAAATTTATCAAGATGAAATTTTATGCGTATACGTAAAAGGTTACATAGAATTTGATTCCAAATTCAAAAATTACTTTTACGACTATTTTACAAAATCACCCCCACCCCCGCCCTTAGGGGGTGGGTGGGGGATGACTGATTCAGTTTAAAATGGAAGATAATCATCCATCAATACATTGCTATGAAATTTTTTTTATCAAATATGGAAGTATGCTAGACCCGAGAGCTCTACACCATTGAATAATCAATTTTTTGGTAACATTTCTCTTGCATATCTTTATAAACAAAAGTTGTCAAAATGAAATTTTAGGTGTATACGTAAAACATTACGTAGAATTTGATTCCAAATTCAAAAAAGCATTTTTACGATTATTTTACAAAATCACCTCCACCCCCGCCCTTAGGGGGTGGGTGGGGGATGACTGATTTAGGTTAAAATGAAAGATAATCATCCATCAATACATTCCCGTAAAACATTTTCTTTTATCAAATATGGAAGTATGCTAGACCCGAGAGCCCTACACCATTGAATAATCAATTTTTTGATAACAATTTTTTTGAATACCTTTATAAAAAAAATTTATCAAGATGAAATTTTAGGCGTATACGTAAAAGGTTACGTAGAATTTGATTCCAAATTCAAAAATTATTTTTACGACTATTTTACAAAATCACCCCCACCCCCGTCCTTAGGGGGTGGGTGGGGGATGACTGATTCAGTTTAAAATGGAAGATAATCATCCATCAATACATTGCTGTGAAATTGGAAATGGAAGTATGCTAGACCCGAGAGCTCTACACCATTGAATAATCAATTTTTTGATAACATTTTTTTTGCATAACTATAAAAAAAAGCCATCAAAATGAAATTCCAGGTGTATACGTAAAAAACTACGTACAATTTGATTCCAAATTCAATAATTTATTTTTATTACTATTTTACAAAGTCATCCCCACCCCCGCCCTTAGTGGTTGGGTGGGGGATGACTGATTTAGGATAAAATGAAAGATAATCATCCATCAATACATTCCCGTGAAAAAATATCAAATCAAAGTATTTCACAAAGTCACCCCCACTCCCGCCCTTAAATTTTTTTTATCAAATATGGAAGTATGCTAGACCCAAGAGCCCTACTCCAACTATAACATTATATTTTTTATGATATATTTGATGGGAACCAATATCCAGTGGTTCATATATATTTTCTTAAAATTCACTGTTACATTTGGGCTGAAAATGTACGATAACTAATCTCTAAATTATCCACACTGTAATTTGGGGACATTGTACCCAAACTGTATGGAAGATGAACGGTAGAAGTTTCGGGACCGTCCCGAAACTGACCACTTGTCCTCAAACTGTCGTGTGGGTTGATGTTTTCGTACCCAAACTGTAGTCTGTGCATATATATATATATACATATATGTATATATATATGTATATATATATATATGTATATACATATATATATATGTATATATATATATATATATATATATATATATATATATATATATTTTAACGAAGATTTCAGGTTTGCGGTCATAAGAAATAAAAACTGTTTTTCTTATCTGCTCAATATTTCGCCATTATTTAATGGCTTCATCAGGAGCGGAAGAAAATTGGTGTCAGTTAATTAAAATATAAAACAGCACAACACGTTCAACACATTTTTAGACAGTCTAAAAATGTGTTGAACGTGTTGTGCTGTTTTATATTTTAATCAACTGACACCAATTTTCTTCCGCTCCTGATGAAGCCATTAAATAATGGCGAAATATTGAGCAGATAAGAAAAACAGTTTTTATTTCTTATGACCGCAAACCTGAAATCTTCGTTAAAAAATAAATATTTCCCGGTCGAAAAAAGAAGAACTACTTCCTTTTTATATATATATATATATTTATATATATATATATATATATATAAAACCCAAAGTTGGCAGTTAGCCACGGCTGACTAGTTAAAAAATGAAACTTCAAAGAGTGGTCTTTGTTAAAAAACCCTCAAACTCGTGGGGATAGCAGCCAAAAAAACTTTACAGGTTAGAGATAAAGTGAATCAATTAGTACATTACCTAAGCTTTCGAAGAGCATTGTCTTCATTTTCAAAGGCTATAATAAACCAGAAAGAAAAAACCGGTTAATTTAATAAAGAAAATAATTTTTGAAATCATTACGACTTACTTGTAGTGTTGATTTAAAATTAAACTCGCATTTCACAAATTAACGTTTCGGCTGATTTTTTAGCCTTTTTCAAAAAAGACTACAATAGAAATTCATATTGACAAAATACACAGCTCAATAATTACTCCTAATCATACAGCTATAATTCAAATAAATAAACTTCTACTACAGTTATTGGGAACAAAAACGTTTTTATCCACATAGTTGGAACGTCACATTTAAAATTAATTTATAAAATAACTTCACGTACACAAACAGCGACTTCATGATTGATAATTGATTTCTTTCGATACCCATTATCGTTTTTATTTTGCGTTGCATTTAACATGAACGGACAACGAATCAATTTGTAAGGGGTATGGAAATTATACCCATGTGTAATCCAAAAAACAATCCTTTCCTATGCTGTGGATTTTACTTATATTTATTTCATCAATTTATTAAATTATATTATATAATCTGATGAAAGTTTTTAATAAGGACCGAATCCCGAGAAATTACCAAATAGAAATATATATAAATTGGTCCAAGAAAAATCCAAATACCACAAGCAAATTCTGTTATATTTTCTCGTGTTTCATTCAACACCTTTGCTCCCATGTTTCACACCCTTTCTTGGTTGTACCATACTGTGTACGGCTAATGAGCCAGAAACATGCATGTCTGCGGTTACCACTCTTTTCAGTAGCCCTTTTTTCTATTTGCGTGCAATCCCCACTAATCTCTTTGTTGCTTGTTATTTGTTATATATATATATATATATATATATATATATATATATATATATATATATATATATATATATATATTAGACGAAAGTAGTTCGTTGCCGAAACTAGTTAGGGTAAACTTTTTTATTGGGGAATACGGCAATGTGAGAAAGAAAACTCTGTTTAGATAATTCTAAGCTTTCCGTAATTTATTATTATCATTTTCAAAGAATCTACAAGAAATAAATATTATATAAATTTAAAATATGTTTTAAAGTAAAAACATTATTGTTTTACTTTAAAATTATTGAATATATACGTAAAAATATTTAAATTGGCATATTTTCAATTAATGACAATTTATTGTTGTCATAGAAAACTTTTTTTATATATTCACTATATTAGTATAGGATATTATAAAATATATATAAACTATACTCTTATTATTTTTAAATGAAATATTACAAAATAAATAAAAATAATTCTCCTCTATAACGCCTTGATTTCCATTTTTATCTTTTTTGTCAAATGATAATAAATAACAATAAATTGAATTAAGATTCTTAATATCAGTTCTTTTATTTAAACAATTATTCTCTTGAGCAAAGAATGTCATTTCCAAGAAAATCCTTTTAGAGTAATTGTCTTCTTTACACAAAATTTAAAGTTTTAATAATCAATTACATGTTTTGTTGAGAAAACATGTTCTGCTAATGCTGAACGTTCTGGGTTTTATAGATTTGAGGGAGTAGAATTTGAATTGAAAATTTCATTGTTGCCAGTTATTGCTTGCCGGGAAGTGGATGGGATTTCGAAATCTGCTGTGGCGCTGGAGCTTGTAGCTAGTAGACTTCCATCCGCCGTGCTTCTTGATCTGCGTAATATTTGCCACTGATTCTGCTAGCAAAGAAGCAGAGAATCTTCTGAAGCAATGCCCTGTAAATTAGTTTTGATCCGGAAGTTCCAAAAATACAGCAATGGTTTTACTTCCGCCAACCCTATCTACGATGCGAGAAAAGTACTGGTTTGTCCCAAAAAAAGTGGGAATTTTCGATTACTTTGCAGTCATTTTTACGTTTTACGGTGATAGAAACACGAAAAAAGGGGTTTTTAGAAAAAAGTCTATGGCTTCGTCGTCGCACTTTTTGTAATTATGTCTTGTTAGCACGATACAGTCTCCGGAGTGCATAAAGTCACCAATTTTATAATTGGGTATTACTCAGGGTTTTTCACAGATGAACCCTATTGATTTTCAGCTCATCACAGTCAGTACAATGGGTGCTATGGTACTTGAAGTACCAAATTTTTGGTAATTTTTAGAGAAATTTCGGTTTGTTAGCACGATACAGCCTCCGGAGAATATACAAGTGACCAATTTTATGATTGGATATTATTAAAGGCGTCTCACAGAGAACTTTATAGTTTTTCAGCTCACCAGACCCAGTGCAACTGGACCTATAAATCCATATATATACCACATTTTTCATAATTTTTGGATAAATTTAGGTTTGTTAGCACGATACAGCCACCGGCGTGTATACAAGTCGCCAATTTTATAATTTGATTTTATTTAGGTCCTCTCACAGATGAACCCTATTGATTTTCAGCTCACCAGAGCCAGTACAACTAGACCTATACATCCAGATATTCTACATTATTTGTCATTTTGGAGAAATTTCGATTTGTTAGCACGATGTAGCCTCTGGAGTGTATACAAGTGACCAATTTTATAATTGCATATTATTTAGGGCATCTCACAGATTAACCCAATTGATTTTAAGCTCACCAGACGCAGTACAACTGGACCTATAAATCCAGATATACTTTGTTTTGCTCATTCTGGAGTAATGTCGGTTTGTTAACACGATACGGCCTCCGGAGTGTATACAAGTGACCAATTTTATGATTGGATATTGTTCAGGGCGTCTCATAGATGAATCCTATTGATTTTCAATTCACTAGAGCTCACTAGACAATTTCGGTTTGTTAGCACGATACAGCCTCTGGAGTGTATACTTAAGTGCGGAAAAGTTAGTTTCAATCTTTTAAACCGTTTATTTCCAAATGTATTTATACCTATTGGCTGGACAGTACATTTGTTGTTATGGCATTGCAAAAATAAACGATTATGGGTAACGTCCAACGGGTCCAACCATTTTCAAGGAGTTCATTGATGCTAGATATCTTCAGAAAATCTTTTAAAGCCATTTTAGACTTCTAAACACGAGTTGACGAAAGATAAAATGTTCTATCTCCAATCTTAATTTATTGAATTGTTTCGTTTAAATAAAAGGTAAGATGACATCAGGTTATTTGTCATTGGTTTTGTTCATTAAAAAGGTTATCTATGGTTTTATTTTAAGTTAGTTTTGGTTGTCACGTATATTTCTTCTTTTTAATGTCTTCTTTTCAAATGCATTTTAAGACATAATGTTGAAAAGATATTAGTGTTTTTAAATGAAACTCAAGGTCTCTAGTTAATTCCACAATATAATACAAGTTATTGAAAATTCTAAAAAATTGACAATTGTTTCGATAAATCAATATCATCGTCAGAATGATTTATCGAAACAATTGTCAATTTTTTAGAATTTTCAATAACTTGTATTATATTGTGGAATTAACTAGAGACCTTGAGTTTCATTTAAAAACACTAATATGAACATATTCCACGAAGTAAGGGTCGAGACAGTCAATTTCATTGAAAAGATATAGCGACAAACACTAGGTTTGTACTTCTTGCTTTCACTTTGTACACTTAAGCCTAAAGTGTGATTACACGCTGTTCGTTTTGAAAATGTATAATACACTTTTGACGTATTTTACACGTACTTGATAGGTGATGTGAATATTACACGGTGTTTCGTAACTATTTTAACAGTTCATAAAAGTCAAAATGGTTTAGATCGACTAAAGAATTACAACAGGACACAATGAAAGAAATTAGAAAAAACTGCCAACGTTTATCGAAATGACAACAATGAAATAAGTATTGATAAGGAGAGCTATATTACACAATCAACACTATTAAACCCCCACTATCAAAAAGTGAAGTGTACGAAAAATGTTGTGTACACTTCTCGTATAAGCAAGGAGAACAGTATTAATATTAATTAGGTTATATATTTATAAGGACTTATTTTGATATCTTCTGACAACTGTCAAATCTTGACACTGATATTTTCAGCTAAAGTACTTAATCTGTGGTTGTATGTTTCATTGGCATTTTTTATTATTTTTGTTGGATAGATAGTGTTCATGTTTCATTGTTTTGTTAATGTAATAATTATAAGACAAATCCGGTAATTTAAGTGTTCAATAAACTGAAATTACTGTTTAGATGTGTTCTCTCACACTATGACGCTTCTCAACTTGTTTATTATGAAATCTGTAATAAATATGAAAATAATAACAAAAATACGTAGTTACACATAACCTCAATATATTTCAAACCTCTTTAAAAAAGCTTGGAAAGCCTTACCTTTGCGATTTTTATTAATAAATCCTTCGAACTACACACGATGTCTTAATTCTATCAGCGATCACCCTTATTTGTAGCAAATTGAAGCAATTTTGCACGCATTGTCGATTTGTTTGGAAAGGTTGGTAAGCTCCGCCCATTCCTGTGACGTCACGCTTAGTCTATTTCATCATAGAACAATATTTTTAAATTATATGAGGTGGAGGACTAAAAATTTAAACGTAATTTATACTAACACACTTCTTGAGTTTGAAAAATGAAAATATCAAATTATCAATGTTTTCCGAAAAAAACTACTTCTCGGGATATATCTTGAAAGCGGGCGTAAAACGTTCCTTATTCGGAAAGCATTCATATCTCATTTCATCTATTTAACTTATCGTAGATTTTCTTAAAATTCAAATTCTTGTTCTTTTTTTGCTAATTAAAGATAACATATTGCTGCTTGCTTTTCCTTTAGCTTTATTTTCTGTATTTAACTATTAACATTTTTTTATTTATCGTCTAACTTTTTATAGAAAAAATACGTTTTATTAGACTGAGTGATCTTGCAGATAAAAGAGATCTTTTCTTTTTAGTTTTGCATATGCAGAGCTGTAATCAAACAACTAAGGATTCAGTGTGAAATATTTGAGCTCCATATGTAAATTGTAAATATGATTTGTTTTTATAACAAAATATTGATATTCTGCCTGTTAGTCAAGAGGTGGAAAAATTTCTGTGTCTATATTGCATAGACGCGGTTTAAACTTTTTTTCTTCATGTAAAATGTGAATAAAAATATTTGAAACTCTCTATGATGCATCCTTCAGAATCTTACTAGGTCGTATGACGTTGTTCTTCTCTTCCCCAGCGAGATTGTCTCAAGTAGGGCTCAATTAATTTAGTGTTGAAATGATTATCGAAAATTCATCGTAGCCATTGAAAATTTGGATTTAGATTAATTTAAAAAGCTTATTTTTTAGTAGTATATGCAAATCTGAAAAGAAAGTTCTTGTAAAATATGTAAGAAAAAAGAAATTACACACAATATAATGTATAAAGTTAAATGTAGCTTCAGCTCAAAATAATATCTACAAATCTAATTTTATTAAGAAACTAAACCAATTTCATCAAAATAAATTAAGTTAATTTAATAGGATTTATGAACAGATTTCTAAGAAGAAACAACTACTACTTATTTTATAGGCATTACATGAGTATCGGACCAATTTTTAGCATAGTAACATCATCCATCTATTTTAAGTTTTAAAGGATCAAAATTTCCGCCTCATTTTTCATTGGATAAGATTTGAATTTTGATTTTTCAATCCCGAGGAGTGTTTTAATTCTATAAATTGCTTTCCTTATACATACTCAGTGACATAGAAATCTGAATACCCAGTAAATATTAGTTTATTTAGAAAATATTTCATGTAAATGTCTATCATAAAAGTGTTATTAAAAGATTAGAATTTGAGTGCTATTAGTTGAACATCCCTGTTTTTATTAAATTATCTTTTTTGCTGTAAGTACTGAACGAACCGACCCATTCCGATAGCAGAATTGAGAATTTATTCGAGTACATTGGTTTTAAACGTTGCCTTACAAGAATTTACAAGTATTTGTTGTGCCTAAAGTGCGATGAAATGCAAATTATCGGCAGCTAACTGAGTTCGAGAGGGGTCGAATTGTTAGTCTTCGGGAAGCTAGGCTGTCGTTCCGAGAAATTGCTGGTAGAATAAACAGGAGTGTGGATACTGTTGTCAGATGTTATCAGGCATGCTACCAGAAAACCGAACACGATGAAGCCAGAGGCACACGACTAGTGAGCAGGACAACAGATGGCCAAGATCGTCGCCTAAGGTTATTAGCTCTAAGTGATCGTTTCTTATCGACAAAGCAACTCAGTAGTTTGCAGAACATGGAAGGGTCCTTGGAATGCGAAGTGTTTATAGACGGATAAGAAGGTTTGAACTTTTTTCATACCGACCTTAGTTGGTGTTACCTTTAACTCTAAAACATCGAATAAATCGACTTCACTGGAGCCAAAAGCGACTAGTGTGGATGAGGAATGGAACACTACAGTCATCAGTGATGAATCCCGGTTTTGCCTTGACATGCATGATGGTCGAGCGAGAGTGACAAGGAGACGAGGCGTACATCGTAACCCTCAAGGTTTTGTTGAGCGGCATGTACATCGCACTGTTGGAGTTATAATATGGAGTGCCATTGCTTATGGCTCAAGGTCACCTTTAGTCTTCATCAGGGGCAATGTATATACTTTCACCGGCATTTTTTAATCTCTACTCTGGAGAAAAAATTAATAGATCACTTTCTGACCAATCCATGGGCATTCAAAAATTGGCGTCTTAATAAACAATCTGAGGTACGCCGATGACACGGTTCTTGTCGCAGAAACACTAGAGCATCTCCAAACATTAGTCAATAGAATAGTAGAGTTCAGTGAAGAATATGGTTTATCATTAAACATAAGAAAAACAAAATTTATGGTAATATCGAAATCAAAACAAAACGTCCCAAAGTTATGTATACGCGTGAGCAAATACAACTATCTAGGCAACGCCATCAACGAAAGCAACGATAGCTCTGAAGAAGTCAAAATAAGAATAGAAAAAGCCAGAACCGTATTCACCAGAATGAAGCGAGTCTTATCTGGAAGAGATCTGAGATCTTCGTATTATGAGATGTTACGTGCTGCCTGTTTTATAGGATGAAGGCATGGACCCTGAAAAAGCTCGATATTAAGAGAGTGAGCGCCTTTGAACTCTTGATGTATCGCAGGACGTTAAGAATATCATGGAAGGAGAAAATCACAAATGCATAGGTTTTAAGAAGGATGAACAAAAACAAAGAAGTCGTATTTACAATTAAAGGGCGAACATTGCAATGCCTGGGACTCAATGCGAGAGGAGGAATATACCAATTGCTAGAAATTATTATGCAAGGGAGAATTGTGGGAAAAAGATCTGACTGAAGAAGACGAAACTCATGGTTGAAAAATTTATGAGAATGGTACAATAGCAACAACAATCAATTGTTCAGGTCTACCGTCTCGAAAATACGTATAGCCCTGATGATCGCCAACCTTCGAAACGAAAATGGCACCTAAATTTATCTCCTACCTTTTCCTCCAATATCACCGGATTTATCCCCAATTGAACATGTGTGAGATATAATCGGTAGAAGGTTAAGAAACTTACAGTGTCCTCCTCGAACTCTGATGGCTCTTCAACATGAGATAGAGGTCGCATGGAATGAGATACCGCAGGATATTGATCACCTGATTATGAGTATGCCTAGCTGCATTAGGGAATATGTAAGAGATCGTGGAGCATTAACCCATTATTAAAGTTGGTAAGCAGAAACTTAGATTAACCTCACCCGATTGGAGTGAATGTTAATCATTTACATAGTACGAACTCCCTGATACGTATGCCAAATAATACAGAAATATAATAATTTTTACTGGGTGTTCTGGTTTCTATATTCAGGTATATTTTGAGAAAACTTTTCCATATTAAAAATAAGTATAAATGACCAAAAAGTTTGAATTTGTAAGAAAATATTTCATAGCTGGTTCGCAAAAACGATTAGATCATAAACGACATATCTAATCTCAATAAGCTGTTAAATGGTATACAGATGTCTCCAAGCAGTTTTAATGCACCAAATATCCATCATAAT
This sequence comes from Galeruca laticollis, assembly GCA_963921935.1. Lineage (NCBI taxonomy): Eukaryota > Metazoa > Arthropoda > Insecta > Coleoptera > Chrysomelidae > Galeruca > Galeruca laticollis. The sequence goes on along the minus strand of OY998180.1, from coordinate 97,484,136 downwards.
GTCCGACAGTCATCGTACCAATAAGTCTTGTGAATTTTATAGGTAATTAGATTACCTAAACTTGGTTACTGTTCTTTGGATCCAGATACATAAAAGGATAACGAAGTAAACAATAGGCTTATAAAGGAAGCAGTAGAAATGTCCTTTTCATATATTACAGTACTACACGCCTTAAAGGCCAATGTCTAAATAAAATTTACAATTTCTATTAATCTTCTTCTATACTATTTACTAGTAGCCTCCATCTTCGTCTATAATCGACAATCTGTCTACATTCCTTCACTTATTTCTTCCTCAAATCCGTTGTGACTGCCTCTAACCACTTCTTCTTCGGTCTACCGTTTCACCTTCTGCCCCCTCTCTTTTCGAAAATAACTCTACTGGCATGTCTCTCTACTGGGATTCTGCTTACATGCTCCAGCCATATTATTCTTTGTGCCTTTATATGATGAGTTATATCCAGATTTCCATATCCCCTACTTCTTTATCAGTTAGTCCTCCATAGGACTTGAAATCTATTGTATATCAATAAACAACTAGGTGCTGAAAGGATGGATTATAGAAAATCGAAATGATAAAAACTGCAGATACGACAATCTAAGCAAAATAGGATTATCTACCCTGAACGTTTGGTGATTTCTAATTATTGTAATATATGCTTCGCGAGTTTAACTATATGTGATAATTGCGATTGAGGTGCCGTATTGAGGAAATTTGAGAAGTAGAGTTTACAAAACTAAACCAGCAATGAATTATGAAATGATTATGAAATATTCACACTATATTATCTTAGTAATGTAGTAATCTTTCAATTTATACGTTATTTATCAGGATAAAAACTGAAGTTTTATCAATATTTCGAGCTAGAGTTACATTAGATGAGACAATATAAGGTGTAAAATTTCTTTTATTTCAGAGTATGAAGATTCGGATTCAGATACTAGAAGTGAGTAACACTAGTTAATACATAATCCTGTGACAAATAATATCTAATACATTTTGGTAAATATCACAACAAAGTTGTTAGTGCCATCTATTGTTTAAAACATAAATTACCTCACACACACCTATCGGTAGCATATATTAGGTAAGATTGTTAACGGGGTTACTTTGCACAGCAACCTTATCAGAGTTGTTGTCGCTACTTTTACATATCGTCTTGTAGTTCTAATGTAATCCAGTATTTGGGATGGCTTCAAAGTAAGATAGTCCTTTTTGAGTTGGTTTGCAACGGCGAAGCATTTTAGAACTAGGTGATCCGGAGTTTCATCTGGACTCGTCAGTTTCTGCTAAACCTATTCTCTTTAGGTACTTCCTGAGGCGGCAGTGCCTTGTAAGGAAGCCCGTGAGGAGATGTAGCTTGTTTTGCTAAGATCCAAATACTTTTTAGATCTAGCGGTGTCAAAGTTGCACAGGAGCTTTTTGGAGTGATCCAGCTTGGGAAGGCACCGCCAAAGTGCTTCTCTTTCGGTTTCCTCCTTCTTCCGAAACTATTTCTTATAGGAGCGTTTTCCTGCACCACAGAAAGGCGGGCCAATAAAGGGCTCATTTCCCGACGAGTGTATTGGCCTCTTCATGTCCTTTGTATCCTGAGTGGCACCACACTAAAGAGACCCCGTTATTCTTGCCTATTTCATTAAGATTTCTTCGGCACTCCCATACCAGCTTTGAGTCAATGACATGGGAGCTCAATGCTTTGATAGCTGCTTGACCATCAGAATGAATTGATGTAACATTTCTGATAGTTTCTTTCAAAGTTCACTTCCACGCATCTTTCGATTGCTAGTATTTCTCCCTGAAAGACGCTCGAACAGGAGCTTAACGATAATGCATATCTGGTGACAGCTCCTGTGATGTTTTTTCAACCATCTGAGTACCATTTGATGGTATTTCCTTTATGTTTTCAGGAGGTCTATTCTATTTCTCAGTCGTTCCTCTTAGAATCGTAGTGAAGTTCTTTTCGATGCTTATTTTCTTGATCATTTCGTCACTGGGAAGATGTTAGAAAGGAACAGGCTCCACGATTTTTAATACTGTCATTGCCTGAACCTTCCCTAATTATTCTAACAGTGACCTCATGGGCTGATTTGTCGACCACCAGATATAGAGGTGTGAAATCTATAACGATATCAAGTGCTCTATTTGGGCACGTTCTCATAGCTTCAGTGATGCACTCACAGGCAAGCCTTTAAAGTTTGTCGAGGATCTTCCTCGTGCTGTTCTGACCTGCTTTGGCACTCCAAACTATTGCCCCATACGTGATTGCTGGTTTCACAATCAGGGCGTACATCGCAGTATTTTAGGGTCTTACCAGTTAGACATCTGCACGCCATCAATGCATTTATTGCTTTACAAGCAGTTATTTGAACATCTTTATTCCACAGAAGCTTACTGATTTATCATCTGGATTTGATTTTTACGTATTTGCACGATAATTATGTAACAACTGACGTTTGTTTTCTTTACATATTGTATTGTTTTGTATTATATTGTTACTTTTACCATTAATGTTTGTATATTTTTTTAAGGATATATCTCTGCAAGACCACTCAACTTCCATGGTCACACGCACTTAAAATCCAGTTAGTATGAATAAATTACAGTAAGGTAGAAACTAAGTTTAACATTAACAGAATAATGGGTGAAGTGCTAGAAGTAAAAAGGGGAAATTACTTGTAAAAACATTAAATAAAAAGTAAAAAAAAATATAGTAGCTTAACCAAGGATCACAAAGATAAAAACATTTTACAAAGAAATAACTACTTTTCTGGCGTTTAAACTTTGATGATACACAATTTTAAGTACTTCTGACGCAGTTGCGGCTCCTGTGTAAAGCCTTGAAATTTGAAAATATAAAAAATTTAAATAAATAATTCCTCTTCTAATTACTCTTCTCAAGAAACTCAGAATGGGGTAGAAATACAACCAAAAAACTTAGGATGAAATAAGCTGGCTGTTAGTAGAACGCGGACCCAGTTGTTATGACAACGGCCTACGTGCTTGCTCTGAATATCCACAGCGCCGTCAACGTTTATTTCGTATTGTAATGTTTTTGTTATTTATTTAAACAATAAACGGCTGGGATAAATAAACACACGATATGGCTACTTACTAATTTATTTAAACACTAAGTCACTAACACTTAATTTATGTGTACTTAACTAATCACTTAAATTTAATTTATATGCATACAAACTTAATTATTAATTTATATCAACACTTTTATATTCACTTATTTACTGTTTTTTTACTAGAGAATTCTGGACTGCGGCTTACACAAAACAAATGCCTTTCGCGATATTTCTCGATTGCCGGCTCAATCCTTAAAAGACCTTCCGAGAACATGTCTATAAAAACTGTCACAATAAATCCCAATAGACCTTCTCAGAATTCGGCGCGCTCGCCATTTTTTAACTCCGTTAACATAAGGTTACAGGACCGTACTTAGTATCTGCTTCGGTGTGCGAGTTCGTAACATTATCAAGATATCATTTGGTGGTAACGTATAGTCAAGATTAGCTCGGCCCGTTTTCGTATTAATGTATTTTTCAATTTTTAATTTGGAAGCGTCTCATTGCTTTTATCAGTGAATGCTTTGCGCTTGTAGTTATTTGATTTAGCGTCAGAAGCTGACGCTAAAATTACGACAAAATATTGCGTTACTATATACTGTTTCCTAATGCCAGAGAATGATAAAATGTAAATTTGTAATGACAGCACCTACTCTACTCTTCCCCTAAAGTCTCCCATTAATATAAATTTGTTCTGATTTCTATCCATTTCGTTTTGTAATTTTTCTTTCATAACATCTTCGTTGGGTCAGTAGGCGACAATTGTCGTGTAGTCTTGTTCCTCATCTTCTTATATATATATATATATAGACAGTTTATTAAGTTTTCCTTCACAAATTTTCTTTTTTTTCTTCTTTTATTAATTTTGCTACTCCTGCTTTAGCGTTTTCATCTTTGCCTATTCGCCACCAATAAGGCAAATGTTCCAGTATTTATCACGTTAAGACGATGTTCGCAATACGAAACTCGTCATAAAATTTATGTATTAATTTTTTCGTATAAAAATCTTTCAAATGATATGTGAGTTGAGTTACCTTTTAGGTTTTTTGGACAAGACGTTTTTTTTATTTTAACTATAAATGTTATTATATTCAAAATTAACATTTTCATGTACCATTATTTATTATGGAAAAAGGGACTATCCCAGTTATCGTCAGTAAATGTCCGAGTGTTGTCCATATCGTTTTGCTACAGGTCGGTATTAGATAAGACTTACCTTTATCACCGATCTGTTAGAACGGTAATAGTATAAATAATCACTTTTATTTAACTAATAATGACCCCGTAAATTGTAAAATTATGTTTATAAAAAATATCAGATCACTAAGTAAGTTCTGAATTAGTTACGAACAACATATTGTAATGTTTTTCTTATTTATTTAAACAGTAAACGGGTGGGATAAACTTTAAACACACGGTATGGCTACTTACGAATTTATTTAAACACTAACACTTAATTTATATGCACACAACCTGAATTATTAATTTATATGAACACTTTACTGTTCGCTATTTCGGTGTACTATTGTTTATTTGTCGAGATCACTTTATAAACTAAACTAACTCTCCCTGGTCGGTTCTTTATATATTAGTGCCTTTTTTACTAGATACTTCTAGATTGCGGCTTAGACAAAAATAATTGACTTTCTGGTATTTTGTAGATAAGACTGGTCGCAAAAACAATGTCTAGATCGTAAACAGTTCTAAGAAATCCCTGCGCATCCGCCATAATTTTAACTTTCATACATGGCTTGGACAGAGTCGGATTCAAGGTCTACACTAGTGTGCTATTTCGTAACATTACCCCCTCCTTAAATGTAAGTTCATTCTGGAATTTTTGTGTAACCAAGACTAGATGTTTGAATCGGCAACTGGCCCCATTTCTACACTTTCCGATCTTATGGAAATAACAGGGCACCGTCTTCATCGGATACTGATAACGGCGGTTGTACCTGCAATTAATATCTGGACTCCGGTATCTTCGAAGATAACTTCTACCATGTTCCTGATGACTCGCCAATTCAACTGGTTACTCGTTATCTTAGGCATAGCCAGTTTCTTCACGCTGGATTCTAACACATGGTCTCGGAGGTTTCGAAGTGCTTTCCACACATCGCGTTAGGTAGATCGATATTGAAATTCATGTTTAGTTACCACGTAGAAGACGTACCGCTAATTATGTTTCAGTTTCAGTGTCTTGCCAGCAGGGCCGGATTAAGCTAGGGGCTTGGGGGGGCTATAGCCCCGGGCCCCAGGTCCAAGAGGGCCCCATCATTTGGAAATCATTCTGAATTTTTTGATGTGTTGGTATCACAAATCTAACGTATTGATATTATTTTTTTTTATTTTTTCATACAAAAAAAATTGAATACATCTAATTTTTTAGCCTATGCACTCTAACTCTTGATCGTATCTAATATAATCTTTAGCACAAAGGAAACAAATAAGCAATCAAATACGAAGATTGTATTTGTTTTTTAAATGTGTAATTCACGGGAGAGCGAGCGCGCCGCCTGTGGACGTACCCGCACCGCGCCGCCGTGCGCGAAGGTCCCGACATTTATAGTCGTTTCGCGGAAAAACAAAAGCTTGCGCTCACGTGCTCGTGCGTGCTCGACGCAGCGGAGATGTCAGTTGTCCATCTCCCTGTAAGCGTTCGACAATAATTTCGTGTTGTGTGAAGTTCAGATTTAACATAATAACATATCAAAACGTCAGTATGACAGTAGTGCTCAAAAAGGTTGAAAGGTGAACAAAAAGAAGCATTTGTGAAAACTTTACAAAAGATACATGATTATTTTTGAAGCGAATTAGACCAACAGAAAGAAAAAAATGAGAATGACAGTTGCAAAATGAAAATGCTAGAGCAAGTTATTCTTCAAATGACAATACTCTAAATTATGCTCCTCATAGCGAGCATGATAACAAAGATTTAACAGTTGAAAAATATGAAGAAAATCAAAGTCTTGAATTACAAGAAGACTGAAAATTTAAAGTGAATTACTTAGAACAATAGATTCTGAAGAGCTCATTCAAAATTTCATAGCTGAAAAGTGCAGAAAAAAATTCTAATGACTTTCTCATGTAGTACTCAAAAGAGCATATAAATGTATATATTGTTACTCGAATGTATATATTGTTACTGAAATTCTAAAATGTAGTTATAATCAATACTTTTGAGATAATATATGTAATAATTATTTGTAGAGGAAATATGTGGTATAATTAATTTATTGGAAATGCCTATCACTTTTATTACTCTTGTTTTTCCGGGTTTCCGAATTCCTTAAGCGGGCCCCGTCATTATTTTAGCCCCGGGCCTTGTAAATCTTAATCCGAGCCTGCTTGCCAGGGGCTGGAATCTGGTCTTCAAGTTTTTCTAATTGCCCGAACTTCTTTCCAAAAACGGTTACCAACCCTCGTGCGTTCTTGATACGGACGGGGATGTTGTATGCCAGTGAAAAATCTTTCGGGAGAGTGAACTAATCTTGTCGTTGTTCTGAAGTGACTCCAAATCTAGCTTTCCCGGTACCTCCATACGCGCCCATAAATTCATCGAAGGTAGGGTCAGACACATCTCGAATATGGTTTACTCCTTTCTCTAGGTCATGGTCTCCTTCGAATGGCGCTAGTCGATTTTGGTGAACTACTTTTGGTTTTCCGTTGGAGATCTTGCTTATGCGATATATAACGTCATTGATCCTTTTCTTGATTAAGTATGGACCTTTCCAGGATTTTTGTAATTTTGGAGAAAAAACCTATTCTCTTCGTCGGGTTGTGTAACCATACTTGGTCCCCTTCTGTGAAACCGCCTACTGTGGCCTGCGCGTCGTACCGACTTTTCATTCTGTCGCTGGCAACTTGAAGATTTGTTCGAACTAATTCATGAATATTGTCCAGCCTTCTTCTCAGTTAGATCACGTAGTCGTCTCCTGCTAGATCTTCTCCAGGCCGACAGCCAAATTCCAGGTCAAAAGGAAGCCTCCTTTCACGTCCAAACAGGATGTTCGCAAGTGTTTCACCCGTGGACTTATTGACGGCAGATCGATAAGCCAATGCGAATAGGGAAAGATACTGATACTGGTCCCAATCTCACTGATGGCTGGAAACCACTTTGGACAGGTATTTCCCAATAGTCCTGTTCATTATCTCGACCATTCCATCTGACTGTAGATGTAATGCTGTTGTCCTGGCCTTCTTCATTCCCAGCTTCTCGCAAATCTCCTGCAATATATGGCTTTCGAAATTTCTTCCCTGGTCACTGTGGACTTCCAATGGCACTCCATATCGGCTGATAAATTCTTTCACCAATACATCCGCGACAGTTGTGTCCTCTTCATTCGGGATCGCGTACATTTCCACCCACTTTGTGAAATAATCCATTATAACCATGATGTATTTATCACCATTTTCTGTAATCGGAAATGGTCCAGCGATGTCTAAAGCAATCCTTTAGAAAGGGCTTCCAACATTATACTGTTTCATAGGTGCCTTTCTCTTGCGATGTGGTCCATTACTCGTAGCACAAGTCGTACATTTCTTACACCAGTCCTTCACATCATTGGAGCTGTTCATTCAATAAAACCTCTCACGGATTCGCTGGAGGGTTTTCTTCACTCCCAGAATGACCTCCCGATGGACTGTCGTGTAACTTCTTTAGTACTTCAGCTACTCTTGTTCTCGGGATAACTGGCTGTCTCCTCATCTCGGAACCATAATCGTTTTCAAGGACTCTTTTCAACAGCCCCTCTTCCAGGACAAGGGAGTCCCACTGAGCCCAATACGCCTTGAGTGTCGGTGAAAATCTTGACACTTCTTGCCATGTAGGTCGCCGATTTTCTTCCTTCCATTGCCGGATCATCTTCAGATGAGGATCATTCTCCTGATCTTCTCTGATCCTGGTGGGTGACCATTCCTTGTTGACTACAGTAGTTCGTGAAACTGCAGCTTCCCTAGATTCCGCCTTGTTGCAGTGGGAGCAGTTTGTTGGGTACGGCCGTCTGGAGAGGGAGTCGGCATTTCGGTGACTCACACCAGCTCGATGTTCGATGTTGAAATCGTACTCTTGAAGTCGTTCAATCCATTTAGCGATCTGGCCCTCGGGATTCTTGAACTGCATCAACCACTTGAGTGCTGCATGATCAGTCCGGATTAAGAACTTCCTACCATAGAGATACTGCTAAAAGTGTTCCACGGACTTCACTACCGCCAAAAGTTCCCTTCTTGTGACGCAGTAGTTTCGTTTTGTTTTGGAGAGGACTTTACTGAAATATCCCTTTCTTGGCCTCGTGCAAAGTCCAAGGAAACTTCTAATTTGGTATTTGTCGGTTGGTTGCGGCCATTGCTGCATGGAAGCAATTTTCTCTGGATCCACCGCCACTCCTGCACTGCTCACTATATGACCTAGATAGTCGACTCGGTTTTGGAACGGCTGACATTTCTTCGGGTTTAACATGAGCTGGGCAGCTTGGAGTCGTTTAAATACGTCTTCCAAATTCTTCGGGTGTTCGTCAAATGTCTTCCCCAGTACTACGATGTCGTTCTACATAGCAGAAATATCGTTTTTCACATTCGTTGAAAGCTTCTGTTCCATGGCAGAAATCTTCTCGTCCATGTTAACCATTGCTGAATGGAAGCAATTTTCTCTGGATCCACCGCCACTCCTTCATTGCCCACTATATGACCTAGATAGTTGACTCAGCTTTGGAACAGCTGACATTTCTTCGGGTTTAACATGAGCTGGGCAGCTTGGAGTCGTTTAAATACGTCTTCCAAATTCTTCAGGTGTTCGTCAAATGTCTTCCTCAGTACTACCATGTCGTTCTTCATAGCAGAAATATCGTTTTTCACATTCGTTGAAATCTTCTCTTCCATGCCAGAAATCTTCTCGTCCATGTTAGCCGCAATATCATTCTTCATAGTAGAAATGTCGTTCTTCATATTAGAAACATTGTTTTTCACATTCGTTGAAAGTTTCTCTTCCATGGCGCAAATCTTCTCGTCCATGTTCTCTTCCATGGCAGAAATATTAGCAGAAATTGACGAGATTAAGGTGGAAGCCTCATCATTAAATAAAACAGTTTCTGGATAAAAGCCGTCATTTTCCAGCGCCACTTTAAGTCTTTCTACTAATTCACTTTTCTTACCGGACGTTTCCAACTCACGATCTTCCAATTCTGCTCTTAACTCAGTCACTTTCAAGTCCCTTAGTCTCTTGGCCATTTTTACGTAGATAATTATTTATATTACCCCACACCTGACACCAATGTAATGTTTTTGTTATTTATTTAAACAATAAACGGGTGGGATAAACTTTAAACACACGGTATGGCTACTTACGAATTTATTAAAACACTAACAGTTAATTTATATACACTTAACTATTCACTTAAATTTAATTTATATACACACAACCTTAATTATTAATTTATATCAACACTTTACTGTTCGCTATTTCGGTGTATTTTTGTTCATTTGTCGAGATCACTTTATAAACTAAACTAACTCTCCCTGGTCGGTTCTTTATATATTAGTGCCTTTTTTGCTAGATAATCCTAGATTGCGGCTTACACCAAAACAATTGGCTTTCTGGTATTTTCTAGATAAGACTGATCACAAAAACAATGTCTAGATAAGATAGTCACAATCTTAAACAGTTCTAAAAAATCCCTGCGCATCCGCCATAATTTTAACTTTCATACATGGCTTGGGCAGAGTCGGATTCAGGGTATACACTAGTGTGCTATTTCGTAACAATATCAACAAGTTTGTTACCAAATTATAATATTATTAAATCAAGTTTTCCTAAGATCTATCACCACAACTACATAGCTCTTTAAATAAAACTATATATATTAAATAATGTATGTTACGGGTCGGAACATAGTATTGTTACTAACAATGTTAGGTAAATAATTGAAAACTACTAACAAAATAATGCACTAAATTGCCTTATACCGACTTTACCAATCGGTATTCGAAAACATACATTAAAATGTTTCTATTACCGACCTATTTAATATTTCAAGATTTTCAAGAAAATAATAAAAATAAGGTACAAAATGTACTCCAGATATAACAAAAGTTTTCACAATATTGCTATTTTATAGTAATTTTAAATTTCGCTGGTTATTGTATATTTTTGTTGATAAGTAAATAATAGCATAATCACTTAATCTAATCCCTGCAACAAACTAACTATAATAAAGTACCAAAATAACGTAGAGTGACTCATACCATTCTTATCGTTTGAAGAGGTTCAGACTCGCATCTTTACCACCAACTCATAAGCGTACGATGACATTTAATATTTACGGACACAAGTATTTAATTATTAAAAAAAAATTATCTTTTAGCAATGTACATATAAATGGTTTTGTGCATTAAAAAAATGATTTTCTTTTAAAAATGTTCCTACCAAAAGACTGGTTGAGGGCAATTATAGCAATTATAGCCAATAACAAATCTTGACTACTAAAAAAAATTAAAACTTTATATTACAAACTGTTTCACCTTATAATATGAACTCCATTCTATAACAGATTATTTTAAGAATAAAAAAATATTTATTAGGTAATTATTAGAGCAAAAAGTTGCAAAAATAATGCTAATAGCATTAAAATATTAAACAAAAAGTACTTGAACAGCTCAATTTTCGGAAAAAGCAATAAATCAGCATATTAAGCAAAAAATAAATTTATAAACCAATGAAAAAATTAAATAGAATAAGTAATAAAAGCAAATTAAAACTCAATGTAAGTTACGAAAAATATAATGGTGCGACCATCACCTTGTTTTAAAAAACAAACGCTCCTCGGTATAGTGATCCGCCAGGCATTAAATTATATGTAAATGTCGACAGATGAACTAAAAATCCAATTTTCAACTCTCAAGCTTCGTTTTTGCCTTCAATGGGGAAAAGTAAGTGTTGGACCGATTTCGATCTTCTCGTAACTAACTAAACATTAAAAGGAATGGCACAGCGCAAGACCTTCGGGAAAAAGAAAGCATTAAACTTCAAAAAAGCTAAACAGCTAAATTAAATCTCTCATGGTTGTTTAAAAAATTAAGCAATGAGCATAACGTTCAATTTCCAGTCGCTAATTATTATAATTCTTCGAAAATATCTTCAGATTCATCAAACATATCTTCATATTCATAACACGTAGTAGTATCTTCGTTAAGATTCACAACCACTGGTTCTATAGTGATTTCAATGTGGTTATCCAGATCCCACATCTTCTTCTCTTCTTTTATGACATGCTTTATGCAATTTGTCCATAATTCTGATGTCACATCACTTACAGCATCATTAAGAAGTTGTTTAACGTCGTTTAGTTTAAAAGTGACATTTTTCTTTGCTACTTCATTTTTTATTTGAGCCCAAACAAGCTCTATTGGGTTCAGCTCGCAATGATAGGGCGGCAATCTGAGAAGAATTACGCCTCGCCTTTGTGCAAATTCATCTACTGCGTAGGCCAAGAAACCAACAAAAAATCTCCTGAGTTCTGAAGTAGGTAGGTTTCCATCTCGAGGCCGAATTGCCAATAATTTCGAGTTGTAGCTAAAGTATTTTACAGAAAGATGTGAGAACGCATACGAAATTTTTTTTTATATATTTTAGTGGTTTTCGTTAAATATTCTTCTTTTCTCCATCAGCTCTTTTTAGAGGCTAAAATTCTGCATATTGAAGAAAATGCTTTATTTTGCAACAATAACTGCACATGATTTGTGTGTGTTTATTAAAGAAGGATGCAGTTTCTGTGTGACATAGATATGTGCAACGTACCGCTAACGTCTTATCAATTTGTGATATTTGAGGCAACTTTTTGAATAATTAGAAATAACTATTTAGATCGGTATTAGACACCGTTTTTTGATGGGTCGGTATTGGGAACTTTTACCTTATTCTTGTAAGAAAATTGCTTAAGGCGTTTTACCTAGAAGCAGTAATTTAAAAAATAAATTCCCAAATCCATATATAAGTAAAATTATTTGATTTATAGTCTTCAAGACATTAATTAAATGCATGTATCAGTTAATATATAGACGATATTTACTTACATTTTTGTTCACAAATTCCTCAAAAAAAACACAAAATATTACTCCACGTCTTGTTTACTACTGTTAAAGAGAAAATTCTCGACTGCAACTGGGCAAAATTCGTGCTTGGTTTTAAACACTAAGCACTAAGCACGCAATTTCAACCAAAATTGGATTTAGGTCATTTGTATCTTAGACCGACGTTATATGGGATTTGAATTGAATGAACGATGGCCCAATAATCGCGACACCTGATGAATATTGGAACAGACATCTGTTTTACTGTACCAGTATTCGTCACCACAAAAATTAATTTCCAATGGCTTAATCTAAAATATTTCCCAGTTATACTCGGTTCATATGTCTCTAATTCATCAACAAGTAATTTCTTGCCAATATGATATTCTACATGCATCCTAAAAGAGTTTACAAGAACAACCTTAACATTGATGTTAACAATGACCGGACTTATTCAAAACACCGGCACTTTTAGCACACCGCTTGCATCAAACATATATTGCGATGTAATTTTGCTATTGGATGCGGATGCTTAATTTTAAGGGATATTTAATTTCACTGACGATAACTTGATCTGTGACGCTTGCTGGGCCATTTACCTTTCATACAATATCCGTTTGAGAGTGTTAATATTTTCTCTTCGTCACCGGTATCCCGATTATGTCTAGTTTTAATTTTGTTACTTCTTCTGTTAATTCCTCTTCTGTCTGATTGATAGTATATTTTAATTTTTTATTATTTCTTTCTTCTGTAACTATTCATTCTCTTTCATTTTATATCTTGTTCATTCCCAGTGACTCTTCATATTTTGTCCTTCCTGTTTATTGAGGACTCATTTTTTGTAAAGGTTGAATAGAGAAAATGTAATGTGGAAACGCATTTCCTTTATGACGTTGTCACTGATAAGAAAATACATGTATTTGTTAAGATAAGTGCAGCACTTTTTGGTGACGAGAACGAGAACGAGAACAAACCGGAAAAAACATTTGCTTTATCAAAAAGATTCACAAAAGTTCTGTAGCTGGAACTATGACTACGTTTTTTTTATTTTTTATTTAAAAAATTTTTATATCATTCAATATAATAATTTTTTCACAATTTTTTAGGTCCTTATTCACCTATGATCACAGGAGGGCGAAGTAAGTTCCACTTTATAAATACTGTTAATGATAAGAAATGTCTGAACATGTCTCGTCTATTGAAAAATCTCTAAAATGTGAGGTTTAGTGTGCTTTTTATAAATATTTTTTTCGTAATATCAATTTCAATTAAAAAAAAACAGGATTAGAAATGAAAAATAAAATATTCAAACCAATAGGGAAGCTATGGTCGAATAGTTCTCTGAGGTGGTGGTTCGCAATTGGAAGTGGAGATGGCACTAGCTAACGACTTCTGGTAAGTGCGTAACTCCATGAACCAGAGATTCCGAACGAGAAGGCATTACGGCACACTTGAAGAGACTCAAGAAGGTTGAAACCGGTCAGCGTACTATGCCCTTCTTCTTACAATTGCGAATCAACACAGATGTCTGTATCGACAAAAGGGTCGATCGACGTCACGTTCTTCGAATGGGATGTAATTCAATATTCTGCGTGGTATTAGCCAGGAAAGTAGTTGTCACCTCCGAAACTGTTATTTCAAAAGTATTAAATATTTCGAATTAACGTAGGTGTATAGTAGAAAACTTCAAACTATATACAGCGTGTCCACGGATGGGGTATCCTATAGGTGAAAAATGTTTAAATATTAGTTTTAGTGAAAAATGTAATTCTTGATAAAAAGTTTTTCTTGTTCTGAAACCCCATAAAATGAAATAAAAAGTTTTTCAAAACCCGTCTCATTTTATAGCCAGTTTTATGAAAACCGTATGAATTTTTTAAAGAATGACAATTTGAAAATTATTTATAAAAGCTGACAGTTACTTGGTACATCGTAAACGCACTCACTAGATTAATACGTTATTTTCGAACGTTACATAAAACTTGCTATAAAATGAGACGGGTTTTGAAAAACTTGAATTTTATTTCATTTTAAGGAGTTTCAGAACAAGCAAAACTTTTTATCTAGAATGACATTTTTCACCTATAGGATAGCCCATCCGTGGACACGGTATATATATATATATATATATATATATATATATATATATATATATATATATATATATATATATATATATATATATATATCATAGACACACCTCGTATTTTATGAAATTTTATCATGGCGTGGCGTATACGAAGACTTCTAAACTGTAATTTCTGTTTAATGAACATTTAAATTATCGAATTTGTCTAATAATTAATACAATAACCAAACAATGAAACATATTAACACTCTGTATCCAACAAAAATTTTGACTGAAAATGTCAGTAACAAGATTTTTTAAAATGACTGCTTAACAAAAATTAAAGTTAAATAACTGAAGATTCTATTTGTGCTATAAAATACAGTGTTCCATTTGAAAGAAGAAAGAAAATGAAAGGTTCGAGTTTCCATCCACCCTGTATACAAAAGAGAAAATAATTAAAATTTAATCAAACACGGAGATATTGCATCATATTACAAAACTCCTACAATTTTCTCATAAATGTGTCCATATTTCTTAAAGGACTCTGTATGATATGCAGTTTGGTTTGTGACAGAGTTATACAACTCTCTGTATAGTTAGAGATAATTTCAAAATATGGACCTTAAGACACCTACTCTTTTTATTAATAACATTTATATCCATATATATGTAGCTGTTGTCAGACTGACAACCGCTACAAAATGTACACAGCATTTTAGTTTTAATTTTTAACCTTCCATGTTTTTATGTTTTTGACACTGTTATTAAGCCGAAACAGAAGATGACTTAACAAGTCAAAACGCGTCTTTTGGCAAACAATAAACAAATTATTAAAAAGTAAGGACCTTCATTCAAGAAAATTCCTCCCATATAAAATATTTAAATGGTCAAGAATACATTGCGTTTCAAATATATATATATATATATATATATATATATATATATATATATATATATATATATATATAAAACTAGTGAATATTGGGGATTGCAGCAATATATATATGTTATATACCTTAAATTACTTAGTACATATTAAATAAATTGCTTATTCAGTATATTGTGTAATAACCTGTTGTTTTATAAATTGTTGAACCTTACTTTTGCTTACATTGTATTTTTTACCTTTTTGAATTGTTTAGTTTTATAGTCAGTCCAGAATTTACTTCGAATCTTGAAACTTGTAACTTTTGTTAAATAAAAAATTTTTTAAAAAACCTTTTTCCGTGTGTAAAAAGTTATTTTATATATATATATATATATATATATATATATATATATGTAAAAAAATACTACTTTTACAGGGTTAATTAAAATAAAATTAGGTTATTTAACATAATCAAAATGTCCCACGTTGTGTAATTTTGGTTGGTCTTGTTTTTACTCACGTAAAATCAAATTTACAAATAAACAATCGAACACTTTTACCTGTGAATTTTATAAAAATAGTTTTTAATATTTTTATAATTGCCTTTTAAAGATAAGCTTTCCTTTAATATTCAAATTAGTAACCTAATAACTATAATTAAATTAAATGTCTATAAAATTGAAAATGTCTGTAAATGCGAGCTCAAAAATATAATAAGGAATATCCAATTGTATCGTAAAGTATTTTCATCTACCGTAAAATTCACCTATTCAGTCTATTTAATGTGAGATTTTCATAAAGTTCATACACATCTTTGGCAGTTAAATTAATATTGCATTCTGCCTCAATAAATTTTAATTTAATTCTCTTACCAAAATTTTGTTTACGTGGTACATGTTGTAATTTTCGAATTCTTGATTTTAATTTGATTTCTTCTTGATAATTTTCTATTCTCAATTATATCTTTCTATTGACTTCTATCTGCCAAAAATTCCCAATTTCCACCGCTACCTTTCAATCCATCTCATTTTTTATAAATCAGCCTCTTGAATATTAATTTTTTTTAGGTTATCAGTCATAATCATTTTGATGTGTATATAGGCTGTCTCAAATGATCATATATACAGTGTGTCCCAAATAAATGATTCTAATAAACCTAATTTATAAGTAATATATTTTTCTTATGAAGACAATTTTAGTGGATTCTATTTTAAATAATTAATGTGTTATATATATATATATATATATATATATATATATATATATATATACTCTTCTACTCCAGTATAAGAATATTGTCTAAGAATAGTCACTTAATTATTATTTATAAGAGAAAATATAATGCAAAAAGGGTGTAAAACACTAATCACACTATTAACACCACATACACAAACAATTTTACACATCTACAGTAGTTTCGACTTGACAATTAAGTAGCGCTGCGATCTTAATCTCAGATCCCAAGCATCGCTTGACTCATAAAATACATCAATAGAAACCGAACTATCACTTAAAATTGAATTTCTATATGCAACAATGTGGGTCGCCATTTTGGTGTGACTTATCACGTTTTAAAGTGTCACTTTGTCGAAAATATCAAAAAGCAACTAGTTGATTCTAAGCACAGTGGCGCCATATATTGGACGGTAACCCTAGTGGTATGATTCAGGTTTCTTAAAATACCCCTCCTACATAGTATACAAACAGACTATAGCTTCTATTCATAAGTATTTATTTTGACATCTTCTGATAGCTGTTATTTTTTTAAATTTTGACATCAAGTACCATATACAAGGAGGATGGACGATGGACTGAGCATTCCGTATTCAGTTGTGCAGTGGATACAGACTGAAAAATATGAGAGAGACAAGGCGAATTTGCAGCCAGTAGCTGTCTCTTTCTAGTATTCTGATTGGTACACGTTAGTACACGTCACTGGCCTTTGTTATTACAGGCTTGCAAAAAAGATACAGGTATTGCCGTATAGTCGCTTTGTCTGTTTCTAGAGAGTGGTCGCTTTTGTGAGGATAACGCTCAGTCGATTCTCTATGTCTATGTCGAGTACTTAGTTGAGAGGTTAATTATAAGTACTTAATCTGTGGTTGCATGTTTCATTTGCATTTCTTATTATTCTTGTTGGATGGAGAGTGTTTATCTTTCATTGTTTTGTTATTGTATAGTATTAGACAAACTCGGTAATTTAAATGTTCATTAAACTGAAATTACTGTTTAGAAGTCTTATACACCACACTCTATCGCTTCGCTACTTGCATCTTTGGCTAGGACTCGTTCCTTAGTCTGAGTGTTAGACTGGGAGCTGGAAACAGATTTTGGTTCGCCATTTCATACCGCTTACCTTTTTAAGAGTAGCTTAGTATCCCTCAAATAACAATGATAAAAGATCATTTGCCGATTTACGATTTCCCACCGTAATGAAGATCGATTTTCAATTTGCGATACATTTATTTGTGGTTTTTCCGTGATGTTATATCGCTTGTCTTGGTGACATACAGTTAATGAAACAAATTTAAGGCACCTAATGGAAGGCGTGCATTGAACAGTCGTACAAAGAAGTCAAAGGGTCGCGGAAAAATGAAAAAAGTTTAAGCGAATTTCCGTGTTTTGAAATTGCATGCCAGTGTAAAGAATAAATATACCTATTTGAATTAAAAAAAGTACTATAGAAAAACTGGCTTGCACCCCTAAATGAATAAAGTGCTGGATATTTCTGAAAAACTGTGCACATTTTTACACCACATTTTCCGTGATCTGAAATTACCCCAAAAGAAGCGTAATATAAATTTTATAATCAGTTTGGACCTTCCTAGAGAGCGGACGTACCGTAATTAACAGCTAATTAGCAAAATCGGTGTTATCTCTATAGTCTAAACAAAAACTATTTACAATCAAAATATATTTAGTGATTTGTGAAATTTATTTCTCTGATTAAGTGAAAAGTAAAATATAATCTATGAGCGGGACTAGCGGGGAAAGGCCCCCCGAAATTAAAAATAAAGATATGGAATTAAGTAAAACACAGAAACTACAAACTTTCCAGTAGACGAATTTTTAGGATTCCAGAAAAAAGACCAGATAAGTATCATAAATAAACATTCTGAAATAATCGAAACAAATACACAAAAAAGTAAAACAGTAATTACCTCAATTAATACTTCTGAAAAAGAGGTCGTAAGGTAGATTATTTATATCAACAAAATGATTTAGGGCCTTTTCATGTTTATTTAGAAAACACTTCAAATGTATTCAAAGGTAGGTTAAATGCGCTAAGAATAGGAGATATTGTATTATCTAATTTCGCGGAAATTGATGATAAAATTTCTAGCTTCGACTCAATTGGCAGAAATAGAATAAGAATTAAGTTTAAAGATTACAAATCAGCTAACTATCTATTATCCAGGAAAAATGATCAAATTTTTATTAAAAACAATTTGGAAATATACATACCTAAATTTATAGTTATTAGATCAGGGATATTTCAACGGAATTCTCGGAAGATTATATTAAAAATAAAATAAAAATGTTTGACTTGCATTACAAGTTTGAAGTAGTGCAAGTTAAAAGACTAAATAGGAAACGCACTGATGTACAAGGTACACAATATGTTCCAACTAAAACATGTATCACATTCACTTTAAATCACAAATTTTACCGAACTATATTATAATCAATAAGGTACTGAAGAAAGTTGAACCATCTAAGCAAAAAGTTTTGCTTTGTTTTAGCTGCTTAAGATGTTACGGGTTCAAACTCATTGAAGTTAGTTAAAACTAAATTAAAAATTTCAATTTCAATCACTTAGTCATCACATTGTTTGTTTACAAAATAATATAAGGAATTCTTCTTTTATTGTTCCCTCACTTTAAACGGTCTAAACATAAAGGGCTATCCCTACCAAAGAGTCAAGCTGGCTAGTGGAAGACCAGTAAGTAATTAAGGTTGGTACTTTTACTTTTATGGCTGAATTTTACCTGAATGAGGTGAACCGAACTTTTCCGGATTTTTGAGGCCAAAAGGGAAAAAAGGGAAACACTTTCCGAGACATTTTATAATATTTTCTCGTATTGAAAAGCCCGCAAGGGGATATTTTATAAACTAGTCTATTTAAAGCCACTCCACCTTCGGTTTTTTTTTCTTTTGTTATACTTTGGATCATTTACTGACAGTAATACCATTGCTGTGACCATCTGCATGGTTCAACACAGCTAGACGTCCGGATAGCCCCTGTTTAATATAGCCAGACTACCGACCACAAGTAAGAATATAGTTATTATTTTGTATAGCATCATTCGCCTATCGACTATTGAAAAACTGACTTCCACTCCACCATAGTAGAGGACTCCGCCGAACTAAGATTTTATATGTGTTCATAAAATAACATTTAATATCTACTTACCTTGTGAACCTATCAGTACTAATAGGGGAATTGCGTATAGTGTGAAACCGTAAACAATTTCAACTTTCCTTAAACATCTTGTCTCCTCCACTATTCTATCGCAAAATAAAACGTTAAGAACTGTTACACAGTACCTTTCAGGGTAATTAAATGTGAATAATATTGATTTACCCACCCCTTTCTCCACTGTAACTAGCTGGTCATCAAACTGGTTATATTTAGGATTATAATCAACAAACATTTATTTGTTACCTATTGATCATGTAGGTAACAAAGATACGGGCATACTGGAAACCAGTGTAAGGGCAAGCCAAGGTGTGGCAAATGCAGAGAATCTCATAACACTAAAGATTGTAAAGATACTGAACTTACACCAAAATGTTTCAATTGTTCGGGTGACCATTTTACAAGTAACTTAGAAGCGTGCCCGGAATTTAAAAGACAGAAGTTAAATAGTCTATGTCAACAAATAATATAGGTTACCATGATGCAAACAAACAGATAGGTAGAAATTCTTATGCAAGTGTTACAAACAGTAACTCAAATGTGACAAATTCACAAACTTTGATTATACACTGCCCCAAATCTACCTCCCCCTAAATTCCAGTCCACCTACAATCGATCCAACCCCATCCAATATCATCAATTTAACTCCAACAACAAATTTTAATACTACCAATCCAACCACAAACCTTTCCAACCCTAGAGCTCACAAGAGGCAAAGGCCAAACAGTCCTGACCCAATTTTAAAATTACACAAAGAAATGATATCCTTCCCAAGACACCCTATGCCTTGTGGTGAAATATTAGAAAATCCAAATTATAGCAAAAATATCAATTCTCAATTGGAATCACCATCTGCAGATTTGAGCACAATAAATTCAATATTTCAGTTAGTTATACAAATTGTTACAATTTTATTAGAAGCAAAAAACATAAATGTAAATAAGAAAGAACTGGAAAATTTAGTTAAATCAACACTAGATGTAAATATGTCGTCACTTTCTCAGATCTAAACCACATTAATATTTTGCAATCGGCAGTCTCGAATAAAACAAATTTAGAATACCTACTAGATAAGGGAAACTACACTGTTGCCTTATTATCCGAGACATGGTACCGCCCAGGGAAGTACTATGGGTTCATTGGTTTTAACAATATCCGCTGTGACCGCAACGACGGCTATGGTGGAGCGGCTATCTTGGTGAAGTCAAATATACGGTATCAAGAGATACCAATACATACCACAATTAGCTTTGAATGTATATGTATATCAGTCGATATACCCGAAATTGGGAAAACAATATATTTAGTCTCTATATATGTTAAACCGCGAACTCGTATATCACTGCAACAGTGGATACAATTTTTCGACCAAATCCCAAAACCATTTTTAATTGGGGGCGACTTCAATGCCCATAATTTGGCATGGAATAATGAATGTGACGACGTATATGGTAAGGTACTATTGGAAGCCATAGAACACTGTAATTTAATTATATTAAATGATACATCTCCCACGCTAGTCAGCACTAGGAAATCAGTTATAGACCTAATAACCTTTAGCACCCAAGATCTAACTCAACAAATTACATGGTCTACCTTAGAAGAGCCACATGGTTCAGATCACTTTCCAATACATGTCAAACTAGAATGTAAAAATTCGCTACCAGAGCTTATGGAGACTCAAAGATGCAAACTGGGAATTATACTCTTCTGTATTACAGTTGACAGAACCGAAAACAACATATGATGGTGTCATCGAAAATATAAACAAAGCAGCAGAGGACGCTATCCCAAAACACTTTTCAACAAACAAAAAACGGAATCACTGCTCAAAGCAATGGTGGAATGAAACTTGCAGCATAGCAGCTCTAGCAAGAAAAGAAGCATTTTCCCACTACAAACGTTCGCCAAATCTTAACAACTTGATAGAATACAAAAGACTAGATGCGGTGGCAAAAAGGACTTTTAAAGAAACCAAAAGGAAGAGCTGGAGAAATTATTGTCAGAGTCTTAATCAAGGAACACCAATTAAAGAAGTCTGGGATAAAGTAAATCGATTTAAAAATAGAAAACAATCAAATAAAACACCAATAGACCCTGAAGCGGACTGGGTAAATGAATTTCATACCAAAATCTCTCCCCTTGGGGTTGACAACAAATGTTCAGGATCAATTATTTTTAGAATTGGCTGCGAACATAGTAACTCTTTTATTCTATCAAATGATTCCTGGCATTCTGTGGACCATATAAATTTTACATATTTCCGTAATAAATTGTGTAATGGGTCTAGGATGAATGCACTGTGTGGTACAGGATTTTTCATTATATATGGACCCTTCTATATCTCACTTATTATTTGATGCAGATAACAATGTTTCAAATAAGAGTTAAAGGGTTATTGATGTAGTTTTTAAAATTCAACAAAAATATTATACAGGATGTCCCAGAAAAGATGGTCAGAGCCAAAGTGTTCTTTCTTAAATGGGACACTGTTCACTTCAATCCGAATTCAGCAATATATAATTGTTATAGTCTAACCTTAACAGTTCAGAAAATATATTCATTTAAAAATCGTTTTCTGTGGGATGAAAACCAACTATAAACAACGAGCAATGAAAGCATTGTCATATTTGACAAGTAGTTATTTACACCATTATAAAACATTGTATTTCATAGTTTGGAAAATGCGGTATACAGATGATGAAAAGATAGAAATATTTTCTCTATTTGTAAAAAATAATAATAACAAATTAGATGCAAGGAGAGAATTTATGGAATTATATCCAAATCGGCATGCGCCTAGCAAAAATACGTTCAACAGAATATACCAGCATGTAATGACAACTAATAACTTTCCTAGGAAAAAACGAACGTGTGTAATTAATGAGGAGGATGATTTAAATACACTTCTGCATTTTGAAGGTAAAAAAAATATATATTTCTTTGGATTTTATGGTAGTTGAATAAGAAGGAATAATTTTTGCGCTACTACTTTTTTGCAGAAAACTTTGAAGACTCGTTAGTAACCAGCTCCAATATATCACAAAAACATCCTATGAAAATTTTTAGGACTCTGAAAAGACACAATTATAAACCATATAAGATACTTCCCGTGCAGGCTCTTACTGAATTACACAAACGGAAACGGTTAATATTTTGTCAGGAAATGCTTCGTCGCTTGAATGAAACTCCAGATATCCTTCAGAAAATCTGTTGGACATATGAATCCAGTTTTTCTACAGCTGGCGTGTTTAATAGAAAAAATAGACGTTCATGGGAAAATAAAAATCATAGACAGCGGAAAGTGCAACAAATAAAGAAATCTGGACGGAAATCAATTGAAGTTTGGTGTGGAATATTCCAGAATAAAGTGGTTGGGCCAATATTTTTCAATTATAAGTTAACAGGAAGAACTTACCTAAACTGCATAATACCCAAAATAAGTGAAATACTAGAAAATGAATTTACAGCTGACCAATTAAATACTATGATCTGGCACCAAGATGGGGCATCACCCCATAATGTATTAGAGGTGAGAGAACATCTCAACAATCAGTTTCCAGAGTGGATCGGAAATAATGGGACAATTCTATGGCCTCCTAATAGCCCCGACCTAACTCCCTTATATTCTTTTTTGTGGGGATGCTGAAAGATATAGTTAACTTTGGCGAAAATAACAATCTTGAGATAATTCAGGAAAATATTCAAGGCGAAATTAATAACTTAAATAATCATGTTGATATTATTTCTAAATGTTTAGAGAATTTACGCCAAAGATATCAACTATGCATTGACAATATGGGTGGTCATTTTGAAGAATATTTATAGTTTCATTTGGGCTTACTTAGTTTGAGATTACTTTATTTTGTAAACAAATTTACTGAATTCCAATCGATAGATTACTACATCTTAATGTATCGTATATATTTTCTGAACTGTTAAGGTTAGACTATAACAATTATATATTGTTGAATTCGGATTGAAGTGAACAGTTTAAAAATATATAGGGTGTCCCATTTAAGAAAGAACACTTTGGCTCTGACCCTCTTTTTTGGGTCATTCTGTATAATATTTTTGTTGGATTTTAAAAACTACTTTAATAACCATTCAACTCTTATTTGAGACATTTTTAATTGTAACAAATAATAAGTGAGATATGGAAGGGTCCATATATAATGAAAAACCCTGTACAAATTTATGATGAAAATTTACTTTTCCGAGGAACGGGAACTGGAAAGTTTTTAACAGCGGTTAAATAATCTTTGAGATATCTAATTGAATTATTTTCTATTATGTGACCTAAGTATATAGCATAATTATTTGCAAAAGTACATTTCGAATATTTCAGTCTAAATCCTTCTGTTTGTATTGCCTCAAGTAGTCTTGATAGATGTAGTATGTGTTCTATAAAAGTTTTAGAAAAAATTAAGACGTCGTCTATAAAATTTACTGCGAAATCGGAGATTTTGTATTTTCTTATTATGTTACTCAATATTCTTTGAAAAATAGCTGGAGCTGTCTTTAAACCAAATGGGAGGCATGCCCATTGGAAATGGCCTTCTTGTGTAACAAATCCAGTTTTGTATCTGTCTTGAATTTCCAAAGGAATTCACCAAAATGCTGAATTTATGTCAAAAGTAGAAAAATATTTACAGTTCACATTTTCCACCATTAAATCTTCAATCAAGGGTAATGGTTGTGATTGTGGAGCGACAATTTTATTCAATTCTCTGAAATCTATACATAATCTTGTTTTTTATCATCTTCTTTTTTATATGGTAGGGCTAGGATAACTGGAGCAGCAAATGGGCTATAGGATTCCCCAATCAAATTCTTCTTTAATAGTTTTGATACTTTAATTCGATTTCTTTTCTGTCATTAGCTGTGCATCTGTACGGACGTTTGTAACAATATTTATCCACCAGCAAATCAATAGGAGCTTCATTAACACACATACAGTGCCGATGTCGTATTTATCCTTAGCAAAGACTGGTACTTTTCTATTAATTTATCAATTTCTGTTTGTTATAAATCTAAATGATTTACTGAAATTAAAAAATTCATTCAAGTTATATATTCGTTCTCCTCTGTTTATATAATCAATTTCTTGTTTCAATACCTCAGAGTATAAAGAAACATCTTTTTCATTTTTGTCACCCAGAACATCAGGAATTTTGACATTATTTTTTAAATTGAAAATATTAGTATTTTGGTCTTTATTTTTTATATCCTCTTCATTCAGGGACTTTTTTTCTGGATTATTACATTGTATGATTTTCAATTCTTCATTTTGAATCAATTTGAAATTTTTTATGCAATCCAAACGGATTAGAAAATCATAATGGAAATGTTCATTATCTATTACAAAAATATTCACAATTCTTTCAACATTATAGATTTTTATTTTTAGTGTTACCATACCTTTTGTTTTCTCCCCACCATTAATATTTTTCAAATTTGTTGTCTTCTTTTTCTTGTATCTTTAATAATTTAGCATTAATTAACGACACATTTGAACCGGAATCATAAATTCCAGAAACTTGTAAGGTGTCATTTAATAGCAACTTTACTTTTATTAATGGTGGTACCTCTAGTTTTTTGGATTTTCCTTATTTAGTGCAATTGCTAACTCAGAGTTCACTTTTCACAATGGTTTTTTCATTTTTCCCATAAACCAGCAATTTTCCTCAGGATGGAAGCGTTTCCCTTTTTTCTCAGTGAAACAAATTTGGCATGGCAGTATGTGTAGTTATTTTTCCGACCAGATGTTCTAATTTTCCTAACTCATTGTAGAGATCTTCGGTTTCTTGTAAAGTCTCTCGGTCAATTTTATCAGTCAGATAATTAGGCTGGCCCGTTGCTACAAGGTCTATTAGTGTCCCAGTATCAATAGATTTTCTCACTTCTAATAATAATTTTTCTTTTTTTAGTGCATACTCAAGCAACGAACCCATTTCATATTTAAAGGCAAGCGCATATCTGATTGGCGACCAACCTTTGTTTGCAAATGTGTCGCACAAATTGTTCACCTATTTGTTCCATTCCGATTCGACTGTAAATTTCAATAACATATAGCTGTACCAAACTATAGGGAAATTTTCCAAAAAAAAATTTAAAAGTTCAATTTTCTTTTCATCTTCGTCAATATGGAAACGTTCACATTCTTTGTTGAAATCCTTAATCCATGAGAAATGATGATGAAGAAATTGCGGACAATGGCAGTGACTCCGAATCCAACATTGGTGAAATGACGGAAGTGGAGTCTGTGATTGGCCGTAATGATAATCGTACTAGTGATAATGATTGCAATAATCGTAATGTCGGCGATGATGATGATTAAAGTTAAATAATTTAAAGTAATTGTGATAGAGAATTTGAAAAATTAAATGAATAATACGTAAATCTTCTTTTGCACTCTATTATTGTATCAATTGTTTTAAATAATCATACTTTTGTAACTAATTTAAATTATTGATTTTCAAATGAATTTAATCATGTCAGATTTATTGAAAGCTGAAATATAGCTATAACACTTTTTTAGTTACAAACTTTAATTTTTTTGTGGTTTTCCAGATTGTTTATATTAAGTTGCATTTACATGCGTGCCATTTTTACTTTAAGCTTAAAATAATATTTTTTAAAGAAATACTAGACGGAATGCAAAACAAAATCATGGAAAATTGGAGAAACTTTGTTCGCGCATGCCAGTATTTTAAAACATCTTGATGTGCATGTTATATTCTTAAATATCAAGAAATCAAATAAATTATGTATCGTTAAACTGGCATGCATTTTTTAAATTTTTAAATCGCGGAAAAAGTGGAGTAAAAATATGCACAGTTTTCCAGAAGTATCCCGTACTTAATCCATTAAGTGGTGCATGTCAATTTATATAAAGTACTTTTCATAATTCAAATAGGTATGTATTCTTTACACTGGCATGCAATTTCAAAACACGGAAATTCGCTTAAAATTTTTTCATTTTTCCG
This sequence comes from Galeruca laticollis, assembly GCA_963921935.1. NCBI lineage: Eukaryota > Metazoa > Arthropoda > Insecta > Coleoptera > Chrysomelidae > Galeruca > Galeruca laticollis. The sequence goes on along the minus strand of OY998180.1, from coordinate 97,457,657 downwards.
CGACCCTTTGACTTCTTTGTACGACTGTTCCAATGCACGCCTTCCATTATGTACCTTAAATTTGTTTCATTAACTGTATGTCACCAAGACAAGCGATATAACATCACGGAAAAACACAAAAATGTATGGCAAATTGAAAATCCATATTTCATTATTGCCGGAAATCGTAAATCGGCCTTAAAAAGATAAGCGGAATGAAATGGCGAACCAAACTCGCAAAAATCTATCACCAGCTCTCGGTCTATGTTGTATGCTTGCCAATTTCAGAATTCAGTTATTCATTAGTTATATTAAAAAGACGTTACAAATTTATAAATCAAATGCCTTTTTCCACAATGATTGGTTGAAAATGATTTGATTTATCCAAGTTTTCTCATAAGTTATAGTAACAGTTAATATTTTTATTTTTCAGTCAGTTCTCATACGACAACCTTTATACCCAGATTACCAACACCCATATCAACAACAGAAGTACCGAAAGAAGTACCGAAGAATACAACTGTAGAGAAATCATTGAAATGGTTGTCGTCGGCTTTAAATTTGAATGGGACGCTCACTCTACCATCAGGTAAAATTTCAAATTATCTTACTTTAAATTTAATTTTCAAAAATGTGTGTTTTTGTTGTAGGTATATTGAAATTAGGTGATGACTCTGTGAATTTTACCCCGACTGACAAATGTTCCAAAACTCCAAAGGGCGATGAAGGTGGTTTATGTGCCCTAATCAAAGACTGTCCGGAAGTATTTTCGGATTTGACCGATTTTGAAACTTATAAACAATATTCATGTGCCGTACATAACGAGTAAGTATAACAAGTCACTTAAAATACTGATGTGGATGAACTAGATTAGTGGAGTGGACTGTCATGTTTGTCGTTCACCGATACACCAAAAGTTTGTTGTTGTTTTTCTTCGATTAGGTTTTTGGAAAGAAGGACCAGACGTAATTTTAAGTAACGTTTAATAAAACACTTAAATATACAATATTAACAACGTAAATCAAATCTTGCAAAAAATAGTATTAAGGTAGATACAACAAAAGATGCGGCGAGTTGATAGTTAGATAATTAATTACAATTGGTCACAGATATTAGATGCTCGTGTGATAAATATGTATTTCTCTCCCATTTTTATTGAACTAAACACTTGTAGTTATCACTCTTGTATTTCGCATCGTAACACGATAGATATTTTTATACTTTTAGGTAAAATCATAATTTTCCCGGCTTAGTATTAAGTTTAGTTGAGGGTTGATTAGTTTGGAGTTTTATTCTGACCGGAGAGATTCACTGAGTTGTTAAGATACTTGTTACACTGTGAAATGCGCCCGTTTCGGACGAGATATTTTCACCACTGCTATCGGACGAGAGTTATTGCACTACTGATTGTTTTGCTCGAGGATTCGTCTTTTTATCATAAGCTGAAAAAAGAATGTTTGTAATTCAGATCAGGATCTCGTAAAAGATAATTTTCTTTTTTTTAAATCTCGACGTCGGGTAAATTTTCCATTGACAATAGAGATGTTTTGTCATTGTAACAGAATAACATTACCCATAATTATAAGTTTCTATTATTTGTCCCACAGCGAGTCCTGGTGTGAGGTAAATTATTTACGTCAACCCTTGTCGAAGCGCATCAATTATTTGAAATTACTGTTAAGTGAGTTTAAATGTTTTAGAAGGGTCCATACTTCTTTCTTATGAATAGATTTTTAGAACTAGTTAAACTTATAAGTGCCTCGTCCTTGTAGAGAGGATTTCTCTGGTTCCATACACTTGTCCGATAATTACAAATTGAGGGAGAAAGTTTTTGTTAAATTGTTTTTGTGATATATACTGCTTGCCCAATCGCAACACTTACTTTTGTAGATATTTAGAGCCACCAACACTTTTTGAACGATTTCCTATTAATCTGAAATTAATATATATGTTATTCGCAATAGCCGAAATCGGCCGCTGTCCGAATGTTTTACCCACAACGCGTTTTGTGTATTGCAGTTTACCCACGAACCGATTAAGAAGATTTCTATCGAGCAGTGAGCAAAATGAATTACCCAGAACGCGTTGTGGGTAAACTACGTTACTCAGGAAGCGAAATTATATTTCGGGCGGCTTTGTTTCGCATTGTGGATCTTTCCGTTTACCCACATTGCGTTCTGGGCATAGAGCCTACCCCGAACGCGTTGTAAATAAAATAACAAATAATTAAACAAAAATATGTATTTTAGCGGAACATTAAAATATATAACATAATTATCTTAATAAACACAAAAAACACAATAAAATAAAAAAAAACAGAAAAAATAATGTGGAAATATAAAAACCAGAAATTAAAAAGCAAAAAATATGTTAATTATTTTTACAAGACGTGCTTTGATGGCATTTTGAATTGCTTGCTTAGACCCAGAAGATAGTTTAGCTTCTTCTCGCACGTTGACAGAAGAATCTGATGGCACTTCAGATAATGATAAAAATACTGAAGGTGATAATTGAAACTAATTTCGGCTATATAATCGTTTCAGTTTTTAGTACCGAGAATATAAAAACCTTGGTCACTCTTATCTATAATGATTGCTAATACATTCCTAGGAGCTAGACGTCCCCGATCTACCTCTGGTATATTTACTAAAACATTGTCACCTATATTGGCAGGTGGGAATTTGTGTTGTGATTGGGCAAGCATTTTATCAGCCTGTGTTTCTAGCCCTAGTTTGCAACCTCTTCTCTCCGTATCAGCTGCTCTTTTATTGCTACATAATTTACACATTGGTAAATCCAAGTAGCACATTCGATATGAAGTGAATCATTGCATTCAATACATACATTTTGGATACAAGGGAGATACATAATATCACAAATAAAACATTTGATCATAGTGTCAGTATCAGTTTCTAATTCCGACTCACTTATTGTCGCATTAGGTTCCTCATTTATGGTATTTGTTTCTAAAGACTCTTTTATTAATTTTAAATGTTCTTCTAGTTGTTCTTCCGTCTTAATTGTATTAATGACCGAGGTATCTAAACATGTATTCAATAACCCATTTTTTTGTGGACTTCCAAACATAGCCTCATAAGGTGTCCGCTTTATACCCGTATGGAAACTGCGATTTTTTGTGCTTTGAATAATGCGAAGACCCTTTGCCCAGCTCTGGCATTGATTGTCTGACATCCAGGCTACAAGACTATCACGAACATCTTGATTTGCTCGTTCAACGGAACCCTGACTTTGGGAGTGTCGAGGTTTGCCATGGACCAATTTGAGAGCAGACCAACTAGCTGCTAACTTTTCAATTACCTAAAAAGTTGACACTTAGATGAAGGAAAGCCCTCGTGTGAAGCCATCACACTTACTTGATTACACAACTCTCTTCCGTTGTCACTATGTAATATGTTCAGATGTTCAGAGCACCAAACAAACAGAAGATATCAAGAATAACTTCTGCTACTTCATCCGCCGTTTTTGTTTTAAGTGGTCGTAATATAAGGAACATATTTCGTTAGATGATCTTGATAATTCAGAATAAATTTATATTCTCCATCAGGTTCACTCTGAATATCGATGAGGTCAACCTATAAAAGTGTACTTCTATAAAACAGAGTAACAAATATTACAAAAAAAGATTACCTGGCATCGAGAATTCATTTCACTCACAATTAAAGGTTTAACAACTAATCCCTTACTCTTTGCTTTCTTTTTCAAGGCACATGATTGACACAGACCTAAATATATCAAAATTACTTCTCTAGTTATATTACATTATTTATTTTTCAATTCATTTTCCATGGCCTCTTTTTTACGTCCTATTTGTAAATGTGCTGTGTGTATTATATCATACATCTCACTTGCTGTACAGTAAAAAATTAAACCTGATTGGATTCTTGATTTTTCTTTACTGACTAGTTTATCCTTTTCTTCAACTGTCAATAAATCATTTCGTTTTAATCTACGATAATCTTTTGATGATAATTCAAGACCATCCCGTTTCTTTTGTCGAGCAATTTTGGTTTCTTGAACTATTTCTAAGTAACGTTCATCCGATAATAGAAACGACCTGTTTTCCTTTTCCAACATTAGGATCCGCAATGTTTCTTCAAATTCAGCTTTCATCTTGTTTAAAACAATTGCCGGTACACAAAACACACAACAAATAAAAACCTAACCAATATTTACGGACGTGTTTCGCTATACAAGAACGTGCTTGTTATGGATTAATATTCGTTCGTCAAGATACTGACAATGCATTTTCGGTAAAACGTAAAAGCCCGAACGCAACGTGGGTAAACGAGAAGATCCACAATGCGAAACAAAAGCGCCCGAAATATAACTTCGCTTCCTGAGTAACGTAGTCTACCCACAACGCGTTCTGGGTAATTCGTTTTGCTCACTGCTCGATAGAAATCTTCTTAATGGCTTCGTGGGTAAACTGCAATACACAAAACGCGTTGTGGGCAAAATATTCGGACAGCGGCCGATTTCGGTTATTGCGAATAACATATATATGCAAACTTTTAATTACAATAAACTTTATATTCAATTAAAATATTTCCTTTTGTTTTAGGTATGCTGGTGTTTGCTGTCCTAAAAAAGCTTAATATAAACATTGCGTTCATGAAATGTCGACAATTTTAATATATTTTTAATAAAAATTTGTTTGCAATATTTGATTATTTTAATAGCTCACCATTTTAACAATTCAAGTACATTTCATCGTTCATGTAGTATACCTGCAATACTAAACAACATGAACGTCTATCTCTATTAGAATCAGCCTTACATTGTAATCATACGGGATATAAAATACATAGTTTTGGTGAATTTTACAAATACAGTAACTTTACATGAACGTCCTGTTAAACTAATTAAATCCTCTAAGATTGATAATAAATACCTAATTTAAGTTTTTAAAATATACCCCGGTGTATAAGTGAGCTTTCTCAAGACAGTTACACACGTTTCGGGTAAGAATTGGCCGATATTGGGTAGCGATCGTGTACTAGCGTTTCACATGTAACCGGTTTTGTTGCCGGTTATCGACCGGATCTGGTGCAAATGAGGACGAGACGTGAACATTAAATAATCAACTTTTGTCCACAATGGACAGAAAGCGTATTATGGCAATGTGGCTATTGCAGCGACGAAGGCGTCGAGGTTTTATGTACAAAAAAAAAGAATAAATTGGGTGTACACAAGCATTATGAGAAGGACTATTGTGGGTGCATTTTATACTTTGTTTCACGACCTAAGCGAATACGAAGAAAAAATCTTCAACTATTTTTGAATGTCCTTTTCATCTTTTGATGAATTACACGGATACTATCCAGCCACAGAATACTGTAATAAGAGATTTCATTCAACATATCCAAATGTTAGCTGTTACAATTTGGTAAGTAAATACGTACAATTTATTAATATTAATCTCTTAATTTTTATTTCACCTTGTGTATAGTATATGTAATATATGTATACATATAAGGGAAGTATTGTAATGGAATGATTTTGATGTTTCGATATTCGAGTGGATCTACACGTTTCATATGTTTCTGAGCCCAAAAAACCTATTTTTGAAAAATGTCATTCGGTCTGTCAACACGATAACTCGAAAACGCGACCATATTTTTTAATGAAATTTTATATGTAGGTTCAGAACGTGAAAACTGAAGTTAACTTCGTAAATGAGCAAAATATGATCTAGGGGAAATGTGCCCATGATGGACCTCCGCCTATGATGGACCACAAGTTGTATTTTCAAATTTACCGCGCATCACGGACTACCGACATCTTGGTTAGGACGATTGACGTTTAAAACCAGTTGTTTACAAGCGTTAATGCGGATATAAGTCGCTTAGGCGAAAACAAAAATTAAGTCAAAACTGGTAAGTATTGATATAACAATGTGGCTTGCCATGATGTTAAGTAATTTTTTTTATGCTCAGTTAGAATCTGATTTTGTTACTGCAACTTAAAGAAACTGTTTCATGTTGACTGTCGGGTACAAATTGAGGTTATGGCAAAGAATAAAAGAGCTTGGCATTTTTTACTGAATTATGTCTTATTGCCTATGACGGACCCTTGAACTGTGTCTTATGATGGACCAGGGGTCCATCATTGGCAATGCATTAGTTACACTATTTTAATTATGCTTTTCTTGGTTTTTCAGATATGGCATTTAAGAAAAGGGAGCAATGGGACGAGGATGACATGCGACAAGCTATGCTCAATGTTCAAAACCACAATATGGGCTATAAGTTGGCAGCAAGGACGTTTAGTGTTCCCAAAACAACCTTGCGAAGACGTCTGGCTAAACAGGACAGTTGTAAGGGTGATTTGGGAGGTCGAAGTGCAATTTTCTCTAAAGTCATCGAACAGGAAATTGCGAGTTCTATCATTGATATGGAAACACATTTTTTTGAACTAACGTCCAAAGATTTGCGACGAATGTTATTTGAAGTAGCCGAAAAAAATAAAATATAACATGGTTTTAATCGCGAAATAAAAATGGCAGGTTGGGAATGGGTCAAGGGATTTTTGAAGCGCAATCCACGATTATCTTTGAGGAGCCCAGAAAGTACATCATTAGCTAGAGCCCAGACTTTTAACAAGCCTAATATCGAAGCCTATTTTAATGCACTAGCTAATATTATGGAGAGACACAAGTTTGTCGTCGAAAATATATACAATATGGACGAATCAGGTTTGACTACGGTCCAGAAGAAGTGCCAGAAAATTTACGCAGCGAAAGGTCGCAAGCAAGTTGGTGCGCTTAGTAGTGCCAAGCGTGGGCAACACGTAACTGTAGTGTGCGCAATGAATGCCATAGGCATTACGTTCCTCCTGTCCTTATTTATCCTCTTAAAATAATGACCGATGAGCTTATGAATGGTGCTCCCGCTGGTAGCATAGCTTTTGCATAAGAAAAAGGTTGGATGGTTAAAGCATTTCGTAAGGTACGCTAAAGCTTCTAATGAGAATAAGGTGCTTTTACTACTAGATGGCCACAGTAGCCATAAAAGTCTTGAATCTGCAGTTTGGGAAAGAAAACGGTTTAATAGTATTTTGCTTTCCTGCACACTGCTCTCATCACGCTCAACCATTGAACGTTGGATTCTTTCGTTCTCTTCATACGTATTTCGATCAAGAAATCCAATTATGGCTGCGTCAAAACCCGGGAAAGGCAGTAACTCAATTGAAAATAGCAAGTCTTCTCAATCAAGCCTATTTGAAAAGTGCAGTACCATCAAATGAAATAAACTCGTTTAAAAAAACTGGCATCTATCCTTTCGATCCCCATATTTTTGAGGACTGGCAGTTTGCACCAGCTTTAGCAACTAATAAGCAGATTTCCGAGAATCCAGCTGTCATTAACGAAAACAAAATGGAATTAGAGGTTCAAGATCAACCAAGTACATCTGGTCATAACTTGTCTTCATCGTCAGTTCTTGACATCTCTGTGAGAGAAATTTTACCTCCTCCCGAAGCTGTAGCTATTGGTACTCATGGAAGAAAAGCCAGAAAACGTGGAAAAACTGGTCATTTGAATTCAACACCAGAAATGCATGAACTTAAAGTAAAAGTGGTTGAAAAGGAAATGAAACTAAGGAAACAACAAAGCAGGGCAGTTAAACGCTAACTTGTTATTTCAAATGACGACAATTCTAATGATGAATCCTTCTTAGAAGAAGACGACTCTGGCGCTAGCTGCATTTACTGCAATGAGCTATACTCTCAATCACGAGCGAGAGAAAAGTGGATTCGTTGTCAGAACTGTCAACCTTGGTGCCACAATGAGTGCGCTGATGTCAGCTATCGTTGCAAATCATTCATTTGAATTATGCATTTAATTTTGGTTTTTTCTGTTTTGTTAAAGCAAAAAAATGTTTTTCGTTTATTCGATGCTACTTTGTTCTTGGTACAACGATAATTTTGTTTAATAAACCTTTTAAAATAATTTTATTTGTTTTATTTTGGGGGGGGGGCGACATAGGCACATATGCGCCAATGATGAACCACTTGGCTTCATAAAAAAACTCTGGCGCTATTAAACGGACAAATTCACGCTACACTATGATCATATTTGTATTAAGTAGAGATTTACATAAAAAGAAGATTAATTACTACAAAAGCAAAAAAAAAATATAATGGAATTTCCTTAAGGGGCCATCAAAGGCACACTTCCCCTAGTTTTCCGGAAAATCCCATTTTCATACATTTTTCTCAATTTTCCACCCGAAATAATTTATTTTACGAACAAATCGTATCAAAAGGCTGTTCATACGATGCAAAATTTCATCGAAAGCAGAATCAAATTTTTTTTTGGGATTTCAAATGAACTGACAGCGTGCGTAGTCCATTAACCTTCATAGGACTGGCCGGGATCCGTTTGTACCACATGACGTATGTTTTTGCTGTATCTTTGCAAACGCAAATTTTTAAACATTGATCTTTCATCTAGCTGCAGTTTATGAATTATTTTGATAAAATATGATGTATTTAGTAGTTTTTATTAGCTGGTATAAACAAAAAATAGTTTTATATTCCAGGGGTCTCTTCAGACCCCGGTCAGCCTTTTACGTCCAATAAAATAATCCCGGTAACTGTTAGTAAAATCGGGGAATCCCATACATTTAACGTTTGTTTACTCACAGGGAATTTACCCATATAATTGTAAAATGTAAATTACCAGTTCAAATGGGGGATTCCCAGCACTGCGATATAATTTTTAGACTTGAATATTCGGGTTAGCCTCTTGTGATATTGCGAATAGGGTACATCGTTTTGAAAATGAGTCAGTTTTTATTTACAAACAATCGCAAGGGGCTTACTGACGATGAGATGTTACGTATAATTGACAGTGATGATCCAGAGTTTGATAGTGTTATCAATGAGGAAACATCGAGTGGCTTAGAAGATGAAGACATTGTCACAGAAGTAGAGGAAGAAAATGATGTAATAGTTGTTGATCAAAGTATAGAGAAAACGAACCCAAAGTAACCAACAGTTAGTAACAGCCAGGGAATTCCAGTATATAAATCTAAAGATGGAACTGAGTGGTCAAAAATTCCAGGAAACAGAAAAGTTAGACGTTTAAAAGATAATATTGGGAGACATGCTCTAGGCCTTACAAATTACAGTTCTGATATCTCAAGTATCAAAGACGCTTTTCTTCTTTTCCTTTCTCCGGATATTCTGAACATAATAGTAACCGAAACAAACAGAAAGGCACAAACATATTATGATAAATGGAATATAGAAAATCTGAATAAAATTAAAGTTTTTGTACCTGTTGATTCTACAGAGATTGAAGCTTATATTGGACTGTCGCTTATTCTTGGCGCACTTCACGGATCGAAAGAGGCTATCCATATGCTCTGGTGTCAAGATATTTCTTACTGTCGTCCTATAATTCCTGCTGCAATGTTAAGAGACAGATTCAAACAAATTACTTCATTTTTACGCTTTGATAATTTTCAAACAAAACAAGAACGAAAATTAGTAGATAAGCTAGCTCCGATAAGAGATATATTCGACATTTTCACTTCTAATTGTGAAAAATCACTTAATCCTGGCGACCATCTATGTGTAGATGAGCAGCTTGTACCATTTAGGGGTTAGGCACCATTCCGAGGCTATATGAAGAGTAAACCTGATAAGTATGGAATCAAAATATGGGCTCTTGTGGACTGCACCACTTCTTATATTGCAAACATGCAAGTTTATTTGGGTAAGTTATTTGAAAAGCAATATAGGCAAACTTTATATTCCTATGTATTTATTAATTTTTAGGAAAACAAGGTAACAAAGCGGAAAAGGGTCAAGGTCAAAGGGTTGTCCTAGATTTGACAGACCATTTGGAAGGCGGATTTGGAATAACGACCGATAACTTTTTTACAAGTTTAGAACTTGCTGACAAGTTGTGGAAAAAAAATATTACTTTATGTGGAACCCTCCGGAAAAATAAAACATTTATTCCCAGGGAACTTCTACCGGCATCGTACAAGAAAGAGTTTTCAAGTATGTTTGCTTTTAGAAATCAAAGAACGCTAATATCCATGTTCCAAAACAAAAACATGCTGTCATCTTACTATCAAGTGAGCATAGTGAAAGTAAAGTAGCGGGAGAAGAACAGCACTATAAACCAGAAATTATTCTTCATTACAACAAAACAAAAGGTGCTGTCGACACTTCAGATAAGTTGGCCAAAGAATATACAGTGCAGAGAAAGTCAAACCGCTGGCCAATGGCAATATTTTCGCATCTTATAGATATCGCAGGAATAAATGCTTATAAATTGTGGTTACTGCAAAACCCGGATTGGCGAAAAAACAGTTTGGATAAACGTAAAATGTATATTTTGGGACTAGGAAAAGAACTCATAAAGAAAAACGTTTTCCGGCGATATAATAATAAATACATTCAGACGAATAGAAAACGGCATATGACAGACGTTTTTCCCGAACTACTGGATGCAACAGAACATAGAGTTGAACAACAAAGCATTACCAGGGGGCGCTGCCATATGTGTCAAAGAGGAAAAGACAGAAAATCCAGAAAAATGTGTATTAGGTGTAATAACTTTGTGTGCCTAGAACATTCAAAATCGGAGATAGTTTGTAAAAAATGTTAAAATGATATGTAGCTAGTAGTATTAGTGATTAGGGTATTTTGTATTTTTTCGTGATGATTTTTGACTAATAAATGGTTAATAGTAAAACTTTAATAAAACTTCTTTTCAATATATTTAATTTAAAGAAAAATACAGCATTTCTGCAATTTTACGCCTGGGGTCTTCTCGGACCCCAGTTAGTCCTTTTCGTAAAATTTTGATGTCCGTCCCATGAAGGTTAAGCCTCACTTGAGCAGCAGTATGTATTAAATAAGTTTTTATACGTTTTAAGGTGAAAAAGGTCCTTTCTGGACAGTGGACACAGGCAGTGTACAATTTTTTTAGTTTGTGTAGGCATGCTGACTACAATCTTCCAAACAGGTCAGTGCTTGACATTTGTTTTTTATTTCTGAGCATTTACTTAATGTTCTTGCCCATTTTAATTTATGATTTTATAATAATTTTGGAAATGTCAGGTGAATATATTTATCATACAAATTATTGCCCGAATCAGTTTCTTCGCCTCCACCCCACTAGAGTCGGTGGATATTGAAGTTTGGCTGAGTCCATGGGGGGATATATCCCCCCGTAAGTACGCCACTGGCTTGAACACTTTATGCAAAAACTGCAGCTGATCATTTAAAATATATTTTTGTGTTAGTTGTTTGCGCCAGATTTAGTAATTTCATTTTGTTTCTTCCTGGATCTAGTATAGGCGTCCCGAATATTCGTCCATCTCTTCATAACTTTTTCACCTGTAATAAATAAAAGTTTTTTTGTTACTGATACTTGGCAAGCGGTTCTACTTTCACAGAACTACATTACAGTTACTGAATTGGAATTTACGGGAAAGATTGCTACTCCAAAGCGTTTAAGATATAATCGTTGTGAAAATAAGGAGCAAGATTTGTTTACTGCTCAGTGTCTCCCTGAAATACCAACCATTAAAGTACCATAAACCTTTGTTGGGGATGAAGCCTTCGCATGACATTAACATTTACGCAGACCTTGTTGGACATAATTTGATCATGAGCAAAATAAGTTTTTATTATCGTTTATGTAGAGCCCGAAACGATGTAGAATGCTCCTTCGGTATTTTGACCAACTAGTGGAGAATATTTCATAGAACAATAAATTTGAAATCAGATTATGCAGTCGATATGGTTAAAGCCTGCGTTGCCCACCACAATTTCGTGAGAAAAAGCAATGGTAGAAGATACTTTCACTATAACAGGCCTTTAGGAATTAGCCAGAGAACTAACGGTGCGTAGAGAAACAACGGCAAACAATATCAGAAATACTTTGGCGGAATATTTTTTAACCCAAGCAGGATCCATTAGTTGGCAACATTTTGAAAATCTAACTTATAAAAAAACTGCATACTAATTGCGGTTTCATACTGACATGATACAATCATACTCGATAGGAGTATCGTTTATAATATACAGTATGGTTTTTTAGTGTAAGAAATACGATTATTCTGTTCCTATGAAAAACAATATTGTGTTTCGCCCCAAAAATTTATTTGCGCTCCCTGTATAATAAAAAATTATTTTTTGAATGAATAAAATGAAGTAAGAAGCGACTTTTTTTGTATTTATTTTTAGTTGGTATCTGATTAGCCTGTGTATTTCTCATTTGAATATACGTACTATAACAATACTTACCAAATACGTTTTTACTTTTCTGCCCAATCTATCTAACATGCGAGAAAAGAAATGGACATTTTTTTGAGTTATTTTTACGTTTTTCATCAACAACAACCCAAAAAAAAACGATTTTCAGAAAAAAATCCTGTGTGTATGTCGTCGTCGTCGTCCTCGTCGTTGTCGTCGGCCACTTTTCGTTACATGTCTTGTTAGCACGATACAGCCTCCGGAGTGCAACAAGTTACCAATTTTATGATTGAATATTGTTAAGGACATGTCACAGATGAACCCTATTGATTTTGAGCTCACCAGAGCCAGCACAACGGGTGCTATGGTACTAGAAGTACGACATTTTAGTCATTTTTTGAGAAATTTCAGTTTGTTAGCACGATACAGCCTCCGGAGTTGATCAAGTCACCAATTTTATTATTGAATATTATTCAGGACACTCACAGATGAACCCTATTGATTTTCAGCTCACCAGAGCCAGTACAACCGGTGCTATAGTACTTTAAGTACGATATTTTTGTAATTTTTAGAGAAATTTAAGTTTGTTAGCACGATACAGCCTCCGGAGTATGTACAAGTGACAAATTTTATGATTGAATATTGTTTAAGGTGTCTCACAGATGTACCCTATTGATTTTTAGCTGAATAGAGCAAGTACAGCGGGTCCTATAAATCCTGATATATTACATTTTTGGTTATTACTTTTCCGCCAACCTATCTAATACGCGAGAAAAGTATTGGTTTACCCACAAAAAAGTTGGAAATTTGAAAATTTTTTTTGAGTTATTTTCACGTTATCCATCAACAACAACACGAAAAAACGGTTTTTAGAAAAAAAATCCTGTGTGTATGTCGTCGTCGTCGTCGTTGACGTCGGCCACTTTTCCTTGCAAGTCTTGTTAGCACGATACAGCCTCCAGAGTGCAATAAGTCACAAATTTTATGATGGAATATTGTTAAGGACATTTCACAGATGAACCCTATTGATTTTCAGCTCACCAGAGCCAGTACAACGGGTGCTATGGTACTTGAAGTACGACATTTTGTCGTTTTTCGAGAAATTTCAGTTTGTTAGCACGATACAGCCTCCGGAGTTCAACAACAAGTCACCAATTTTATGATTGAATATTATTCAGGGCATCTCACTGATGAACCCTATTGATTTTCAGCTCACCAGAGCCAATACAACCGGTGCTACAGTACTTTAAGTACGATATTTTTGTCATTTTTGGAGAAGTTTCAGTTTGTTAGCACGATACAGCCTCCGAGGTATATACAAGTGATGAATTTTATGATTGGATATTATTCAGAGCGTCTTAAAGATGAACCCTATTGATATAGAGCTCACTAAAGCCAGTACAACGGGTGCTGTGGTACTTGAAGTACCAAATTTTTGTCATTTTTGGAGAATTTTCAGTTTGTTAGCACGATACAGCTTCCAGAGAGTATACGATTGATCAACTTTATGAATAAGTATTGTTCAAGGTGTCTCACAGATGTACCCTATTGATTTTCAGTTGACTAGAGCGAGTCCTATAAAACTAAATATACTAAATTTTTGGTTATTTTTGGAGAAATTTCGGTTTGTTAGCACGATACATCCCCCGAAGTGTATACAAGTAACAATTTTATGATAGAATATTGTTCAGGGCCACAGATGCGGAAAAGTTAGTTTTAATCTTTAAAACTGTTTATTTTTGGACAAATTTGGGTTTGTTAGCTGATTGAATATTGTTCAGGACATCTCACAGATGAACCCTATTGATGTTCAGTTCACTAGAGCCAGTACAACGGGTGCTATGGTACTTGAAGTGCCACATTTTTGGAGAAATTTCGGTTTGTTAGCACGATACATCCCCGAACTGTATACAAGTGACAATTTTATGATAGAATATTATTCAGGGCCACAGATGCGGAAAAGTTAGTTTTAATCTTTAAAACCGTTTATTTCTGCATCACTTACATCATCGAATGTTGGCTGCAATATTATGCACACATCTCGCCAGGAATTTTTCGTGGAAATATTGTCCATATATATTGCTAGCGTCTTGTCCCATAGAACAAAATAATTCTGTGTCAATATTCATATTATCTGCCATCTCGTCAATATTTATAAACCAAAATAAATAAACGGTTTTAAAGATTAAAACTAACTTTTCCGCATCTGTGGCCCTGAACAATATTCTATCATAAAATTGTCACTTGTATACACTTCAGTGGATGTATCGTACTAACACAACGAAATTTGTCCAAAAATAACCAAAAATGTAATATATCTGGATTTATAGGACCCGCTGTACTCGCTCTAGTCAGCTGAAAATCAATAGGGTACATCTGTGAGACACCTTGAACAATATTCAATCATAAAATTTGTCACTTGTATACACTCTGGAGGCTGTATCTTGCTAACAAACTGAAAATTCTCCAAAAATGACAAAAATTTGGTACTTTAAGTACCATAGAACCCGGTGTACTGGCTTTAGTGAGCTGAACATCGAAAGGATTCATCTTTGAGACGCTCTTAATGATATCCAATCATAAAATTGGTCACTTGTATATACTACGGAGGCTGTATCGTGCTAACAAACTTAAATTTCTCCAAAACTGACAAAAATATCTTACTTAAAGTACTATAGCACCTGTTGTACTGGCCCTGGTGAGCTGAAAATCCATAGAGTTCATCTGTGAAGTATCCTGAATAATACTCAATCATAAAATTGATGACTTGATGAACTCCGGAGGCTGTATCGTGCTAACAAACTGAAATTTCTCAAAAAATGACTATAATGTCGTACTTCTAGTACCATAGCATCCGTTGTGCTGGCTCTGGTGAGCTGAAAATCAATAGGGTTCATCTGTGACATGTCCTTAACAATATTCAATCATAAAATTGGTGAGTTGTTGCACTCCGGAGGCTGTATCGTGTACGAGAAGGGAAATTCGCCTTAGCGATATTTGGCTGGTTCCTCTAAATTTAGATTGGTTGATCCTTTCCTTCCCGACATGTTTTTGAGTATTTTAAAACAAGAACACTCGCCAACCTTTTGTTGACGGGAATGCTGAAATTGTCGTTGAGAATAAAGGAGTAATAAAAATACGGCTCACTCACAATCCCTCTATTTGAATTCTTACAAGAACGAAGTACCAAACTTTAGTATCGGATACGGCAACAGCGCTAAACTACCGTTGAACCGGTCTAGGCGACCATGCGGATTCAAACAATAATTTTTAATAACAATAGTACTTACAATACGGAAATTCGTTGACCAATGTCGGAAAAGCACTTCACATCATATTCACACTCTCATTTGTTGCAGTTACATTAAATTGATTAAAGAAATTAGGTATGTACTTAAACCAATGAATCAACATATCGTCACAAGAGTTGAGCCAAGACTACTGACTGCCTTTCGTTGGCGGTAATTTTTCGGCTAGTGGCGCAGAAGGTACCAATTGGATCCGTGATCATAAATAAAGGGCGCGGAGATTTAAACTTCGAACCTTTGTCTTAATGTTAAATTAAGATCCATTGTAGGAATTTATGGGAAATTCCTACATACTGGGGGCCGGGGCAAAAATGAGAGGAACAGTTTAAGCAAGAAGGAAGGAGAAAAGAAAAAGAAAAAAGAAAAAAAAAATACGTTCTACTCGAAATGTAGATAGAACTCAGTCCATACATGGTAGAGGAGCTAACTTAGTAATAGGACGAATATAAACTCCATCCACAGTTCTTACTCGTGCGGCACGAACATTGCCGTCTTTGCCAGTTAGTAGTTCCACTACCCTGGCAAGGGGCCAATTCAAAGGAGGACGGTCCTCCGATTGCACTAGTACAAGCTGATTAAGCTGAAGATTGTTTGAGGCTTTACCCCACTTAGGTCGATGCTGCAGTCGATGCAGATAATCGGTGCTCCACCTCTTCCAGAATTCTTGGTTCATCTTATTACATTGTTCCCAAAAAGTTAATCTGTTTACAGGGATGGTAGATAGATCGCGATCGGGATAAGCGGTTAAAGGTGCTCCGATCAAAAAATGACCTGGTGTCAAAGGAGATAGATCGGTAGGATCATTTGACATCGGGTATAATGGTCTGCTGTTCAAGATAGCTTCGATCTGACTCAGAACCGTGGAGAGTTCCTCGAAGGTAAGGCACGAATTGCCAATTATTTTGGTGAGGTGGGATTTGGCGCTTTTCACAGCCGCTTCCCATAAGCCACCCCAGTGCGGTGACCGCGGAGGAATAAACTTCCAACTAATTTCTGTAGTTGAAAGAAAAGACTGTATCTTATTGATACTTTCGGAAGACTTGAGAAAAATGGAGAGTTCTCGTAATTGATTCCTTGCTCCAACAAAGTTGGAACCATTATCAGTATAGATAGTCTGAGGATTCCCTCTACGACTGAGAAATCTTTTAAGAGTGGCGATAAATGCATCGGTAGAGAGATCACTTACTAATTCGATATGGATCGCCTTTGTCACCATGCATATGAATATGGCAATGTAGGCCTTTTGTATTGGGGCTTTTCTTAAGCGCGAAGATTTAATTTGTACAGGTCCAGAAATATTTCCAAGAAGACCAAAAATACAGTATATCTGGATTTATAGGTCCAGTTGCACTGGCCTTGCTGAGCTGAAGTTCATTTGTTAGGCGCCCTGAACAATATCCAGAGCCGGCCTAACGGGCGTACGCCCGCATAAGGCGCCGGCCCCTTGGGGGCGCATTTTCGCGAGCTAAAAAAAGATAGTTGTAACTCACAATATATTAAAAATAGGCTATGCAGCAATAAAGTACCTTTAAGTATCTGTAAGTAGCAATAAGCAGTAGCAGACGATAGTATTCTCTTCCCCTCCAACGACACGTCACCCCACCTTCCCCCTCCACCGCGAAAAATGGTCCCAAATATGAAATGTAGAAATAATTCTCGAAACCACCCAGGAGGGGCGCACCATGATTCGAACAGACGGTAATTTATCCTTGGGATGGCACTGACAATATCCAATCATAAAAATGGTTACTCGTATACACTCCGGACGCTGTATGGTGCTAACAAACCGAAATCTTTCTAAAAATGACTAAAAGCGTAGTATATCTAGATTTATAGAGCCAGTTGTACTGGCTCTGGTGTGCTCAACATCAATAGGGTTCATTTGTGGGATGCCCTTAACATTATCCAATCATAAAATTGGTCACTTGTGTACACTCCGGAGGCTGCATCGTGCTAACAAATCGAAATGACCGAAAATGTGGTATTTCGGTACCATAGCACCTGTTGTACTGGCTCTGGTAAGCTTAAAATCAAAAAGGCTCATCTGTGACATGTCATGAACAATACTCAATCATCATAAAATTGGTGACTTGTTTCACTCCCGAGGCTGTATCGTGCTAACAAGACATGTTACAAAAAGTGGCCGACGACAACGATGACGACATACACACAGAATTTTCTTATAAAACCCCTTTTTACGTGTTTTCCTCCCTGAAAAAATGAAAAAGTAACTCAAAAATCACAACTTTTTTTTGGGGTAGCTGTAGCGACCACATCAACTGAATCTGAAAATCGTTGGACTTGCTCTGGTAGGCTGAAAATCGGTAGGGTTCATCTGTAAAACACCCTATACAATTATGAATTTGGTCACTTGTATGCACTTCTTCGGAGATATAGGCTACTATATAGCTTATTTGGGGGGATTTTGAGTAGCTCTGATGGTTGTATTGTTTCCTTTCCAAAATGCTTCTGCCTGAGCCCTTGTAAGTCTTTACATAGGCAGAGTATATGAATAGGTGTGTTTCATCCCTTATTTCGCATTTCCTACAGGAAGGTTCACTGACTTTTCCCATTTTGTATAAATGTTTCCTTAGGGTACAGTCTCCAGTAACCAAACTTCTTCAAGTGTCTCTGGCTCTGTTTCAATAAACTAATTGACTGATTGAGAGTTCTTTGTTTACATTTCCCAGTAAGCTTTTTGTGTGAAGGTGGCCCTCTGTCAACCTCCATTTGATTTGGCGTTCCTTGTCTAGCCAGTTCCGGATTTCCCCTCTTATGTAATCATTTGTGATTCCACAGAACGATTCCGGACCTATGAAGTCTCCTTTAGAGCCTTGTGTATCTAGCTGGTCCGCCAGCTCATTACCTGCAATCCCTTCATGTCCCGACAGCCATACTAGAGACACTGTGTTGTCTCTTGCCAGCTTGTTAAGGGACTCTTTGCAGTCTAGATTTCGTGGTTGAATTACTGATAGCTTTCAGCAGTTCCTGGCTGTCAGTATATATTTTTATTATTTGTCCGATATAACCTCTCTTGATGTTTTCATCAATACAGGCCACTAGAACGGGTCCTATGAATCCAGATATACCAGATTTTTGGAGAAATTTCGGTATGTTAGTACGATATAGCGTTCGGAGTGCTGAAAAGTTAGTTTTAATATTTAATACTGTTTATTTAATTTCCTTTACCTCCAAAACTTTATTGGTGTGTACTGGTTTTGTTTTCCGTTCATGTTTGTGTGCTAATTACACAGCTCACGCGATTCTAACATAAAACTGCCCCTATTCAGTGTTTCTATTTAAAATTATTTTGCACATATGTACTAAATTGCGGGTGTTCTCTGTGTACAGCAATTTTTTTAAATTATTTTGAAAGTTATTTTTCCAATGTCGTGCTAATAAAAGGATTCCAGTAAAACATCACAATATTTGTGTTCCCAAGTATTTGTAAATAAACTAAATATATGCGATAAACTAAATGATTATTCCTTGAAGCTACAAACTTCTTCCCACTAGTTCAAAAGTCATATACCTTTTTTTTGCCGAGTACTCATCGGTGGAATATTATGAAAGAATGTTTGGGTTCAAACAAAATACTTAAACGTCTTTCTGATACCAGGTGGTCCGCTCGGGCTGATGCAGTAGATGCCCTAAAGAAAAGTTATAGGCAAATTTTGATAGCCCTAGAATCAATTGCTGAAGATACGAATCAACCTGGAGAAACTAGAAACGAAGCTCTGAGTTTGGCAACAAAAATGAGAAAACTGGAAACAATTATTTTAATAGAAACTTGGAGCAGCACACTAGGAAGATTAAATAATACAAATTTCACGCTTCAGAAAGAAACCTTGACAATGGAAGTAGCAACGAAATTGTTTGATTCTCTTGCTAAGTTTCTTGCGAATTTCAGAAATGAATTTGATCATTACGAATAAATAGCCAAAGAAAAATTTCCGGACGCAAACTACTAGAGAAGCTCACATATTACTTTTTTTTATGGCCCAACGGAGTACGTTCTACTGAGTGGCAGGGAAAAATTTAGAGTCGAGACTTTCTTGCCAATGATAGATACACTGATCTTGCACTTGAAAAAATTATCGGACTCTTACAATGAAATAAATGGGCTCTTCGGGTTTCTTCATCGTTTGAAGACCATCGACCCTCAAGAATTAGAATCTTGTTGCAAGAAATTTGCAGATTTTTACCATGACGATGTAAATGCAAAGGAACTGAAGTCAAAGTGTTTTAATTTGTCTCATTACTTGAAAACAGACAATGTACAAATCGAAGATAATGAAGAGATAAGTTTAACTAAATTATATGATCTCTTACAAGCAGATAAAATTGAAGTTACTTTCCCCAATGTGGAAATATGTTTAAGAATTTTCCTTTCACTGATGATTACAAATTGTAGTGGGGAACACTCATTTTCTAAATTGAAACGCATTAAAAATGAAATCAGAAGTACTATATGCTTCAAGATAGATTTTTTTTTATGAATATAGAAAACGTTTTAGTAATGGAATTGAATTTCGAAGATGTGAGTGAAAGTTTTGTATATCAAAAAACAAGGAAAAAAACCTTTGTTTCAGTTTGATTAAATTTCATTGATCGTTTCAATTTCATAAAATATATCTTGGTGTACAATGCCGCTTATTATTTAATGGTAATTGTTATTTTTTTACATAAATCTATAATTTTTATGACTATTATTAAGTTTTAACTATGTGATTAGTTAAGTTATTAATTATTCTCTCTAGTTATGTGACCACTGCGATGCACATGTGATGAAACAAAATGTATTTTTATTTTTTCCATTATTTTTATTTTTGTTATTTTGTTATGTTTCTGTAGGGTAGACAATCGGCCCGGCAGGGTCTGCTTTGAAGGTCATCCGCCATATGCTTTTATAACAGACAATCAGTTGCGAGAGACACGTGCTGCAGGGTGCATCGTTTGGTGATCAAAAACGTGGTTAACGGAAATTTAGAGTTTTGATGTATTATTTGATGTAGATAAAGGTACGTATTTCTGTATTTTGGTTTGAGATATAGGCCTAATAATGTTTGGAGGTAACCTTTAAATATACTAGCATGATTTTAAAAGTATACCCCTACAATGTAACAAAAATTTATTTAGATTTTAATTTTTTCTTTGTCAAGATACATGTGCGGGGCTATCAGGCCATAGTGTAGCGGGGCAATGAGGCCACAGTGGCCTCATCGCCCCAGGGAGTAATTGTATTAATAGTATATTAAAGTATAAGTGGATAAAGAGGTCTTTCAAACACGCGCGATTTTCGAGCACGACGGCGCAGCCGAGTGCTCGAAATAGAGCAAGTGTTTGAAAGACCAGTTATCCACGAATACTTTACGCTATTTTTTTTATTGGTGCACTTTGGAATCATAAAATATTATTATTATATTATTACTACAAAAAAATGGAAGTCCATCCTCGATGCCCAGCCAAGTTTCGTGAACGTCAAATAGTATTTATTTTTAGTTGACGTTACGGGCTTGTCAGATCAATAATCAAAAAGTTTCTTTATTTATATTCAAAGGGAAACAATGTATATATGAATATATAAATACATTTTGCAGAAAAAACCAAATAAGACATTGGTTCCCAATGATAATATACAATTTAAAAACTAATAAAAAAAGTTGTCATTGATACTTACGTTTCTCAAGTTGTTGTTGTTACCATGGGGACTTTAAAAAACGCGCGTGTTTGAAAGTTCGATTTAAACACGCTGACGCGTGCTTTAAAATGGTAATATGCGGCATCAATAAAAAAAAATTGTTTTTACTGTTGCTACAATAATTATTCTTTTTTTTGTCTAGATGGCCCGTAATTCTAAAAGAATAACCGAAAAGGCTGCTTGGACAAAAGAGAAGATGGCGGAGGCTTGTGCATAGGTGGCCAATGGAGGAAGTGTTAAAAGTGTGGCCAATGCTTTTAATATTCCCAGAACTTCTTTGCGGAATAAGCTTAAAAGACAACGACCCCAAGGCCCAAAAATGGGAAGAACCCAGTGTTTACAAAAACACAAGAATACGAATTAAAGAACCACGTGTTAACTTTATCAAAGTTGTATTTTGCGCTAACAACTACTCAAATACGAAGAACTGCATTTGAGTATGCCGAGAGAAATAATATTCCAAACAAATTCAACAAAGAAACCAGAATGGCTGGTGAGGGATGGTTTGCCAGGTTTTTAAAACGTCATGGCGAACTCTCATTAAGAAAACCTGACCATTCAAGCATTAGTAGGATTCTTGGGTTCAACAGAGAAGACGTTTCAAAATTTTTTGACAATCTTAGTGTGGTTTACGAAAAATCTAATTTTTCCTCGTCCCGCGTTTTCAACTGTGACGAAACTGGGGTCAATACCGTTGGAAATGCAGTGAAAATTTTAGCAAAAAGAAGGTCAAAAGCAAGTTGGACTTATTTCTAGTGCCGAACGTGTATCGAACACTACAGTCGTCTGTTGCTTTAGGGGTACTATGTACCTCCAATGTTTATATTATATTTAAACGCCAAAGAATGACACCACTCTTGGAAAGGGGTTGACCACCAGATGCTATCTATACATATTCCAAACCGCGCTGGATTACCGAGAAACTTTTTATAAATGGCTACAACATTTTCAGAAAAATACAAAATGCTCGTTGACTGAACCTGTTCTTCTTGTTCTCGATAACCATTGCAGTCATGTGTCATTGGCAGCCTATAACTACTGCAAGGAAAACGGAATCATACTGGTCTCTTTACCACCACACACATCCCACCGTACCCAACCTTTGAACGTTGTTCTATTTGGTCCTCTAAAGAGGGCAATAAATGTTAACATAGATCTTCATCTTAAATCTAAGCAGTACGAACGTGTAAGCCAATATGATATCGCTTCTGTATTTAAATCTGCATATGCAAGAGTGGCAACTATAGACAAAGCAATTAAAGGGTTCCACTGTACCGGAATTTTTCCACTCAATCCAAATGTGTTTGATGAGACTGAATTTGCACCACCCGCACAAAACATGGAGGCAGGTCCACCTGCACCACCTGACGACATGCTGGCTGGTCCCTCTGCTTTATCTTCTGAACATATTGACATGGCAGTATGCCCATCCAGAGTAAACACTGAATGTGCTACCCAAAAAGATATCCCAAATTTATCTGACAGTGTTGCTGGATCTTCAAGTGAAAAACATAGTTCTGCTGACAGCGCCAGCGCCGACACAAATATTTCCTTTGCTGACGTCATACCAGTTTCTCAAAGGCTTATAAAAAACTGTCCGCCAAAAAGGTTGTTCAAAAATCTTGACCGCGACACCTATTAAAGAAGAATTACTGAAAAAAGCTCTTAAAAAGGAAACCAAGAATAAGAAGAATAACAAGAATAAGGCTGCGAAAGATAAAAAGTGGTTCAGGTGAAAAGGAAGGTATTTAGCAGCTTATCTTCAGAAAGTTCAGCTGATGTCCATCTGGATGATGAAGGACTTGAAGATGAAAGTTCAGATGAGGAAATTTGCTTAGTTTGTGGCGACTACGGAAGAAAAGTGAGATTTGGTTCAGGTGCACGTTGTGTGGAAAATGGGCCCATAAAGACTGAAGCGGATCGGAAAAAGCCAAACAATATATCTGCGATTTTTGTGAATAGTTTATTCTACGATGTTACTTATATTTTAAAAAAACTAGTTTCCTTTAAGAATTTATGAGTTACTTTAAGAATTTATGAGTTCCTTTGTTGATATACTATTAGTCATACGAATTTAATATGTTTATTTTATTACTGGGGCAATAAAGCCACCCTTGGCGCCATTACCCCATATATAGTGGGGTAAGAGGCCAGTTACAATTTTGTACTTTTTTAAATAAAACAAAAGTTGCATTCGAATTTAACAGTTGTTTGACATCTTAGGTTAGAGTTAACATATGAATGAGTAGTATTAGTAAAAAAACATAATTTAAAAAAATCTGGTCCAAATCCCAATTTTTTCTTAAGGTGGCCCTATTACCCCGGTCTCCCCTATATGAATAAATAATAGTTACTACCACTAGTACCTACCTTATACCTTTGTGAGTACCTTTGGGATTTGAAATAGCATATTTCAATCCGAGACGGGAAATTATTCGCTCCTACCGAGAGATTATGTGATAAAATCAAACTCGAAACAGTAATGAAATTTTCCGTCGAGGATAGTATACTATTTTATTTTCAACCACATATGTAATGTAATGTTCAACCAAAATTTTTTGTAAAAAACTCTATTTTTCTTTGCGACATTCCTTTTTTTAAATAACAATAAATTAAATGTCAATTTGAACAAGATCAGTCACATTATATTTATTTAAACATCAAGTTAACCAAAATTTCATTGAAGGAGGATGGTAAATGGTGACGGGAAATGAGGGCGGGAAATGACTCATTACGACCCACTAAAAAGACAGTAATGTCAACATTACATATATGGTTGAGAATAAAAATTAAAAACAAAATCAAATAAATTTTGTATGACTTCGAAAGAAGTATGTTAATCATACTGGAGGAGGGTAAGCCCCCGAATGAGGAGTGCCAGAGGCCCCCTCATATGATAAGACGGTCCTGGTTCTAGCACAGCGATATGTTGAATAAACTCCAATTTTCTTACTTCAGAAATATTACGATTTAATAAAATATATTATTAAATCAAAATTAAAAGTGCTAAGTGGTTTATTAAAAAATCATCCTGTAGGTATAATTGACGCCACGTAGAAACAAGGAATGGTGCCTGAATAATCTACCTTGGATTTATCGACATGGTAATATTAGAATGTCCGTTCGTAGTGAACCAAGATTTTAGTGAATAATCAATATTGTAGAGGTCACTGCTGAATCGATTAATAAGTGTTGTATATAAAGTTGCCTATACATAGATACAATATTATCTTTCCTCTACCAATTTAAGCTTTATTGCGGCTGTCAGTAATTTTATGCAACCATTGTTGACTTTATCGAAATATATTTAGGATCGTTGGACAGCAGTTTAGAGAAACTAAACTTGATGGGGAGATTGTTTCAAAAACCGCGTGACTGTTGTGGTCACGTGTTTGTAGTGAAGTTGTCAAAATAGTGTATACAGTGTGTATCATAAAAATAAGTTTTTACATAGGGAGTGGCTTTTTTCTACCTTATTCAAACAAAAACTGGGCACAACATTGAGCTGATAAGTCTTAAAAAGTACTACCGATACTTTCGACGTGAAAATCTTGGTAATGTGTTGAGTTGAATTTTGTAAACAGTTCGAGCTATTTTTATTGCTTACTTTAATAGACTTGCGGTTTATATTTATTGTGTTTACCGTACTAAGTCGGTCGTTTTGCACGAAGCTTAGGAACAGTTGTCGAAAAACAACCTGGTGAGTGCGTGAGTCTTTTCGGTAAACAAAATCGAAAAGGGCGTTCAACTGTACGAAGTCGGGATCGATCACTCGGGCTTAAAAAATATTCAATGTTTCTGAAGAAAGTGCATCTTTTAAGTTACCATTATTAGGAGACTGAATTTCAGTAAGTAATTATTTTTTAACAAACTTGAATAAAAATGAAGATTCTCCTCTATAAAAGTGGGTTAATGTTTAAAGAATGTGGATGTCCTTTGTTCACTGGTATGGAAAAGTCAGTTTTGATTTAGTAATAAGAGACTATGATACTATGTGATTCATTATTATTAACTATAAATTGTAAATTATCTAATTTCACAATTGAGTTAATGTAGAACAATTTACCTTTCTTAGAAATCACCCTCATTAAAAATCCAACGTCTTCCCTTGATAAATAAATTGCTGTGTCAACTGTGATAAAAGTATGAGTAATTTGCACCTATGTATATCAAATATATGATGTTCTCTGCTCGCCTCAACATTTCAAAGCAAATATGTAAGTAATTAGTAAGTTACCAGTTTAATTTTCACTTTATTATTATTATCTTACCTATATTATTAGCAGTAATGAGGTTAAAGGTTTATTTAGAATAATATCTTTTAAAGCTGCAATAACTACTTGTCTCTAACTGGACAGGAAGTGTTCATTCTACATTAATTTTATGAAGTGAACTAAATAATCAATATTAATTTAGATGTGACAAAAAAGTTTTCCTGTATGCTTAACAGACAATCTGGAAAGTGTAGAATCATAGTGATTTTAATAATTACTAAGTGTATGTGTTCACTGGCAATTATATAAAAACAATTTGTTATCTCTGAAATGGGGGTGTCATATCTAACAAGATAAGATTTCCTCATAATTCACAACAAGAGCACATCCAGTGTGATTATCTTATTAAAATCAATTCTGACATTTCATACCATTATTAAACAG
The DNA here is from genome assembly GCA_963921935.1 of Galeruca laticollis. Classification (NCBI taxonomy): domain Eukaryota; kingdom Metazoa; phylum Arthropoda; class Insecta; order Coleoptera; family Chrysomelidae; genus Galeruca; species Galeruca laticollis. The sequence goes on along the minus strand of OY998180.1, from coordinate 97,431,771 downwards.
TTTAGTAGAGGTCAGATTTATATAGTGTGAGTGTGGCATGACATCAGGACCAACCTTCATCTTACAAAAATTCAATGACGTTTTCCGTTCCAGGTATAAAAAAAATGCTGCAGGATTTGACATAGAGGGTCCCTCTCCTGGCGGGAGGGCCTTGGGAATGCTGATAATGCCTTCAGTGCTGGAAGAAGTGGAGGATAACTCCGTTTATACCCCCTTAGTAGACTCCAGTGGAATAACAGTGATTCCACCCAGTCCTTCTTCCAAACCCCTTAAAAATATAGGTGATATCAGATTACTTTTACAACAAGGTCGAAAGCAAGATGTAAAACAGATTCTTAGGAATAATGCTTGGCCTGTCAACAGTCCCATTCGTAAGGAATTATGGCCACTCTTGTGCACACAACATCAAAATGGAAAATCAAATTTTATGGATGGTTTTTATTGGGATATGGTAAATCAAGTTTTTGGGACCACAGAACTACCAGATAAGTCTATAAGTTTACCACCATTCGTAGAGCCATCACATTGTCTTTCATATTACATGACGCATAAAGGTAGAAGCATTACAGATCGTGTTGTGTCAGTGTTAGGATATGCTTGCCCTGATATAGTTTACAGCCCTACTATTTACCCAATATGTGCACTGCTTCTTCATTTTATGACTGGTAAGTTTTTTTATTTTTACCTTAGCATTTATGTGAAATAAGATGTAGACAGATAAAATCCAAGGGGCCAGAGAATCATTTTTTAACACTACATTACTTATATTAGCTCAAAATAAAACAACAAGATTGCTATTCAATTGAAATCAATTTTGTGCATCTAATTCTCAACAAGAAAAGTTTGACTGGCCACCTATGTTTTATTTAAATAAATGTAATTCAATACCATACACTAATCTCTCTTCTGTGCTATGGAATATTTTGTTCACTTCTCCTAATAGCTTATAGATTCAGGCAATTTTTATCTTCAGTCTTAATATGGAATTGTGTAGTCACGTAGAGGTAATACTCATTTTTTTATAAATAGCACGGGCTACCAATGATATCTTGTAAAGTCTTTTAAATTTTTCTTAAATCATATAGAACAAATTACCTGAAAGTTTTAAAAGCTTCTCATCTGTATCAGAATCTACATGCCCAAGTTTATTATTTGTCTCAACTCAATATGTGTCACTTTGATTTTCTCTCTTTCGAAACCTTTTTCAATTGTCTAGTGATATTGATGGATAGATATATTGTAATACAAGGCACAATTGAAAATTTTAGACAATTAATATGTTTTTAGGCTAAAATACTGTATACTGTATGTTTTATAAAAACTATTAAAATTGTTTGTTGTTGGTGTTTAAAATTTCATTTTTATTTTAAGTAAGTTGATAAAAATTAATTCTAGTAATCAGTTCATCAGGAGTCATGCTAAAGAATAGGCCAATGACTTAAATTTGGCATATTATAGCAGCCGAATATTTGATTTCAAACCAATCTCTCTACTTTAATCTCTTAGAACTATATAGTTCAACTTTTTTAAAGTCAGCATCTGACTGATTTTATAGATTCAAAAAATATGTGATGTGATTACTTGTATTTCTCTGTACCATCTGTAAATATCTTCATTACCCTCTGCCCCTGCTCTTACATTGGTTCAAACAAAAGTGTACTTATCTTTATGAAAAACAAATTTTGACCATAATTTTGTTTAACATGATTAGGCCAGAAATATGAATAGCAACTCTTCATCATCCTCTTAGTTAATACAATTCCTTAACGGTTTTTGTGTGTTTATCTATTCTTTGCTCTAGTATTCAATTTATCCTTTATCCTTCTCAAACTGAATTTAGTATAAATTATTTTCTTAAATCAAAATGTTTTTACACTTTCTTAAATTTAAAAATTGACCATCACCTGTTAAGTTAGGTAATAAGTGCTAAAAAGTGACATAACCAAATAATGTTGATACTCCTGATACACAATCCATCAAAAGACCTTGATTATTATTATTATGTTTTAAGTAAACATCGATTTATTGAATATTATTCATGTTCTGTTATTTTTGTATCTCTATTGAAAAAAATTCTTTACTAAAATAATTAAAATTTTATCAAAATATTCTTTCATTTATTATAATTGTAATTAGGACGCCCATAAGCCTTTTAGGAGTAAAATATTGTTCATAGGAATCAAAATTAATTAGCAATGAAACTTCAAAAACAGGAACAACTATAGTTTGTTTATAAAGAAGAGAGTAATAACTCAATTAATATGACTGGTGCTGTTAATTAAAAAAGCAATAAAGTGTTGTTAGCCTATCTTTGGGAGATTTGTATCAATTAAATTTTCATAATTAAATCAAAGCAGGAATAAGAAGTAGGTAACCATATGTCAGTAAAGCTAGTACCTCCATTTTTTCAAATAAAAAAAAAGTAATGTATAATTTAGGACTAATTTGTACCCAAAAAATTAGAATTTGTACCCACTTAGTTTTTCTGAAAAATTGCTATTAGCATCCCCAGCTTTATAAAAGCAAATTTTAATAGCATAAATAAAAATTTTAAATTTAGGACTAATTTGTATCCAAAAAATTTGAATTCTTACCCATCCAGTTTTCTCTGTAAAAGGCTGTTTAATGTGGGAGTGCTGGCTTGAGCTCAAGCTACCACCTCTACCTTTACAAAATCCAATTTTAACACCATAAATTTAAACTTTGAATCTAGGACTAATTTGTAACCAAAGGCATTTTTTCATTATTATATTATTTTGTTTACAAAAGATGATAATAAATTAGACCACAGTGTTTTATTAATTTCCAAGTAAATTGTTAAAAAATTTCAAATTATCAAAAGTTACTAAAGATTATTCATTTTCGAATATAGGACTAATTTGTACCTAAAAAATTAGGATTTGTACCCACACAGTTTTCCCTGTAAAGGAGTTTTTAATGTGAGGATGCTGGCTTGAGCTAAAGGTAGCATCCCTACCTTTACACAATTAAATTTTAATAGCATAAATTTAAACTTTGAATTTAGGACTAATTTGTACCCAAAAGCGTTTTTTCGTTGTTATATTATTTTGTTATAAGATAGATAAGATAATAAATTAGACCAGGTGGTTTATTAATTTCCAAGTAAATCATTAAAAAAATGTAAACTATCAAAAGTAACTGAAGATGATTGATTTATGAATATAGGACTAATTTGTACCCAAAAACGTTTTTCTATTACTATATTATTTTGTTTATAAAAGATGATAATAAATTAGACCAGGTATTTTATTAATTTCCAAGTAAATCGTTAAAAATTTATAATTATCAAAAGTAACTAAATATTATTAGTTTTCGAATTTAGGACTAATTTGTACTCACAAAATTAGAATTTGTATCCATTCAGTTGTCCCTAAAAATGGATTTTTAATGTGGAGTGTCCCTTTCACCTCACAGCAGTCATCGCGATGAAACTTCAAAATGGACCGAAATTTAGATAAACTTTTAAATGAAGTGTTTCATGAAAACTGGCTACAGTGGCCACCTACCTACTTTCCATACTTCTGTATTGTTTTGCCTCAATAATAAATATATTGATATAGTTACAGTTAGAAATTCATATTTGTCGTATATAAATACTCTTATTTTCACTGAGGTCTTTTGTGTTAACCGTGGCAATCCTTTGACGGGACAAAAAAATTAAGTTTCCTTTCCCTTGTGCAATTGCACACATAGTTCAAAGTGGTTAGACGATAGGAATCGCATCATACTCTGGTGTTATTACTTTTTTGACTGCTTGGCGGCTTAGTAAAGATGCCTTATATTGTATACAGAGGGCTTCCATTTCAGATTGGATGAAAAATTGAGAAACATATCTTTGTCACACTATAGCAAAAACCCGAAAGGAGCGAGTGTGGGACATTTTTTGTATTTCAGGTGATACGCGTCTTTGATATACTGCTCTTATTTCTGATGGGTGCTTTATTTCGTAATAATTTTTCTATTGGAAAAATTTTAGCATGGATTTTTAGAAGTACTTAAGCAGTGCCCAGAACTCCAAATGGGCTTATTTTATTTTTTGGTACTTTAGTCTAAGACTGTGATTAAAATATTCTAAATAGACAACATAAGTTTTAGTGGTTTAGTTAGTTTAAAACATGGGGTCTAATTTATTATCATCTATAAACAAAATACTATAATAATGAAAAAACACTTTTGGGTACAAATTAGTCCTAAATTCAATGTTTAAAGTTATGCTGTTAAAATTTAATTTTGTAAAGTGGGGGTGCTAGCTTGATCTGAAGCCAGCACTCCCACATTAAAACCCTTTTACAGAAAAAACTGTGCGGTTCAAATTCTAATTTTTTGGGCACAAATTAGTCCTATATTCGAAAATTAATGATCATTGGTTACTTTTGATAATTTAAAAATGTTTACCGATTACTTTTTGAAATTCATAAAACACGTGGTCTAATTTATTATCATCTTTTATAAACAAAATAATATAATATTGAAAAACCGCTTTTGGGTACAAATTAGTCCTAGATTCAAAGATTATATATAATAATAAAAATAATATAATAATGAAAAGCCGCTTTTGGGTACAAATTAGTCCCAGATTCGAAGATTAATTATCTGGTGTTAAAATTGGATTTTGTAAACGTGGGGGGGCTAGCCTGAGCTGAAGCTAGCACCCCCACATTAAAAACCCCCTTTTCAGAAAAACTGAGTGCACACAAATTCTAATTTTTTTGCGTTGATCTTTATTAGGAGTAATAGGGTCATGTTGGGTAAATGTAAACGCTTTTTACAAGTTTGTTTACATTTTCCCCAAAATCACGTTTTGTTTTCTTTGTTAAACATAAAAATGCATAGTTTGATAATGTACTTTTTTTAGTACATATTCACTGAGAAAACAATAAGAATCCTATTTTATAAAAAGAAAAATCTGTGCCATAAAATGAATGTCTTGTTTACATTTACCCAAAACTTTCAGGGTATATGTAAACAATTTACCAATGTACATATGATGGTAATGTGTTCTAAAAAGGGAAAATGTAAACACATCACAGGTTCAATATTTCTCACAAAAGTATGTAAATCTAAACACATGTTTTCATTTACCCCAAAAGGAAAAGAAAAGAAGTATACATTTTAAACCGTTTTATTATTAAAATGCAAAGTATTAAAATGTTACAATTTACAATAATATGTAATTCAAGGGCAACATCTAACGTTACCAAAATAAAAATAAACATTAATTGTAGCAAAATACTACAAATAGTAACAATAAAAATCATTAAAAATACTAAAACGCAAACATAAAGGTAGTTTTCTTGACTTTCCAATGCTTATTGCTGACTCATTGCTCAAACACTGGTATGTTCTTGTCAAAGTGATAAAAAATGCGAGTTCCTTTATTTTTAATTATTGGCATTGGTAATCGTCCAAGTATTTGCTCAAATTTTACAAAACTAATGTCTTTTTCAACAATAGCAAAGTCTTGTTTTACATTATCCAACGATTTTAGACAGACAACCTGCACTTCCAAGTATTCTACCGCTTCGATTACACATACGTATTTAAATACTGTTGTGTTTCGTTTTCCTCCCATAAAATTAACTAAAACGTAGCTACCAATTATTAGTTCTGACAAATCACATGGTTCAACTTCTATAAAATCTTCAAAACTTTCATCTAAAGAATCTTCTTCATTGAAGTCTTTTAATTCCATGTCACTTTCTTCACTACTAGGATCTTTTGTTACTTGTTTCCTAAATTTCTTTTCCTGTCCTTTTTTAGATTTCTTTAATACCGTGAATCGGGTAACTTTTTGATTTTCTTAGTCTTTAACAACTTCTTTTCTTCTGTCTCCTTCATTCTGGTTCAGACTTTGTCAGTGGTCAGCACTACGCCATATGCTCTTTTCTTTAATCTAACATTGTACACATTGATAATTTTACCACTGCCAACAGTTCCAACTGGTTCAGATTTTTGAAAAAACAGATTTTCTATGTCAGAAGAGGAAGACGATGACGTTGATGGGCCCAATAGCAATGAAGGTTGGGGTGAGTGCGACTGCGCTTTTAGCCTTGTAGGTAAAGGTTGTGCTTGTGGTGACAGTACTCTTACAATTCCTAGCTCTTCACTTGACGACTGTGATGTTGAAGGTTGAGGTGAGAACGCTCTTGGCTCTGTAGGTAAAGGTTGTGGTGATGGGAATCTTACGCTTCCTAGCTCTTCATTTGACGACTGCAATATTGAAGGTTGAGGTGAGAGTGCTCTTGGCCATGTAGCTAAAGGGTGTGGCGATGGGATTCTTACGATTCCTAGCTCTTCACTTAACGACTGCGATATTAACGGCAAATCTATTGGATCTAGATCTACCGGATCTTCAACATTTGGAATCTCGTCATTATTTTGCGACAAATGATTATCTGCTGCCTTCAGGTAATCGTTAAGATCTGACTTTTCAAATTCTGACAGGGGAAATTGGTCTTTATCGACAGGAAATATTCCGGTTGATCGAAAACCGGAAATAATATTTTCTGGTTTCATTGCATTTGTCCAAACAATACCCAATAATTCAGAAAATTCGCCTTTTGACAGTCGGCCTGTGCCTGTACCCATTTTCTTTGTTCCATGAGCGATTAACTGCTTTTCCCAAGCAGTTTTTATGGGTCCAAATACACATTTGTTGAGGGGTTGCAACTTGTCAGTTAAATGGCTTGGTAACTTGACTAATTGTATATTTTTATCGATCGCATGTTCTAAGATCCTTACGCTCATATGACTAGCGTGGCCGTCGAAGAGTAGCAAAGCAGTTTGCAAGGGCAAGTTTCTTTCATTTCTAACCTTGTCAATATGGGGAATAAACCCTTTTGTAAACCTGAAAAAAAACTGGGGTTCCTCCATCCACCCGTTGTTCGATGTCGCGTATACAGTACCTGGGAAACTGTACTGCGGCTCCTTTAAATACAATGAGTGGTGGCAGGGCAGACCTATCTGCCCCAACACAAGCTAGGACAGTAGTATTTTCCCTACCACTTCCTCCCGATACTCTGCAAAGTGGTTTTCCTTAGCAACCAATGGCTCGAATGCGACTTGGGTCACTTGGAAAACCGCTTTCATCTGCATTAAATATGAAGCAGGATTTGTTAATGCTATGCACATTTTTATCTATTACTGTTTTTTCCAGTGTGTTGTAGAAATCATAGATGACTTCAGGTTTTCTAGCATCCTTGCGCAGTTTTTGAAGATGTTCAGGTTTCTTCACTGATAGCGTAGGATGGCGCTTTAAGAAATCGTAGTACCAGTCATCTCCGGGCTTGAATGGCGTTTGAATTTTTTTACTCTCAACGTTAGTTTTGACGAGTTCCTGTAGTTCGTATTTATCGCATGGAAACCCATAGGCTGCCCAAGCCAATAAACATGCCTCTAAATTTGATTCAACTTCTGCTGACAGGGCTGGTTGCCGACCCCTGGTAGTGGACTCTAATGGAGTTTTTATCTTGCCTGACAACCTTAGACAGATGACGGAAATAGGAACGACATAAAATGACGCAGCTTCTCTATATGTTTTGTTTTTATTTTGAACATCGTCCACCGCCCTCATTAGGTCCTTGTGTGTGTATGAGGGTCCAGTACCCTTTTTTTGGTATTTTCTGGGCATCTGAAACATAATGGAGTTTACTTATCTAAAATTGTGCCGAATTTATGATGTTTACATTTTCCCCATTCAACAATTATCGGGGGTAAATGTAAACATATCTTTTTTTATTAAACTAACCATTGGGTAAATACCATTACGTGCCATTTAATGATATATATACATATATATATATATATATATATATATATATATATATATATATATATATATATATTAAAAGCGAAAAACGCCGTGATCGTTGCTGATCAATTAGAACACAAATTGAAAAATATCTATCTAATAACATTATGCTCACAAGTCCGCGTGGGTGTGTGGATTTTCGATTTTTAATGTTTTACCTTTTTACTTTTTAATAATGTTTTAAATTTGAACCAGTAGTAGGCAAATGTATTGCCGACTGGACCTATTTCTTAAATGACTTGCTGTTGTACACTTTTCCTGTATTCAAGATCTATGATGCAATCTCGATCAATGTAAGTTGTAGAAATGTTTGTAAGAACACTTTTTATAATTTATGTTTTTCTTTCCTTATTGTAGTTCCCTGATGATGTAAATAAAGATTTACGAAAGCTTGGAGAATTGAATAGAGTGTATTTTTCTTCTTTTGCTGCAATCCCCAAAAAGATATTTTTCAATTATATATATATATATATATATATATATATATATATATATATATATATATATATATATATATATATATATATATATATATATATAATAATTATGTTGCCAAGAAATTGTAATTACTTACCTTAACCAAGCGCCAAAACACCGAATATTTTGTTATAATGTCCGTTGGAGTTTACAAATTTTAACACGTGGCTGTTCTCGGACGTGTGACGGACTGAAACAAATGTGCTAAGCTTTCAGTTACGCCAGCACGGTATTGTAGAGGCAGTAAATATCGCGTAACGGTGGTTGATAAGCGAAACGCGCCAGCTTTGAATCCATATTATGAACGTTTACAATTACTCCTGTTTACATTTACCCCACTTGACCCTAACTACTATTATACGATCAATTAAATGATTTCACTTATGTAATAACAATGTATTAATAATTGGATTAACAATTACAATATTAATCATAATATCACTGATCACAAGATATATCGAGAAGGAACTTATCAAGGATTACATACATTTTTAGTAACTAAAGTTCTACGTTGAGGAATAGTTTTATTTCTCCATGACTATGTAATAATATATACATTCCTGTTAGATATTAAATTGAAGAATGATGTAAATTCTACACCCCGTGGATTCCAGTCTGGAATCCACAGCCCGCCGGGCAATCACATCCTTCGTATTTTTGGAATCGACGGGCCTTCTTATTATATATCTATATATAATATCCGTTTTGTTTAGCTGTTTTTGTTATAATGAAAATATTTAATTAATTATTAGAAAAGGCTGAGTAAAAATAAAAACATTAAAATCTGTTCAATCATTTATTCAAAGAGCGATTTTTTCTTTGTATAGTCGTGGAGAAAGTATAGTCTTCTACTTCACTCGGATGATTAGAATACTCGCCTACGGCTCGTGTTGTCATTTTCATCCTCGTGGGTAATAGCCATCATTATACGCTCGTTGAAGAATATACTATTATTACATTCGAAGTAATCTTTTTTGTTTCATTTTTTTGAAGATTTTTTATAGTTCTTCAACTCCTAGAACTGAATTAGGATTACTTTGATCACCCAAAGGAATTAAAACATTTTATCCAATCGAAATTCCCTTATTAAATACATCAACGTTATTAACTTCAGAATTAACAGTAACTTGAGCTCATCATAGTCTAATAGAAAATACATATACCCAAGGATTAGAAGGTTTAATTTTTACTGTCATAATAGGAATTTATTTTACAATTCTTCAAGGTTATGAATATATTAAAGCTCCTTTTTCAATTGCCGATTCTATTAAAAGAACATCATTTTCTTAATTTTCCGATAACTAGACTTTGACGCTCGGTATCTCAAAAAAGAGAACGTGTGGTACATTCTCGATTTTATCTCCTTTTACATTATTCCTTTGAGAGTACTCCTCTATAATATGAATTCAATATTAACATTTTTTAAGTGAAAGTGTTTCTTAATTTTCTAGTAACTAGACTTTGACGCTCGATATCTCGAAAATAAGAACATGTGGTACATTCTCGATTTTTTTCCTCATACATTATACCTTTGAGAGTACTCCTCTATAATATGAGTTCAATATTTTTATTATTTTGGTCTGTACGATTTTTCAAGTGAAAGTGTTTCCTAATCTTCCAATAACTAGACATTGGCGCTCGATATTTCGGAAATGCGAATGTGTGGTACATTCTTGATTTTTTTTCCTCATACATTATTCATCCATTAAGGAAGAAAGTACTTTCGTCAATAAAACAAATTGTCCTTACATAGTCTGGCTGTTGGAGAATTTTAGTAGACATATTTTCACAGAATTGTAGCCTTCGGTCGGGGTCGTCATTTGAAAGTTGATGTACCATTTTTTTTAGTTTGTATGGATGAAATTTGTCGTGTCGTGTCGTACCGACTTTTCATTCTGTCGCTGGCAACTTGAAGATTTGTTCGAACTAATTCATGAATATCATCCAGCATTCTTCTCAATTGGATCACGTAGTCCTCTCCTGCTAGATCTTCTCCAGGCCGACAGCCAAATTCCAGGTCACAAGGAAGCCTCATTTCACGTCCAAACAGGATTTTCGCAGGTGTTTCACCCGTGGACTCATTGACGGTAGATCGATAAGCCAATGCGAATAGGAAAACATACTGGTCCCAATCTCTCTGATGGCTGGAAACTACTTTAGACAGGTATTTTCCAATAGTCCTGTTCATTCTCTCGACCATTCTATCTGACTATGGATGTAATGCTGTTGTCCTGGTCTTCTTCATTCCCAGCTTCTCGCAAATCTACTTGAATATATGGCTTTCGAAATTTCTTCCCTGGTCACTGTGGACTTCCAATGGCACTCCATATCGGCTGATAAATTCTTTCACCAATACATCCGCGACAGTTGTGGCCTCTTGGTTAGGGATAGCGTAAATTTCCACCCCTTTTGTGAAATAATCCATTACAACCAGTATGTATTTGCTACCATTTTCTGTCGTCGGAAATGGTCCAGCGATATCTAAAGCAATCCTTTCGAAAGGGCTTCCAACATTATACTGTCTCATAGATGCCTTTCTCTTGCGATGTGGTCCATTACTCGTAGCACAAGTCGTACATTTCTTACACCAGTCCATCACATCGTCGGAGCTGTTCATCCAATAAAACCTTTCGCGGACTCGCTGAAGGGTTTTCTTCACTCCCAGATGACCTCCCGATGGACTGTCGTGTAAAATCTTCAGTACCTCAGCTACTCTCATTCTAGGGATAACTAGCTGTCTCCTCATCTCGAAACCATCATTGTTTTCAAGGACTCTTTTCAACAGCCCTTTTTCCAGGACAAGGGAGTCCCACTGATTCCAATACGCCTTGAGTTTATGTGAAAATCTTGACACTTCTTGCCAGGTAGGTCGCCGATTTTCTTCCTTCCACTGCCGAATCTTCTTTAAGCAAGGATCATTCTCCTGATCTTCTCTGATCCTGGTGGGTGACCATTCTTCATTGACTACAGTAGTTCTTGAAACTGCAGCTTCCCTAGATTTCGCCTTGTTGCAGTGGGAGCAGTTTGTTGGGCACGGCTGTGTGGACAGGGACTCGGCATTTCGGTGACTCACAACAGCTCGATGTTCAAATCGTACCCTTGAAGTCGTTCAATCCATCTAGCGGTCTGGGCCTCGGGATTCTTGAACTGCATCAACCACTTGAGTGCTGCATGATCAGTCCGGATTAAATACTTCCTACCATAGAGATACTGGTAGAAGTGTTCCACGGACTTCACTACCGCCAAAAGTTCCTCTGCTTGTGACGCAGTAGTTTCGTTCTGGTTTGGAGAGGACTTTACTGAAATATCCCAGCACTCTTTCTTGCCCTCCTTGGATCTGTGAGAGCACTCCACCAATTCCTACGTTGCTTGCGTCAGTGTCAAGAATAAAGTCTCCCTCTGGTAATGGATATCCTAATATCGGCGCCGAGGTTAAATGCCTCTTCAAGGTTTCAAATGCCGTTTGACAGTCTTCGTCCCATTGGAAAGCTCTTGATTCTTCTGTAAGTCGAGTTATAAGCTTGGCAATATCTCCAAATTTCCTGATAAATCTTCTATAATACGTGCAAAGTCCAAGGAAACTCCTAATTTGATGTTTGTCGGTTGGTTGCGGCCATTTCTGAATGGAAGCAATTTTCTCTGGATCCACCGCCACTCCGTCATTGCTTACTATATGACCTAGATAGTTGACTTGGTTTTGGAACAGCTGACATTTCTTCGGGTTTAACATGAGCTGGGCAGCTTGGAGTCGTTTGAATACGTCTTCCAAATTCTTCAAGTGTTCGTCAAATGTCTTCTCCAGTACTACGATGTCGCCCAAATAGACCAGGCATGTCTTCCTAGACAACCCTCAAGACATTTTCCATGAGTCTTTCAAATGTCGCAGGCGCATTACAGAGCCCGAATGGCATGACGTTGAATGGCCATAATCCAGATCCGGTGGTAAAAGCAGTCTTCTCTTTGTCTTCTGGGGCCATTTCCACTTGCCAATAACCAGACTTCAGGTCCAAGGTGGAAAACAGTTTGCTGCCGGCCAAGGTATCTAGCGTATCGTCAATTCGAGGAAGAGGATAGCTGTCTTTCTTCGTCACGTTGTTAAGTTGGCGATAATCCACGCAGGATCTCGTAGTTCCATCCTTTTTATTGACGAGCACTACTGGAGACACCCATGGACTAGTAGATGGTTCTATTACTTTTTCTTCTGCCATCTCTCGAATTATTCTTTCAGCTTCCTCTCTCTCCGCTCGTGGAAGTCTTCGAGCTGATTTCCTAATTGGTTTAGCATTACCAGTATCAATTTTGTGTTTGACGGCTGATGTTCCACCAGTCTTTCCTCCTCGGAGCCCACTTTAATGGTTCTGTTTCTAAAGTCTAATTGGAAACCATGTACATTCATTACGTCCATTCCCAGAATTACGTCTTCTTCAATGTCAGCTACGATCACCGTATGCGTGAACTTTTCTGCGCCAATTCCCAATTGGATTTGTGTTTCTCCGTGAACGTTGGCACTCTCGCCTGTGGCGGTCCGCAGTCGCAGTCTAGTTGGTAGAAGCTTCTTCTTGGGGTTTATTATCTCTGGTCGTATAATGGTTCTAGTTGCTCCAGTGTCAACCAGCAGAGCATATTTCTTGCCATTTATTTCGCCATCCACATATACACTGTCGTTGCGACAACTGAGCCAAGCTATCAGTATGAGAGGGTCTTTGGAACGATCATGGGTCGGTGCTGCCCCCTCGTAGCCGACGCGTTCTAGTTTTCCTGTGACTGGGGTTCTTGGTTTGCAGGAGTCTTGGGGCGCGTACACGAACTACGTACATTCTCTAGCTCGCCACAATTCCAGCATCTGATCTTTCTCGGCTTCTTGTCCATCATACCTTTGATCAAGCTGACGATCTGGTCAAACTTGTCCTCGTCGCCTTCTTATTGGATGGTCCTAACATTGTTGTAACCCGAAGCCTTCGTTGCTGCTTCATATTCAAGAGCAGCTGTCAATGCGTCAACTAATGTTTTGGGATGGGCTAAGCGAAGCGTCCTCTGCATATCGGGGTCACGTAAGCCATCAATAAGCGCCTGTATGCCCAGACATTCCATCAAGTTCTCTGCTGCTGATGGATAAGCAAATCGAACGAGTCGGGCAATATCCACTTCATATTCTTGAAGTGCTTCGTCACGTTTCTGCCTTCGGTTCTTCAGCTGGGATTGGTGCAAATGTTCTAAATGTTCGTGACCATATCGCATGTCCAACCTCTTCTGCAGCTGCTCGAAATCATCCGTTTCTTCCAGAGGTATCGTCTGAAGTACATCTAAGGCATCTCCCCGAAGCGCGATAGTTAAGTTCACCGCCTTGTCTCTATCAGACCAATTATTCACTCTAGCGGCTGCTTCAAATTGTTTCACATAATTGGTCCACGACATTTTTCTATCGAACGTTGGGGCCTTGACTCGGGTAAAACTGCCAATGTCTTCAAACTTAGGTAGTGTTTCTGGTTTGCAAGGTTTCGTTTGCTCGGTCTTCTTTTCTTCCTCTGGCGTGCCTCGCGTACTTGAATCGGCAATCTTTTCCTCTAACTCCTTGATTTTCTCGTCTATCGTTGTAATCTTATTCTCGATTTTCTCGTCCATCGTTGACATCTTATTCTCGATTTCAGATTTTAGAGGCGAAATTTCATTTTCAACGTCAGCGGCAATGTCATTTTTCATTAATAAGATATCGGCAGATATATCGTTCTTCAAAGTAGAAATCTTCTCGTCCATATTAACAGAAATGTCGTTTTTCATAGCAGAAATATCGTTCTTTATAGCCGAAATATCGCTTTTCACATTCGTAGAAATCTTCTCTTCCATGCCAGAAATATCGTTCTTCATAGTAGAAATCTTCTCGTCCATGTTCTCTTTCATGGCAGAAATCTTCTCGCCCATGTTAGCAGAAATTGACGAGATTAAGGTGGAAGCCTCGTTTATATTACCCCACACCTGACACCAATGTAATGTTTTCCTTATTTATTTAATCGTTTTTTTTTATTACGGGTGGGATAAATTTATACACTCGGTAGGTTCACTTACTTAATTTTTTTATTTACTACAGTATTCACTAATTATATACACAGTATATTCACTAATTTATATAATCACTTAATTTATATTCACTTATTTACTGTTTATCTCACGATGTCAAATTATAAACTAAACTGAACTTTCTCGGGTCGGTTCCTTATATATTAGTGCCTTTTTTACTAGATAATTCTAGATTGCGGCTTATACAAAAACAATTGGCTTTCTGGCATTTTCTAGATAAGACTGGTCACAAAAACAATGTCTAGATAAGATAGTCACAATCGTAAACAATTCTAAGAAATCCCTGTGCATCCGCTATAATTTTAACTTTCATACATGGCTTAGACAGAGTCGGATTCAGGGACTATACCAATGTGCTGTTTCGTAACAATACAATATCTAAAGATTATTTTAGTACCATAATCTTGCGAGCACGATCGTCTAACGAATTTTAAAGCGCGGCGCGCACGTTCACCAGATAAACTATTTAAATAATGTTATATTTTGTCAATTTTTTATCGTTATCTTAGAGCACTTAATTAGCACTAAATTATGGTGTACTTGTGGTTTATACTGGATCACAATATATTTTTTTCTGATATTGAGGGGTCTAACTTATTGGCCAGCTGGACCCCCCCTCCCATTTTCACGCAATTTTCTGCTAAACGGTTTGAGCACTAAAATTCGGACTGGGGTTCTAAATTATCACCTAAATAGCACTAAATTTTTGACTGGTTGTGAACGTGATTTGCGATGGTGATGATTGCATTATTTTCCTTTTTAAGACAATCAAATATATTTGATGCCACTGTTCAGAATACTAGGTATCATAAATAAATACTTGAAATTTCACGACTGATAGTTTGACTAAATTGAATTTTTTTTATTACAATCTTTTACTAGCCATTGTTCTTTCTAGAATGTTTTAGAGCACAAACAGCCTAATTAAGTTGGAATATCTGGAACCGGTAGTGATATTAATACTGAACACACAATTTACCACCACCACAACAATACTCATAATTACCCTGTCAGACGCGCGTTTCGATAATCAAGTTATCGTCTTCAGAGACTAAAAGTTTACCTTCGGCCTCTGAAGACGATAACTTGTGGCTATCGAAACGCGCGTCAGATAGTGTAATTGTGAGGGTATGGTGGTAAATAGGGTTTTCAGTATAATCAACCTAATATCTATTTATTTAAATAAAATTGTCAAGTTAATGAAAACATTTTTATCCGCGATAATGTCGAATATAATAAAAATGTGCCACCCAAAATAGTATGTTTATTCCATGTATTACATTTTTCAAATGGACTATAGGTGTGTTTTCGTGACTCATGGTGTGAACTGCCGACCACTTTGATTACAAATTAATAATATATAAGTAATTGATAAATAATTATTGTTTGGATACAGAATTAATTAAATTACACAGTTCATTTATAAACGCAATGACACAAAAAAACGCTGATAAAGATAATGTATCAACATTGTTTGTTTATTCTTCCATAGAAAAAAAATCTAATATTGTGATTTATATTGTTTACGTTTTATTAGGCCAGTTAAGAAACGTTTTTAACAAAATTCTATCGTTTATACAAAGTGTATATCAGTGGCGCAGCTACTGGGGCGGCAAAGCCACCTGGCGCTAAGGCAAGATAGGTGTCACACGAATAGTGTAAAACGGTGGAGGTTACCTAAAGAATCATCAGTAAATACAATAATATTGCATCCAATTCTAGTAGATGGTCATCGTAAAGAACATTTTAAAGGCTCTTATAGAAATAACTTTAAAAAATAAAAATAGCCAAGTAAAATCTGAAGCAATCGTACTTAAAATAGGTTTTAAAGATTAAAACTAACTTTTCCGCATCTGTGGCCTTGAACAATATTCTATCATAATAACTTGTATTATATTGTGGAATTAACTAGAGACCTTGAGTTTCATTTAAAAACACTAATATGAGCATATTCCACGAAGTAAGGGTCGAGACAGTCAATTTTATCATAAAATTGTTACTTGTATACACTCCGGGGGATGTATCGTGCTAACAAACCGAAATTTCTCCCAAAATTTAGTATATCTGGATTTATAGGACCCGCTGTACTCGCTCTAGTCAACTGAAAATCTATAGGGTACATATGTGAGACACGTTGAACAATATTCAATCATAAAATTGATCAATCGTATACTCTCTGGAGGCTGTATCGTGCTAACAAACTGAAAATTCTCCAAAAATTACAAAAATTTGGTACCTCAAGTACCATAGCACCCGTTGTACTGGCTTTAGTGAGATGAATAGCAATAGGGTTCATCTTTGAGGCGCTCTGAATAATATCCAATCATAAAATTGGTCAGTTGTATATACTCCGGAGGCTGTATTGTGCTAACAAACTGAAACTTCTCCAAAAATATACTACTTAAAGTACTGTAGCACCTGTACTGTATTCGCTCTGGTGAGCTGAAAATCAATAGGGTTCATCAGTGAGATGTCCTGAATAATATTCAATCATAAAATTGGTGACTTGTTGAACTCCGGAGGCTGTATCGTGCTAACAAACTGAAATTTCTTAAAGAATGACAAAATGTCGTACTTCAAGTACCATAGCACCCATTGTACTGGCTCTGGTGAGCTGAAAATCAATAGGGTTCATCTGTGACATGTCCTTAACAATATTCAATCATAATATTGGTGACTTATTGCACTCCGGAGGCTGTATCGTGCTAACAAGACATGTAAGGAAAAGTGGCCGACGACGACATACACACAGGATTTTTTTTCTAAAAACCGTTTTTTCGTATTGTTGTTGATAGAAAACGTAAAAATAACTCAAAAAAAAATTTCAAAATTCCAACTTTTTTTGAGGTAAACCAATACTTTTCTGGCATATAGATAGGTTGGGCGGAAAAGTAAAAGAGTATGAAAATTTTGATGTATTGTTTTCAAAAATTCTTGGTTCTATAAATATAGTCTCGAATGTTCGTCAAAGTAAAAACTCTAATATTATGCAGGCTCCCATTTTACTAAAAACGCTTGTGAAGAACTATGTAGACTGCGTGACAAGTATGATGAAATTAGAAGTGAAAGCAAATTGGGAAATTTAACCTATTTTTATTGGAAAGCGTCAAACATTGTTTTAGTGATTAAAACTAACTTTTCCGCATCTGTGAGATGCCCTGATTAATATTCTATCATAAAATTGTCACTTGTATACACTTCGGGGGATGTATCGTATTAACAAACTGAAATTTATCCAAAAGTAACCAAAAATGCAGTATATCTAGATTCATAGGACCCGCTGTACTTGCTATAGTCAGCTGAAAATCAGTAGGGTACATCTGTGAGACACCTTGAAAAATATCCAATTATAAAATTGGCCACTTGTATACACTCCGGAGGCTGTATTGTACTAAACCCGAAATTTCTACAAAAAGGACAAAAATGTGGCACTTCAGGTACCATATGACCCGTTGTACTACTAGCTCTGGTGAGCTAAAAATCAGTAAGATTCGTGTATAAGACGCCTTGAACAATATTCAATCATAAAATGGGTAACTTGTATACACGATAGAGGCTGTATCGTGCTAACAAACTGAAAATTCTCCAAAAATGACAAAAATTTGGTACCTCACGTACCATAGCACTCGTAGTACTAGCTTTAATGAGCTGAATATCAACACGGTTCATCTTTGAGACGCCCTGAATAATATCCAATCATAAAATTGGTTACTTGTATATACTCCGGAGGCTGTATCGTGCTAACAAATTGAAATTTCTCCAAAAATGACAAAAATGTCGTACTTAAAATACTATAGCACCTGCTGTACTGGCTGTGGTGAGCTGAAAATCAAGAGGGCTCATCTGTAGGATGTTCTGAATAATATTCAATTATAAAATTGGTGACTTGTTGCACTCCGGAGGCTGTATCGTGATAACAAACTGAAATTCTCAAAAAGTGACAAACATGTCGTACTTCAAGTACCATAGCATCCGTTGTACTGGCTATTGTGAGCTGAAAATCAATAGGGTTCATCTGTGAGATGTCCTGAACAATATTCAATCATAAAATTGGTGATTTGTTGCACTCCGGAAGCTGTATCGTGCTAACAAGACATGTAACGAAAAGTGGCCGACGACGACATACACACAGGATTTTTCTTCTAAAAACCAATTTTTCGTGTTGTCCTTGATGAAAAACGTAAAAATAACTCAAAAATTTCAACTTTTTGTGGGTAAACCTATACTTTTCTCGCATATTAGATAGGTTGGGCGGAAAAGTAAAATCCCAAATTTTACTTTTCTGCCTAACCTATCTAATATGCGAGAAAAGTATTGATTTACCCCAAAAAAAAATGGAATTTTGAAAAAAAAATTGGAGTTATTTTCACGTTTTCCATCACGAACAACACGAAAAAATGGTTTTTAGAAAAGAAATCCTGTGTGTATGTCGTCGGCCACTTTTCGTTACCTGTCTTGTTAGCACGATACAGCCTCTGGAGTGCAACAAGTCACCATTTTTATGATTGAATATTGTTCATGACATCTCACAGATGAACCCTATTGATTTTAAGCTCACCAGCGCCAGTACAGCGAGTCATTTTTTGAGAAATTTCAGTTAGTTAGCACTATACAGCCTCCGGAGTGCAACAAGTCACCAATTTTATAATTGGATATTATTCAGAACTTCTTACAGATGAACCCTATTGATTTTCAGCTCACCAGAGCCAGTACAACAGGTGCTACAGTACTTTAAGGACGACATTTTTGTCATTCTTTGAGAAATTTCAGTTTGTTAGCACGATACAGCCTACGAAGTATATACAAGTGACCAATTTTATGATTGGATATTATTAAGGGCGTCTTAAAGGTGAAATCTATTGATATTCAGCTCACTAAAGCCAGTACAACGGGTACTCTATGGTACTTGAAGTACCAAATTTTTGTCATTTTTGGAGAATTTTCAGTTTGTTAGCACAATACAGCCTCCAGAGAGTATACGATTGATCAATTTTATGATTGAATATTGTTCAAGGTGTCTCACAGATGTATCCTATTGATTTTCAGTTGACTAGAGCGAGTACAGCGGGTCCTATAAATCCAGATATACTAAATTTTTGGTTATTTTTGGAGAAATTTAGGTTTGTTAGCACGATACATCCCATGAAGTGTATACAAGTGACCAATTTTATGATAGAATATTGTTCAGGGCTAAAAACGTTTATTTTTTAGTGAACTTGCCTTTGATATGAAGTTTACAGCAGAGGACAAATTCAAAAAAATACATTCAATACCATTTTGGATATTGTGTCTTTCGAGTTAAAAATTCGCCTATCTGGTTTTCAAAATGTTGATAGATTTCGATTGCTTGAGCCTTCAGATTGCCTGAAATTTTGAAAAATCAATACGATTTATGATTATTTTTGTACTGTAATTCTTAGCTTACGCTTAGCGTTCTGTGGAGAGATAGGATAACAACTGGTTTATCTGTCCCCAACCAAATATTTCGGGTTTTGTTAAAATTTTGAAAAAAATGCCAAAACAGGTCAATGTTGACATACAGGAGGCAGAATTTTTATCATAGTTTCAAACTTCTTTTTTCGTCTCTCTAGCGCCCAGAACCACCCCCTGAAAAACATTAAATCGCAACTTGTGTCAAGCAATACATCATTTTGAAACTGCTTTCATTGTCTATGCAATCCTGTTATTTTGAATAATTTTCGTTTGGAAAATACCGAGGAAAATACGAAATTATTTCAGGATTATTGGAATTTGTTGTGGCGTTGATGTGGGATTGTTGAGGGGGGAAGGAGCTGGAGTAGATCGGTGTTTTGTTTTCCCGACGAGGGTGAAATCATCCTCGCTGAAACTGGATGGTTGTCGGACAATTGAGGGAGTGGGGGTTTGGGATCTTACAGAGGAAGCGTAAGATCTGGTGAGAGATGCGATGGAATTGTGTTTTGGGGTTGACGTGGAGGAGTTTTGAGGGTTTGGGGAGGATGAATTAGAGGATTGTTGTCTGGAGTGGGGAGTTTAATTTTCTTTTTCAGTTCATAGATTTGTCGGAGTAAACTGTTGTGTGCGATTTTGAATCTGCGGGTGAGTTTGGAGGGCATTTTGGATGTTTTTATGTTGGGAATAGGTGAGGAAATTGGCTGTGAAAGCTAATACCAACAACGGACTCATTGCCGGAGGGAGTTGCCTCCCCAGTTAAAGGTGTCCTGACGTATTAGCTTTGCGGGGTGTTTATATTTACCTGGGTTAAATGTCCTTCATGCGTCTGGTGTGGTTTCTGTTGGATTTGATGCGGGTCACTTCAGGATTTCATAAATAAAAAAATGTTTCGAAAGAAACAGTTGTAACACTTCTAAAGTGATTACAATGAACTGTCGAACTGAAAAGCTGGACAGAACATGTGGGTTTATAGAGTTTGTTGTTGGAGGCGTCCAAGTTGCCGGTGAAGTCGTCTACGAGTTGGTCTGTATCAGTGACCAACTCTGCTAGTAACACCTTCCTCAAGCGATGGACTGGAACAAGTGGGGGTAAACGTGCCTTATTCTAACGTCTTTATACCTCCGACGTACTTTAGGCGCCTCCTACTCGTAGACTTTACAAGTGCAATTTTCTAAATGTCTTCGTTTCAGTATGGAGAATTTTTTTAGATACCGCGTTTCATATGTGACTATTTTTTTAAATTTCTTCAGGTAAGTAAGAAATCAGATTATTTTGAAGTAAAATAATTAGTGAATTTGTAGTGTTAATGAGTTGCTATTTAAACTATAATACTATATATTGATAAATGTCAATTCTGTGAGTTTGTTTACAGTCTATTGTTTGTTCATTAGTTGTTTTTAGCCGATGTCAATTATTGGATAATGAATATTCTATAAAACCAATAATTGACACCTATGTCAACTATTGGTTTTTTGCATTTTTTATTCGTTTAAAAGTATTTTCATCTCTGTTTGTTAATTTTAGATCTATTCAGTATACATTTCAAACTTTTGTGAGATTTCTATCCAATAGATGACACCCCTGTCAACTATTAGTTCAGACAATGTCAACGATTAGTTCCGTTTGTGTCAATTGTTAATTTTTTACAGGGTATAAGAGTGTCTGACCAACCCACACATTTTCAGAAAGAAAAGATCATACACAAACGCCCCAAACATTGAATGTTTGGCTAGGCATTCTGGGCGACCACATTATCGGGCCACTTTTTATTGCTGGGAATTTGGCTTGTTACTTGGACTTATTGATCCTTTAATAACCCAAACACTGGAAGATCATGTAAATCTCCCCGAAAACAAACTTTTTTTCCAATAAGATGGAGTGCCTCCAGACTATGATGTACGAGTTCGTAACTTTTTAGATGCTCGTTTTCCCGGACAATTTTTTTGTGGGGCTACTTGAATTCTATGCTACACCACCTGAATCTGTTCAAGATCTTCGACGAAGAATGCCGTTTAATTACACCAGAAATGTTGTGAAAAGTTAGAGATACATTTGAGTACAGGCTGTACCATTGCATTGAAGTTGGAGGTGGGAACATTATATTCGTTAAAATTAAATTGTGTTCTTTCACAATTTTTGCAACCACAAAGAAACGCAGAAAGCATTTTTAATTTGTTATTATTTAGCGAAACAGATGAACTGATAAACATCGCCACGGGCATCACAGGACGTTAAAAATTCATAATTTAAGTAGAATGCGTAGTTGGAGATTCAAACCTCTGCACTAAAAAGACTGACCCAAAATGAAATTGAAATAGTAAGTTTTTGGGAGAAGGTGCCATAAATGCCCTTGAAAACGTCAACCAGGATAAAGTGACTAACAAGAATGCCAAGAATAGGAAAAATATCAATCCTGAATATATATTTAGAAACATTATCAGTGCCGCTGAATTTCAAAATATAGATTGGAAAGATATACTCTCTCACGAACTAACTCCAGTTCCTCTTTTTTATTTGATGAAGACGGAACAATGAGAAAAACCCCAAAATCAGAACTGGCACATAACCTTCATTCCTATTAGGCAATCCAAACCACGTGACTTTTTAGCTGTGAATATGGCGGCGACGGTCAAACATTGGATTCAGTACATTCATTTATGTTTAGAAAACTGCAGAGTTAAACGGTTTACTTTGTATTTTGTGGGGTTTTAAGGTGTTTTGTAGTGTTTGAGAAGGACAATTTTCCTATTTTAAGATGAAGAGTGCTTATTTTAAATCGTTATTAGTGTAAAATCCACATGTTGGAGAAACATAAATAGTTTAGCTAATAGATATATTATGTGTAACCTTCTGCTATTAAATCAGTGTTGTATTTTATTTTTTGTAAATAAATATAGAACTAAGTTAGCTTTTCATTAATTGTAAGGAATTATATGTGTATTTGGAGTTATGTAATGAGTTTATAAATGATTGTTTTCTGTCGATGTTGTCTTGTGAAATTGTTTCTATGACCTTAGGGGTTTTCTAGCTTTTTTTGTTTTTGGAAAAAACAAACTGTTATATAAGGGTTTTATTTTTTTATTGTCCCTAAAGTGTGGGACATTTAATGCATTAGAAAAACAATTATTTTATACTGCAAAATATAAATTTTATTTCATTTTAACATGTATACATTACAATACATATTTCTAATATTAACATAAATAAAATCAATGAACTTCAGCCTCATTGTTCATAGATTTTGATCTTATTGACAAAACTATGTAAAAATATATTACTATAATAACACTTAGTACATAAACGTTATGCGTATTATGAAGAGACAAGAATTATTACTAATTTAAGTACAAATCAAAATAAAACATTCATTAAATGTTGAGAAATAATAAAAGTTGCAAAGTAATATTTACTAAATGTTTAGCTTCAAAACTAAAACATAAATACTTAAGCATCATAGACACCACCGTCTCCATAAATTCAATTTGATCATCCTGGAACTGTTGAGGCATTTCATCAATATCCATGACCTGTTGACAAAGTAATTAATTATAACAATTTTCAGCAACTATCAATACATAACTTAACATTGCTATTACTAAAAATTAACATTCTTGTTATCAAAATAAAGTGTGCAAAACATGCTCATCGAGTATCTTTTCTTGACCAGGACGATCAGTTAAACATATCCCAATCAATTGTCATTAAGCACTTGCGACAATTTACATAAAAAATGACTACTATTAATTATTTTTTACCTTAGTGTCAGTCAGTTTTGTCCTTTTATCTCTGCGATTCTTTCAGTCAACATCTGCAACCCTTTTTTTTACTTTCTGAGACACATGTCCCATATGTTGAGATGGTACCCAGTCAGGGTGTTCTTTATCTTCGAGGACAACAGGTTTGCCTAAAATGAGTTAATACTTACTTGAGAACAAACTACGTTAACTAGGAGCTAGTAGAGTTGATATAATATTTGATAAGAAGCCTACCAGTTATAAAGTGTCTACAGTAAACTTTCTGGTGTTTCAATATAGATTCGGTCAGATCGTCTCTCTTTATTACTGCAATCCATGCAGCCCTGCGAAGTTTGGTCAAATCTTTTTTCTTCGTTAGAAACCTGTGTTTTGTCTCTGCGGGAACGCGATAAAACGAAACTTCATCACGATTAGAACGGTTTCCACAACCAACTACAATACATATCGAAGACCAAAACTACACTATTTAAATACCACAATTTACAGCCAATAAACAGAAAGAAAATCAATTTAACGTGGGTTAAACAATCACACTCTATAGTAACTTTGTTATTTATTTGACCGTCGCCGCCATATTGAATTTATTTTGACAGCTCGTTGGATTGCCTAATTGTCAATTACTATTTCAAATTTCCGAAATTTGCACTGACATTTTACTCTGAATGGTAATTCTTCACTCTCTAAACCCTAAATCTTTTAAGACGTTCGAAAATTTAGAAAATGTGGTATTTGACGGAACTTTACGGATGTTTCAAAATCATTGTTGCGAGAGAATTTTTTTAATATCTGATAGATACGATATTGAAAATTCCATTAGAAATATCGAAAGAGAGAGACGAGGATATCAACATGGAATGGCATTTGGTATAACAGGAAGTCGAGCGGACTCACGCATAATATTTCATGTATCAAATTCTATTACAAAAATAAACGGTTTTAAAGATTAAAACTAACTTTTCCGCATCTGTGGCCCTGAACAATATTCTATCATAAAATTGTTACTTTATACACTTCGGGGGATGTATCGTGCTAACAAACCTAAATTTCTCCAAAAATAACCAAAAATTTAGTATATCTGGATTTATAGGACCCGCTGTACTCGCTCTAGTCAACTGAAAATCAATAGGGTACATCTGTGAGACACCTTGAACAATATTCAATCATAAAATTGATCAATCTTATACTCTCTGGAGGCTGTATCATGCTAACAAACTGAAAATTCTCCAAAAATGATAAAAATTTGGTAAGTCAAGTACCATAGCACCCGTTGTAGTAGCTTTTGTGAGCTGAATATCAATAGGGTACATCTTTGAGACGCTCTGAATAATATCCAATCATAAAATTGGTCACTTGTATATACTCCGGAGGCTGTATCGTGCTAACAAACTGAAACTTCTCCAAAAATGACAAAAATATCGTACTTAAAGTACTGTAGCACCTGTTGTTTTGGCTCTGGTGAGCTGAAACTCAATAGGGTTCATCAGTGAGATGTCCTGAATAATATTCAATCATAAAATTGGTAACTTGTTGAACTCCAGAGGCTGTATCGTGCTAACAAACTGAAATTTCTCAAAAAATGACAAAATGTCGTACTTAAAGTACTGTAGCACCTGTTGTATTGGCTCTGGTGAGCTGAAAATCAATAGGGTTCATCAGTGAGATGTCCTGAATAATATTCAATCATAAAATTGGTGACTTATTGAACTCCGGAGGCTGTATCGTGCTAACAAACTGAAATTTCTCAAAAAATGACAAAATGTCTTACATCAAGTACCATAGCACCCGTTGTACTGGCTCTGGTGAATTGAAAATCAATAGGTTTCATCTGTGACATGTCCTTAACAATATTCAATCATAAAATTGCTGACTTATTGCACTCCGGAGGCTGTACCGTGCTATAACAAGACATGTAAGGAAAAGTGGCCGATGACAACGACGACGACGACATACACACAGGATTTTTTTCCTAAAAACCATTTTGTCGTGTTGTTGTTGATGGAAAACGTAAAAATAACTCAAAATTTTTTTTCAAAACTCCAACATTTTTTGGGGTAAACTAATACTTTTCTCGCATATAGAAAGGTTATGCTGAAGTACAATTGTTATAAAATTTGATGATACAGATATACTACTATTATTGATTGATTATTACTGGAACAATGAAATGTATAGCTGTCATTTGTTTATGGAAACTCCTCACGTTGTTAATAATGTCAATAAAAATTTATATATATATATTATTTTGGATTTTTCTTTTGGGTATAGGTTTCGTTGAAAAAATACGACGTTCTTATTACGTTTCGCCTATCATAGTAGGCTTTTTCAAAATATGTTTTTATTATGTTCGAAATACCTACGAGTAAAAGAAATCAAAACATGTTAGCTCACAACAAGGACATTAAACAATTAAAACATTAAAAATTAGAACAGTTTCACATATACGAATAAAATCTCTAAATTAAGTTTTATAGTGGTACGTACCTCGATGTTTACATGTTTACATTGAAATACTGAATAGAAAAGCAGAAGGCTCTATTATTGTTTTTTCTATTTAAAATATGTGTTCAGGTTTTTGTTTGTTGGTTTTCAATTTTGTAAGAGTAAGGTGTATATCAATTAACAAAACAGAACAATACAAGGTGGTCACAAATAGAATATATATATATATATATATATATATATATATATATATATATATGTTTCTGTCCACTCACATAGACTACCAGAATTTCATTTCCTCACCGGTTGTGCTACCACCAGTTGTTTTTATAAGATAGGCAAAAAATTATCATTCCAAATATTTTTGAAATCGTTCTCTAAATTGGAGCTATCTACTTTTGGAACCTTTTATATTTATAGTAGCATTTCTATTGCCAGAAAATGTATAAGCATTCTTTATAACAATGCAATAAACCTAAATGAAATTAGTAAAACTTGAGGTGAAACTGTAACACGAGAGTCAAAGAAATCTGCTCGAGAAATTCCACCTACAGAAAATGCATTCTACTTTCACATTTTAAGGTATAGTACCTACGTAGTTATTGAAATAGTCACTCACATAATAGAGTGAAAATGGTCACTGGGAAATTCCACAGTTTTTGATGTGAAAAAAGTTGTACTTTATCCGAGGGGGTAACCACCGAGGAGATTTTATGCTTCTAGTGGGGGGAGATCCGAGGAAATCTAAGTCAATTCATTCATGTCATTTTTGCATACGCAAACTGTCAATGTTAATTTCTACCTAAGCGAAGCGAGATTTCATAGATCTCTTAAACACATGGACACATCCCTAGAAGGATACAGCTAGTAGCGGCATTATCGTTACAGTTTTTTCGTTATTTCTCCCGATTCACACTCAACCATCTTGTTCGATTCTGATACTCAGTAAGAAGGATTTCTCGGACAAATCTCAACTTCGGCAACGCTACTTTTATGCTTATTGTTTATTAGTGTTTTAAATGAAACTCACTGTTTCTAGCTAATTCCACAATATAATGAAAATTGTTGAAAATTCTAAAAAATTCTATTGTCAATTTACTACTACTAATATGGGCAGATTCCACGAAGTAAGGGTCGAGACAGTTAATTTTATTGTTTATTGTTTATCGAAGGATTTTCGTTTTTACTTAGTGAATTTGTTCATTTGTTGTATATTTTTCGTTTGTTTCTGAGATCGGTTTCGTTCTGTTGTGCTATTAAATGTACAAGAAAGTAAATAAATTGAATACCTAAAAATAATGGTATTATTTTATTACAGGTGATTTTCATATTTCTGAATTTCTTGAAATTATCATTACCTATCGATATATTTTTTTCTTAAAAGCTGATCTTTTACTTTTATCTTGAAAATGAAACAAGATAACGAAGTTTCTGAATCTGGACGAATTGTCTGACATGGCCTCTGGTTTTCATGCTTTCACTAGAAAAATCTCTGCCGAATTTAAAAGAAAAACACCATTTTCTAATATCAAAAAAAAAATTATTCTGAATTGCCATTCGAGAACACAAGTTGTTCATTATTCAGGTGTTAATATTATTTTCGTACTCAATTTTGAAGGTATAAAATAAACAATGACAATGTTCTTGTATCTCCTAAAAGTATGAAATATGTTAACAAACTATGTTCGAAACAACAAAGCTCTGAATGGCCTTGGTTTCATGCTGAAATAAGTCCAGAAGTTATATGTGTTCAAGACACTGTACATATAGGTACAAAACTCAGATCTCGATTGTTAAAACCAAATATATTATTGCCTTTTGGTAATGACCTTATATCTATTGATCATTTGAAACACCTCACGAATAAATTTGATAAATGTGTTCACTTTCTGGGCGAAACAGACGATAAAATGAATTTTGTTAAAAATATGTGACTTGAAAGTGGTTGAGTTATTAGGAAACGAAGTTCCTGACAGAGAGGGCACTGTGCTATTTTTGACCATATTAAAAATATACTCGACGCTTACTAGCAAAAAGAAGTAACAGTTCATGATACGCTGTATAAAATGTGGTATTCAGTATTTCTTCTCAGAGTTTGGCGACAGCGGATCAAGGAATCTACAAATACACCTTGAAAGATAATTTCTTAACATTAAATTCGTACACATGCATTGAACTAAACGCACATGCCCTTGTAGTATTTATAAAAAAAAATCTTCCGAGGAAAACTTGACACCTGACATGTTTTTGCCTTGGCTGATGAGCAGTCAACCCTGTGAGCAATTGTTCAGGGCAACTAGGTCTATGACAAGCACTTCCTCTACTGTTGTTAACTACAGCATGCTAGAAATTTTACACAGATTGAATAGAATTCAATTCCTGTAAGATGTTAAGAATGATCTACAGGTTAGTTATTATTTTCCAAGAAGTAGCAAATATAGCGCTGTTCGTTCAATAGATGACGATATAGGAGCCATCGTTTTGAAAGCCCAAAAAGAAGCTATAGAAAAAGCTGAAAATGCGAGAATTGAGACTGTTACGACAAAACATTAATGATGGATATAACAGAAGTACGAAATTTAGAAAAAAATGACTGCTGTGATTCAAACCGTAATGCTGATGAGTGAGGATGAAACTGATTGTGATATCACTTTTGTTG
Source organism: Galeruca laticollis (assembly GCA_963921935.1). NCBI lineage: Eukaryota > Metazoa > Arthropoda > Insecta > Coleoptera > Chrysomelidae > Galeruca > Galeruca laticollis. The sequence goes on along the minus strand of OY998180.1, from coordinate 97,403,102 downwards.
ATGACTTGGAAGAAAAAATAAGCGATGATGAGGAAAATAATGATTTGGAGGAATCTTTGAAACCTTTTAAAGGAAACATAAATTTAAAAGATTACTCTCATAAACAGATTGACGATAAATCGAAAAGTTCTTTTTTAAGAGTTGCTCTGAATAACGGTGCAACTAAACCAGTAAAAAAACATCATTATGTTGGTTGTTGGATAAAGACACTCCAAAACTCAGTTCAGACAGATTAGAAAGGTTCAAATCTAGAACAAACACCAAGAATGTCGATCGTAGAATATATTCTACAGTAAAAAGGCCAGGGAAAACCGTAAAACCAAAAATTCCGGTATCTGAATCTGAAGAAAATGAGTTGGAAATTTCATTTGATGATGATTCTTCTGATGAATGTGAAAGTACCGAAAATTTAAAGGATGAAAAAGAAAGAAAAATTGAAATGGAAAAAGATTATGCTGTTATGTACGATACAGGGTGGTACATAGGTAACACCATCATTGAAAAAAGAGAACATAAAGAAAATAAACGTTAAATAAAACTTAAATACCTGAAAGAAGAGTTGGAAGATTTTGTATGGCCTAATCAGGGCGATATGCAAGAAGTTGAAGAAGATCAAATTTTTTATGGTCCAATTCAAATTTTTGGATGTCAACCGTTAAAACCATTAACCCGGCATCCGACACGTGAGGTGTCACATACCCGAGTGCGCAAAATATATAAATATTTTAATGGCCGACTACTCCATCTCTGTACCTTTCAGAATGCCATTTATGTAAACATCTGGAGAAAGCAATTAGTTTACAAACTGCCTCCGTGCGAACAAGGTTGATTTGTAGTTAGTTCTGGTTTATTACACCCCACTTGTCCGTAGTTGTTAGCGGAAATTTTGTTGGAAGTTTTGAAGCTGTAAGTAATATGTTGTCATTTGTTTATTAGATTTTACTTATTTCATTCTCAAATAGGTTATATTACAGTAATGGGTGACTACGGCAAAGAGGAGGCTCGTCTAATGGCACTTTGGAATGAATTAGAGGAGGATGAAGATATCTAACCAATAGACTCGGAATCAAAAAGTGAAGTAAGAGGTCCAGTCAAAGATCAGGGAGAAGAGTTAGATAGTAGGGAATCAAGAGTTACCAAATACTTTTCAGGAAAAAACAAAATCAAATGGTCTAAAGAAGTTCCTGAGAGAAATGTACGTACGAGGGCCGAAAATATCGTTACACACTTGCCGGGGGTTAGACGACATGCTAAAGATACTAAAACGCCTCTTCAATGTTTTCAACTGTTTTTTGACGATAACATGATATGTGATATTGTTCAATACACGAACCAGAGGATCACAGAAAAAGCTCATCTGTGAAAAGACTCTCCTCATTACAACAAAACATCTATGCCAGAAATGAAAGCAGTTTTCTGACTTCTTTATTTGACAGGAGCATTTAGAAATGGGCGTCGTCATTTGTATGATTTTTGGAATAGTGATGGACAGGAATGGATGTATTTCGTGCCACAATGAGTCAACGGCGATTCGAATTTTTGGTGTCATGCTTACGCTTCGATAATAAAGAAAACCGGACAGAAAGACTTAAATTAGATAAATTGGCCCACATAAGAGCTTTATTTGAAAAATTTGTCGATAACTGCAAATCTGCTTATACGCCGTCACAATACTTGACCATCGATGAAAAACTTGAATCATTTGGTGGTCGGTGCTCTTTTAGGCAGTACATGCCGAATAAACCAGCAAAATACGGGTTGAAGGTACATACTTTGGTAGATGCTAAAACTTATTACCTTCTGAATATCGAAGTTTATGTGGAACAACAGCCTGAGGGTCCATATCAACTCAACAATAAACCTCAGGAATCTCAGGATATAGTAGATTGCTTGGTAGCCCCAGTTTCAGGCACAAATCGAAATATAACATTCGATAATTGGTACACCAGTTGCGACCTTCTAATGCAACTCAGAGATACTCACGTGAAAAACAGAGACATTTTTTCTAGTTTGTGCGGATTTCAGAAAGGATATACTTTAGTTTCATGCTGTCCAAAGAAAGGAAAAGTTGTCTTGTTATTATCATCTCTACATTATGATAATTCAGTTTCCGATTCGGAAAAAAAACTTTCAGAAATTATAAAATTCTATAATTCAACGAAAGGTGGAGTTGACATTGGATAAGATGTCAGCGTCTTACAATGTTTTTAGAAATAGTCGACTCTGGCCATTGACTTTATTTTTTTCCATGTTAAATCTGGCGGGAATTAATAGCCTAATCATTTATAGAGTCAATAGCAATATCACCAACATGCCCAGGAGACGTTTTCTCAAAGAACTTGGGTTACAGTTAGTTAAGACCACCAACGGCAGAGAATGGCAAATCCTACACTAAAACGTGATCTGAGAAGCACTATCCGCAATATATTAGGTGAAAATCTTGAACCAGTTAAGAAAAAAATTAAATCCAACCAACAAGGAAGGTGTTCACAATGTCCACGCGTCAAAGATAGGAAAACTCGATACGTATGTCAGGCCTGTGAGACATTTATCTGTCTCGAACATTTATTAACCTATTGCTAAACGTGTTCCGGAAATGCCATATTCAGCGAATAATATTTTTTTTTAGTTTTGAGTGAAAGTTCATTATGTTTTTTTTACTTAAAAGTGTACAGCTTATTATGTTGTTATCAGCATAGAAAACTTATTTTGTATCATAAATATTTTTTTAATTTGAAAAAATACAGATTTTTTCTATAATCACATTTTAAATGCAAAAAAAATAATTTTGGTGATTGTTCTGGTGGAAGTTTAAGGACAAGTTGAAGGATTCATAATTCATTAAGAAAGAACACAGAAATTTGAAAAAAAAAATTTGACTCCCTATAATTAGGGTTTAACAAACCCCACCTGTCAGAAGTCATTACTAATTTTCACCTGTCGGATGCCGGGTTAAGATCAGACTGAGTAAAGATAGTGAGCCTATACAAATCCCCGAGAAAAGAGTTCAACATGAAATCTTAAGACCGTTTTGTTTTTATACATTTTTATTTAAACAACTGTCAATAATTTTTAGTTTTGTTTTGTATTTCTCTACCTGATGGGTTTCGTTGAGATTTTTCGAGAATAAATATTTTTTGTTTATCATTTTTATGTTTTTTTCCTTGAACAACTTGGCAACAACCTGTCTTGGATTGTTTCACCATTAAAAATTAGCATCATCCACAATATTGGTCAACACTGCATAATCGATAGTATCTGCTACATCAGACATATTACTTATCATTGAATAATAATACTCCAAATATGCTACGTCAACTTGAAATGAGACATGAAAACTTTTTAGGGCATCGTTTCGCAATATCTGAAAGAATCTTAAATACTTGAATTAAAAAATGTTCTTAAATGAAAATGATTCTGCGTAAATTTGTACACCAATTTGTTAGGAGCAATTTGGGTAAAAAGTGTTGCCAACAATAAACAAAACGTGAAATTTAGGAGTTGTAGAACGTTTCGGAGTCTACATCAGATTCCTTCATCGGGCAAATTTGAATTATCCTCAGAATCGCTGTTTTTCTTTCAAAATCTGTCAAATTTGCATTTGTAAACACACTGAAAAGTTAATTCATTGTACCTTGAAATTTCCCAATGCCAATTCTGTTTTCAATAGAGATATCCAAATGTCTACTCCTTTCTAACAATTTACAGGTACATTTTTCTGAAAGACCAGAACATATTCTGTTCTAATTCCATTGTAAATTTAATTGTAGGTTATTTAGTATTTATATAACACGACCAAAAATGAATTTAATCAAACATCCATCGTTTCCACGTAATATCAACATACATTTCTTAATTTTCATAAATTTTGCTCCTGACAAATAATTCTGCATTCAGATAAAATTCCTCAAAAAATTTCACAATTTTATTAGTGCATTGAAATAAAGCTGTTTGCGTTGATTGACCCCATAATTATATTAAGAGGAGTTTCGAGGAGATCCAGAAGTCCAGGAAAGCTCTCCCATGCGAGATGGTTGACTACAGCTAATTGAATTTTAAGATTATACGTAGCTACAAAAACTCCATCGCAAACATTAAAAGAGTTGGCAACCTTCATCGTGAAAGTTTACGCACCTTGCTGGTTCAGGATAAAGTGTAATCCAAAAGCTTATAATGGAGCTGAAAACTTAAGGGAAACTATAAAGAGTTACGCTTACCTCGCTGAGGAAAATTGTACACACATGTATCCAAGACAATGGTTACCATGAAAACAAGCTCATAGCTATGTTGGATGATAAGAGAGATTATATAAAGGAACTGGCTTTAAATCTTATCATCCAGGTTCGATCTAGAGAACAAGCCAGTAAACCGCTAAGGCGGTTTGAAATTTCGAAAGTAAATTTTGGAGCATCAGAGTATGTCGATATGATTGTTTGGAATTATGTAGAAGTGACAGAACCACCTCTCACAAGTCATTTGAAAAATCAGGATTTGCAAAGGTTACTGGAAACCGAGAGTGCAAACATAGCTTCTGAGTGCACTCCTATCATACACATAAGCGGTAGAAAGAGCGGTTAAAGAAGTCACTGCCTCATCAAAATTCGTCAGTGGTCAGTAGAAAAGAGAAAGCTTAATCAAAACTAGAATGTTTGATAGAAGTATCCGTCCAATATATGGCACAAAGAAACAGTTTACCTGTTGAATACTTTTCTTAAAGATGTAAATACGATGCTCTCATGATTGGGTGATTGGTAGGGCATCAGTGGTACTCGAAGTGCCACTACCTCCCCGTGGGGAATCCTGGGTAGTTTAATTTGAACTTGCGAAAATTTGCACAATGCAAAGTTGTTTAACGAAAGCTGTATAAAGAAGTTTTAATAACATTACAAGAGAATATCCGAAATTATAAGACGTTAAAAATAATAAAAATTTACGAATATTTGGATAAGTTTAAGCCTCATGTGAAGACTAAAATCACGGCCTAAAAATATTTTTTAAAGGCCTTGTTCAAGAATTTAGGGACAAACCGTCAGGGTTTTTTGTTTCAAGAACTTAAAATTTTTTGTAAAAATGTAAAAAAATTCAAGATTTTTTTAAACTTTAAGCCAAATGTGCAGACTGAAGATAACGTAACAATGTAATATTTTACAGAATTGTTACTAGGTCTCATACAAAGCCATTGTACCCGTTTCCGAATAAAACACAGTTTTTTTCACTCCACCCTACTGTATATCATTCATTTTTTTATTCTTTATATATTTTATTTACAACGTCCTATATCAATTTCGGAAATATTAAGTATTTTCTGATTTCTTTCCAAAATTAACGTTAAAAATAATGCACTTTCCGTCTATAATGAGTAGTTTAGAAAAAAAAGTCTCTTGCATCTAATATTAATATAAATTCTGATCAAAAAATCGATTCGCTTTTCAAAATAGTTTCTATAATTTTTAAATCTCACAAATTATAAAGTTGTTCTCTCATTGAGACAATTTATCATGTAAATAAAAACATGCTTGAATTGTGACCAACAGAAACAGCAAAATGTGCCAAAAGCCTCCCGAAAATATTATGCATTCTTTAGTCTATTTATAGATATATATCAGAATTTCTCCAGAAGTTTGTTAAACCGATAAGCATGTGATATATATATATATATATATATATATATATATATATATATATATATAGGATTATTTTTATTGGGTATGTGGCAATAATACCAAAGTACTCTTTCAAATATTTATTTTATTTCCGAGCTTTCGAATACAAACTGTATTCATTTTCAAGGAATTATTTAGCGAGGTTTTAGGTAAAATTAAATATGTATATTGTAATGTTTTCCGTATTTATTTAAACGTTTTATTACGGGTGGGATAAATTTTAAACACACGGTATGGCTACTTACGAATTTATTTAAATACTAAACTACTCACTAATTATACACAGTACATTCACTTGCACTAATTTATATAATCACTTAATTATATTCACTTATTTACTTGTTTATCTCACGATGTCAAATTATCAACTAATCTAATCCGCTGATCGGTCCTTTATATATATATATATATATATTATTGCCTTTTTTACTAGAGAATTCTAGATTGCAACTTACTCAAAAACAATTGGCTTTCTGGCATTTTCTAGATAAGACTGGTCACAAAAACAATGTTTAGATAAGATAGTCATAATCGTAAACAATGCCAGCGCGTCCGCCATAATTTTAACTTTCATACCTGGCTTAGACAGAATCGGATTTAGGGACTATACCAGTGTGCTGTTTCGTAACATTACCCCCTCCTTAAATGAAAGTTCCTCCTGGAACTTTTGTGTAACCGAGATTGGATGTATGAATCGGCAACTGGCCCCGTTTCTACACTTTCCGATCTTATGGAAATAGCAGGGCACCGTCTTGATCGGATACTGACAACGGGGGTTGTGGCTGCAAATTAATATCTGGACACCGGTATCTTGAAAGATAATCTCTACGATGTTCCTGATGATTTGCCAATCCAACTGGTTACTCTCTATCTTATACATATCCAGTTTCTTCACGCTGGATTCCAACACATGGTCTCGTAGGTTTCAAAGTGCTTCCCACACATCGCGGTAGGTAGATCGATCTTGAAACTCATTTTTAGATACCACGTAGAAGACGTACCGCGAATTATGTTTCAGTTTCAATGTCTTGCCAGGGGCTGGAATCTGGTCTTCAATTGTCCGAACTTATTTAGAAAGACGGTTGCCAACCCTCGTGCGTTCTTGATACGGGGGGGATGTTGTATGCCAGTGAATAATCTTTCGGGAGAGTGAACAAATCTTGTTGTTGTTCCGAAGTGACTCCATATCTAGCTTTCCCGGTACCTCCATACGCGCCCATAAATTCATCGAAGGTAGGGTCAGACACATCTCGAATAAGGTTTACTCCTTCCTCTAGGTCATGGTCTCCTTCGAATGGCGCTAGTCGGTTTTGGTGAACTACTTTTGGTTTTCGGTTGGGGATCTTGCTTATGCGAAATATAACATCATTGATCCTTTTCTTGATTAAGTATGGACCTTCCCAGGATTTTTGTAATTTTGGAGAAAATCCTTTTCTCCTCGTCGGGTTGTGTAATCATACTTTGTCCCCTGTCATTCTGTCGCTGGCAACTTGAAGATTTGTTCGAACTAATTCATGAATATCGTCCAGCCTTCTTCTCAATTGGATCACGTAGTCTTCGCCTGCTAGATCTTCTCCAGGCCGACAGCCAAATTCCAGGTTACAAGGAAGCCTCATTTCACGTCCAAACAGGATTTTCGCAGGTGTTTCACCCGTGGACTCATTGATGGCAGATCGATAAGCCAATGCGAATAGGGAAATATACTGGTCCCAATCTCTCTCATGGTTGGAAACTACTTTGGACAGGTATTTCCCAATAGTCCTGTTCATTCTATCGACCATTCCATCTGACTGTGGATGTAATGCTGTCGTCCTGGTCTTCTTCATTCCCAGCTTGTCGCGAATTTCCTGGAATAGATGGCTCTCAAAATTTCTTCCCTGGTCGCTGTGGACTTCCAAGGAGACTCCATATCGGCTGATAAATTCTTTCACCAATACATCTGCGACAGTTGAGGCCTCTTGGTTCGGGATAGCGTAAGTTTTCACCCACTTTGTGGAATAATCCATTTCTTACATCAGAACAAAAAGAACACGTCATATTTAAATTCGTTGTACGAAAGGTGTCGAAGATTTCTAAAAAATCATCCAGAATTAATTGTCACTAAAGCTGATAAAGGCAATGTTACAGTAATTTTATACAAAGATCAGTATGTTGAACTGGCGAATTCACTGTTAAACAATGATACTTACTATCAAAAAATTAATAACAATCCTAATTCAACAATATTACAAAAATCGCAAACATTGGTTATGAAATTTTCGGAATTTTTCGATGACGAAGATAGAAAACGATTAAAAATGAGCTCTTCAGTTATTCCAAAGTTTTATGGATTACCAAAGATTCACAAAGAAACATTGAGTTTATGCCCAATTATCTCATCTATAGAATCACCTAATGAGAAAATTGCACAATTCATAACTGATAAACTTACAATATCTTATAATAGTAATAACAGGTTTTTTGTCAAAGACTCTTTTGAATTTGCAACGTTCATTCAAAATTATCAGTTACCTACCAATTATGTAATCATTAGTTTAGATGTTGTGTCACTTTTCACTAATATACCGATCAATTTAGTAAAAAATAGTATTACCAAACATTGGAACTCTATTCAGGATTCTTGTAAATTAAATATTGACCAATTTTTGGAATTAGTAGACTTTGTTTATAACACTTCTGTTTTTGTTTTTAATGATGAATATTATAAACAAGTTTTTGGTACACCAATGGGTAGTTCTGTATCACCCATTTTTGCACAATATGTCATGGACGATTTGATCGCTGAGTGTGTTGGGAATTTACCTTTTGATATCCCTTTTTTAAAAAAATATGTAGATGATATTATCACAGCTGTTCCTGAAGATGGTATCAAAACCATTCTTAACATTTTTAATGGTTACAATCAATACATCCAATTCACAGTTGAAAATGAAATTAACAGATGTGTACCATTTTTGGACACAAAGTTAATAAGGACCAATGAAGGCAAGGTGATACTTGACTGGTACGTGAAACCTACCAGTTCAGGTAGATACCTCAACTTTAAGTCCAATCACCCCTACAAAATGAAGGTTAATTTAGTGTTGGGGATGAAGAACAGAATTAAAAAAATATCACATCCAACATTACTTAATAAAAACCTTAAAATATTGATTGATACGCTTCAAAAAAATAGTTATCCTATCAAACTTCTCAAGAGGTTGATTTACAACACTCCTGGCGAGCATACTGTCAGTCATATTAATAGTAATGAAAATGAACAGGATGCTAATTTCAATAATTCACAGCAGATTACTTTTGGTTCATTTCCTTATGTTAAAGATCTGTCAGAAAAAATCATAAAAGAGTTCAAGGGGACCAATGTCAAAATTGCTCAAAGAACAGCCAAACCTTTACAGTCTCTTTTTACTAAGTTAAAACAACCGGAGGATTCCATGATGAAAACTAACGTAATATATAGTATCTCTTGTAAAAATTGTAACAAAAAGTATGTAGGAATGACATCTCAGAATTTGAAATCACGTTGTGCTCAACATAAAAGCGATGCTAGGTTAAAAAAGCGAAAATGTGCATTATCAGAACTTGTTATAGATGAGTTCCACCATATAGATTTTGATAAAGTAAAGATTCTTGATGTAGAAAGAAACTATAACAAAAGAAAATTTTTAGAAATGTATCATATTAATAACATTGAGGAACCAATGAATAGAAGGTCTGACATTGAGTCACTTAGTAAGATTTATACATATTTGTTGCACTTTAATAATGTCCACTCCGGTAGCGAGGAGATTGATTCCCAAATTAGTGTTTTGAGTTAATGGTTGGCTGAAGTGACAGGTCAGTCGAGTGTTGACAATACAAACATTATTTAATATTTCATTTAAAAACAAAACAATTTTTATACATTATGGCTATCACAGCTCAGTTGCGAATGCAAATGATTTCCAAACAGTCGGGCCTTAACGTGAGAGGTTAGGTCCTTTCCATGTGTTAAAAGTTACAGATCTTACATCACTTTTCCTAACTGACATTATTATTGTTATGAGAATTTTAAATTATCAATACTGATTTTCATGGAAATTAACATCAGACGAAAGTGGAGATCGTTAGTATTTGCGGGTGGGTTTTGTTTGGCTTTTTTATTTAATAATAGTAATGCTGGAATGGGTTGACAGTTGGGGAATACCGAATGTGAGAGGTTTGAGTGTTCACTGACTGTTTGCTTATTTCGTCATCCCAATTTTTTACATTTTACAAAAGACAGGTGGCAGCTGTCAGACAATAGTCTGGTTAAATTTAAAGGTGTAATTTTTCAATCTTGACGTGATCCTAGGTGTGGACATTAATCTATTATTGTTTTTCTTTGAAGTTTTCACCAAAGCAACCAAAAAAACACAACAGTATTGCTGAGAAATTTAGATTTTTATTAAATGTTTTTACTTCAACCTTGTAATTGCCCCCCTTTCGACAGCAGTCGATTTCATGTCGAAATAGATATTCAACAAAATCAGTTCGTTTCTTGTGTACGTCTTTTGGTTTTTAAAAAAACAGGAAAAAAATCCTGGCTCTCATTACTATATGTAGGAGAGAAATTATATTTAGTCGACATTTTAATCTTTAGTGGATGAAAGTTTTCCTGCAATTTGTGAAATGTGAGTTTAATTTTAAATCAACACTACAAGTAAGTCGTAATGATTTCAGAAGTTGTTTTCTTTATTAAGTTAACCGATTTTTTCTTTCTGGTTTATTATAGCCTTTGAGAATGAAGACAATGCTGTTCGAAAGCTTAGGTAATGTACTATTTGATTCACTTTATCTCTAACCTGTAAAGTTTTTTTGGCTGCTATCCCCACGATTTTGAGGGTTTTTTAACAAAGACCACTCTTTGAAGTTTTATTTTTTAACTAGTCAGCCGTGACTAACTGCCAACTTTTGGTTTTTGGTTTTATATATATATATATATATACACACACAGATCATTACATTTTTTACGAATTAATGATTACTGTATTATTTGTTTTCTTATATTATGTACAATCTACCATGTGATGTTTTAATACCTACCTTGATTAGATAATAAGTTGTCTTCAGTTAGTTTTCAATTATATGTACAGATGGCTAGGAGATCTGTATATTTAAAAGTGTTTTTCGTGCGTATTACTTCAAACTTAATTTTAACCACTTGCAAAACGTGCCCAAACTCCCTTGTCATTTCAGTTTTTTCTGTGCATCACTTTAAAAAAGAGCTTAAATTCGTTCTGTATTTGACCCTAGTAGGTCTAAATTATTTTCTCTCGCTATAGTTTAAAAAACAACACAAATTCTCTTTTCATTATCCAATGGTTACAAATTAGTTTTTCGTGCTGATTACTTCAAAATGAGCTTAAACTTGCTTTCAACCACTTTAAAAATGTGCCCAAACCAAAAATATTCAACTAAACCCTAGTTGAATGTTTTTGGCCCAAACTGTCTTTTCAGGCTACCCCAGTGATTTGAAATCCTGTATAACGCTTTAAAAAGGAGCTCAAATTCGTTTTGTATTTTACCATAGAAGGTCCACATTATTTTTTCTCTCTACAACTTCTAAAAAAGAGATCAAATTTTCGCTTTTCATTAAGCTGCAATGGTTACAAATTAGTTTTTCGTGCGTATTGCCTCAAAAATAGCACAAACTTGCTTTCAACCACTTACAAAATGTGTCCTAACTCTCTTTTCGGTCTACGTTAAATGTACTAGCATTGAATGACAATTTATTAAATACACACCATTTCTCAAGGCATCGAAGGTTAGTTGAAAGTGTGACACAATCGCTCCCTCTTATTATCAATCCAACAGAATACTTTTAAATCATCAGTATATAGTAAGTAGTTGACATCAAGATCATCAACCCGTGTGAAGTTATCCACGGATTTTTTTAACCATCCACGACTTTTGCAAAAAAAAACTGTTAATATCGGACACATAATTTTACTACCAAAAGTTTTCAAATACGTGTTCTTGTACTTATTTCACGATTCTGAACCAAAGACCAAAAATTTTTAAAAAATGACAATTACCAAGTACACCTAATTAGAAACCAATTAACAAAAAATTGTGATGCAAGTATTTTTTATAACGTCAAAAAAAATCAAAGATTTGTTTAAATTTCTTCTACTGTGGCAGAGGACACTAAATAACAAACCTATTAACAAAAATTGTGATATAAGTATTTTTTTATAACAGCAAAAAAATTCCTTCAGAAAATAATCCCCTATTCTTGGGTTGCAGTGATTAGAAATCAGTTTTTCCTGAGTATCTCTTCAAAAAAGAGCTCAAATTTGTTCAGAATTTTACCCTAATACGCCCAAATAATTTTTCTTCTCTCTACAACTTCAAAGAAACAGATCAAATTCACTTTTGATTAGGACACAATGGTTACAAATTACTTTTTCATGCGTATTACTTCAAATAGACCTCTAACTTGCTTTCAACCACTTCAAAAATGTGCTCAAACTCTCATTTAAGTATACCTCAGTGATTTCAATTTAGTTTTTCCTGTGTATCACTTTAAAAATGAGCTCAAATTCGTTCTGTATTTTACCATGGTACAGCCAAATTATTTTTTTCTCTATAAATTAAAAACAAAGCAGCTCAAATTCGCTTTTCATTAGGACCCAATTATAAAAAATTAGTTATTCGAGCTCAAACTTGCTTTCAGCACTTCAAAAATGTGCTCAAACACTCTTAGTCTACCCCTATGATTTCAAATAAGTTTTTCCTGTATATTATAACTTAAAAAAGAGCTCAAATCCGTCCTTTATTTTATCCTAAAACGTCCAAATTATTTTTTTCTCCCTACAACTTCAAAAAACTTATAAAAACTGCTCAAATTTGCTTTTCATTGGGTCCCAATGATACAAATTAATTTTTTTCTGCGTAACGTTTAAAGAAAGAGCTGAAACTCGTTTTCTCTTCTATCTCGGTGGCCGTAATTACAGTTTATGATTCCAATTCAAAAAAGAGAAACTAAAACTTGCTTTTTGGGTTCCATATTAATTTTTCTTTTGTGATACTTCAACGAAAAGCTCAAACTCACTATTTGTTTCACCTGAGATACTCCAAATAAATTTGGTTATCATTCCAAAAAAACTCAACTTGCATTTTATCCTAACCCAGTTGCTTCAATGAGATTTTCTCGCATAGGAGAAGGTCGCCTGTAAAGCTTATTCGTTCACTTGAACAAAATCCCGGCATGAGACTTCTCAAGGGTGGTCCAACTCCAAGTTAATGACACACTTTGTATAACAGAGGATGATCAGACTATGAAAGTTCAGGGCGCCACCACCTTTTCAAACGTTACGAAAGAACAAGAACAAAACTACGGTGATAAAGGTGGAAACACCGTGTAAAATAATTTACTGTAAATTAAAATATTATAAAAAATTAATATTAAAAACGTTAAAAATAAAATGTGCTCAAACTTAATCAATCCGAACACGATACCCTGTGGCTCTCACAGCCGGGTGGATTAGAAATAAAAGAGAATATATATAAGAAAAATTAATTTAATTCTGCCTTAGAACGGGACGGAAAAAATACAGGATGTACTTAACTGACGGTACTCTGGTGATTTAAGATGTTTTGAAGGAATGGAAACGGTGTTTTCTATGGTGAAAGATGTCTCGTACCAATGGAAGCTGTCTTCAACGGTAAAGGTGTCGTAGATAGATGGAAGCTGTCATCAACGAAAAAGGTGTCTTACATAAATGGAAGCTGTCTTCAGCGGTAAAGGTGTCTTACATAAATGGAAGCTGTCTTCAGCGGTAAAGGTGTCTTACATAAATGGAAGCTGTCTTCAAAGGTAAAGTTGTCTTAGATAAATGAAAGCTGTTACGTAGCTCTGATGTAGCTCTGACGTAGTTGCTGTGCTTACCTAAGAGTACACAAGAATCAGGGATGTGTAGGAACTTGATCGTAATGGGGCACATTGTGTTGGTTCAGCTTTTCAGGTTTAAGTTATTTGAATTTACAAAAATAAAATTTACTGAAAGCTTCCCAACATATATGTCTCCCATATTGAAACAATAAAAAAACAATTTAACTAAATTAGTAGTATACTAATGTTCTGAAAAACTTATGAGAGCCAAAAAATTCTTATCTGAATAAATAACGTGCTTTAAAAAATATATCTGAAGCCTGTAGTGTCAGTCTCCTTCATACGAATGAATATTCTATGGGTTTTTAAAATGTAATTAAAATGTTCTTTATATTGAAAAAAGATATTTTGCAACATAAAAAGCTCTCAAGTATTTGCACAAAATTAAGCAATGATTTGTATTTATTTTAAAATGAATATGTAGGTATAAAATAATGATTCCGTGACCATGTGCAACTGTAATTTTTCTCTGAATATGTAAAAGAACAGAAATGAAAGAAATGCAATAAAAATTATCTCAGGGATTATATCGAATGAAGCTTAGAGATTATAAAATATAAATTTCAACTTACCACAGCAAATTAAGAAAATCTTTCGGAACAAGAGAAAACGTGAGTACGTGTTTTCTCTTCAACGTCGGTATCGGAAAAGGGAGGATTTTCAGCTTGTAGCGAACAGGGGGAAATTGATAAACGTCAATTGTCTCAACGTTCAGTTTTAATTCTATGGTTGGGAGTGGCTAATGAGACGGCAAGCGGAAATTACACGGAATTTATTATATTACATCGAAACAGGTCGATGGACATGTTACACGCCTATGTTGGCACACTTAACTTTAATGCTCTCTAACTTGCTTATTTGCAAACGCAACATTTACTGTTTTGACTGTGTATATTCTGTATATCAGCTATTGACGATAGTCATTCAAATTCTGATTAAGTAATTTTTTTTCACACAGCAACGATATAAAAAATTATTAAGGTATGCCATCATAAGAGCATGCCAGGACCTATGATGGCATACCCCTCAGAAATTAAATATACTCGATTCAGGAATAGTTTTATTTGAACAAAAAGTAACAAAATAAGAAAAATTCTCATAAACAACAACAAAATAGGTAACATTCTCATAAGCGTTAAAAAACAAAGTAGCAAAATAAATATTCTCGAAATTCAACGTAACAGACTAGGATGTAACATAACACTTGGAAAAAGGGCAGGCATTTCTGACATCGAATCCAAGTTTCTCTAGCACGAGACTGAGAGTATAGTCCATTACAATATATGCATGCAGCATCAGATTCTTCGTCACTATCAATATTGTACGAGTTATTATTGTCCTCGTCCTCTTGTATTATTCTTCTCTTCACTTTTCTCGCTCTTTTTCAGCCTTCTGATCTGCTTCTACAATATTAGGTGTACTGTTCACATGACCACCTTTCCCGCGCTTCCTTCCTCTCTTCGTTTCAAGTTTTGGTGCGGCTACTGGCAACGGCGATACCTCTTGTATAGTAAGCTTAACTTTTTCTATTAATGCACTTGTTGCTTTTGACGTAGAAGGACTTGGTTCTTGCGATTTAGAAGCACCTGCCCTTTCTGATGTAGAGTTTATTCGACATTTAAGTCTATTTGTGACTCTCCTACTGCTTGATCACAGTCCTCTGGGTCTCGTTGTTCAAGAGGTTTATCCGTAATGAGCGAAGGGGCAAACATCCAATCCTCGAAAATTTCAGCATTTAGGGGAACTATTCCTGCTTTGCGAAATGCATTTATGGCGTTTTCCGGTGTTGCAGTTTTCAAATAGGCATTTTTGAAAAGACCAGTAACCTGAAAATGCATTACCATTCTCCCCGGATTTTGTTTTATCCATATTTATATCTCTTGGCTATAGTAGGCTTGTAAAGGGCCGAAGAAACCAATATCAAGTTGTTGCACACGGTGATTGCAGTGCGCAGGAAAGCAAAATAAAACAATTCCATTATTTTTGGCTATTTGAAGAACCTCTAAACAAACTCTTATGGCTCGAATGGCCGTGCAGTAAAAGTAGCACTTTGTTTTCAGTAGAGGCCTTGGTATAGTGTGAGAAATGTTGAAGCCATTTTACAAAGATTTCGCTATTCATCCAACCGTTTTCCTGACAAAATGCTTTGTTTCCAGGTGGAGAATTATCCATTAGTTCATTCTTGAACCGTTTCCTGGGGAAAATGGAAACTGGTGGCACATAAGTTCCTATGCTATTCATGCAACAGCCAACAGTTAAGTGCTGTCCACGTTCCGCACTACTGAGAGTCACTACCTGCTTTCGGCCGCGAGTAGCAAATATTTTTTGCGGTCTTTTTTATACGGTACTTAGGCCAGATTCATCAACATTATAAATGTTTTCTGGGGGAAACTTATACTGATCAATAATTGCAGTTAGTGCAGTAAAATACGAACTTATGTTGTTCCTATTAAATGCCTGTGCTCGTGCATACTCTGGGATTCTCAAAGAAATTCTAGGATTCCTCTTCAGGAATCCGCTGACCCATTTTTTGCAGGTCATTTGAGTTTCCTTATTGAAGTCATGCTTCATTTTGTTTTTCTCAGATATTTTATTGTTAACCCGAAAAATCTGGTTTCCATTTCAATGATATGTTGCATTAATTCTTCCTCTATATCTCTACTCAGTACTGGTCTGCGACGTCCCAAACCTCCTTTTCCAGCAATACACCCATTCTTGAATCTTCTACGCAATGTTGTCGCTGGGACGTTGAAAGTTTTTGCTGCAAGTTGCCATCCCATTTTCTTGTCTTTGATATTTTGCGACGCCTCTTACATCGCCTCCTCACTCCACTCCTGCCTCTTCCATCGCCTCCTCACTCCACTCCTGCCTCTTCTTTTGGCCAGGCATACTTGGTAAATATGTTGACAATAATAAATATAGACAAGCTACAAAGTAGGCAATGTGTAACCAAGAACAACAGTTTCCTATGGTGGCATACCCCGCATACACCGTCGCCTATGATGGCATGGTATGGCATCATAGGTGACCGCGCAGTATGCCATCATAGGCAAAAGTCGGATTTTGAATAATAACACAAAATACTTCCTCCACAAGAGCAAAACCTCAAAATAACCACATACGTACATGCACAAGAAACGCCCAAACACCCCACTGCAGGATTAATTCGAGTAGATAACATGTGACAAGTACAATATGATATTTATTAGTCGATAATATTACTACACTACTTACCAATTTCCTTTATCTTCCAAAAAAACAGAAATACCCCTCTACATGCACCGCCACTACACACAGACGTAGTGTGATATAAATATGCATCAGCGCACCACAGACTAGAGCGTTAGAACGGATACATCATATTTACAGCCATCATGTGCACCGTGCCATCATAGGCGACTTTCCCCTACCACATAAAAAATAGCTATAACTCTGTTTTTAGTACTCCTGTAGTTCCAAATTTCCAAAAAAAAACTCAAACTCTTTTAATACTGTTCCACTAAGCCCAAATTACTTTACCCTCAATGCAACTTCTAAAATAGCTCAAATTTGAATGTTACCCTACTCAGTGATATCAAATTAGGTTTTCTTCTATAGCACACCAAAAGTGAGAGCTATAATTCGCTTTTCAGTGAGCTTCAAGTCATATCAGTTTTTCTGTGTATCGATTTAAAAAAGTTCAAATTCAATCCTTATTTTATTTTAAAAAATGAGCAGAAACATGCGTACTACCTCGTTGTTTATTCTACCTCAATAGTCCCAAATTAGTTTCTCTGATGAACCACACTAAAAAAGAGCAAAAATTGCTTTTATTCTACCATAATGTTTCCAAATTATTATTTTTGCGTATCACTTCAAGAAAATGCTTAAACTCGCTATTTATTTTACCTCAGTATCTCCAAATTAGTTTTTCCTTTGTACCCCCCGCTACCACAAAAGTGTAGAAGAATATAAATTTGATCTCACGTCAAATATGTCAAATCAAGTTGTCTTGTATACCTCTTCAAAAAACAGCTATAACTGTTCTTCCAGTATATTGGAATAGTTTAAAAATTACAAGTATTATTTTTTCAATATTTTCGCCCTAATAATTTTTTTGTATAATCACTACCACATTGCTCTCACATTATACAGAGTTCTAATTTGAACCCATGCATTGCATAAGATTCTAATTTATGTCGATTAGACACCAGATTTTCTATACAATGAAGGTAAATATTCAAAATGATTTCCTAAAGCTGGTAAAACCTTCAAGACTGAAACAGTGAATATAATCATCTCTAAGTATGTAAATGTAGTGCCAAAATTTCAGGCAGTCGAGTTATTTTTATCAGAGCAAGCTTTTATTTTCAAACTTGGCCATACATAATAATTTCGGGATAAACTGACAAATTTTTCTTTTCGGAAAACCGAACGATTTCTAATTTTCTCGGTAAAGTCATTTTTAAAAAGTTTTGTGAAAACAACAATTTACAAAGTACTAACAATTATAAAAACATCGTAATGAAAAAATACATTGGTGCTCTGTCGTAAATTTAGGTGTAAGAGCTTTGCCTTTTATTTATGTTTGTATCTTGGTTTAGTAAGTGAAATATATCATCTGTTATTTCCTTGCTTGAATTTTGATATTCCCCTATTTATTAATAAATATTTATGTACTTGTATAATAGATACGTAATCAGAAGTGGTTGCATAAAATGTTTATAGTATACATTAACATAAATCTCAAAATGATCTCCGTTCGCGTTTTAGCCTGGTGATTACACTGGAAGTTTGATTTTACCGGCAAAATAAATAGAAGCTCTCGACTTTTATATTAAGTACGTTCAGCCTTGATAATGCATTAAAGCAAATATGTATGTCGAATTAAAAATAACTTTACGGAGCTGAAAGTTCTTAACCAACAGTTAACTTTAAAAAGCTTGTCATAAAACCTAAGTGTGCGGATTTTGAAGATGCCAGATGGAGGTAGAAAGGAATTTGGGGAGCTTTTAAACGGCCATAAAACGTGTCTGTTTATGAAGATCATTGTGACGTTTTAAGTAAAATATTCTTCAAGTGTCCTCAGGTAACAAGTTGAGTATAAACTCATTGATATTGCAAAATGTAATTGAAATCTCCTACCAAAAAAGTAAAAAAATGCGCTTTTTGTATTCTGCGGAATCGACACTTAACTGCATCACAAATATCCACAGCTCATTATCTTTTGTCTTCAATCAACTGAAAACGGATGCCTCGAAGTGGTAAGTAAGTTGGGTTTTGGAAAGAGAAAAGCCGGTGTCATATCAGGCTAGTATGGTGGTTGTTCGATAATATTTATTGAGTTTTTAGCCAGAAATTCATTTGTGTGAGATGGTGTAAAATCTACGTATAATAAAATCCTGAAATAGGTCGATTTTTAACGTGGTGACGTCACCAGTTTTGCCGTGGTGACGTAATTGTTAATTTTTCTAAATTGAAATGTGTGTCTTGAAATACCTCATTTGAAAGGTCTTTTAATACTGTATTCAGTAATGGCATATTTGATCAATTATTATTTCTACGGAGTGACAAAAAATTTGTTTTATTTTTCAGTTTGAGAATTTGCTACTACTGTTTAAAATGATTAACAATAAGCTGTTGTAGTTCAATATTTTAGGTGACACAACCGGTATTTACTAAACTTTAGCTTTTAGTAAAAAAAGAAAAAAGCTAAAAAATACACAAAAACACAACAGCAATTGGAAGCAGAAAGCTACCAACCCTCAATAATGACAAACTGAGATAATCAGCTCTAAAGTTTTCATTAATCCAAAAAATTTGTAGGATGTTTAGATACTACTTTGAAATTTTTTTTGGATTCGAGATAGGTCTTTTGATATCTTATGTATGTTTCAATGTTTTAAATATAAAGTAATAGTGAAAATGGTGACTTTTTGTGCGTTGACAGGTTTTTGCATTTTGCAAAGTGGGTAATTAACACATTCGCTGCCGCCATAAGACGGAATTACTCAGGTGCCAAAGATTAAAACGTTATGAAACATCATTTTATTGATGAGAACACATTAAAAACATAATGGGGGTCACCGGTGATCCTCATGGCATACAAATAATGATATATGCTTAATGTACCATGAGTATCACCAGTGATATCGAGATATTTTCTAACAATAGCAACTTATAACTAAATCATTTAATGCGTATTAGCAAAACATGTAATACAAAGGAATTTATTACATTGAGCACAACGTGTCGAAACCAGTTTTGCTCCCTTTTGAGCCGCACTTCTTCCATCCGTCTCAGAACTCTTTCTATAACATTCGGCACATCTTTTCCTTTTCTTCCGATTCTTTTCATCTCTTTCCTCGTTATTTGTAGGGAATGTTTTTCTTCTGTTCTTTCATTTTGATTGTCTCTTTCAAACTTGATTCCCAAGAGTTGCATTACCAATTTCTCCCGAAATTCTGTAATGGGCATATTTCTTTTCTTGTGGTAACTGAATATAATGGAAGCATTTATAACAGCAGTGCTGAATAATAATTCAAATGCTGCCTTATGATACCATTTAAGTGTTTTTCTTAGATGGGAGAAGTAACTTGCCTTCTGATCCGACACATCTACGCCATATTTACCTTTATTATATTCAATTATTGCCTCTGGCTTTTTAATTTCAATTCCCCTTCTATCATGCTTCCTTGTAGCTTTAATGTCTATTCCGTGTTTCGTAGATAAAAAATAAACGTCTCTCCATTTAGCAACGACAATACCATCAGCACTTTCTTTACCACATATTTCCCCAACCCTCAATTTACTGCCTACAATGTCTTTTGGAATCCCTTTTGGATTCTTTCTTAGAGTACCTAAGAGATGGGATTTTCTTTTCAATAGTTCCTTGGCCAATGTTACAGAAGTATAATAATTGTCTGTGACAATTGTTCTTCCTTCATCTAAATATCTCTCTGTTAAATCAAAGACTACTTTTTCGGCTAATCCTTGTCCGTTAGTAAGTGTCTGTCCTGTGTATATCTTCAAATCGAGTGTGTAGCCTAATGTATTACACAATTTGAAGAATTTTATTCCGTATTTATGTCTCTTAGTGGGAATGTATTGTCGGAATACCAATCTTCCTCTAAAAGGTACCATGAATTCATCAACTACAAGAAATTCTTCAGTATTGCACTGCTGATAAAAATTATTTTGAACTATTTGGAAAAGGTCTTTTATCTTGTGAAGACGTTCGCTGAGTTGGGCATCTTCGTTATTTGCGAAATGAATACATCTTAACATTAATTGGAACATATTTCGACTCATAATTTTTGAAACCAGTGAGTTTTGATACAATGGAGAACCACTCCAATAATCCGCTATCTTTGGAAATTTCACAATGCCCATATATAAAATAATGCCAAACAACTTTACGATTTCTTCTGTATCAGTATCTTTCCAAGTATGCATCCTCGAGGACCTACTGTGTATTTTGCTATTCTTTATTTGTTGCGCATATCTGTTTGTTTCTGTAACGATAAGTTCTAAGGTTGCATCATCTATTAGTTTCCTATATACGTCTAGTGGGGTAAGATCGCTCTTATTTGTTGGGTATATTGCGTCATACTTGTATGATTCAGTGCCTATAAATTGAATATCATAATAGTCCAGGAGAATTAGACTCAAAACCTACCAGATATGGTTGTGTCGTTACGTAACTTAGATATTCTCAAGATTGATCGAAAATGATATATACAATCATATTATAAGTATGCGCTAGCTCAGAAAGTTGTGCTATTTGCAAAAAAAATCGAGAACTGCAAAAATGCACGAAAACGCCGCTTTTTCTATCACTATTTTCAATATAACTCTGTATGTATGCAGTTTAGAGAAAAAATTATTATTTGTGAATTTGTTCGCTATGAAATTTTCTACAAGATGGAATTGGTTCAAAGTCGTATTTATTAGTTGCTAGATAGCAATAAATCGGAAAAATGTGACGAAAATCGTGGTAATTTTGAGGCGCGTAACAACCAGGTAAGAAATTGCACAAGTATACTATAAATAGAGATTTAAGTATTACAAAATGAAATACCAAAACCCAATCCAAATTTATTTGTTGGTTTTAACGTGGTTGATTTGTTGATTTAACCGAGCAAAAAAAAACACCGTTTTTCCGCGTCAATGCTGAGAACAAAATTTTGCATTTTGATTGCTGTCGATTTTTTTACACATTGTTGGGCCCGTTAGCTATCATATAGCTAACGGGCTAAGGTCGATATTCTTTTCTTTTTAACAACTTTTGGCGCGATTTTGAAAGTTTGTAAAATTTTTACTTAATTTAAAAAAAATCGTTTAGATTGGTGGAATAGGTTCTGAGATATTAACTGCCAAAGTTAACAAAAGCTATCTGCAAAACTACGCATAGTGGAACAATAAAAAAAAGAATTTGGTAAGGTTTGTCCGAGTACTTTTCGTAGTCGTTTATATAATATTGTACGTGTGCTTTTTGCAGGAAAATTCAATGAATGTTGGCGAGTAACCATCCGAGCGGCGAAACCGGTGGGGAGGGGATGAGCGGCGAAACCGGAGGGGAGGTTATGAGCGGCGGAAATTGAAATCGAGCGTTCAAAACCAGCGCGGGCGCTTTAGTACGCGATATCTCGGCTTCTATTGCTTCGAATTTGATTATTTTTTTTAAATCGATATACCGAATCGAGAGAAACCTATTTCTCAATGTTTCATAGCAATATTATGAAAGAGTACACAAGAATTTGATAACGCAGGTAGAAAATTAATTACAGCAATATATGGTGGAAAAAAATGTAGCGACGTAAAACTAAATGAATTGAAATATTTGTGTTTAAAAAATTCGTCTACAAAAAAAGCGTTCAATTTAGCAATGTTACAGACCACTGAATCTGCGGCAATGCAACACTCATTTAGAGCGTATTACCAACTGCAGCAGTGGCTTGGCAATAATGTAGATCCTAAACAATGAGGTTGGACTATAAAAGATGAAAGACTACAGCCAATGTACACGCAAGATTTATTAGTTCCTGATAGTATATTAAGAGACATAAGTTGTTAAAAGGGTTGTACAAAAAATTGTAGTTGCGTCAAACACGGCTTAAAATGCTCTGATTACTGCGCAGGGTGTCACGAACAAACGTGTAATAACTGCTGCGACGCAGTTGAAACTTGTAACATAGATTTAGAGGAATCTGAAACAATCGATTCAAGTAGTAATAAGGACGTAGAAACAGATATGTACAGTTAAATAGAAGGCGCGATTGCAATCGATTTACGAGAAAAAGAAATTTTTGAGAGCGAAATCAGCGACGACGACAACGAAGAAATGCCTTGTAAAAAAATTAAATATGTTTAAAAATGCGATGTTTATGAGATTACAATAAATACTTTTTGAAAATATTAAATATCTAGTTATGTCTGCATTTTTTTATCATACCGATATTAATCACTCAATAATTTTTTTTTATTTCTGTCAAACATTATATTGCTGCGTAATTATTGAAACTTACGATAACTATTGGCGCACAACGCATTCCTACCATCGATATTATCATTTGCTTAAATATACAACAACGTTCAAAACTGTGAAATTTTAATTAAGGTAATTGGGGGGAAAACGCGTAACATTTTTTTAAAAATAAAAAAAAAATAATTAACTTTATTCAAAACTTACAAAAACTGTATATTCTATTACAAATACAATAAACAAATGATTAAACACAAAAAAGTTTTTATTTTCTTAAAAATAAACGAAAAAGTTGGATAAACATTGACAGCTGTCATTTCGGCAACTACGGGGTGAGATGACAAATTTGGGGGTGTGATGTCATAGACAGAAAACATTGTATTGGCCATCATACTCCAGCTAAAGTGCCATCTTACACCAAGTCTAAAGTTTTGAATGTTTTATTTAGTGACTTTTGCGCAGGGATCGCACATATTCGGCCCCGAAGCACAGGTTTCGTGTAGCCACTTGTTGCATACCACACAGCAAATCCAGTCAACTTTGGGACCCTTTTTGCCAAAGTAAAAGCCATCGCAAATTGCACAGAAGTCGTCCTTGTCACTGTCAGGTTCATCAGAGCTATGGTCTGAGACAATATTTTCATCTTCACTGACTTCTTCACTACTGCTATCGTGTGCTATATTCTTTTTTTTTGTTACCTTTTTTACGAAGTTTCTTCTCTAACTTAGCTGCCTTCCCTTGTTGCTTTTTTTGTTTTTCTTCAATTTTTTTGCGTTTCTTTTGGCGGTAGTCAGGAGAAGTAAGGACTTCTGCATGTTGTTTTCTAACGTTTGGCCTACTAGGACCAGCTACGGATGGAATTGGTGCAATATCATCAAAATTTACTACAGCTACGTCGCCGCTATGTTCGTCAGAGTTTTCTGCATCGACATGTTCCACTTCTTCCTGTGAATTTCCAGTTTGGTGCTCAGCTAAAGCATATGCATGGTCGGGAATTGCATCTTTGGAGCATGGATAAATTCCACAAGACCGAAATCCAGAAACACCATTCCGAACCGTTGCGGCTTGAGACCACGCTTGGTTTAAAGTTCCACAAACTGATTTCTGTAAAGCACAAGAAACAAAGAAATCTCTTTCAAACTTATTTACTTAAATCAAATTACCTAGTTATTCCACGCCCTGGATGATTTCTTATCCACTGATTACAAGTGCTATTCCAGAAGGTCTTTAAAGGTTTAAAAAATGAACGGTCGAGAGGCTGAAGCCAGTGAGTCGTATGACTTGGTAAGCAAACCACATGAATTTCATTTTCAGCCAAAAAGTCCAAAAATTCCACGTCATTACAATGGGAAGTAGTACTGCAGGCCCTGGTCCCTTACGAGGCCAAAAATGGTCTTAGGCCATGATGAGAAGATACTGGTTTTCACATAGGCGGACTCTGGAGACATCACTACTACCGATCCAGGGGGCATGTTATCTTCAAACTCCTTTTTTTTTTGTTTTTGCCTTTAAATATTACGTAGGGAGGCAAAAAGCTACCTTCTGCATTACAGCAAGCGATGACGCTGTTTCTCCTTTTTCTGAGCTTGTGACCGACTGAACATCTCTAGCTCCTTTTGTGGCTACGACTTTGGTAGGTTTATTGCATAATTGCAAGCCAGTCTCGTCCATATTGAAAATGTTTGCCGGTTTATCAAACAAATTGAGCGTCGTAAATGTATCGTTCAACATTTGGAAGTATGGATCTACTTCTGCGGCAGACATACCAAGCGAACGACCTTCAGCTACTCTCATAGTTAGGGTTGGGTGTCGTTTTAAAAAAAGTTTAAACCAACCGTAGCCTGCTAATTCTTTTTCTTGGTTAAATCTACATTTTAACCCATTCCTTTTCGAAAAGGTAAAAGCAAGGTGTCTTACGTCTCTTGAAGTTTGAGCATAACCAATTTTTTCTAACCGTTTTATATAAGACACCAGTTTAAGTTCATTTTCAATACCTAAGGAAGCGGTTGACCCAAGACTGCCCTTTTCAAGATTGTTATTCTTTACACGTCTCATCAAGGTTCGTAGAGGGATTCTATATTCTTTAGCAATCGCATTTGCACTCAGGGTTGGCTGCTGACGTAAAGCATTTGCAGCTGCTCTAAGGTCTTCTTCAGTCGATTCGCCTCTAGTTGATTTTCTGACGTACGTTCGTGGCATTTTACCTAAAACAAACAATATAAATTAATAAAATATTCAATTAGACGTACTGAAAGGAAACCACTAACCAAAATAGACGCAAACCTGAGAAAAATCAAGAATTACAAAGTTTACAGTGCAATTAAGACAAGGCATCTTACCCCACACGGATCTTGGCGTTTTACTCCAACCCTTAGGTATAAGATGCCAAACACACAAATCAAAATAACAAAACCCTTTTTCTCATTCAAAATAGGACAAGAGTATTGTAATGAATGCCAAAACCCTACATACATTATATTAGCACAAACAAAAAACATTTAAGACTGTATATCACATAATTAATTTCTATCGTAAAAAACATACCGGCATAAAAAACACAACATCACCTCAAGGAACAGTTGCATGCACTTAAGCGCTTCGAACACTATGATGTTCTCTAATAATAAACACAATAACAACGTAGCCGTGTATGTGGCGCGATCTATTGAGTATTGTCCAAAATACTGAGATTAGGCATCTTCCCCCCAATTACCTTAGTAGTAATACGCCGGTAATCTTTCATAATATTGCTATGAAACATTGAGAAATAGGTTCATCTCGATTCGGTACATCGATTTAAAAAAAATGATCAAAATCGTAGCAATAGAAGCCGAGTATCGCGTATTAAAGCGCCCGCGCTGGTTTTGAACGCTCGATTTGAATTTCCGCCGCACATCACCTCCCCACCGGTTTCGTCGCTCGGATGGTTGTCTCGCCAACATTAAATGAATTTTCCTGCAAAAAGAACACGTAGAATATTATTTATATAAACGCCTACGAAAAGTACTCGGACAAACCTACCAAATTCTTTTTTTTATTGTTCCACTATGCGTAGTTTTGCAGATAACTTTTCTCAACTTTGGCAGTTAATATCTGAGAACTTATTCGACCATTCGGAACGATTTTTTTTTAATTAAGCGTCTTTGAGAGAACTTTCTTTTAGTTCCTTAAGATTTTTTTTAACGCGTAAACCGCTTCCCGAAATAATTTGTTAATTAAGTAAAAATTTTACAAACTTTCAAAATCGCGTCAAAAGTTGTTAAAAAAAGAAAAACGACCTTATATCGATTCTATATGATAGCTAACGGGCCCAACAATATGTAATAAAATCGACAGCAATCAAAATGCAAAATTTTGTTCCCAGCATTGACGCGGAAAAACAGTGGTTTTTTTTGCTCGGTTAAATCAACAAATCAACCACGTCAAAACCAACAAATAAATTTATATCGGGTTTTGGTATTTCATTTTGTAATACTCTAAAGTACTTAAATCTCTATTTAGTAAAATTGTGCAATTTCTTACCTGGTTGTTACGCGCCTCAAAATTACCACGATTCTCGTCACTTTTTTCCGATTTATTGCTATCTAGCAACGAAAATATAATAAATTCCATCTTGTAGAAAATTTCATAGCGAAGAAATTCACAAATAATAATTTTTTCTCTAAACTGCATACGTACAGAGTTATATTGAAAATGGTGATAGAAAAAGCGACGTTTTCGTGCATTTTTGCAGTTCTCGATTTTTTTTGCAAATAGCACAACTTCCTGAGCTAACGCATACTTATAATATGATTGTATATATCATTTTCGATCAATCTTGAGAATATCTAAATTACGTAACGACAAAGTTGTGTCAATCTTTACTGCTTCTGGACTATAATGTAAATGGGTACAATCTACTTTATACCAATCTGAAACTGTGTGATCCATGTACGTCTCTTTTTCCGGTTCGACTGTATTTGTTGTTGTTAACGTGGATTAATTCCGTTGTTCTAAATCATCGCCGTCGGAAGAGGTACCATCCAAATCGCTTTGTGACATCTCATACTCAGATCCGGAACACAAAAATATTTCATTGTCGCTTTCATACAAAATTACTGAACATCCGTAAGACGGCTCTGTCTCAAATTTCTTTTAGGCCTTGTTCCACTTCCGCTTGCTTCAGAATCCATTTTAAACTGAAAGTTGAAAGAAAAATTATTGTAGTTCAGTCAACAATAAAATACGAGATATCAGAAAAATGTACACATCTTATTTATTCTGTCACCCTGTACATATTCAAACTAAAACTAAACTCAAGTTTATGTACGATTTTCTTTAAAAAAAATATATTTACGGAAACTACCCGAGTTATTTCTCTAACGCACTTTTATTTCAAACATATATTTTGAGGTTAGATTTAACTACCGGTAAATTTTTACAGAATTTCAATTATTTTAGCCTATTAAAAGCAAACATATACTTATCTAAATATATTATGCGCTTACCAGTAAGTTTTCGTATTTATTCTGTAGATTTATTAGCACTAAAATGGCATAACATTGATAAAGACTTCCGTCTTTTTCAACTGACAACAAGTGTCTAAATTACGTTAAATTTGTGCTACCTTGTGGTGAAATATGAGAATATACTGTTCCTAGAGTGCCGTAAAACATAATCTAGCCGTTCATTACTATGCCACAATAATCTGTCCGTCATAAAGTAAGAGTTGTGCCGTGAAACATATGTGATCCACACGGCACATAAGTGAAATATTTTTGAGGATCACCGGTGATTCTCATGGCAACGAATGTGTTAAAGCAAAAATAATGTGATGAAAAATTTCTGTTAAAAAAAAACAAGATAATGAAGTTCCAAACTATTAATTTTATGAATTTTTTATTTTATTCTACATCGTCTACTTCAAAATTTAAATCTTCAACATTGTAACCCTCAAATACGCACTTAACCAATATCTGGTATATCGTGGGTTGGTAGCTTTCCGCATAACGCAATCCTATTAATCGTCAAAAATCAAGTAGCTATTAATTGAGAAACTGGTCATGTTAAAAATATTCAAAATGCTGGATGTCGTAAGGTATTAGAAAAGGTGAAACTTGATGTTGTGTAAAGTGTTGAAGATAATCCTCAAAATACTTTACGCCAAATTGCAGCGGACACAGGCATATCTCAACGGTCGGTATTATGTATTCTAAAAGACGAAAAGAACCGTATAAAATTCAGTTACATCAAGAACTCAAGGATGATGATCCCGATCCCCGTATGCAGTTTTGTGACATTTTTCAGGATTTATGTAACCGCAATCCACGGTGTATAAAATTGGCGTCAGTTAATTAATTTCTGTAAGTAGTAATTTTGAAATGTTTTATTATTATATTGTTTCATTCAATAAATCTTGTAGTTTGCTCCTGATGAAGCAGAAGAGGTAGACGTCTTTTCAAAACACTTCTACCTCTAACCTTGTAGCGTCGGTTTCGTTTGTGGTTGTTTAAAATGATTTTACGATATTAATCTCGTACAAGTTTGGTGTTTTTATTATTATATTATCTTATAACAGCCTTAATGTGGTTATTATTACTGCTAACTTTGAATGTCAATTTTCCCTGACTGATGCCATGTGATGAGTTCTTCAATCTTATGTTCTACATAAAGAAAAATAACCTTACATTGGATCATCCCTGATGATGAAAACGAACGTTTTCGGAAGCTTAGATAAAAACCAATAAAGAATTGTCTTTTTCCCTGTTGCTGCATTCCCCAAAATTTTTCAGAGTTTTATTTCTAACTGGTTCACAAAGACTAGCGTTTTATATATATATATATATATATATATATATATATATATATATATATATATATATATATATATAAAATCTCTCAATATCTTAGGGATTCCGTCGTAAGTAGGGCTGAATGAAACTCTTATTCACTACCCAACGTTTCGAAAAAAAATTTTATTTTCTTTTTCAAGGCTGAAATATGGACATGTTGGTACATTTCATTAATTAACAATTTTTTATACTTACGTGTAAAGTGAGTTAATAAATATTAAAATAGTTCATACTATTTTAATATTTATTAACTCACTTTACACGTAAGTATAAAAAATTGTTAATTAATGAAATGTACCAACATGTCCATATTTCAGCCTTGAAAAAGAAAATAAAATTTTTCGAAACGTTGGGTAGTAAATAAGAGTTTCATTCAGCCCTACTTACGACGGAATCCCTAAGATATTGAGAGATTTTTGATTTATCTACCGTCAAGAATACCATTTTGCTTCATATATATATATATATATATATATATATATATATATATATATATATATATATATATAGACGAAAGTAGTTCGTTGCCGAAACTAGTTAGGGTAACTTTTTTATTGGGGAATGCGGCAATGTGATAAAGAAAACTCTGTTTAGTTAATCCTAAGCTTTCGATAATTTATTATTATCATTATTAATATGCAAGGCAGTTGATCTGAAGCAGTTTTCTGTTATCTACGATGCCGAGTTTTGTGGAGTAGAATTGAAAGACACCATAATAATTGCTCTTTATAGATCGTCAAGTAGAGATAATTTTACCATATTTAAAGATCAAATTATTAAACTTCTTGAATATATTCATAGAAAATATAAAAATATTGTCTTGGTAGGGGACTTCAATTTAGACATTTCAAAGAACGACGATAAATCCAAAGATCTTAAAACAGTCTTCACAAGTTTCGGATTACGCCATACGATTGAGGAGCCCACTAGAATAGTCCTGAATAGTCAATCCTGTCTAGATAACATAGTTACAAACATAGACCCTAGTCTCACTAAAGTGGGAGTAGTAGATCCTCTAGTGTCTGATCACAACGGCCAATACATATATTTTAATCACCTATTGAATGAAAATGTCCCCATTATTAAACGTGTTATTAACGACGCAACAATAACGGCTTTTTCTGATAAACTTTCTGAAGTTTCTTGGAATGATTTGGATGTTCATAATATGGGTGCAGATAATTTGGCAGAAAACATATTGAATACTCTGAAACATATCTCTGATACTTGTTTTTGTGAAAAAACTGTTAAAACAAATAAATCTAATATGAAATGGTTCAACAACACATTGCGTAGTATGAGAAAAAATGTCATTACAGCAAAAAACAAATTTATGAATACTTATTCGGAAGGTGATTGGGTAAATTACAAAAGATTAAACAAAATATATAAAAAAGCAATTCGCTCTGAAAAGAAGTTAGCCTACTCAAAGATAATAAAAGATTCGGATAATAAAAATAAAACATGTTGGACAATCGTAAATTCGGAAAGAAGAACTAAAATTAATAAAACCAAACAGTCCGATATATCACCACAAAAATTCAATGAATTTTTTACATCGGTATCAGAAATAGTATTAAAATCTCTTGGTGATTCTCAATACGAGTCGAGTTTCTTTTTAAATAAACTAAATAAACCTGCATTTTCATTCTTTATGAGTGCAATCTTGGAAAGTGATGTCCATGAGGCTATATTGAAATTAAGTCATTCGTCATGTTTAGATTTTTACAATATAAATAGCAAAATATTGAAACGTTGTATACACTCATTGACATATCCACTGACCATTTTATTTAATAAATGCTTAGAGGAAGGATCTTGGCCTGACTCCTTTAAAATATCAAAAATTATTCCATTATATAAAAATGGTGATATAGATTCTCCAGAAAATTTTAGACCCATAGCAATTTTACCGACGATTAACAAAATATTTGAATTGATAGTCAAAGAAAAATTAATAAATTATTTGGAAGATAAGTCACTTCTAACGGAGTTTCAATTCGGCTATCGCAAAAATAAATCATGCATACGTGCTCTTCTTCGACTCTTAGAGGAAGTTGTACAGAAACTAGAGGAAGGCGTCAACTCTGTTGCCACGTTATGCGACTTAACGAAGGCTTTTGATTGTGTTCCAGCGGATTTACTCCTAAATAAACTGGAATTTTATGGTATTAGAGGAAATGCACACAAATTACTGACATCTTATTTAAGTAATAGGAAACAGTATGTAGTTTGTGGAAACAACCAGTCTGATTTACGTAATATAGACAACGGCATTCCTCAGGGCTCGATTTTGGGTCCAATACTTTTTATAATATTTGTTAACGATTTACCAGAGGCTATTGACACTTTTTGTATTTTATTCGCTGATGATACTACAACTTTATCTGATGGCACACAAGCTGGTGATAATATTTTGTTGAATCAGTGGTTCCTGGCAAATAAGCTGAAACTCAACGACACTAAAACGAAACACATTCTTTTCAGTTTAGATAAATGGGCTATAAAATCAGAGCCAGTTAAATTACTGGGCATTCATTTGGATACAAACTTAAGTTGGTCACCTCATGTTGACTACCTTTGTTCAAAATTAGCGAGCCAAGTTTTTGTAATTCGTCAATTAAAATCATGTATACCAACTCATTTGTTAAAGTCTGTATATTATTCACTTTTTCATAGCAATTTAACATATGGTATTATGCTATGGGGGAGCAGCACATCAGTGCACAAAGTATTTGTGCTACAGAAAACTGTAGTTAGAATAATTTACAACGCACCAAGAAACACCAATTGTAAAAAAATATTCAAAAAACTTGAAATATTGCCGCTTCCGTGCTTGTATATTTTCGAAGTGTTAATTGAAACACATAAAAATCGATATGTTCTGACTAAACATGCAGATGTTCATAATTATGATACTAGAAATAGTAAAGACATTGTCATTCTCAAATCAAGACTGAAAACAACAAAAAACAATAAGTTGGATGTTACATTGTACAATTCATTTGTAAAATATTTTGAACATATAAATATAAGTGATATGACGAGAGTTCAATTTAAACATTTCGCTAAGTCTTTTCTCTTAAATTATTGTTTTTATACAGTTGATGAGTTTTTGGAGGAATTGAATACTTGGGCTTAATGCTTATATGTTTGTTTGTTTTGTTTAATTTAATTTTTACTTTCTATTATTTTTTAACTTATTTTATATTTTAAAATTGTCATATTTTCATCAATATTTTTACTTTATGAAATGTATGTCTGTATTTATGTAAAATTTTTACTTTCTATTATTTTTATTATATTTTAAATTTGTCATATACAACACTATACAATCTTTAATATTTTTAGTTGGTAAAATGTATTCATATGTACTACTTTCACTGACTTCTAATGTACTATGTATGTGAATGGGGTCAATAAACCGTCTATCTATCTATCTATCAAAGAATCTACAAAATAAATATTATATAAATTTAAAATATTATATATAAATATATATATATATATATATATATATATATATATATATATATATATATATATATATATATATATATATATATAACTTTTTACAAATAAAATTCCTGTGAATCTGCCATTAATTATTTATTACTATTTTGGTGATGTCATATAAAAACATGAAAAATACTTTACTACTACTACGCACGTTTCGGCATAACGTCATTTTCAAACAGATACAAAGTTAGATAAAAACCTAAAAGAGATATCTTCAGGTAGTCAACAAATACAATATAAAAATTAATGAGACTCAAAAAGATAACAGAAAAAACAAACAAATTTACTTGCAGAAAACCCAACGTTCAACATCTCAAATTGTAGGAATAAATTCAATAAAAATACATTTGATAACAAATTTTACTTCATTGAGCCAAAGCCATCGTACACTCCTTTCGCTTGAAAGAAAGTAGTATACTGTTTACCCGGTATCAATATCAATAAAAAAATTACATCATTGCTAAATGACAATAATACATATAAAAAAGAAGCATCAGATCCCACAAACAAAATTCAAGATACGCTAAACATTTTTGTCAAAAAGTGGTTTAATGCAAAAGAGATTTCGTTACAAGAAAAATTAAAACTCATATGTAATAATGGAACTTCTCCTTACATTTACGGATACCAAAACTCCATAAACCTGGAATACCACTGCGACCAATTATCAGCAATATTGGTGCTCCTACATATAATTTATCAAAATTCGTATCTGGCATTATTTCTAATATCATTGGAAGAAACCAGTATTATATAAGAAAAAACAAACAAACTTACTTGCAGAAAACCCAACGTTCAACATCTCAAATTGTAGGAATAAATGCAATAAAAATACATTTGATAACAAATTTTACTTCATTGAGCCAAAGCCATCGTACACTCCTTTCGCTTGAAAGAAAGTAGTATACTGTTTACCCGGTATCAATATCAATAAAAAAATTACATCATTGCTAAATGACAATAATACATATTTAAAATAAGCATCAGATCCCACAAACAAAATTCAAGATACGCTAAACATTTTTGTCAAAAAGTGGTTTAATGCAAAAGAGATTTCGTTACAAGAAAAATTAAAACTCATATGTAATAATGGAACTTCTCCTTACATTTACGGATACCAAAACTCCATAAACCTGGAATACCACTGCGACCAATTATCAGCAATATTGGTGCTCCTACATATAATTTAACAAAATTCTTATCTGGCATTATTTCTAATATCATTGGATGAAACCAGTATTATATACGAAAAAACAAACAAACTTACTTGCAGAAAACCCAACGTTCAACATCTCAAATTGTAGGAATAAATGCAATAAAAATACATTTGATAACAAATTTTACTTCATTGTGCCAAAGCCATCGTACACTTCTTTCGCTTGAATGAAAGTAGTATACTGTTTACCCAGTATCAATTAAAATACATTTAAGGTGGAAACAAAAACAAAAAAGCCGTATACAAGGTAACAGAATTGTGTGTCTTCAAAATAATTTAAATATAGAGGATTATAATATTTATTTTATTTAGTTATTACTATTAATTAGGTTGTAGTAGCAATTGGATAAGTTAGTTACATCATTTCTAAAATTAATACTATTTTTATTTTTTTGAATGTAGATCATCTCATAAATTTCTCGTTTTTTAGTATTAGATTCGGATTGTAATATTTTAAAATTTTCAAAATTAAAGCTGTGGTTATTTTCTATGGCGTGTTTTGATAGTGCGGTGGTATTAGTTTTGTTATTTTTAATGTCATAAGAGTGTGAGTACAAACTCTTATGTATGTATTGTTAGTTAGTTTGCCCTATATATTGTTTGTGACAGTCATTCCATTCAACTTGATATACTACGTTTGATCTATATTTATTATCAATTTTTGGATTTAATTTTGAAAAAAATTGTTTAGTTGTATTGTAAGGTTTGTGAACAATATTTATATTGTAAGGTTTGAACATTTTCTTAATGTTTTCGGATGCACCTTTTATGTATGGAAGGGGTATGTATTGACTACAATTATTAGTTTGTGAGCTGGTATGTGTTGTTGGTTGTAAAACTTATGCACTCGTTTTTTAATGATAGGATCAATGAAGGCTTTTGGATAGTTATTCTGATAGAGAACTTCTTTAACTTTATTAATATTTTTTGGTCTATATTGAGGGCTGGAAAGTTTTATAGCTCTATCTGCTAGGCCTGTAACAACACTACGTTTGTAAGTAACTGGAATATCAGAATTAAAATTTAAATATCGACCGGACCATATATCTTTCGTAAACCAACTAGTATTAATTTTTACGGAAGTATCGTAGGAAATTGTAATATCGAGAAAATGTATGCAATTGTTTACTTCTCTCTCAAATGTGAACTGAATTCTAGGATGAAATGTATTAAAAGCATTTAAAGAATATTCTAATTTATTTTTGGGAATACAAAGAATACAGTCATCTACATATCGTTTGTAAAAATGTGGAGTGAAATCAAGTCCTGAAATGACTGAGGTTTCAAGTTCTTCCAAAACGAGACTAGCAATGGTAGCAGAAATTGGAGAACCCATAGCTGTACCGAAAATTTGAGAGAAGAAATCATTGTTGTATCTAAAAAATGTAGTGCTCAAACAAAATTGAACTCCATCTGAGAAATTTTTTGATGACAAACTTGTGTGATCTTTAATGTTGTTCCAATTATTTTTTATACATTCTAATGCAAAATTTACTGGTATATTTATATACAAAGAATTGACATCAAAAGAAACAAGAATATGATCCTTTGGAATATTTTGCTTGCTAATAAAATCGTGAAAGTGCCATGAATCTCTTATATAATACTGGTTTCTTCCAATGATATTAGGAATAATGCCAGATAAGAATTTTGATAAATTATATGTAGGAGCACCAATATTGCTGATAATTGGTCGAAGTGGTATTCCAGGTTTATGGAGTTTTGGTAAACCGTAAATGTATTACATACGAGTTTTAATATTTCTTGTAACGAAATTGCTTTTGCATTAAACCACTTTTTGACGAACATGTTTAGCGTATCTTGAATTTTGTTTGTGGGATCTGATGCTTATTTTTTATATGTATTATTGTCATTTAGCAATGATGTAATTTTTTTATTGTTTCCACCTTAAATGTATTTTAATTGATACCGGGTAAACAGTATACTACTTTCTTTCAAGCGAAAGGAGTGTACGATGGCTTTGGCTCAATGAAGTAAAATTTGTTATCAAATGTATTTTTATTGCGTTTATTCCTACAATTTGAGATGTTGAACGTTGGGTTTTCTGCAAGTAAGTTTGTTTGTTTTTTCTGTTATCTTTTTGAGTCTCATTAATTTTTATATTGTATTTGTTGACTACCTGAAGATATCTCTTTTAGGTTTTTATCTAACTTTGTATCTACTTGAAAATGGCGTTATGCCGAAACGTGCGTAGTAGTAGTAAAGTATTTTTTATGTTTTTATATGACATCACCAAAATAGTAATAAATAATAATAAATAATTAATGGCCGATTCCCAAGAATTTTATTTGTAAATTGGATATACACGGCCAGGATTAACGACACAATAAGTTTTTTAAAGAAATATATATATATATATATATATATATATATATAACAACAAAGAAATTCATGGGTAACTCTCGCTAAAAAGGGCTACTGAAACAGAGTGGTAACCGCAGACATGCATGTTTTTGACTCATTTGCCGTCCTCAGTACGGTATAACCAAATAAGGATGGGAAACCTTGGGAGCAAAGATGTTGATCGAAATATGAGAAAACACAAAACAACGGATTTCAACAGGGAAACCAAACGCTCATTTGTGCCTTCAATTGGAAGATCCCTAGTTTTCGGGACAAGAACCAAGATCGACACGGTGGCGCATATAGGCCTCCTGCCTGAACCTTCCGACACATAGTAAACAACAAAGAAGATGTAGGAATATCGCGTGATATGTTAACAACAGCAACAAAGATATTCATGGGTAATTCACGCAAAATAAAGGTTACCACTTTATTTTGCGTGAATTACCCATGAATATCTTTGTTATATATATATATATATATATATATATATATATATATATATATATATATATGATGTATAAATTGTGGTTTTCTACTATACACCTACGTTTTATTCGAAATACTAGTCTGACCGACAACAACTACCTTCCTGGCTAATGCCACGCAGAATATTGAATATATATATATATATATATATATATATATATATATATATGTATAAGATGTACGAATAGTGCATGACTTATGAACAATAAAGAACGAATAGATTAGTGGGTATTGCACGCAAATGGAGTAATAGCCCCTTCTTCCATTTGCGTGCAATACCCACTAATCTATTCGTTCTTTATTATATATATATATATATATATATATATATATAATTAAAATTATAAAAAAATATGTGGAATATACATCAGAAACCTTCAGATTGTGATCTTCCAATGTAAAACAAAAAGGCGCGTTCTATTCACGGTACCACAGTTATTTAGTTATTTATGATACAAAATTAATAAATTCTTATCGATATGTACGTGCTTGTTATTAGATTAAAGATAAGATAATAAAGGCTGATGTTTCCTTGTCAATTATTGCTAAAATGTTTGGATATTATTTTGAAGAAGGGTTTTTTATTTACTATATCAACAAAACTCGTTAAATTCATGTGAACAAGACAATTATTATACATAATCTCATACTTTCTTTACTGATGACTGAAAAAAAGTTGGAATTTAAAAAAACTTCACTCAATTCTGTCTTATTACTATATACTTTGCTTTATATTATTTTCTTCATCATTTTAGTGTTAAAATTTATTAACAAAATTCATGTAAACTACCAAGTTGCTCATGTAATAATTGCTCAATGCATCATTTTCCATCTTCGACATTCTAAAAATTTCAAAAATTTCTCTGGCACTGAACATATTGTGATTGTTTTTATCGAAGAAAACATTCGGTCGGTTCATGAACTCGGCACAAAAAAATGTTTTCGTTTATGATTTCTCCAAAAATAAATACGAAAAAGAAAGAATATAATTTTGGTGATATTTCAAATTTTTGCTGCGGCTCTCGGTCCGAATCGTCTAAAATAAACAAGAGTTTATTATTAGCGTTCTCGCTCAACTTGTTGCACAACAAATTTTATATTTCGGAATGAAGATATTGGAATAAATTAATAAGAACAACAGTGCCGGAGTGGCCGTACCCAATAATATCATAATGACTATTACAAAGTTATAGCTCTTACAATACCAAAACTTGTTCTTGCACTTTTGTTTTTAACGGGTTAGTATATATTAGCTAAACATCGAAAAGAAAATACTTTACCTACATTATTGTCTATAGAAAAAAAATCCTTCGAAATCCGCACGCCTCTGTAATTTAATCGAATGATTCATCTCAAACCACTTAAGATTTTGATTTTTTTTCTATAGATAATAGTAACAATAATAATAAGTAGGTGATTTGTTTTCTCACAGTTTATCAGTTTTAGGATATATTTGAAACATTGTATAATAACAACGGCCATAGAAGTAAATCTTGATGAGAATACGGTCAAGAGATAAAAGAACTATCAAAAATAGTAGTAAGAACCATGATCAACAAGTATATAAGAAGTGAAAGGTTAGAGAAAAAAACCAGTGATAAAGAGCATGTTAAAACGTGGATCAACACATCAGAGGAACAAAGTACCATGAAGAATTATAAAGTCCTTACAAACAATTAATGAAAGTAGATAGACCAGAATTCATAGAAAAATATGAACAAGAAACAGCAGTAGATCAAGAAGACCTAGAAGTAATTTTAGATTGAGTAACAAATGGCATTAAAACTAAAGACGGGATCGCGTGTTTTCGGAATCAACTGTCTCTCGATCACTTACCATTTTCTATATCCAATTCGGTTCTGGATATTAAAAAAAATTAGATTATGACGACCGGATGTAAGAAAATGAAGTTGGTGCTAAAATAAACTACTTGTCGTGTTGCTAGAGGTTAGTTATTCAAGGTGTAAGTTTCACAACGTATGATTATTAATATTTTTCGGTAAATCCGATTAGATAGTATGTGTCAATCATCACGTTGCATTCAATTTGAAAATGTTATATTTGCTAAATGATATTACGCAACGTTGCAAAATTAGTTCATATGTGGTATAGTTTATTGGAAAAAATAATCTGAGGTGAGAAGCTAAGTTTTCGGAAGACACAAAAAAATCGATATTATTACATTCGTTATTTTTGGAGAGGAGGCAATGATAATGTATTGCTACACATTATTCGGATGGTTACGGACTCTCTGTTCTCATCGGATATGTGTAGAATCAGATTGGGAAACGTTTTCAGAGATGTATCTCCAGAAATTCTAGAGAACTTAGCGACATACTGGTGCAGAGATGAGACAATATTTCGTAGAATGTCATCCAAAACATACTTTGCCGTTCGCAAACTGCAATTAATATCATAGAAGGGAATACCTGTTATCAAAGGACTACTGGAAACATTTTCTGGTGAGACTAGAATACTATTATGGGATTTACTGTTTCGGCCCTGTGTGGAATCTACTTATGTTACTTTTTAAATGAAACTACCTGTTTCTAATTAATTCCACAATATAATGAAAAAAATATAAAAATTCTAAAAAAATTACTATTTCTTCGATATCATCAAATATCATCGTGAGAATGACAGAAATTACATTTCATGTGATGCCTACCTGATGTTTAATAATTATTTTTGGCTAGATCAAGAAGTGACCTTCTCTTGTGATTGACTTAATATATATGTAGGAGAGACTGGGGTACATTTGAACGAAAACTAATTTAGCCCATTAAAATCAAATTTAAGTTTTTCCAAAGAGTTTTAAATATTTTAGCACAAAGTGGAACTCATTTGGATCTAAATTAACCAACAAATTTGGAAAGGCAAACCTAATAACTTGAAAAAAAATTCTAACCTCTGCATTTGTTCAATTCTACCCCTTAGTTGAGGCCGATTTCAACAGTTGTGGGGCAGTTTTGAACAAACCTCAAAAATCGCTTTGCGTAAAGTAAAATGACCTCTAAATACAAAAAAAAATAGTAGCTACATTACTTTATCCTTAAAACTAGAGAAGTCGACCTTAAATAGTAAAGAAGCAGCTCTTTCAGTTCCCCCAGAAGTATCAGGTGCCGGCAGTTTCATCTTGATGTCTTCTCTCCCTACGACACTGACCTCTTTTTCAGGGAAGTAAAATTTCCATGTATCCTCCTTTTTCTTCATAAATTTTACCCTGTACGAATTTTCTTCCACGATTTCTTCAATTTGTCCCACAAACAAGAATCTGGATTTTTTTGTATTAAATGATACAAGAATAAAATCATTCAACCTATCATTCAACTTCAAGTCTAAGACATTAGCTTCTTTATGCTTGACCTCTAACTCACTAAAGGTTTCTAATTCATCAGAGGACTCGTCATGTAGGGATATATCTTCATCTTCTGATTCAGAGGTTGATATTTCTAGCGATTTAC
This sequence comes from Galeruca laticollis, assembly GCA_963921935.1. Classification (NCBI taxonomy): domain Eukaryota; kingdom Metazoa; phylum Arthropoda; class Insecta; order Coleoptera; family Chrysomelidae; genus Galeruca; species Galeruca laticollis. The sequence goes on along the minus strand of OY998180.1, from coordinate 97,363,178 downwards.
AAATGTTTTTCTTAACCTGACGAATTTTTTCTGGTTTTGTTTTCGTAAGCTTCATTTTTTTGAACTCTCTCTCCAGTTGTTCATCTTCCAGTCTCGATTTTTCAGGGGTTTCTGTTACGTGTTTTCCCTTTTCTCCTTCCTCTAAGCGAATTGGATCGAGGAGGGGCCTTTGGATATGGGCGAACATGTTCTCGTGAAATCAGCACTAATGTTTTATTGTGAGCGGGATCGATTTGGATGGTTTCGGAATCTCTGCTACATCCAGGTATGTAGCTCGGGTCGATGCTTGGAGTGGGCACATTTGGACATACATTTATATCTTTGCTGGGGATGTATCAGACGATGCCGCCTGTTCTATGGACTCGCGGACTGGCTCGTCTGAAATGGGTCTATCCGTGACAGCGGAGCTCAAAAAATCTTCGTCTGTAAATACCTGACGATTAAGTGGCCAAAGTCCAGGCTTCTTAAATGAAGAAATAATGTTTGCTCTTGAAAATGATGAGTCAAATGCTCTAGTAACTATGGAGGGAAGACTGTGGCTAGAAATAGTTTTCCCAGGATGGTTGGTCAACCAGTCATTTTGTGCAATATTTGTCTTCGCTTTAAAAGGTCCCAGCACACCAACATATAGCGGCTGCAGCTTATGAGAACAATGGGGCGGGAAAGTTACTAAAGTCATGCCGTTTTCTCGAGCATAGTTGACGGCGTCAAGAGAACAGTGGTTCTCGTGATTATCCATGAGGATAAGAATTGGATTTTCAGAACTGCATTTCGTATGATTCACTATATGTTTCAGAACGTGTAAGAATAGAGCACGCGCCATCCAGCGGCTTCCTGGGCTGTTGGCCAACACAATACTATCGGGTGGACCGTCATCAAGCATGGAATCATTTACTCTTGCTCGGGGATAAATAAATACTGGTGGCAAAGAATGACCAGATGCACTTATAATCATACAGAAACAGCCTGCCCGACTTGTTTAGCACCTCTTGGAGCTAAGATATTTGGTGCTTGTATAACAGTTGCCACACCTGTTTCATCAAGGTTGAATATGTGGCATGCTTTAAAGTTCTTTAACTTTAGGGCTCTCTCGTAGTTATCGAAAACGCTAGTCTTGTTAAAAGATCTCGAAAGTGAGGTGTTTTCCGGTCTCCGAATACTAAGGATACGATGTCGTCGCATGAAACCGTATAGGCAATCTTCTCCCGCTATCTGATTTGCGGACCAACTATTGGGCATTTCTAAGTCAAGTCCTGCAGCATAATAGTATGCAAGCACTCTCATTTGTTGGTACGTTAGACCGTAGCACATTTTGGATGAGTTAATAGTATACTCAACCAGTGATAATTCTTGTTCCTTTGTAAAAATCTGCCGGCTGCAGTATTTCGATTGGTAGTCATGTTTTAGAGAAGAGGTAACCTGACCTTCATCATTAAACTTTAATTTCTTCAGGCGATAATGCAGGGCTGTGTGTGACATCCCGTAATGTGCAGCAGCTTCACGCAGGGTCATTTGTTGATCACGTACAGCTCTGATAGCAGCTTATATGTCCTCTTCATTATAAGCAGATTCCCCTTTTTTTTTCTTGTAATTTCGCACCATATTTCGTCTGAAAGAGAAAAAATACCCAATGTTAATTGTAAAAAGAAAAAAAAATTAAAATGGGGTACATTTGAACACCGTTCAAATGTACCCCATTTCCATAGTTCAAATGTACCCCAACCTCATTTTTCTTATTTACGAAGAATTTATTATACTATCAAAAAGCCCAAACCTAAAACTAATACATTGTTAACAAGCCAACACTTACCTCTTTCAAATGTTGTATTTCGATCAGCACTAAACTAATAATTTTCAAAATCACAGCATATTTATCACACTGTAAAAATTTGACTATGTAAACAAACAACCACTTCTATTCAACTAATGTGCCAAAATCAAGTCTGAAGTTAGCGCCTTATACAGTTATACGTTACGTGACAGGGTTGCCAGATGTCGTGATTATTCTTTATTTTGAAAAGTTTGCACTACAGAAGAAAAATTGAATGTTCAAATCTACCCCGTGTTCAAATGTACCCCATTCTCCCCTACAGTAGAAACAGTGAATCTTTTCCATCGCGTGACTTAGTTGACGGTATTATTCAACACATACTATGTTGGTACTGTCACAGTTTAAAGCTTAACAGAAGCAGTTAGCTCACTCTACCGATTTTTGTGATACAACTTTTATCTCACTCATACACACTCATGGGAATCAACTTCCCGTTGCGCAGAAAGTTTGTATTTTTTACACACACTTGTCAGATATTTTATTGTATCAATTGGATACGCCCCTAAGCGCGTGGGTCACAATTTTCGGTTGCGCAGTGGAAAATTTTAACCATGCACATCAAAGACGCCGACATCGAGTGAGCCAACTGCTTCTGTTAAGCTTTAAACTGTGGTACTGTCTTCTTCTAATAACAGAAAAAGAGCGAAACTCAATACAAGCGGTTGTCGTATTGTTTTGATTAAGATGCATATGGTTGATGTCCTATCAGTCACGTTTCTACTGTATATGAATAGAAAAAGGAAGAAGATATGATTTTACAAATATTAAAGCTTAGATATTATTAGCCCTATGGAGCGAAAACAGTAGATATTTTATATGGTCACCACAGGCGACTAGAACAAGCATACATTTAAAAAATGATGAAGTCCAAATAAAGGGGGAGTAAACGAACAAAAAAAAATAATTTTCTTCAACTAGTGGACCTAGAACAATATTTTCTGGCAATAAACGGTTTGCTGCATCGTCGACACAATTTAGTAGACGTGTTGGGGGAAATGTGATATTATTGTGTCTAGCAAATCCAAAAAACCATAAAATTGTTGCAACGTGTGCGCATGTGCCTAAGGTTCTTGTACCAGATGGACATCCCAAGTAGCACAAACGGTTTTATTCAGTATTACAAGGATGCTTTAAAACTATAGAATAAAACTGTAAATAAAACCAATTGGTTTTAAAAGACGTCTTAAGGTTGTCATAAAACCGCCTTCAGCATGAAAGGGCCCACTCTGAAAGAGTTCTTTAAAACCAAAAATAAAAACCTTCATAAATCACTATTACCTTGAGTAACTGGTTTTAAGGCTTCTGTCAAGATACTTTTAAAACCATGCGCGTTCAAAGTAGTCTTAAAAGTTTCAGTTCAATATACATGCTTAAATACATTATTGATGACAAACTTCAAATGTAAAACGTTTTTTTAAAACTATCTACTCATAAGCAATTACAAGAAGTACAAACAAAAACGCTATACCAGTTTTGTTTTTCTTTATGAAAAATGTCTTTTTAAAAAGAACTAAAATTAACTATACAAAAATATATTTTAACAAAGAGCAGAAATAATACAAAAAATGTATAAAGACTGTACTGAGAGTTATACAAAAAATGAATTAAAATGGTGTTCAAAGAGAATATAATATCATATAAAAGTGTCCATTCTGCAGTTTTACAGGTGCCCACTTGATAGTGCTGTAGACATAACTCCTCCCTCCTTAAGTTTCGAAAAACACGGAGTGGCTTTTCGAAATTTTCTTTTCTTCTGTAGGGTTTTCCTTTGGTTTCTTCTTGAAAATCTTCAAAAGTTGGGTTCTATATTTGATGAAAATGTAGACTAATGCGCAAGCAATTGCAATTCCAATAACTGTTCCTAATATGCTTGTGTAATTATACGGGTTGTCTTACACTTCTGAAATTGGTTCCAACTGTTTCGAAATTCTGCTAATTTCTTTAAGTTCTTCAAAGTCTATTTTCGTTATGTTCAGAATTTGGTAATTTCTGGAAGCACTTATCGTTTGCATTTCCATTTTTGGTAGTATAAACGGTTTGCCATTACTAATTGGAATTTTATTACTGTATTTCTGGTTATTAGCCCATACTTCGCAAGAGTCTGGTATTTTGATTAAAATTGGAGACGTCACAAGAATATATCTATTACTTCTACATTTTGAAAATATTTGTTGAGGTTTTTCGGGTATAATTAAGATTTCGTTTTCGGTGACTGGTTCGACGACTGTTTCTTTCAAATTTACTTCAATGATGCGGTAATGTGAGAGGTCTTCTCCTTGGAGTAGTTGCGTTGTACAATTATCTTGGGATACAGGATTTTGTCGGCAATAATACGTGTCTTCTAGAAGAGGGCGTTCTTCTTTCTCGAATTGGTTATCTTCATTCTTGTGTTCCAAATAGGGAAATAGAGAGTTTTATGATTTTGGATTACTGGAAAAATATGATAAAATTCGTAGGTTTTTTCTTTAAGGATAGGTATATGAATTGCAAAAATTAATTTTGAATTTGATATCGAAACTTGAGTCCCTAAAAATTGATAATAAGTTAATAAATTCTCAAATTTAGGAATTTGATTAGAGTTATATATATATATATATATATATATATATATATATATATATATATTTATATATATTATGTACATACTTAATCATTTCGAAAATATCAGAACTAGAAATTATTGAATTATAAAGAGAGTTTAATTTGGAAAATAATATAGCATTTTCTAAATTATCTATTAAGGTAATCGTTGATTGACAATCTAAATTAATTTGTGTTATAATTCCCGCCTTAAAATTGATAATAAGTTAATAAATTCTCAAATTTAGGAATTTGATTAGAGTTATATATATATATATATATATATATATATAGAGAGAGAGAGAGAGAGAGAGAGAGACAAGTAATCACGGCTGAACTATTAACAAACAAAATTGAAAATATCACGGGGATTGCAGCCTAAATAATATTTATATTCTTGTTATACAAAACCGAGCGCTTTCGAAAGACTATTTCTTTCTTTTTCAAGGTTGCATGTTAGAATTATAAGAAATCAAAGAAAACAGGATACATAGTAATCACATCCGACTTAAGTTAGAGCTAAAATCAATGCCTCAACGTTGAATTAAAATGCAATAGGAAACCAAAAAATTGAAACATTGAAAAATTGACAAATTGCAAAATTGAGTTTAAATTAACAACATAAAATTAATACTTAGCTAAAATCCCTCCTGAAGGAAACACATTTTGGTTTTTTTAACTTCACCACTACTACATTTTGACAGAGAATATTTAAAACTGATATATATATATATATATATATATATATATATATATTATGTAAATACTTAATCATTTCGAAAATATCAGAACTAGAAATTATTGAATTATGAAGAGAGTTTAATTTGGAAAATACTATAGCATTTTCTAAATTATCTATTAAGGTAATCGTTGATTGACAATCTAAATTAATTTGTGTTATAATTCCCTGAAAACTTAAATAACTCTAAAGAGTTTCTATTTTATGGTAAAATGAAGGTTGTATTTTCTCTAACTTATTTTTAAGTATCTCTTGATTATTGTTTAAAATATTTATAGATTTATTATAGTGTTCAATAAGTTTTTTGTATAAATAGGTTTGTAAATTAACTTCTGTAATAATATTTTTCTGGTTTTTCTGTAGTATATCAATTGCTTTGTTATATCTTTCTTCGTCATCTGCATCTAGTGTGCCAAAAAGCCATTTGTCGATTTTTCCGACGGCATTTACAAGTCCTCTTTTGTTTCTGATATGTGGATATAGATTATTCAGTTTTATTTCTAAAGAATTAATTAAAGATTCTGTCCTTGTCAAAATACTTTGTGCTAAATTATGGTACGATATGGGGTTACTACTATTAATTATTTTAATACTATCTTTAATGATATTATAATGTTTTATTAGGTTATTTACTTGCTTAAAAATAATGTCTAAATCTACATAGTGTATAAATGTATGTTTATTGTATATAATACGAGAATTTCCTAATTGGATCGGAAGTATTAGGTCTTCGATTTTAGTGGTAGATACATCCTCTTCAATGCATTGTATCTGCAGAATCATGATGTATGTTGTCATCAATGTCAGGAGGTTCATCGTTAGATTCCTGTAACAATTTGTTTGTTACTAACCTCAGTTTTCTAGTAAAATTTTTATGGTATGTGCCTTTATTAGTTTTAATAAGGATACCTTTTTGGCTTAGTACTTTCGTCTTTTTAAATTTGGGTAGTTTTTTATTTCTCTGTTTTGTTTTTATGTAGCATGTTTCTTGGTTTGAAAAATCTGGGGGATTTTCGCGTTTTTCATTTCGTTTTTGAATAATTTTTTCTTTTATGGATTCATTGTATGAACTAATTCTTTCGGGTTCTTGATTTACAATTTCATCAATGTCACCTAAATTAACGTGAAGTGATGCAATTTCTAAAGCATTCATATTAGGAAAACGAGACAGTGCATCGGCTGCTTTGTTACTTTTACCTTTTAAATATTTAATATTGTCATCGAATTCCTCGAAAAAAGAAAATTCTATATCATCAACTTGTCTATATTTAAATGGTATTTTTATGTTAGGTCCTACCAATTGTTGATTTGCAAGGTCTATATTTAAATTCATATTAACAAGATCTTTAATACCTATGATTCCATATAAGTAATCGTGGAAGTCATATAATACAAAATTAATATATTAATTTTTACATTATAATTCTGCAAATGCAGGCACACGTGCTTGAAATCTAATATCTTTACTTCCAAGACTAGTAGATAATACAGTATTAGAATGGTAAATTGTATCTGGAAAATATTTTTCTATAATAGAAGGTTTTGTTATGGATCTAGAACTGCCGGTATCGATTAATAATCTAGCTTTGGGATTCTTAATTTCTATGTACGGTAAAGGATTAGCGGAAATAACGTTTATTTCAACTACTTCTTTGTTTTGGAAGGCCCGGTTATCCGAAAATTTTCCTCAAATTGAATTTCATCATTCGTATCTGGTTGATCAAATTCTATTTCTTCATATTCATTAAATTGGTTAGGATCATATTCTGGTTTATCACATTGATTTAAATATAATTCTTCGGAAACAAAATTTGGTTTAGCACGTGGATTTGTTTGGGAGAATCTATTATTATTGTTGTTATTATTATTAACAGGCATTCGACTTCTTTCTGTGAAATTTCACGACGTTGTCGACATTGGTACAGGTTTTGGTAACTGATTTTGTGGTATTTGATTAGGTTTAAAAACATTTTTTGCTGCACCAAATACTTGTCGATTCGTGAAATATCTATTATTTTGTGGGATAGGTTGAACAGGTATCGGTTGGTTAGACCAATATTCTCTGATTTGTACTACATTATTTGAGAAATGGGGTTGATTATATCGATAATTATTATATGAAGGTTGATGATTATTAATTGATCTGTTATTTGGTACGAAATTTCTATATTGGTTACGATTTTGATTTTGGTCTGAATTTGACCTTTGAACATTTTGGAATCGCGGATATTGCATACCATTGTTATTATTATTAGAATTATTTTGTCGAAAATTTTTATCATGTAATGATCCATAAAGTCTTTCGAAATTTTCAAATTCTGCGACATATGCCATCGCATTGGGTTTTCTTAGATGCATATTATTTCTTAGCGTTCCATTACAACCCGCTATGAAAGTATTTAGTGGAGTTTTGTCGTATTGAATAATTTGACAATTTCTCTCAACAGCATTTATATTTGGGTTTACTTATTCTCTGAATTACACTACTACGAATTAACTGAAGCCTGCTACCAAAATCGATAAGGTGCTCATTTTCAAAAGGTTTAGCTCTAATTAATTCTTGTACTAAACAATCTATATCACGCCTATCAGCAAAACACTGTAATAAAGCAGTTTTCAATTTTTGCCAAGTATTTAACTCTACTCTACTACCGACCATGAAAGCTGCTCGGCCTTCTAACTTTTCTTGAATACATTCTATTAAATGTGAATTTAATTCGGCATCATTTAAATGTCTATAGGATTCAATTAAACTCTCACATCTAGTGATAAATTTGTTTAAATATTCACTATCACCGTTAAATGGTTTGATATTTGCTAATTTAGATCTGAAAAGATCCCAATTAATTTTAGGTGTAACCATTTCGTTACTATTAATTTCGTTTAATGAAATATTATTGAAAGCTTCTACAATATTATCAACGTTTCTATTATTCAAATCGTTCATATATATTTAATTTATATAATAATAAAAAATAACTTAGTTTATATCTTCACTAATTCCAAAGAATGGTATAGGGAGGCGAGAAGGGGAAATTTTACGTTTAGAAAATCTTCTTCCCCGATTCTTTGGTTCCTCTCACTACGTCCACAGGAGGGCTGCTCTCAGTTGTTGATCCCACAGAAAGGGTAGATAGAACTCGCGCTCAAAACGTTAAAACGTTAAAGTCATGAAAGTTAATACGAAAACCGTAGAAATCGGTACACTGTATAATTCAGGTTTTCACAACTCGCGCGATCCTACTGACTGTGCCAGTTTTGTTTTTTTTATAAAAAATGCCTTTTTAAAAAGAACTAAAATTAACTACAAAAATATATTTTAACAAAGAGCAGAAATAATACAAAAAATGTATATAGACTGTACTGAGAGTTATACAAAGAATGACTTAAAATGGTGTTCAGACAGAATATATAATATCATATAAAAGTGTCCATTCTGCAGTTTTACAGGTGCCCACTTGATAGTGCTGTAGACATAACTTACCTGTTCAAGGATTTATGTATAATGGTTTCTATAGAAAATGATGAAAATGAGTAATAGTAAGATTACCTGCGGATTCAGTCATGTTAAGATGGAAAAATACTTGCGCACCTCACTTTATCGATAAATGTCAATGAAATAGTCTTAAAAAACTCGACCGCCTTCAAATTTTTGAAAATTTATATTTTAAAAAATAATACCAAAATCTTTTGGAAGCTTAAAAAATTCAAATAATGAAGAAAAATGATTTTATATATTACATTATATATATATTTTTTTAAATATATCGACAATTACCCAGTTAATTAATTGATTTGTCTTTTTACGGAGGCCTAAGTATTTCTATTGGTCATGGCATCCACCGTTTGGAGAAAGTAAAATGGCCGGAAATTAGATTAAAGTATTTAGTCGTTCATAAAGTAACGATAAGATCAAACGGTTTGAATGTATTTGCATTTTATACCGTATCAACAGCACATATTAAGTACCAAGGCAAAGTACGATTTGATTAGAACTGTTTAACTTTAATATGGTTTATGATAAATGCCATTCGGTTTTAATGTAATAAACTCTTGGTACACCAATATTTGGACATTAAACAAAATGGCGTGGCATATTTGAGACACACAAGGAGAGGGGATGCTTTTAGTCTTATTGTTGACAACACGAAGTGCAGTTAGCCTTAGCGAAAACCAAAATGATTCAATCTAGACTGTTGAGTTTTAATATAGCTTTATCACGGCATTTGAGAAAGTGAGATTAATGAGATTGTTTTAATGTGTTCTATTTACTGACAAAACAATCTGAAAGTAAAACAGATTTAAAGACAGGTTTTAATAGTTACTTTAGAAGCATATTTAAAAGCCATTTTAAAACTATAACGTCATGGTGTAGATCGTAATAAAACCAATCAATCTGCAAGTCGTTAATAAAACTAACTGGTTTTAAAGTTTCTGCAAACAAACCCATTTTAAAACCACAATAAGGTAAATACGATGTTAAGACTAAGTAAATCTTATTGTATATTCTTAATAGACACATCAAATTCGGTATTAAATGCTAAATTGTTTTAAGAGCCGGTAGTATATTTATAAGGTAACCTTAAAACCACATATTTTTATTTACTATAATAAAACTGTTTGAAAACTCAATTATATCCACAATGTTTTTATTGTGCTACTTGGGATGCGCAGTAGTGGTAGAAAACTGGAAGGTTATCTTGATTAAGTCCGTCCTCGTATGCCAACCATAACATATATTTAGTGGCGTTTCTAAATCTAGAGTAGATTCTAAAACGTAAGAAATTGGGTTCCTCACTTAATTCATCTCTTTATGAAACATTAAGTTCTTCTTGCAATTTATCTTGTATATATGATGGACTTAAATAGAGATGGTAAGGTAATTGATATCTACCCGAGGAAATTCAGCTAGATTTTTAGCTTCAACACGTGCTTTGACAATATTTACATCATCCAGTTTATTTAGCATTTCAGTTGCTATCTCAACTGTTCCTGGTACATTTATTAAAGGATGAAACCTATTTATTAACGCACCCGCAATCTGGTAAAACTCACGCAAGTTGGCAGCATGGGTTGTGGAAATGCGTCCTTTAAAAAACTTGAAAATAGACTTACAATGTCCATTTCTAGCTTCTATAAACCAGCGGGTTATAGTTATTAGTCTTGCTCTGTTAGCTTCACTAGTAGACAGTTGACGTTGGTTACGACGAAGTAAAGGTGGCATATAAGAAACGAGAGTTCTTCAAATGTAGGAATCGCGCCTCTGTAGCCTCTATCTACTATTACAATATCTCCCTCTTCAAACCAGTTTCTGATTCCATTAATGTGGTTCTCTAAATCCCGACGTAAAATCGTCGTTGTTTCGTGCATCAGAAAAATAGAGACTGTTGACTGTTAAAATGTATCCATCAGGAGCTACTATAATTTCTGGCTTAACCAAATGTTCCTTTTTAATAGAGCAATAGAATTGACGTAACATTCTAAAATTACTACTCTTTTCAATGGAGTTATACGTACAACCTACATAAACAATGGCTCTAGGATCATCTGGTATAAGGTTGTAAAGCTTGTTGACAAATTAGGGCACATGATCTCTTATAAAATTGTCTCTGGTTATTGATCTGAATCCAATATTGCCTGGTACAAATATTTGCATCGGAGATAGACGGACATTAGATATTATTAAACTAGTGACTTGTCTGGAAGAATAATTAAAAAGTAATTTTAAAAACTCATCCGATAATCCATGTCTTAACTTAACAAGTAAATATTTTTGCCCAATATTTCTTCTATTACCATACTGTTCAATTGGCGCATACAATTTATAAGTTCTTCTAAATTTTCTTTACAAATTGACGTTTCTGACATGAATCTTTTAATTGGTAACAGTTCTTAAACTGGACAAAAATGTTTGAATACTAGTTAAAAGATACGATCTATTAACATAACGTAAATCAAATAATAAAAAACCAAAAATGTTCAAATGAATGTCACAAATCTTTGAATGTTCCGGCACATAAATATTAGAAACTACAAAAATATTGACTCTACATTCTGCAGACATTTTTCTTACGTTACCTTGCACTTTACATATTATACAAGCACGTACTGAGTAGGGACTTAAAACGTTAAGTCTGGGACAATTTGGATTGTTTTCCATCTGTCTATGTCCTCTGCAATTGCATGACAATTTAAACATGATCTTATTTCTATTAATTCTAAATTCTCGATATCAGGATGTTCGGCAGCTTGCGGTCTATAAGTAGCTAGGTTTAGAAGATCTATATTATTGTCTTCGTTTAAACGCGTCCTTAGCCGAACTAAATTTCTATTACACACATAACAATTTACTCTATTTGCAAATTCCATATTAGCAAAAAAATTGAGTTAAAACACTGTAATTTTCAGTTAAATAACTGAATAATACTAAAAGGTACTATAAACAAATATAAGTGACACTTATTGTAAAACTCAATGGCAGATAGATGTTAATTTTTTATTGTGAAAATATTTTATCATAGCACGCTAGATGTATACCAAGATTCCTTCTCTTGGGTAACTAATATTAAGAATGTAACAAAAAATATAATGTCCATTAAACGTTTTTACTTCCTAAATTGCGTTCCGTTTTTTTGAAAATTAAATCTGCATTTTTTCAACCAATAAAATATGATCTCATAAACTGCTTTAACTATAATAAATAAATCTTAATTAGGATTTATAAAAATCGAGTGGCGAAATATATTAAATATACAGGGTGGTGTATTGGTATGGCAGAGTTCGATGGATTTATTGACCTATGCCTCTCGATTACAACCCTACACCACATGATTCAAAAACTTTCATTGATGTAGAATGTACATACAATGTGATGAAAATCCTAAAACATGTTAATTTATTTTTAAATTCCTGCTAAAAAATATCGTGTCGTTAAGTCAAAAGTTACTAGAGGTATTAGTGCACATGATATATTTTGACCTATTTCACAGATTTTGACTTTTTAAACCCTCCTATACAGTTTATTAAATTGCCCTTTTTACTATTACAGAAACACATAGTTATTATTATTATCTTATAACTCAAGTTTAAATGTTGTACCTACCTAATAAATAATAGGTAACTAGTTTCGACTGTTTGGTTGAACTTTTGAATGCATGAATTTTTAACAATGCCATCAGTTTTTGCTCAAAACATTAGCGATTGCAATAAATACCACTTAAAACCAAATGTGCCCGAGGCTCTACCTCACGGGTGTGGGAACGAGCCTAAAAACTAAATTAAATCACGCTTAATTTAGATTCAAAACGCAAAAAAAGTAATAACAAAATTGTTTCTATTGTTTGACGGCTCTTTTGGATTTGTTGATTTTGTCATCTTACAAGCTCAAGTCAGATCATCCTGTAAGTATGAATTTTTGTAGTCTACTACTCATTAATACAACGTTGCAATATAATCTAACACAGTGTGTAATAAATAGTATATTACGTAACGTGTGTTGTAAGAAGCATTTACGGATAAGTTACGCACGAAGCGGCGTAGCGGCGAGTGCGTAATTCCGTGAATGCGTAAAATGCATTACAACACGTGTTACATACTATACTTTACCTATGACCTACTTGTACTCATTTTGATAATCTTACTAAGGGATTTAAAGTACAAATAAAAACGTACATCCTCGATGCCTAGCCAAGCATTTTAGAAGTCCGTTCTCGATGCCCATCCAAGTTTCATAAAAGTCCCTCCTCGATGCCTATCCAAGCATCTTAGAAGTCCATCCTCGATGCCCAGCCAAGTTTCGTAAAAGTCCATCCTAAGTAGTATTTATTAAAAATGTATGTAGAATTACCGGAATTGCAAAAAATAGCGTATGCACTTCTCGACTAAAGTGACATTAATCCCTTAGGTGAATTACTTCCCTCAGGAATCAAACACCACCCGCGGGATTAAATGGGCCACTTTAGTCCCTGAATATAAATCCTTTCAAAAATCCTGGGATATACCTTTATTGAACATTGAAAAAGAAAATCTGCTTCAGAAAGCTATCAATTTACTAGACAAGGCTCGTTTGAATGCAGCATTTTAAAAGAAATCAGGAGCATGGTTGAACGCTATACCGTCGGCCCCATTAGGTACGCTTTTAGATGATAAAAGTTTCCGTATTTCTATTGGTCTCCGTTTAGGTTGTCAAATTTGTGTAAAACATCGCTGTCGTTGCGGAGCTGATGTTGATGAATATGGTAGATACGGCCTAAGCTGCAAATTAAGTGCCGGCCGTTTTTCACGTCATTCTGCAGTAAATGACCTAATCAAACGAGGCCTGTCATCTGCAAAGATTCCCTGTTCGTTGGAACCGTTAGGTACTTGCCGCGACGACGGTAAACGTCCAGATGGTATGACCCTCATTCCATGGCAACGCGGAGGACCAGTTATATGGGATTTCACTTGCACTGACACTTGGGCTCCGTCCCATGTCCGCTCCACATCTACTTCCGCAGGCGCTGCAGCTTTACAAGGCGAAACTTTTAAAATCAATAAATATAAAAATTTGGAGAACATTTACATTTTTATTCCTGTAGCTATTGAAACCTCTGGTGTTTTCGGTCATGAAGCTTTAAAATTCATTAAAGAAATCGGTAAAAAAATATCAGTAGAAACCAATGATCCAGTTCAACTTTGTTCTTTATACAACAAATAAGTATTGCAATTCAAAGAGGAAACGTTTCGTCTTTTCTCGGTACGTTTCCCCGTTCTAAGCCTCTAGAAGAACTTTTTATGAAACCTAATTCTTCTACCACTTTCAAACTTTCTCACATTACCGACCCTAAAACATGTGATCTTTCGTTTTTCCGAAATTGTTATTTAACATCTTCATTCTCTTCTTCAGAATGTGTGCCTTCTGATAATACATGCGTTGACAATTTTATAAATTATGTCTCCAACAAGCTTTTGGGCCTCAGTGTACTAAAAAATATAGATAACCACCAGCCAGATGATGTCTCATTCAAAGGAATACTGAAGAAGATGACGATGCTAGAGAATGATGTGATTCCTATACGCAATATATTATCAAATAAAAAGGTAAACGACCAAATGGAAGTTATTTATACTAACAGTGTGGCATACTCTAACAATACTAATATAGACAATTTGTCTGATGAAGATGATAATGGAAATCACGCATCAGTAGCCGATTTGAGTAAAAAGCTTAATGACAAACTCTTCAGAACAGTAAAAAATGATACTAACCTCGTCAATAAGACAACTGAGGTTAGATCCAAAATATCTGATGTGACCAATGGAGTGAAACCACAAAGTACAAAATCAATATCAACCAGAGTTAAAAAATCTAGTAATAACTTTTCGGTGACCAAAAAAAATGACATTGCCTCCAACAAGTGTCAAAATAACCCCGATGTTTTCAGCCAAATTCAAAATTGGAAGAGAATGAAGACGTAGAAAAAAATAATGGGTCAGAAGTCGATAGGGTCGTAGTAACTGAGGAATCAATAAACATCAATTCCCTTTCTAAAAATAATCCTAGAGTTAACAACTTCTCTTCATTCATTTCATTTTCGATTAAAGATTTTCAGAAAGGAGATGAAACTCAACAAGAACACGTCTAAAAATGATGTAGATAACAAGGAATATATTAACAAAGTGAACCAGATCAATGATCTATAGACATCAACCAAACTTTCCAAAACCACAATATCTACATCCAATTCAATAGCAAACAACATCAATTCAAATTCCTTATCACGCCGATAAAGTGAGAAAGACAATAATAGAATCCTAGATTATTCGTACAATGGTAGTAGTTGCGAAAGAACTCTTAACAATATCTCCACAATCAGATCCATAAAGGGCATTCCACAAAAATCTTTGGGTCTCAAAGGCCTCAAAAACATTGGTGACACATGTTTCATGAATAGTATTATCCAATGCCTATCAAACACAAGGTGGCTATTAGAATATCTAAAGAAAGACGCATACATAAGAGATATTAACATAAACATATCTAGCATGAAAGGAGCACTAATTAAAGCATTTGCTGAAGTTATTTAAGAGCTTTGGTCTGAAGACGGTTAATACAGTATCATTAAAAAGTCAGATTCAGCGATTTACTTCAAGGTTCATGGGATACACTCAACATGATGCACAGGAGTTTATTCGTTACCTATTAGCAGGACTTCACGAAGATGTCAACAAGGTATATGAAAAACCAAAGCCCATATTAACAGAAATTGATGACAAACTTAGTGAAATTGAGAAAGCACAAGAATCTTGGTTGAGATATCCGAGAATGGACAACTCAAGGATTGTGGATAACTTTGTTGGTCAATTAAAATCAACAATCAAGTGCACACAATGTGGTCACTGTTCAGTTACATACGATCCCTTTTGGGATTTATCCCTTTCGATACCCCAAAGAACAGGTCAATTACGACTTTCACAATGTTTAGATTCGTTTACAAAAGAAGAAACACTCGACGGTGATGAGAAACCAACATGTTCGAAATGTAAGGAACAAAGACGATGCACTAAATCATTCTCAATTCATAAATTTCCGAAAATATTGGTTATTCACCTGAAGCGCTTTTCGCAAACAAAGATTTAGTGGAAAACTAAATGTTGCAATATATTTTCCAATAAAAGGGCTTGATATGAGCCATTACGCCGCTGATAATGTGGCACCTCGGATGTATATCAAATCACTATGGAACCACTTACAATGGTCACTACACAGCATATTGCCGACATTCCTACACGGGACATTGGCACGAATATAACGATTCAAGGGTACTATGAAACTATGAATATCATGGAAATCTTTAGTTAGTGGAGAAGCATATGTTCTCTTCTATGAACAAGATGACACAAATTCCCACCCTTAAGTTTAATAATTTTTTTTATTTATTAGTATTTAAAAATGTATATTTTCATTGTGAACCAATGTCTTATTTGGTTTTTTAGCAAAATTTATTTATATATTCATATATACATTATATTCTTATCAAATTAATTAAATTTATTGTTTATTAAAAAAAATATACTATTGTTTACCAATATGAGATACATTCAGACAGCTAAAAGATGCGGATTGAATGAAACGGAACCAATTATCATATAATTCCAAATAACTCTTAGTATTAAATGCAATCTCATATCTAATAAATGTTATCTACCATTTATATATAGAATAAAAGTCAACGTCTAATATCTAAATAATAAATTTTTAATAAAATGGCAACGTCTATTGACAGTTGCTAAGTGGTTGCTAGGGAAGCCGTGCGATTTACTTTACAGCCGTGCGTAATAGACGTCTTACATTGATTACCGACTGTCTGTTTATGACTACTTACAGGGGCGGTCGTAGGTAATAGTATATTACGTAACGAGTGCGGAAAGTGACATTTCTCATACGAGTGGGAAGTATTGTCTCACGAGGCGCAAGCCGAGTGAGACAATCCCACGAGTGTGAAAAATAACTTTCGCACAAGTTATGTACACTATTTTTCCAACGACCACGCGATATCTTTTACCGAATCAGGCATGTACAATCTTGCGTTTTTATGTAGATGTGAGAGGTTTTATATATGTGTATTTATAATTACTTTATATAGTTTTGACTACTTACCTTTGAAAGTGGCCCAGAAAATTGTGATTTTTATGCGATTAAAAAGAGTGCCTTCATAAAAAAGATAGAATAAATATTGGTACACAAAATATTACGACCATTTATTTTAATAACTAACAACAATTGGAAACAGAACATCAGAAATAAAACTGTTTTTGTTACATAAATATTGCGATTCAGAATTAATTATTTATTTGAATCACTGTAAAAATTAAAAGTAAAATTATTATTAGTGCAATTTATAAATTTGCAATGGTGTATGTGCAAGATTGTTTTCGATATTTTCTCGGATGTTACTTGTAATTGTAGTCGAAGTTGAGGGATGCTGATTAATATTTTCTAATATCGCTGATTCTGCAGTATCTTTGGATCCTCCTTGCACAGCGTCTACAATTTTGGATACAACATTTATTCTATTGGTAGTCGAGTCGCCTATATATCCCTCAGCGACAGTAGAGGATTTCCTTCCTCCATGTCTTTTAAGAGTTGTAATATCTCCTCCTGCATCTACCAATATTGTGGCGGATGATCTTCTAAGACAATGACTTGTGTAAGTTTTTGCATTGTCAAGTTTTAAAAATTTGGCAACTACAGTAGGTACAGAACCTATTTTGTTTATACCTACAACTTGTTTGGTACATTTTTTGTTTTGGTAGTTGAGAAAAGATATTTTCTCATGCGTTGCAGGTCTTAAATCAGCGTATTTTTTATATTTTTCATAAAATATATCTGTTACATTAAATTTCCTGTCAATTTTATTTTTTGTATTGTAAATTTTAATTATCGCTGCAGAACCCAGATCTTCTATATCATCTACACTAATGTTTACTAGTTCTTGTTTGCGGCATGCTCCACT
This sequence comes from Galeruca laticollis, assembly GCA_963921935.1. Classification (NCBI taxonomy): domain Eukaryota; kingdom Metazoa; phylum Arthropoda; class Insecta; order Coleoptera; family Chrysomelidae; genus Galeruca; species Galeruca laticollis. Next base: position 97,345,534 of record OY998180.1, on the reverse strand, counting down.
AATTCCAAAGATCAGACATACCTAAACATTAATATAACACTTATTAGTAAAACACGTGAGCAATACAAAACTTTTTTAAACTCACCTTAATGAATAAAAACTGATCGTCAGGAGCTTGTGTTATGAAATCGTTTATTTGCAAGGTGGTTAAGATAGACGATTTCTTTGGTTTATAACCATCATTCTTTCTTTTTAAAAATGCCTTTCTTTTTAGATATTTGGCAATATCTACATTGTGGTTTATATATAAAGTAGTACGCAGCATAAAATATATTGACCACAGTGTATTTGGCCGTACTTTTTTGGATAATTCATCCATATATGCAAGTAGTACATTTTCTGAAAATGAACTTTTGATATCTTTACCTTTTCTCCATGTTATAAATTCTTCATATGTACGTTCATATCTGGCTCGTGATTTTGTAGGTAGGATTTTTAAGCATGTTATTTTTACTGCTTCGACAATTTCTGGCGGAGTGCATTCACTATCGCTATTAATGCAGTCCGTATCCATAGTTTTTTTAGGTTTCTATCAAATATTGTACAGCTGTACGAAGATAATCAACAGATAATTTTAATATAGTCACTGTAAAAAACTTTTGACACTTTACATGAATTGTTCGACGCCTACTTTTTCAAAAAAATTAATTAGCTGTTTTAAGGATTCATTGTTCAAACCATGCTCCAAATAATTGAAAACGGATATTTTTTTATTTAATAACATGAAAGTCCAAGAAATGTCGATGTAAACACACTTTATTTTTAAGAAATTTAAGAATAAATAAATTGTTGTGTATATTTTCTTAGCGGTATAAGTATCGTTGATAAGAACTTAACAACGATACAATGGCCGAGTGGGTTAAGCGTCCGTAGACTCGATTTCTGACAAACAGTTAAGGTGGTTTGAACCCGGGCTCCTTGGATTTTATTTTAATTTTAAATGAAATAAATAAATTATATTATATGGACAAATCAACTTAGAAAATACGCATTTGACATATATATAAATTTGCGGGGTACATAGACTAGCATTTCAACATTCATTTGACAGCTTTGTTATCCGTACACGTACGGATAAGTTTTTTTTCCGTACGCGTATGAATAAATGCCACTTTCCATAGAACTAGACAGTGCGATATATGTCACTTTCCTATGTGGTCGTAGGAAAAAATATTTAATTTACAATATTTCTTTTATTTTGTACTTGCGTTTAATATTTCGAAAAGTAGCCATAGGATCTAATTCTACCAATAAGAACTTTTAACGAGGACATCGAGATCTACACTATATCCAATATTCAGAAACTTTGACGGTGATTTTTTGTTTAATGATATTTGATGCTTTTTTCTATTGTAAAATACAAAAACAGGTCTGCGAAAGCACGAATCACCCTGTAAACGACAGATATTTTATTTTCGCTAATAGGTATATATTTTGTCTTGATATATTTGGCAGTAACATCAAAAAATATTTAAGAGGGACTTTTTGGGGACCCTTTTAAGTAAGTCGGGATTTTGAACTTCAACGCCATGTATCTCAAAATATAAATATGATGAAATAAATCGTATTTATTCTAATGAGCAATAATATGAAATGGCACCATTGTCAACACTGATCTCATATTTAATAATTTAATTTGATCTTAATCTCGTGATATTCTGTTTACAGTATTAATTATAATTTTATCCGAATCATTATACAGCCGAGAATGGTGTCAATGTATCAATTTAGAGAGTAGAATTAACAGAGTTTGTATATAATGAAATTGCCCTTTCAACCGACTTGGCCCCTTGATTTACAAGTACTTTGTTTCAATTATTTGATTCGATTTAATAATTAATTTTGGTTTTTTGTTGTTGCAGAAGAAGAAGCGTATCATTGTATGGCAAGTTTAGTGGCGTCGAAAGAAAAAACCTTCATCACCCAAACAAAACTTTTATATGAAGTAACTTGGAAGACTGTCATGCAAATTTGCAAAAAACACGTTGTACGTATAATTTTTTTATATCTATTTTTTTTGGAATTACACTCGTTTTCTTGAAATGTTGAGGGGGTTCGAGCAATTAGACAATTTAAAATTGATGAACGTCCAAAAATCAGAAAGTTATATGCGTAAATAGGGAATTGAAACCCCTTTTAAAAGATGTGGCGAACCTTTTTAAATCAACGTGCCATTTTTACTGAAAAAAATTATAATGATTCCTTAGACAAATAATTTTGACTTTCGATTATTGGAAAAATAATGAGACTAAATACTAATAACTAGAAACTCTTTAAATAGTAAAAAATATGTTTTGGACTGTTCGTTCTACGTTTTTTTTCTCGCATCAGCCATATTGGTTATTAGCGATATTTTTAATATAATAATCACAGCTTATTAAGTAGACAGGTATTTAACAGATACTTATAAATATCCACATCTAAATCCTTTCCTAGTAGGGTTTTCACGTCATTTGGAAAATTACATTGTTATCTTTGCGATGTGTATAATGTACATTATAATAGTATATTGTTACGAAACAGCACACTGGTATAGTCCCTAAATCCGACTCTGTCTAAGCCAGGTATGAAAGTTAGAATTATGGCGGACGCGCAGGGTTTCCTAGAACTGTTTACGAATAGTGACTATCTTATCTACATTGTTTTTGTGACGTGACCAGTCTTATCTAGAAAATGCCAGAAAGCCAATTGTTTTTGTAATCTAGAATTATCTAGTGAAAAAGGCATTAATATATAAGGGAGCGATCAAGAAGAGTTGAGTGGAGTTGATAATTTGACATCGTGAGATAAACAAGTAAATAAGTGAATATAAATTAGTGAACTGTGTATATAAATTAGTTTAAGTGAATATACTGTGTATATAATTAGTGAATAGTGTAGTGTTTAAATAAATTAAGTAAGTGAACCCACCGAGTGTTTAAAGTTTATCTCACCCGTTTACCGTTTAAATAAATAAGAAAAACATTACATTGGTGTCAGGTGTGGGGTAATATAAATTAATATCTACGTATAAATGGCCAAGAGATTAAGAGATCTGAAAGTGGCGGAATTAAGAGTAGAATTGGAAGATCGTGAGTTGGAAACGTCCGGTAAGAAAAGTGAATTAGTGGAAAGACTTAAAGTGGCACTGGAAAATAACGGCTTTGATCCAGAAACAGTTTTATTTAATGACGAGGCTTCCACCTTAATCTCGTCAATTTCTGCTAACATGGACTAGAAGATTTCTGCCATGGAAGAGAACATTTCTGCTAACATGGACGAGAAGATTTCTGCCATGGAAGATGAGATTTCAACGAATGTGAAAAGCGATATTTTGGCTATAAAGAACGATATTTCTACTTTGAAGAACGATATATCTGCCGATATCTTATTAATGAAAAACGACATTGCCGCTGACGTTGAAAATGAAATTACGTCTCTAAAATCTGAAATCGAGAATAAGATTACAACGATAGACGTGAAAATCAAGGAGTTAGAAGAAAAGATTGCCGATTCAAGAACGCGAGGCACGCCAGAGGAAGAAAAGAAGACCGAGCAAACGAAACCTTGCAAGTCAGAAACACTACCTAAGTTTGAAGACATGTCGTGGACCAATTATGTGAAACAATTTGAAGCAGCCGCTAGAGTGAATAATTGGTTCGATAAGGAGAAAGCAGTGAACTTAACTATAGCGCTTCGGGGAGATGCCTTAGATGTACTTCAGACGATACCGCTTGAAGAAACGGATGACTTCGCGCAGCTGAAGAAGATGTTGGACATGTGATATGGTCACGAACATCTAGAACATTTGTACAGATTCCACCTGAAGAACCGAAGGCGGAAACGTGAACGATTACCCAATTACCATCAAGAAGGAAACCAAGATTGGATCCTGCGTACCAGTGACGTCTATAGTTCGCCAAACAACGACTACTGACAATTCTAATGCCAGATTCGAACAGATGTTATCAGTAGCTGGTCAATCTTTGGATCGAGCTGAAAAAAGCGAATGAGAGAATTTCTCTTGCAGTATCGAGACCTATTCGTACCAAAAGGAGGAAAGGCTGGTAGAACATCAGCCGTCAAACACAAAATCGATACTGGTAATACTAAGCCAATTAGGCAATCAGCTCGAAGACTTCTACGAGCAAAGAGAGAGGAAGCTGAAAGAATAATACAAGAGATGGCAGATGAAAAAGTAATACAACCATCTACTAGTCCATGGATGTCTTCAGTAGTGCTCGTCAAGAAAAAGGATGGAACTACGAGATTCTGCGTGGATTATCGCCAGCTAAACAACATGACGAAGAAATACAGCTATCATCTGCCGCGAATTGACGATGCGCTTGATACTTTGGCCGGCAGCAAACTGTTTTCCACCTTGGACCTGAAGTCTGGTTATTGGTAAGTGGAAATGGATCCAGAAGACAAAGAGAAGACTGCTTTCACCGCCGGATCTGGATTATGGCAATTCAACGTCATGCCATTCGGGCTCTGTAATGCGCCTGCGACATTTGAAAGACTCATGGAAAATGTCTTGAGAGGGTTGTCTTGGAAGACATGCCTGGTCTATTTAGACGACATCGTAGTACTGGGGAAGACATTTCATGAACACTTGAAGACCAGATTCCAGCCCCTGGCAAGACACTGAAACTGAAACATAATTCGCGATACGTCTTCTACCTGGTAACTAAAAATGAATTTCAAGATCGATCTACCTACCGCGATGTGTGGGAAGCACTTCGAAACCTACGAGACCATGTGTTGGAATCCAGCGTGAAGAAACTGGCTATGCCTAAGATAGCGAGTAACCAGTTGGATTGGCGAATCATCAGGAACATGGTAGAGATTATGTTTCAAGATACCGGTGTCCAGATATTAATTTGCAGCTACAACCCCCGTTATCAGTATCCGATGAAGACGGTGCCCTGCTATTTCCATAAGATCGGAAAGTGTAGATATGGGGACAGTTGCCGATTCAAACATACAGTGTCGGCTACACAAAAGTTCCAGGAGGAACTCTCATTTAAGGAGGGGGTAATGTTACGAAACAGCACACTGGTATAATCCCTAAATCTGACTCTGTCTAAGCCAGGTATGAAAGTTAAAATTATGGCGGACGCGTAGGGTTTCCTAGAATTGTTTACTAATAGTGACTATCTTATCTACATTGTTTTTGTGACCAGTCTTATCTAGAAAATGCCAGAAAGCCAATTGTTTTTGTAATCTAGAATTATCTAGTGAAAAAGGCATTAATATATAAGGGACCGATCAAAGAGTTTAGTTAGTTGATAATTTGACATCGTGAGATAAACAGTAAATAAGTGAATATAAATTAGTGAACTGTTTATATAAATTAGTTTAAGTGAATATACTGTGTATATAATTAGTGAATAGTGTAGTGTTTAAATAAATTAAGTAAGTGAACCCACCGAGTGTTTAAAGTTTATCCCACCCGTTTACCGTTTAAATAAATAAGAAAAACATTACAATATGTTTTACAGTGAGTTCACGGTTACAAGTTATACACATATTTATGTTTGTCAATGTTACGTAATAAATGTTCATGCGTAAATTTAGTGTGACCTATTCTTAACCTGTTGTTACGACCTTTTTGGAACTCGGTTACTGCATATTCTCGGCCACTGTTTGACACTTTCCTTTATTTGTCTTAATTTTTGGAATGATCCTTGCCACTGAGAAATAATTTTCATTTTGATGTAGGCTATCACGTCACTGTTAACCGCACTGTTCACGAATGTACATCACTGCATACTGTAGCGTCTTTTCCATGTTTGTTAGCATCTTCGTTTCCTTGTATTCCTTGATGAGAGGGCCCCCATAAAAATCTGACATACAAGTTGTTGTTTTGTAGTTGATGCAGTTGAATTTTAATTTCTAGTTCAAGCGAGTTGTTGCTGTAAATATTTTTTAAGGTACTTAGGGCACTTAAGGAGTCTGTTATTATTACATTGTTTTTGTAGGTTTGACGATTGAATTTCTATTAAAGCTTGAAGGATAGCATATATTTATTTCTCCTGTATACACAGAGATTATGTCGGGTAATTTATATTTTAAGGTTAGTTTATTAGTCCAGGCGGTAGAGCAGTAAAAGTAGGGTGTAATGGATGGGTGTAATATTGCGTACAACAATAATCTATTTTTGCCTACTCCAAAAAGTGCTTGCTAAATGCTGTAGAACAACAAATGTACCGAAATATCGAAAAATTACCTATTTTTCGATACATTTGTATCTAAAACTTTGAAACTAAGCCTTAAATAAAAAAACATTACTCATTCTTTTCTGTTTATTTGACGATTTCCTATAAGGTTATGAGAATCGCGAATCGAAAAACTTTAATTTTCCATGAATAATATGCGAAAATTAGTAAAAAATCATACGTAAACTTTGAGAAATTTTTTCGGTAAGGAAAAATTGATAAATATTTATCAAATTTTCAGAAAAGATAGTTAAACATATGAAAATTACGCACAAAAATGTTTGTAACGATCGGCCGCGTAGTTTTTCACTGCCACAATTATTAATTAACAAATTATAAAAAAGTTGATCGCGCGTACCTTGTTTAGGTCGCAGAGGTCGCTAGATATATTTCATTTGACTTATCAGAGTGGTCTTTTTAGTTGTCAATTTTATATATCGTTTACGAGAGCTGTTTTTTCACGTTCAAAGTGAGATAAAAACAGTTTGATTGATAGACTTTGATATTGGTTACTTTGAAGTTGTGTACACAATTGTGCACTGCAGCAGTAAAGTACTGTAAGGTATGCCTAACCTCAAAAGATTCTTTTGGTTGATCTATTTATTTTTTTATCAGCTTAAGACTCTAGTATGGCAGGAAATAAACCTCTTACGGAAGCGCAACTGCTGGAGTATATAGATGCATTGTCAGATATCGAAGATTTTGACAACGCAGGTGATTTTGAGGACGATGAATGGCAAAATAATGAAAATGCTAGTGATATCTCACTTTCGGTGGACGAAAATCATGAAGAGACAGAGCAGATGGATATTTCAAATCATGTTGAAATTGAAGCTACATCTATACTTCCTACATTGGACACGGTGCAAGCTGGTACCAGTAAGTCATGTACTGCTACAGTAAAAGGTGTAGTAGGGGAAGAGTTTTTCACTGCAAATAATTTGACAAGAAAAGCAGATATAAAATGGATGAAAAATGTCACATATCAAACACCACCAATTACATGGTTTTCGCATACCATTCCAGAAGTTGTAGATTTGGAAAGCCCTACACAATTTTTTTATCAGTATTTTACAAGTGAACTAATTGATTGCATGGTTGAAAACACAAACCTGTATGCAGTTCAGCAATGATCCCGATTTCAGACGATAAATGCAGCTGAGATGAAGATATTCATAGGTATACACATATTGATGGATAATATCCGCTACCCAAGGGTACAGAATTATTGGGAGGCTAGGTTACAGGCTCCCATCATAACCAATAGTATGTCCCGTAATAATTTCTATAAATTAAGGCAACATCTCTATTTTGTTAATACGATGGAAAAGCCTAATAATAACGACCGTTTTTGGAAAGTCCGGCCCCTTTTCAATTCTATTCGGAAGAAATGTTTGAAACTTCCTTTAGAAAAGTGTCTTTGTGTAGATGAACAGATGGTGCCTTTCAAAGGTAAGATTGATGTGAAACAATACGTAAAAAGGAAGCCGTGTCCTTGGGGCATCAAGATATTTGCATTTTGTGGTGCCAGCGGCCTGCTGTACGACTTTTTATTATATCAAGGGTCTACAACCGAGTTAGACAAAACTTTCAAGAAGCATCAGGGATTAGATGCTGCAGTGGTGTGGAAGTTGGCAGAAAGAATTTCAGAACCAAATATGCAACTATATTATGAAAACCATTTCTCAAATTATCAACTTCCAATTTTTGAGACAGAAACAAATTTGAGCATCCGGAACAGCACGGTTAGACCGTTTCAAAGCACCTCCGTTTTCATCAGATAAAGTGTTGCAAACAAAAGGTCGTGGGATATCCGAAGAACTCATTAGTAATGACGGAGAAGTTATTCTCACCAAATGGTTCGACAACAAAGCTGTAACTATGGCTTCCAATTATATGGGAATCGACGAAGCAGATAGGTGCAAAAGGTGGGACAAGAAACAAGAAGAGTATGTGCATGTATCACGACCACAAGTAATTCAGCAATAAAATTTTGAATATGGGAGGTGTTGATAAGCTCGATTTCCTGGTAACTATTTATAGGTCATTTATACGATCTAAAAAGTGGACCCTGAGGATGTTCACGCACGAAGTTGATTTATCCTGTGTGAACGCATGGTTAGAATATAGGACCCAGGCTATTGCATTACGTGTGCCGAAAAAACAAATTTTACACTTCAGAGCTTATGTGGGAGAAGCATTGATTTTATCATCAACCAGGACCTAAGAAACGGGGACGACCATCTGCTGTATCTGATGAGGGACCACAAACGCCTAAATCTTCACCCAGACCTAGATCTGAAATAAGGCCTATTGACGATATTCGTTTTGACGGAATAAATCACCTACCTGAGCTAGACGACAAGAACTTCGCATCGAGGTGTAAAAACGAAAATTGTTCTGGGAGATCACGAACCATATGTTCAATATGTAAGGTACATTTATGCCTCACTAAGAAATCAATCTGCTATATAAAATATCATACCAAATAAAAATATGTTTCTTTTGATTGTTCAATACACTATAAATAAATAAATAAAATACATTTTCATATTCTTTTGCAGCCTCTCACTACTACCGTACACTTTCGTGTACCTTTCAAAAATCAAAAAAATATTATTTTTTTTAAATTGGTACCCATTCTAAAAAAAAGTAAAAAAATTGGAAAGTGTATCTACCAAATAGCAATATTTTAATTTGCAAATTAAAAATTCGGTAGCGAAAGGGCTAAGCAAAATTATTTAACTGTTAAAAATTGCGAGCTCCTTTTTCACCGTTGTTTAAACAAGGTACGCGCGATCAACTTTTTTATAATTTGTTAATTAATAATTGTGGCAGTGAAAAACTACGCGGTCGATCGTTACAAAAATTTTTGTGCGTAATTGTCATATGTTTAACTATCTTTTCTGAAAATTTGATAAATATTTATCCATTTTTACGTACCGAAAAAATTTCTCAAAGTTTACGTATGATTTTTTACTAATTTTCGCATATTATTCATGGAAAATTAAAGTTTTTCGATTCGCGATTCTCATAACCTTATAGGAAATCGTCAAATAAACAAAAAATAAAGAGTAAATTTTTTTGATTTAAGGCTTTGTTTCAATGTTTTAAACACAAATGTATCGAAAAATGGGTCATTTTTCGATATTTTGGTACATTTGTTGCATTTAGCAAGCATTTTTTGGAGTAGGCAAACATAGATTACACTGATCAACACTAATTTTATTGTCAACAATATTTGGGCGATTTCTAGGTAATTTCGTGGTGCTGATCACGAATTTGAAGTCCATTTAGGTGAATTGGCTCTAATTTTAAAGATATATTATCAAAATATGGTAAGATAGAGAAAAATATCAATTTAATAGACCAATGGCCCTTATAAGCAACTTTTAATAAAAAATATTAAAGTGGTTTCAAAAAAAGAGAAACGAAAAAATAATAAAATTCATTTATTGATTAGGTATAACAGCAAAGAAATAATTTAATTTAAAAAATTACATCTAATTCGTAGGAAAGAAGCTCTTTTTGTAGGATTTTCTTTTATGAGGACCGTCAGATACATCACGTTGGAGACTCCAACAATAGTCTGCCATCATATGATGATCCCATCTGCCCTGATACCTTACCTCCATCTCCTTTATATCCTGGTGGAATCGTTCCCCTTGTTCCTCACTGAAATTGCCAAGATTGTCGGGAAATTTATCCAAGTGGCTGTGAAGAAAGTGTACTTTAATACTCATATTAGTACCCAAGTTTTTAATGTTTAATAACATCTGTTGCACTAATTCCTCGTAATTGTCCGCTTTGTGATTACCCAAGAAATTTTTAACTACCATAACAAATGTACACCAAGCAGCAGCGTCAAGTGTCGTCATGTGATTTGTAAAATTAGAGTCCTTAATAAGTTTGCGAATTTGAGGGCCATCAAAAATACCCGCTTTTAGCTTTTCCATACTTAGCCTAGGAAACGATCTACAAATGTATTTGAAGCACTCGCCATCTTTACTCAAAGCCTTAACAAATTGTTTCATTAGTCCTAACTTGATGTGGAGCGGTGGGAGAATGATTTTTTCACGGTCAACCAATGATTCGTTTATGACATTTGCTGTTCCTACAGTCATATTTTGTCTTATTGGCCAATTAACCATATTCCAGTGATCTTGCTTCGCCCTACTATCCCACAAGCAGATAAAACAAAGGTATTTTGTGTACCCACCTTGCTGCCCAAGCAAGAAGTTGACCATTTTTAGATCAACACAAATGGAAAACTGATGTTCTTCATAGGATAGTTTCTGTAATACCAACTTAATGTTTTGATATTCTTCCTTAAGTTTTGTTGAGTGGGCGATTGGAATTGACGCATATCGGTTGCCATTGTGTAGCAAAACACACTTTAAGCTTCTACTGGAACTGTCTATAAATAGTTGCCAATCACCTGGAACAAATTGTATTCCCATTTGACGAAAAAGTCCGGGAATGTTGTTGCAATAAATAAGATCTTCATCTTGGCTAAAGTAAGGAACAAGTTTCACCTCTCGTGTTCTATAAATGGTTATTTTTATATCTGGTTGTAGACAGTTTTTTTCTTTTAATCTGGATGCCAGAAGTACAGATGCTTGCTTTCATAGACCGAGATCCCGTATCAGGTCATTCAGTTCTTCTTGAGAGAACTGCTGTGGTGTTGATTGTATTTCGTGCTCATATTCACTTCCACTGCTACTGTACTGGTCCTTAATTTCTTCTTCTTCTTCCGCCATCAGAACATCTGGCAGTGTTGTATATACTGGTACGGGAATCTCTTCGCTATGTGGCACAGGTCTTCGTGCTGATTCTAAATCAGGATAATCCCATTTGCCTTTCTTGTATTTGTTAAAACCTTTTACATTAACTAAACAAAAATAACAATCATCATGGTAGTTTTTAGGTTCTCTCCACACTATGGGCACACCAAATTTAAAACTTTTTTTTTTTCGTTTGACCACTGTCGTAAACATTCGACACACGTTTTGCACACTATATGGGTAGCCCAGGACTTGTCTTGGTCTCCAAGCTGTACGCCGAAATAAGCTTGTCTAACAAAATCTGTGATATTTTTTCTTTGTTTCCCTACAGTATATTCGCCACAAATATAGCAGAAGACATTAGGGCTGTTCAAACAGCTTCTGCGTGAAGAACTCATTCCTCTGAAAAAAGAGTAACTTTAGTTAAAAATATAGGTACAAATATTCGTCACATGTACTCCTACCTTCCACTTGACGTCTATTAAATTTAAATAACTTCACTAGATAGGCAATAAGAACTAAATACACAAAATACGTAAGAAAAGCACAATAACCGCGACGCTAAGTCTTAGTAGAACAACTGCTTACGCTGAACTGACAGTTAAAATCAAGAGACACAAGACAAACAAGTGCACGCACTGATCACGTGATCAGCAGTCGGCACGTGGTACGCTCACTAAACAGGGTCGAACTCTCGTTTCTGCGTAAATTTCTTGTTAGTAAATTATTCTTAAAAAATAAAAAGCATATGTTATAGCTAAATTCCTTAAACAATTATGTATCCATTACCTCAAAAACTAGAGCCAATTTGGAAAAACTGCTTTTATTTTTGAATTCAGCAGACCTGAATTACCCTAAATTCATTCAAAAATACTTGGCACCAAAATGTTTTTTAAATTTTGTAGGGCGGTGTTATTGTTGTACACAATATTCGGCAACTTTCTGCATAAAAATTTTTGCGTTATCAAACAACATCCATTTCGATTGCTCTATCGCCTGGACTATATGGCAATTAATAACAGCAGCTCCAACTCAATTTGGGGTTTTGGATGCATCGGTGTATATTTTATGAAAATTAAAATACATGGAGAGTTTCGAGTGAAAGTTTTGATATACCGGGTGTCTCATTATATTCTGACTGGTTTTAAGAGCTTATATCTTCGAAACGGTTCTAGATAATAAGATGCGGTTTTCACAGTTAGGTTTAAAATCACCGTAAGTGTGTTGTGACACATTTATATAAATGGCCTACTTCCGGTTTACCCGCTAGAAAAGTGGCGTATTTTCAGAAGACAGTAGATTTAATTTTTTAAATGGGAAACCCTGTATATTTAGCAATTTCTTAAAAGACGCATATTTTTACTTTATAACGGTACCTTAAAGTTTAAAATCAGTGCACAGACAGCGAAGTTAGATAACTTTAACTGGGATACTGTAATGATTCAATGATTCAGATATAAAGTTGGAATTGTCATAAACAAAAACTTTATTAGCTAGTAACTGAAAGTGAACAGTAAAAAACAAATAAGAACATGTTTTAGGACACTCTAAAACAAATGTTCGATATGTCTTCCTTCTTGGTCTATACATTTGTGGAATCGAACCATTAAGTTGTCAAATGCTGCTGTCAGCATTTTAAGAGGAATATTTTCCATTACCTGCCGTATGTTATTTTTTAATTCCTCAATAGTAGCAGGCATAGGGTTGTAGACTCTATCTTTCACATATCCCCATACAAAAAAATCTGGAACAGTCAGGTCTGGAGAATTTGGAGCCCATTCTATTGGACCACTCCTACCAATCCAATTATTTCCAAATTGTTGGTTAACAGATACTCTTGCTATGTTGGAATAATGGGGTGGAACCACGTCTTGTTGAAAGTAAACATTTTGGTTTAAAATACCATCTTGTTCTAACTGGGGATTGAAAAATTTTCCCAATATATCGGTGTAATTATTACCACGAACTGAATAGGCCCATATAATTTTTCACGAGACACTGCACACCAAACATTAACTTTAGGAGAATCTCTTTCATGTTGATGAAATTCTCTTGGATTTTCTAATCCCCAAATTCTACAGTTATGTTTATTAACTCGTTCATTTATATGGAACGCAGCCTCATCAGACATGATAATTCTAAAATTTGGATATGTTCTGTACAAATCTGTTAAAAGTTTCACACATAAGCACTCTTTTAGCATGGTCCCGATCGTTAATTTTTTGTAGAACTTGAATTTTGTAAGGTTTAAATTTGAGAACTTTTAGAATTCTAAAAACTTTAGTTTTGTCCATTTCCAAATTTGATGCTATTTTTCTAATTGAAATTTTCGGATTTCCCTGTACAAGCTCATAAACAGATAACATATTTCTTCTAAATTTCCATTTACAGTTCTCCTTTTTCTAGATATAGAAGCAGTATTCCTAAATTAGGTTAACCATGTTTTATTGGTATTTGTAGCAGGAGGATTTTTATTAAACTGTCTTCTAAATCGTCTTCTAGTCTGAACATAGGATTGAGTTTGGGCATATAAAAATATTGTTTGAGATTTTTCTTGTGCTGTATACTGCATTTTGAGAGATTAAACACTTCAATTTCATTGAATATAAAACACAATGTGACGTTCTGTCAATGATCGCAATATCTTTGTGATGTGACATATTAACGCCTCCTTGATTATTATTTATTAATAAGATATCTGAATCATTACAGTATCCCAGTTAAAGTTATCTAACTTCGCTTTCTGTGCACCGATTTTAAAACTTTAAGGTACTGTTATAAAGTAAAAATGTGCGTCTTTTAAGAAATTGCTAAATATACAGGGTGTTCCATTTAAAAAATTACATCTACTGTATTCTGAAAATACGCCACTTTTCTAGCGGGTAAACCGGAAGTAGGCCATTTATATAAATGTGTCACAACAAAACTTACGGTAATTTTAAACCTAACTGTGCAAACCACATCTTATTATCTAGAACCGTTTCGAAGATATAAGCTCTTAAAAACAGTCAGAATATAATGAGACACCCAGTATTATAGAGGCTGGCGATAAAGATAGTTAAACTTGTTAAATTTGTAGGTGTTTTGATATCTATTTGCAACTGTGTTATTGTAGATTGGATGTTCTTGATTGCTCATTATAGATTATACAGGCATATGACAGTGTTAGGTATTGTCTTTTAGCTCTCCGAATTCTACTTGTAAGTTTGCGATAGGGGATGTTCTATAAGCTCCAAAAATGATAAGCAATACTTGATTGGCTATGACATCTAAACATTTTAGTATGTGTTTTTTAGCGGAGGCGTAGGCGATGGACCCATACTCGATCTTGGATCTAAGAAGGTCTCTCGATCAGATCCCCACTCTCTGTTTGAGAAGACTGTCAATAGGTTTAGTCCATTCTGACATCTGACAACGAGAGCATTAATGTGTTCATCCCAATTTAATTGCGAGTCAAAGATTATTCCCAGAAATGTGATTTTTGATACAAATTCGAGAGGACTACTATTTAGTTCGAGAAGTAGCTTTTGGCCTACTCCTCTTTAAGAGAACATTATGTATTTTTCATGTATATTTATGTGTAATTGTAGAATTGATTTCATCATTTCCACAGAAAATATCGTACTGTGTTCCCATCCTAAAGTGCACCACGTTTTATCATAGGCGGTGAAAGTGGTAATTTTTTTATCTCTTTCTCGTCATCAAGAAAACGTTTCAAAAGTTGCTGTATACAGAAATTCGATATATCTAAGAAAATTTCCGAGGGGCGTCTGCCTACAGCGTGACCATCAGGGTGTCGTACGGGTGTAAAGTTGCAAACAATAGGTGTGTACCTCGTCATCGAGAAAATGGACGCCATTTGCTTAAGAATTCATAATGCAAAAGGGCATACAGCTAAGTGGTGACAAAGGTCCTTAAAGCAGGGTAAATTTGATCACGAGAGTGAAGCTCGTCATCAAGAAAATGGACGCCATTTACACCAGTTATTTGTTTAAACATAATAATTCGTAATATAAAAGGGCGAAGGACGAAAATTCTTGAAACGGGGTAAATTCACTTACCATAAATTTCATCTTTGAACGTCGATTATTTTAATTATAAGTAGGCTCGCAATTTATTTCAACATTTAATAATGTAGAACCAATAAAAAACGATATTTCTTAATTTTGCATCAGCGAATGCGGGAAATAAAAATAATTGTTAACAGCAAAGTACAGGAAGTGAGACCACAAGGAAACTTTTTTGATCGTTTAGTATCCATATGATTGAGCGAAAATACTGATATTCAGAAAGCTTCGACTTACCCGATAACATCTGTACCAATGTCAAATGGATGGTACAATTTGCTAAACTAAAAAGTGATTGCTTCTTGAAAGCTTGCGAATTTCAGATGGTAATGTACCTTCAAATACTGATGTTGAATTAATATATAAATTTTATATTTTACATACTCTCGTTGATATACACCAAACAATCGGTAACCTGGCGAAGAAAGCTTTTAATAAAATTAGTAACACTGCAGCTAGAAATATTAATTTAATTTTTTACCAGTACTTGTATCTATCCATAAAAGATTAAAGATCCACATGAGGTAACAAAGAGGCTTATCGTGACTTATTTATATCATGTCCCAATAAAAAACGGCCAGTAGAATTTGTAAAAGAACTGCGAAATACATTTAAAGAGGCTTTGGTTAAATTCTTCCTATCGTTCCTATCTAAAAATGACGTATATAGCCCAGTTCATTCAAAATATAACGGGTGTGAAGTTAGCAGTTGATTTCCAGCAGTTAAAATAGTAAAATGGAAAGTAGTTGCAACAAATTATGTTTTAAAATTTAACATGCATAATATAATATAAGTTGTCTTTAAAAATCACTTACCGTCCCCCGTACCCACTTAGAAGCCGTCGGGGTATATGAAACCACCCCTAAACGATAAAAATATAAGTAAATAATTCAGAACCTCGACTTCTCGTTCGAGTTCCAGGATGATATTCACAGGATACATTGAAAATGCTCCTAGAAATCATTTACCGCCCCCAGTGCTCACTTAGAAGCCGTCGGGGTGGATGAAACTAGCCCTAAACGATAAAAATATAATACATAATTCAGAACCTCGACTTCTTGTTCGAGTTCCAGGACGATATTCACAGGATACATTGCAAATGCCCCTCGAAAGCATTTACCGCCCCCCGTACCCAGTTAGAAGCCGTCGGGGTTGATGAAACTACCCCTAAACGATTAAAAAATAAATAATTCAGAACCTCGACTTCTCGTTCGAGTTCCAGGATGCATTGCAAATACCCCTCAAAATCATTTCCGCCCCCCGTACCCACTTAGAAGCCGTCGGGGTTGATGAAACTACCCCTAAACGATTAAAAAATAAATAAATAATTCAGAACCTCGACTTCTCGTTCGAGTTCCAGGATGATATTCTCAGGATATATTGCAAAAGCCCCTAGAAATAATTTACCGCCCTCTACATCCACTTAGATGCCGTCGGGGTGGATAAAATTACCCCTAAACGATAAAAATATAAATAAATAATTCAGAACTTCGACTTCTCGTTCGAGTTCCAGGATAGGGCAGTAGCCCAGAGTTCGAAACCCGCGTAGTACAACTTTTTTATTCTCAATAGGAATTTTAATACTTATTAGGATTTTTGTTCTTTAGTTGCTCATTAATAAAATAAGTTTATAAGTTATTAAAATTTTAAAACGATAAAATAAATTTAATATGATAGGTATATCCCTAATGGTTGAATTACTATCGGAAATATTTCTGAGAGCATGAATTTTTTTCAAAAATTATCGAAGGCGAAGACGTGGGATAATTTAAGAAAAAATCATGCTCTCAGAAATATTTCCGATAGTAATTCAACTACTGGAGATATACCATATTAAATTTATTTTATGGTTTTAAAATTTTAATAACTTATAAACGTATTTTATTAATGAGAAACTAAAGAACAAAAATCCCATTATGAATAAAAAACGTGGGTTTCGAACTCTGGGCTACTGTGTCAGATCCAAGCGCTCCTACCACTGGGCTATAATCGACATTGATTTTGTATCTGAAATCCAAGTATATTAATGACAGGCTGCTTTTTTAATTTGTTTTCTTAGTTTTTAAACTAATTTGCTAAAAAAATAGTGATTATTTTATGGCAATATTGTCAGAAATAATATACTACATGCCCATACAAAATTTCACTATGTTCTATTTTGATGGGAAGCAAATATTTAGGATGTTCCGGGACTTGATGCAAAAAATTCGGGAGTAAGTAGATGGCTTGAAAATAATGCTGTGACATAAAAAAATTCTCATACGACCCCTCGTTTCTGAGTTATAGGCCTTTAAAGTTGCGAAATCAGAACTTATATTTAAATATATTTTCTAAATTATACATTGCAAAATTATGAATTTTTATTGGATGATTACGTATGTTCATCTAGTGTATTTGACGGAATGAATAATTCTACACTACTATCTCAAGACCAGGGGAGGCTCATGCCAATAGTTAACAATCCGTAACTTTTACAGAGACAACCTGTACAATCTAAAGATGAATTTTTCAATCAATTTTTTAACAAATAGGTACTCTTTGTTTAACTCGATAAAATTTATGGTTTAGGAGATATGTAGATTTTTAGATCGTTGTACATGCCAAGGAAACCGTTCGCTATAAAGATACATTCTGAAGAAAATTATTATAAATTGTAATTATTTATTGAAAATAGTTACATGAGGTATTAAAACACAATCAAACATTTCTCGGAGAACTAATGAATAAATAAACTATTGTACTACATACTATCGAAGATCATATTACTGGCATAAGGAAAAACTTGAAAGAGATTAATAATTATTTTTCATCTGGCAGGCTACTGTCAAATAAGCTAGTACGTTATATTCAATTAAAAATTACAAGCGACTTAATTTGTTAATGTCAGTTTGCTGTCAATCTTTTCAAAACCTGTCATCAATAATTATCACATCGTATTTAAAGTTTCAATATGGTAGAACTTACCTTTAGTGAATATGTAGTCATGCATTTGATGTATGGTTCTGGTAACTCGTCAGAAGCCAGAAGGTTGTATAGTAAACGTTTTCCGGGCAGAATTATACCAGACTGTTAGGGTTGATCGCAGCTTACGGGAAACAGGTTTGTCTACATAAATTAAGTAAACTAGTTTCCATTATTTTTTATAAAATGATATTTTAAGAAGTGTCCTACCATAAAATGGTGGCGAAGGTCAACAACGAACTATACGAACACCACCTTTAAAGTAAAATGCATTAGATGCAGTTGATGCTGATCCCACATCTAGCGTACGCAAATTGTCACTACAATTTAATGTATCAACGACAACTATTCATAGGATTCTCCAGGGGCAACTTCTTTACCCCTTTCACATTCAGAAAGTGCATGCCATGGAAGTAGAGGATTATCCGGCAAGACTGGCCCACGCTCGTTGACAAAGAGTACCTTTTTGTTGAAAAATCGATTGAAAAATTCATTTTTGCTATCTTTACATTGTACAGGTTGCCCTGTAAAAGTTACGGATTGTTAACCATTGGGCATTCAGATAGTAGTGTAGAATTCATTATTCCGTCAAACACACTACATGGACATACGTAATCATCCATTAAAAATTCATAATGTTCCAACGTATAATTTAGAAAATATATTAAATATTAGTTCTGATTTCGCAACTTTAAAGGCCGATAACTCAGAAACGTCATCTACTCACTCCCGAATTTTTTGCATCAAGTCCCGGAAAATGAGCCAGAAACATGCATGTCCACGGTTACCACTCTATTTCAGTAGCCCTTTATTTTGCGTGAATTACCCATGAATCTCTTTGTTGTTGTTGTTAACATATCACTTGATATTCCTTATTCCTACATCTTCTTTTATATATATATATATATATATATATATATATACACACTGTGTTATTTATAAAATGGGCCATAGGGTTTCCTGTACAAAACTGTCAAACGCGAACTTTTTTACCAAATAGCGTTCGTGAAAAATAATAACAGATTTGAAAAGGTCGTAAAAAAATAAATTCAAGTGCACTTTTAGTTTTCTTAAAATCGGTCTGGTAAAATAAGAAAATGCATAATTATGTTTTAAAAAGTCGTACGCCATTTTTATATCATTTTCGAATACAAACAACCGGGACCGAGATGGCCGAGTTGGTATTTGGTACGCGAAATTTGAATGTGGAGGATGACGGTTCGATCCCACGCTCTGGCGAAGTTTTTTGTTTTTAGTTCTTTTTTTACAATTTTTATCTAAAAAAACATTAATTTTAAAATAAAGCAAAGTTATTTGTTTCAAAAATTTATGTATTTAATGAAAAGTTCAGACAGTTTAGTATCAATTTTAAAAAGCAAAATCTAGTAGGTAGCCTTCCAAATAATGACAATTTGTAATCTTTGTAGCGAATAAGTATTTTTGAAGCGATTAGATTTGCTATTATAGTGTACTTGTGAGTAATTTCTTGTTTCGTTTGTCGATATTTTTGTAAGTTCATTTGTTGTTTTAAGTTTAGATTCATTTTTTAATAATTTTTAATTTATTATAATAGTTATAATTGCATTTAAAATTGTTCGTGTTTCCCATTATTTAATTTATTTTATTGTTTATATTTTTGGTAATTTCTAATTCTCATCAGTTAGTTATTATTTATTTTTCTTCTCGTTGTAAAATGCTTACTCGTGAAGAAAGTGTGTAAATTGTTCGTATGTATTATGGCGGTCACAGTAATCGCGACATTAAACAATTTTTATTCAATATATCCAATGGTCAGACTGATGTACCGCATCACAGGATACATCAAATTATTAAACAATTTGAAACAACGTTGTTTCTGAAACCGGAACACCGACGAAGAAATCGAACAACATTAATGGATATTGACTTGTCCATTTTGTTGGCTTTTGTCGAAAACCCTAGGACCACCATTAGACGCGTGGTACGAGATTTAAATGTTAGTCTTTTTAAAGTACACAGTGTACTAAGAAAAAACGGCTTCAAAGCTTACAAACTTCATGATGTACAAGAACTTTTTGAGCAAGACTATTCTAATAGACAATTTTTCTGCGAAATTATAGACAAAGCCAACCGAAATAGGAATTTTTTAAGATACATCTGGTTTACCGACGAGTCTAGTTTTGTTTTAAAGAGAAAAACTAACAAACAAAATCAAAGGTATTGAGATACAGTGAATCCATGTAAAATAAATGTGTCTCATACCCAATACAAGAAAAAAGTAAACGTACGGGCCGGCATATTTTGTGATAAAATAATTGATCCTTTCTTCCTAAGTAATAACTTCAATGGCCAAGAATATTTGATTCTTCTCCAAAATGAAATAGAACCCCAAATTGCAAATGTCGCACCTAGAAATGTTTCAGTATGGTATCAACATGATGGTTGCCCGGCTCATTCCACTAGGGAAATACGGGAATACCTTGATACTGTTTTCCCAAATACGTGGATAGGTCGAGGGATTACAATAAATTGGCCAGCAAGATCTCCAGATTTAGCACATCCCGATTTCTTGTTATGGGGTTTCCTAAAAAATAAGGTAGCAGAGTATGAACCGGAGATAGAAGATGAATTGAAAAATATTATTATTAATGAATGTCAGAAAATTAGTAGAACTGTTATTAATAATGTACGGCGGAACTTTTATGATCGTTTGGGACACTGTTTAGCAGCAAACGGAAAACAATTTGAGCATTTAATTGAATAAATAAATTTGTAACCTAAAAAAATTGTGGTATTTCAAATATCTCTACTTAAAATTTTTTTTTGGACAAAAATTATTAAATAAACATTTCGGACACACTGCGGGAGCGAATTGCGACCCTTTACGTTCAACTTCAAATTTTGAGTACCAAGTACCAACTCGGCCACATCGGCACCGGTCCTTAGTATTTCAAAGTTATAAAAATGGCGTACGACGTTTAAAAACATAATTATGCATTTTCTTAGTAAATTTAAGAAAAATAAAAATGCATTCAAATTTATTTTTTAACGACATTTTCAAATATGTTATTATTTTTCACGAACGCTATTTGATAAAAAAGTTAGCTCGCGTTTGACAGTTTTGTACAGGAAACCCTATGTCGCATTTTATACAAACGTTTAGAGAAAAACATTTTTTATGAAATAAAAATTAATTGAATCAAACAAGAGTAACTTTTTTAGTAGAATTTAACGCTTTTTAATATTTTTTTATTATTTTACTTATAGTTCAGCTGAAACAAATTGCTTTGTTTTATAAACACAACCAAGTATAACTAGCGCCTTCTATTAGCTATGCTAAATTTGAGTCGAAAAAATCGTCAAATTGCCAAATTTTCAAATAGAAATTGTGAAAATATGAAAAATTATTACCAAAATCCAAATCCATATTTAAACTCGGTATCTCGGAAACTAGCAATAATTGTATGAGACTTGTTGGGCTAAATCATAATATTTTGGGTCCTAGAAAATACAGTTCAGAGATTGTACATTCTTAATGAATCACCCTGTATAGGTTTAAAATTATTTCTTTCCAACTTCATTTTTTAGAAATTAGTTTTTCATTACGAAAACCTTCCGCCCACTAACTTCTATATTTCGAAAGAGAAAAACAGATAAGAAAATTCTTCAAATCTTTTTTTGTACGAAATGTAAGAATTCGTAGGCATATAGATACAATAACAATCACGGGAGTGTTTACAAGATTGAATGGAACTTGTAAAAATGCATATTTTCGAAAAGATCTTCCACTAATATCTCTTGATGTGATCCGGGTTATTAACTACTGTACCCGACCACTTTGTAGTTAACAAACAACATGAATAAATGTTGAAAGCTTCCAAGCAAATTGCATGACAAACGACATCCTTTCCTTTTATCCCTCCTACGACTTCCTAATTAATTGAGGTGACTTTGTGTTTATGCGTGAGTGGATTATATACCAACATTATACACCGGTGATGAAGCTGTTTTTATAATGATCCGCGAACGTTTTACAATTTCGATAATTTGAGCTTATTATTAGGTAATCCTATAAAAGAATAATTATACTGGCAAAAGATTTCACACAATATACCGAGTATTCCCAAGGTTCCAGTTCTGGAATTACTTTTTCCGCGACATAACTTCCTTATAACGTCAATAAATTTTGAATATAAGGTGGTCAATCCTCAGTCATTGAAGACGATAATCGAAACGCAGGCAGTGGAAATGTGTTGTTCCTTAAAGGCCGAATAGAATAAGTGATAACATTTGTTTCAACGTAATGGGATATCCGGTTTCGGTATTTTATTAAAATATATTAGTACTACTGTGCAAAAATTAATTTAAACATTTTTTGAACCGAATACTTTAGGAGAAAACTGGAAATTAGGAATTCCTAAATGTTTGCAACTTTCACTACAGATATTCCGATTCATCCTTAAACTTGTGTACTGATTTGTGTATTTTCAAATTATCATATTTCAGTTCCATATTTTCATACTTTTTTAGCTGGCAATTAATTTTCCTTCTCTTAGATTCAACAATCAGTTCATTAAAAAATGCCTTATTATCATTTAGCATTCACATATCTTGGTTAGAGGAGCTGGAAGATAACTGTTTAACATCAATAAATTTTAGAGTTGTTCCAATTTTTGATAGCAATGGTTTTTGCCAATAACTAGTGACCTCAGTTGGAGATGGTTTTTCACTTCTTCGGTGAACCCACATCAAAAAAGCAAGTGCATGTTCGCAGCCTCCTAAAAACAAACATTGTATGACTGAACAAATATTTTTAAAGTATTTTTATCAAATAGTCTTACATTTAGTTTTTGTAACAATACTTTACTTTGTGTAAAATTTTATAAAGCAAATTTTCATTGTTTACTGCCAAGGATGTAGGTGAAAATAAAAAAATTAATTGAACAAGTTCCCTTGCTAGAGTGATCTATGTATATCTTACACATTTTTATACTATATTTAATATTTAGATTGTACAGCATATGTATTCATGATTTTGTCAACCATGCCAACTTTATCCTTTGCGACAATAAATAATACAAGCGTTTTTTGATCTGAATTGTATACTGTTCATCAAATAAAATAAAATGGAATTTCAATATATATATGTCTATTTAATTGTAGTGACCTAATATTTTATTACCTTCAGATGCTGGACATGTTTCTTCTTTCTGTATCGATAACTCCACAGTGTAGTTTGTCTTTCTAACATTATGTTCTGGACATACTTTTCCCCGAACAGTGCAAATGTTATTTTCTCATTCGACTTCAACAAAGCCAATGGCATTATCATCATAATCTCATCGATCTAACATATAATTATATTTTAACAATATAATATATAAGCATTTTTATTTGATTTCTCAATGAATATACAATACACTAAGTATTAATAGTATAAATTTAATGTGAGATATAAACTTTAGAACCCTTTACTTCTGATATATTAAATCTATCGTCCTTTTTCAAAAACTCGTGCACCATAAAAATTTCTAAATGTGGTAAATTATTGGAATTTGCCTGTACGAACCCAATCATTCTAATAATTTACGAAAAATATCTAACACCAAAAATAAAAAATAACTGTAAATGCGTTAACGAGAACTAATAATAGGTAACAGTAAGATTTTTAAAATAATCTAATAGCCATAAGGCCAATATAAATCGGATATAAATTTGAACAACTCCTGTCACTCACTATAAAAACAATACCAGATAAACATAACCTATATCGCCATTTTAAAGTCAAAGACGACAGAATTGCGGTCCTATGTCGACCCTTATGTAGCTAACTTCTCTTTTAGGTAATGTACGTCACAGCATAAATGGCAAACTATTTAAATCATCCAAAAGTAGAATTTTCAAATCGACATAGAAACCTTGTGAGAATAAAAACATTAAAAATAATTGATTCTCCATTATGATTTTATCCATCGCTAACTATTAACATTGAGAAAACATCATATTTTTGTTAAGTTTAACACCCCATTGATAGATCACCAAATGTTTGATTGAATCAAACTTTATCGTTCAACAATGGAGAGGGCAAACCGCTTGGCGAACGATGCTTGCCTCGGTGTTGTCTATCGCATCGAACAGTGTCGGGCACTACCCCGAGTAAAACCCCTCCGTTTGCCTTAGTGGACTCTGCTCGGAACAACCGTCGGACATTACTTCGAGCAGAGCGGCTATTAAATTTATGTTCCTCCCTCTATCCTTTCATATTGTCTCAGTCTCAGCATCTTACTTATTATATTTTCAGGGCTAGTAGGACCTAGCAAGCTTTTCATTTTCCTCCTTCCGTCTATCTCAGGCATTCAAAAAGGTGTGCTCCGTTGTATTTGGCCGCTTGCAGAGATGCATTCATTCGTGGTACTTATTTTGAAGCGATGTAGGTACGTCTGATAGTGTCTGTGTCCAGTTAGTAGTTGTGTTAAGAAGTAGTTTACCTGTCCACACTTTCGGTTGTTCCATGTTCTCAAGTCTGGTATCATTTTTTGGTTCACTCCTATTTCTTCCTCCACTTTCCACCTTTCTTGCCATTTATACAATATTGATCTGCGAGCTTCTCTTTCAGTTTCTCCCTGTTCTATGAGCATTTTGTCTTCTACCAGTAGGTGTATTGGCGGTAGTCTAGCTATGGCCAACAGCACTTTCGTTGAGGTTGTTCGATAGGCTCCTATGCCTTTCTTTTTTGTACTACTAATCAGTATATTTCTATATTGTTGTTTCCTCGGTACTCGTTCCCATGTGGCCGCTCCGTACAGTACTATGAGGTTTACGGTTCCGAATAATATTCTTCTCGTCGATTCCGTCGGTACTCCGATGTTTGGCATTAGCGTAAGGTTCCCAATTACCTTATTTGCCTGTTCAGCTATTCGACGGATGTGGTATCCATTGGAAAAACAAAGGTTTAGTGGGACTAAAATCAAGCAAACTGGCCAATATGTGTTTATTCGAGAAAGAATTGAGTAGAACTTAACTAATTGATTTTAAGGCATACAGGTCGAAAAGACGGAGAAGTGATTGCGTTAACACCATAAATTTTTATATTGTTAATATAAACATAGACACCGCGAATGCACATTGTCATTGTTGAAGAAATTTCACTTTGTTAGAACGATACAGCTTCCGGAGTGTATACATATGACCCATCTTATGATTGGATATTGTTCAGAGCGTCTTATGGATGAACCTTATTGATTTTCAGGTCACTAGTTTCAGTACAACGGGTGCTACGGTACCTGAAATGCCACATTTTGGGAGAAATTTCGGGTCATTAGCACGATACAGCGTCCGGAATGCATACAAGTGACCAATTTTATGATTGCATATTGTTCAGGGCATCTCACAGATGAACCCTATTAATTTTTAGCTCACTAGAGCCAGTACAACGGGTGCTACAGTACTTGAAGTACCAAATTTTTGTAATTTTTGGAGAATTTTCAGATTGTTAGCATGATACAGCCTTCGGAGTGTATACATATGACCCATTTTATGATTGGATATTGTTCAGAGCGTCTTATAGATGAACCTTATTGATTTTTAGCTCACTACAGCCAATATAACGAGTGCTATGATACTTGAGGTACCAAATTTTTCTCATTTTTGGAGAATTTTCAGATTGTTAGCACGATACAGCCTTCGAAGTGTATACATATGACCAATTTTATCATTGGATATTGTTCAGAGCGTCTTATAGATGAAGCTTATTGATTTTCAGCTCACTAGAGCTAGTACAACGGGTACTACGGTACCTGAAGTGCCACATTTTTGGAGAAATTTTGGGTCGTTAGCACGATACAGAGTCCGGAGTGCATACAAGTGACCAATTTGATCATTGCATATTTTCCAAGATGTCAGACGGATGAACCCTATTGATTTTTATCTCTCTAGAGCGAGTACAACGGGTCCTATAAATGCAGATATAATACATTTTTGGTTATTTTTGTAGAAATTTCGGTTTGTTAACACGATACAGCCTCCGAAATGTATACAAGTGACACTTTTATGATAGGATATGGTTCAGGGCATCTCACAAAAGATGCGGAAAAGTTAGTTTTAATCTTTAAAACCGTTCATTTTTTACGTACATTAACTTAAGCTGAAGTGTAGGTACCTTTAATATATATCGTAAAACCCTTTATTAATGATTTCCAAAGTTTACATTATTTTTACTTAATAACAGCTTAATATGTTTATTGATATACATAAATCTGGACGAGTTAATAGCATCGCATACATCAGCCACCCAATTAAATTTCTACAGGGTGCATCATAATAGATTTCGGAGTTTAACGCACCATAATTCAATTTTGTTAGAACAGGTTTGCATTCACTCATATTAAAGTTTAAAAGAACAGTTTTTAGATAAGAGTGGTCTAATGAAAATGAGATTTCAGATCTAATACTCATTCATAAAGATAGTAACACAACTTATAATACTAAATAAATATTTTTATTAACACTTCCATTGCTTAAGAAATAAAGAGAGCGGTCAAGTAAAGAATTTTTGAAACCTGCTTCTTTTAAAATTATGTCAAATCGTTCAAACCAACGCCTTGAGGATTGTTTTAAACCATATTATAATAATTTATGTAATTTGCAAACTTCATCATTTTTAGCTTGAATTCCTTCAGGTACTTTGATATAAATTTCCTCTTAAAAAATGCCGTTTTGACATCCATTTGATGCACTAATAAATTATAATTATTTGAAAAGTTCGTCATAGTCAAGTAAATATGTTTGACTAAATCCTGTTACTACCGCGCTTTATATCTTATAGAGTTGCCGTTTTCATCATTTTTAATTGTAAATACCTATTTGCAATCAACAATATTTTTATTAGTTGGTCTCTTAACTATTGACCAAGTTTAATTTTCTAACATAGACTTAATTTCTCCCTTTATCCCACTGGTTTTTATCATCCCTGGTTTTTATCTCGCCATATGTTTCAGGAACCTTTTTTAATTGTAACAGATGATAAGATATTTGTAAAAAATGTATATTTTAGTATATATCATCTTTGTACAAAGGGATTGGTAGTTGATTAATTCTTTCACTACCTCTAAGTTCAGTATTTTGGGGTTCATTTAAAGAGTTCTCAGTGTTTATGCTTTACCTGTTTAGGAGTCAAGCACTTTATAATTTTTTGTCACATCTGGTAGGTTATCAACTGATTTTAGTAATTTATGCTCTGACGAAATTTCAAAGCTACTAGTTTTGGTACCTATTTCCACTAGTTTATTATTTGGTTCTGAAGTGTAGCTATTAGTTTTGGGACACGATACTGATTTTGTTCAGTGCCGTGAGTTGTCATTTGATTTATTAAGACTATTGTCTAATTTTATTGGGCGTGAGCTTTGACAATTTATTTCGTCAAAAATAATATGACGTGCTACTAAAAAATTTTGATTATCTACATTCCAAATTTTATAGCTATTTGGTTCGTATCCAAATTAAAATTCCTTTAAAAGATTTTTAATCAAATTTTGATTTTCTGAGTTTATCATGAACGCAAACAGTTGCGCCAAAAATCCATAAGGTATCTAATTATGGCTTTTTGCCAGAGCCAGAGCTCAGATGGTGTTTTTGCTAGCTTAAGTGCTTTGGTAGGAGTTAAATTAATTAATCATGTTGCGGTTTGTACTGCTTCTCCCCAAAAAGATTTGTACAACTAATCATGCTTCTGGCTTTTTCTGTTATAGAACGATTCATATGTTCAGCTACACCGTTTTGCTCTGGAGTTCGAGGAACTATTAAGTTTTACCTGATACCTTTCTGAACACAAATACTTTTAAATCCATTTGATTGATATTCGCCCACATTATCACAATACAGGTTTATTACATTACCAAAATGTGAAGAGCTTTTTACTGCAAAAGCTTTAAATGCTCCCAATACTTCCGATATATAGTCTAATAAATAGGTAATAGTATAATGAGTATACTCATCAATAAAAGTAAGAAAATGTTGCTTGTTATTAATTGTTATAGTTGAAATTGGACCACAAACATCAGAATTAATGATGAATAATGGTTTATCGATATGATTTTACAATTTCGTTTGCTTACCATAAATACCAGCTTCACATATTGTTTCTTCAATGGATTTATTATTTTTAATCAGAAAACTATCTGCTACCATTTCAAATTGTTTTAATTTTTCAAATTTGTCTTTACTAATATGGCCAAGACGTTTGTGCTAAATATGGTAGTTATTTTTTAAATAAGAAGTGTATTAAGTGTACTATAAGGTATCTCAAAAATTACATTTAGGGGATTATTTAAGGGCTTACCTGATAAAATAATTCGGTACAAAACAGGATATTTTCTAGTTGACCACTCTCATATATGTTGTGATGGCAATTTATCTTCGTTTAGTAGCAATAACTGATGTTCCACTTTTAACTACACCAATGCTTATTGGAACTGGTAGATCATGGCATGATACAAACACAAAATATCTGTTTACAATATGGTCAGTTGCACCTGAGTCCAAAATAAAGTGAATGTCACTTTTAATTCTCTTAAGATTTCCTTGGTTACTTCTCATAAAAGCAAAACTGTTATCATATGTTTGCACAGTTTACAGTGTGCGTCGGCGAGTTTGACTTGACGTATTTAGTGTTTGTTTATAATAATAACAATCTTGTTTTATATGATAATACTTAATATATTAGACAGTTTTCGTTTTGAAGAGGAAGTATTATATTTCGGTTTTTTTTGTTTAAATGTATTTTTGATGTTATTTTTCTTGAACTGGTATTTAAAACTGGTAATTTGCAATACTTTGGTACTGGCTCCTTCTCCTACGTTAAGCTTCTTCTCATAATCCAACAGTCTAGTTTTCACGAATGCTAATGTTAAATTTTCATTATTCAAAGTCTCTAGAGCTGTTATAATACCATCAGATTCTGCTGGTAAGCAATAACTAAAAAAATTTATCCAATTCATCCATTTGTGCACCCGCTGCAATTAATTCAGCAACAATACCCTCAAAAATCGTATAATGCTTTAATAAACATACCTCACTTGCCACTTTTAATGATAAGTCTTTTACGTAACGCGTGGTGGGAAGCTAACCTTCATAGTTCGTAAATAGAATCTAAACTTTGCACTATTTATTTAGCGAAAACTTGCTCTTGAGCAGAACCCAGAAACGAACCACTCAAGTACTCTACCAAAGTATTTTGTGCAATCAAATCATGCTTTAGCTTTAACCACTCTTCAGAAGGTTCATGGGGCAGTTAAATGTCTATTACATGTACGACATTTAGTTCTGCTAGCAACAATTTAAGACGATACATACATATTGCGTACCGCTCGCAATTAAAGGGTTCGATATGCCGTTTACTTGTTGTTGTTTTCCATTTAAAAAAATTAATCACCTAAAACCTATTATTGAGTTTAATAATTTTATTGTCACTAAACCTGATAATAATAGAAAGAAAACACGTAACTCTGGGCCCATAACCTACTGGAAAAACAAAGATTTTATGGGACTGAAATCTAACAACTTATACTTGGCCGATATGTGTTTATTTGAGAAAGAGTTGAGTAGAACTTAACCATTTGATTTTAAGGCATACGGCTCGAAAAAACGGAGAAGTAATTACGTTAACACCATACATTTTTATGTTGTTAATATAAACATAGACACTGAGTTTAAAGTTTAAGTTTTGCTCTTTTTATCAAAGTAGAAATATTATTTTTTATTGATATATCCAATATACATATTGCGGTCTAAATAAATCCGTATATACTTTATTGCTTCTTGGCTGGTGGCACGTGTATTTTCTACCTTGATTGCGATTTCTTTTATCCCTCTTTCGGCTGCGAGTAGAGTATTTAGATTTTCTGCGCAGCGATTTTAAGCTTTTTCCACTGCATCCAGTTTGTAATATACTTTACGATTATTTTGGATATCGTTACTAATTTTCAGCGTCTTTGGCTGTTACCATCACTATGATATCGTCAGCGTATCCAATAAGTGTCGTACCGTAGGGAATTGGTAGTGTGAATACCTCGCCATAATACAGGTTCCAGAGTGTGGGTCCCAGCACCGAGCCTTGCGGGACTCCGCACGTTACCGTCCTTTTCACAAACAAAATTCTATTTTCCAGGTAACTGGCTATTATATTATATATGTGCGGAACAACATCTCTTTTTCTAACTCGTTAATTATATCTTCCAATGGTGTGGATTAAACGCAGTTGGCACATCAAGAGTTATACTAGTGCGAATCTGTTTCTTCCTGTTCTTTTGTTTAGAATACATATTGGTCTATACGCATTTTTTTATCGGGTGTCCCCTTTTTTATTAACACCAGCCTGGCTTCCTTCCAGATATATGGGAAAGTCCATTCTTTAAAGAGTTTATTTAGTAATCTTGGGATTGTGTACGCGTGTTCTATGACCACTGCCTTGATAACTTCCTGTGTTAAGCCATCTCCATCAGGTGCTTTCCTATCTTTTAGGTGCTTATTAGTTGTCATCAGTTCCTCAATCGTAATCGTAAGTGGGGGGATTGCTCGCTTCTCCTTTTTCATTCTGTCCCAGTGAGCATCGTTCAACCAATTGAATCGACTGGACATCGCTGTAGAGTCGAAACCTGCTAACTACCTAACCTACTTGAAGCGTGTGAAGCCCACAGTAAAGTTTTACCTCTTTTGACCAACAGGATTATCTGTTGCTTCCACGTGCGTTTTGTGCTTTAATAAAAAAAACATCAGTATTGAGTGGCTTGAAAGTGTATTTCCAAATTTTTGGTACTTCATCGCAAATATGATTTTTCTGGTACCATCCAGAGGACCATATAGGAACTAAGATTTCAGGGAAAATGTTTTAAAGTGTATTGTAAAGTAAATGAATATAATAAGGGGTGTACTACGGCTGATATAAAGAATAAAATCAAGGCGATCAAAACAATGTACTACAAAAAACATTCACTGGTTTGTAAATCAAAGAAAAGTGGAATGGGAACAGAGGTGCCAAAGCTCTTTTGGTATAAGATAACCGATGTAATTGTGTGACACATACAAAATGTACACCGAAGCAAGTGTGGAAAATTAATCTCCATATTGTAATGTTTTCCTTATTTATTTAAACGTTTTTATTACGGGTGGGATAAATTTATACACACACGTTACGTCTACTAACTTAATTTATTTATTCGCTACACTATTCACTAATTTATATTATATACACAGTATATTCACTTACATTAATTTATATAAACACTTCAGTACTTAGACTATTTACTAGATAATTCTAGATTGCAGCTTACACAAAAACAATGTCTAAATAAGATAGTCACTAAAAAATCGTAAACAGTTTTAAGAAATCCCTGCGCAACCGCCATAATTTTAACTTTCATACATGGCTTAGACAGAGTCGGATTCAGGGATTACACCAGTCTGCTGTCTCGTAACATTACCCCCTCCTTAAATGGAAGTTCCTCCTGGAACTTTTGTGTAGCCGAGAAGGGATGTTTGAATCGGCAACTGGCCCAATTTCTACACTTCCCGATCTTATGGAAATAACAGGGCACCATCTTCATCGGATACTGGGAGGTTTCGAAGTGCTTCCCGCACATCTATTTTGAAATTCATTTTTAGTTACCACGTAGAAGGCGAATTGTATTTCAATCTCAGTGTTTTGCCAGGGGCTGGAATCAGGTATTCAAGTTTTTCTAATTGCCCGAACTTCTTTCGAAAGACAGTTGCCAACCCTTCTGCGTTCTTGATACGGGCGGGGACGTTGTATGCCAGTGAATAATCTTCCGGGAGAGTGAACAATTCTTGTCGTTGTTCTGAAGTGACTCCAAATCTAGCTTTCCCGGTACCTCCATACGCGCCCATAAATTCATCGAAGGTAGGGTCAGACACATCTCGAATATGGTTTACTCCTTTCTCTAGGTCATGGTCTCCTTCGAATGGCGCTAGTCGGTTTTCGTGAACTACTTTTGGTTTTCCGTTGGGGATCTTGCTTATGCGATATATAACATCAATGATCCTTTTCTTGATTAAGTATGGACCTTCCCAGGATTTTTGTAATTTTGGAGAAAATCCTTTTCTTTTCGTCGGTTTGTGTAACCATAATTTGTCCCATTCTTTAAAACCGCCTACTGTGGCCTGCGTGTCGTACCGACTTTTCATTCTGTCGCTGGATTTGTTCGAACTAATGCATGAATACCGTCCAGCCTTCTTCTCAATTGGATCACGTAGTCTTCTCCTGCAAGATCTTCTCCAGGCCGACAGCCAAATTCCAGGTCACAAGGAAGCCTCATTTCACGTCCAAACGGGATTTTCGCAGGTGTTTCACCCGTGCTCTCATTGACGGCAGATCGATAAGCCAATGCGAATAGGGAAAGATACTGGTCCCAATCTCTCTGATGGCTGGAAACTACTTTGGACAGGTATTTTCCAATAGTCCTGTTCATTCTCTCGACCATTCCATCTAACTGTGGATGTAATGCTGTTGTACTGGTCTTCTTTATTCCCAGCTTGTCGCAAATCTCCTGGAATAGATGGCTTTCGAAATTTCTTCCCTGGTCACTTTATGAAATAATCCAATATAACTAGGATGTATTTACGACCATTTTCTGTCGTCGGAAATGGTCCAGCGATGTCTAAAGCAATCCTTTCGAAAGGGCTTCCAACATTGTACTGTTTCATGGGTGCCTTTCTCTTGCGATGTGGTCCATTCCTCGTAGCACAAGTCGTACATTTGTTACACCAGTCCTTCACATTGTCGGAGCTGTTCATCCAATAAACCATTCTTTGTTGACTACAGTAGTTCTTGAAACTGCAGCTTCCCTAGATTCCGCCTTGTTGCATTGAGAATAGTCTACAGGGCATGACCGTCTAGGCAAAGAGTTGGCTTTTCGGTGATTCACATCAGCTGGATGTTCACTCCTGTCTAATTTCCCCTGTGACTGGAGTTATTGGGTTGCAGGAGTCTTGGGGCGCTTAGACGGACTGCGTACGTGCTCTAGCTCGCCACACTTCCGGCATTTGATCTCCTTCGGCTTCTTGTCTGCCATACCTTTCAACAAGTTGACGAGTTGGTCAAGTTTGTCATCGTCATTTTCTTCCTGCATGGTCCTACCTTTGCTGTACCGCGAGCCCTTCGTGGCTGCTTTGCATTTAAGAGGTTCTTGGTTTGCAGGACGCTTACACGAACTGCGTGCATGCTCTAGCTCGCCACAATAACAGCACCTGATTTTCTTCGGCTTCTTGTCTACCATACCTTTCAAGAGCAGCTGTCAATGCGTCAACTAATGTTTTGGGATGGGCTAAACGAAGCGTACTCTGCATATCGGGGTCACGTAAGCCATCAATAAAGGCCTGGATGCCCAGACATTCCATCATGATCTCTGGTGCTGATGGATAAGCAAATCGAACTAGTCGGGCAATATCAACTTTATACTCTTGAAGGGATTCGTCACGTTTCTGCCTTCCGTTCTTCAGTTGGGATTGGAACAAATGTTCTAGATGTTCGTGGCCATATCGCATGTCCAACCTCTTCTTCAGATGCTCGAAGTCATCCGTTTCTTCAAGCGGTATAGTCTGAAGTCTAAGGCATCTCCCCGCAGCGCGATTGTTAAGTTCACTGCTTTGTCCCTATCGGACCAATTATGCACTCTAGCGGCTGCTTCAAATTGAAGCCTTGGCTCGGGCAAAACTGCTAATATATTCTGTCTTGGGTTGTGTTTCTGGCTTGCAGATCTCGATCTTCTTTTGTTCTGCTGGCGTGTCTTGTGTTCTTAAATCTGTTATTTTACTCTATAACTCCTTGATTTTTTCGTCTATCGTTGTCATTTTATTCTCCATTTTCTCGTCCATCGTTGTGATTTTATCCTCAATATCCGATTTAAGAGATGACATTTTATTTTCCACGTCAACGGCAATGTCATTTTTCATTAATAAGATATGTCCATGTTAGCAGAAATATCGTTCTTCATATCAGAAAAATCGTTGTTTATAGCAGAAATATCGTTTTTCACATTAGTTGAAATATTTTCTTCCATGGCAGAAATATCGTTTTTCATGTTAGCAGAAATTGATGAGATTAAGGTGGAAGCCTCGTCATTGAATAAAAATGTTTCTGGATCAAAGCCGTCATTTTCCAGTGCCACTTTAAGTGTTTCTACTAATTCACTTTTCTTACCGGACGTTTCCAACTCACGATCTTCTAATTCTGCTCTTAATTCCGCCACTTTCAGATCCCTTAATCTCTTGGCCATTTTTACGTAGATATTTATTTATATTATCCCACTTCTGACACCAATGTAATGTTTTTCTTATTTATTTAAACGGTAAACGGGTGAGATAAACTTTAAACACTCGGTGGGTTCACTTACTTAATTTATTTAAACACTACACTATTCACTAATTATATACACAGTATATTCACTTAAACTAATTTATATACACAGTTCACTAATTTATATTCACTTATTTACTTGTTTATCTCACGATGTCAAATTATCAACTCCACTCAACTCTTCTTGATCGCTCCCTTATATATTAATGCCTTTTTCACTAGATAATTCTAGATTACAAAAACAATTGGCTGTCTGGCATTTTCTAGATAAGACTGGTCACGTCACAAAAACAATGTAGATAAGATAGTCACTATTCGTAAACAGTTCTAGGAAACCCTGCGCGTCCGCCATAATTCTAACTTTCATACCTGGCTTAGACAGAGTCGGATTTAGGGACTATACCAGTGTGCTGTTTCGTAACAATATACTATTATAATGTACATTATACACATCGCAAAGATAACAATATAATTTTCCAAATGACGTGAAAACCCTACTAGGAAAGGATTTAGATGTGGATATTTATAAGTATCTGTTAAATACCTGTCTACTTAATAAGCTGTGATTATTATATTAAAAATATCGCTAATAACCAATATGGCTGATGCGAGAAAAAAAACGTAGAACGAACAGTCCAAAACATATTTTTTTACTATTTAAAGAGTTTCTAGTTATTAGTATTTAGTCTCATTATTTTTCCAATAATCGAAAGTCAAAATTATTTGTCTAAGGAATCATTATAATTTTTTTCAGTAAAAATGGCACGTTGATTTAAAAAGGTTCGCCACATCTTTTAAAAGGGGTTTCAATTCCCTATTTACGCATATAACTTTCTGATTTTTGGACGTTCATCAATTTTAAATTGTCTAATTGCTCGAACCCTCTCTGAAGTCTAAGGCATCTCCCCGCAGCGCGATTGTTAAGTTCACTGCTTTGTCCCTATCGGACCAATTATGCACTCTAGCGGCTGCTTCAAATTGAAGCCTTGGCTCGGGCAAAACTGCTAATATATTCTGTCTTGGGTTGTGTTTCTGGCTTGCAGATCTCGATCTTCTTTTGTTCTGCTGGCGTGTCTTGTGTTCTTAAATCTGTTATTTTACTCTATAACTCCTTGATTTTTTCGTCTATCGTTGTCATTTTATTCTCCATTTTCTCGTCCATCGTTGTGATTTTATCCTCAATATCCGATTTAAGAGATGACATTTTATTTTCCACGTCAGCGGCAATGTCATTTTTCATTAATAAGATATGTCCATGTTAGCAGAAATATCGTTCTTCATATCAGAAAAATCGTTGTTTATAGCAGAAATATCGTTTTTCACATTAGTTGAAATATTTTCTTCCATGGCAGAAATATCGTTTTTCATGTTAGCAGAAATTGATGAGATTAAGGTGGAAGCCTCGTCATTGAATAAAAATGTTTCTGGATCAAAGCCGTCATTTTCCAGTGCCACTTTAAGTGTTTCTACTAATTCACTTTTCTTACCGGACGTTTCCAACTCACGATCTTCCAATTCTGCTCTTAATTCCGTCACTTTTAGGTCACATAGTCTCTTGGCCATTTTTACGTAGCAATTTATTTATATTACCCCGCACCTGACACCAATGTAATGTTTTTCTTATTTATTTAAACGTTTTTATTACAGGTGGGATAAATTTTTACACACACGTTACGTCTACTAACTTAATTTATTTATTCACTACACTATTCGCTAATTTATATTATATACACAGTATATTCACTTACATTAATTTATATAAACACTTCACTACTTAGACTATTTACTTGTTCGCTGTTTATATCACGAGATCACTTTATAAACTGATTTCTCCCGCTGGTCGGTCCTTTATATATCAGTGCCTTTTTTACTAGATAATTCTAGATTGCAGCTTACACAAAGACTATAGGCTCCCTGGAATTATCCAGATAAGACTGGTCACAAAAACAATGTCTAAATAAGATAGTCACTAAAAAATCGCCATCCGCCATAATTTTAACTTTCATACATGGCTTAGCCAGAGTCGGATTCAGGGACTACACCAGTCTGCTGTTTCGTAACAATATATTAATTTTCAACTTCATTGTTGTTGAGAGTGCTTAACGATTACCGTGTCTTGTTTCTTTAAACGTTCTTGAATTTTCAACAGCAGTTTTTTTTAAATTTTTCTGCTGACATTTTCTTTATCCTTTAATGCTAGTTCCTTTAACCTTTCGGATGCTCCAAATTTATTTCTTTTTAAAATCCATTGTCTTATCCAAATTCGACGCGTCTCATGTTTTTTCTCGTCTTAAATAAGATATTTCTGCAGCTGTATTTTAACAAAATTGAAATTATTTTCACACATTCGCCAATTAAAGCATTCAACGCCATATTTATATCTACTGAAACTGAGAGCTTCATAAATCCGAGCGAGATGCAATTATATCCCCAGACATCATTTTTTAAACGTTTTCCAAAATATTTTTTCATTCAATATCCTGTGATAATTTTGTATCTAGGTACATTTAATTGTTGAAGTAAGTTTGAAATAACCTATTGTTTACTATTCTATGGCATTGTCTGGAAATGTCGGTTGGCAGCCCTGTAATAGTTGAATGTCAGAATATAAAATAATTGCCTTGTAGTTTTTAGGTTTTGTATATTTAGCAATTAATAAAAGGTGTATAATCTTGCCAAGAAAAATAATATTCCAATGTTCATTATTCTACCAAAAGGTTATGGGCCCTGAAAACAGGCTTTCAGAATTAGTGTGGTAAAGTGTTAATTCTTCAAATACGTTTCCGAACTATGAAACATGTCGTATCAAATGCCGTCCATTGAAAAGCTTAAAGGTTGTGGGTCATGAGAATTACGATGTATGGAAGTTCGCCGTACAAGCTTATTTAGAGCATGAGGAACTATGGGATTCAGTACTTGGTACGGATACCGATGCCAAAAAAATAACCAAGGCTAGGTCGCAAATCATACTTCTTGATCCGCTAAATTTTGTCCATGCTCAGAACACAAAAACTACCAAGGAAGCATGGGACAATTTAGAAGCTGCCTTTCAGGATTCAGGTATTACAAGACGTGTTAGTTACTACGTATACTGATAACAACAACTCTAGAAAATAGTGATTCTTTTGAGAGGTATGTTAATTAACTGCCACTCATGAGTTTTCAAGTGTTAGCTTAACAGTTAGTGACGAATGGATAGTCACGATTTTGTTAGCTGATCTTCCAGAAACGTACAAGCCAATGATAATGGGGATCGGAAGTTCAGGTTACTCCAGTAACTGCGGACTCGGTCAAAAGCAAGTTGCTTCAGGATATATCAGTAGCTCTAGGTTGTGAAAACAAGTCAGTGGCCATATATAGTGCCTGCAGTTCAAGCAGAATTTTGCGAATAAAAGCAAAAAAGGGGTGCGTTGTTATAACTGTCACAAATTTGGACACTTTCCAAGCCAGTGCGACAAGAAGGATGCTGTAGATGAAAAATCGGATACTGGAGATAAAAAGTCAAAAAAATGTAACTCTGCATTATTATCAGTGTTCGCAGTGCAGGACAAAAGTGTTCAAATCGTGGTTTTTAGACTCACGCTGCTCGGCGCATATGACAGCAAATCGAGATGTGCTAGAAAGTCCGCAAAATTGAGAGTTACCTCTGCAAATAATGAAGAAATGTGTACTGAGACTATCGGTGACGTCAATTTTTCTCTATCATTTGGTAAAAACATACATTCAACCATCCAAGTACATGATGTATATTTTGTTTCGGAATTTAAAATGAATTTATTGTCAGTTACTCAAATAGTGAGTGAAGGTAACACTGTAATCTTTAACTTTGGCGGAGCTAACATTTACAATATAGTAAACAAACTTATAGCTGAGCTACGTTAGAAAACAACACAACGTGCATTTAGTTCCATCACAAAATAATGGTAACGTCTGGTTCAGCAGTGCAGAAAAAAAATGCAATTTAAGGCATAGGCGTGTAGCGCATGTAAACCCAGGAAGTTTAAATAAATTGAAAAAGGGACTGGTATACGGCTTAGATTTTTAAGAAAATTTCCACCCGAATTTTGTATGTGAAACATGGAAAAAGTAACCGTTTACGCACATATAGATAGGCAGAAAAGAAAGAAGTTAGATGCTAAGACAACTCCTTGTATCTTCATAGGTTACAGTTTAGAGTTAAAAGCATACGATCCAAATAATAGCATAGTTTTTGTCTCTCGTAATGTCCAGTTTGATGAAAAGAAAAAAGGGTTCACTTTATTGGAAACACTAATAGTTGATTCAGATAA
The DNA here is from genome assembly GCA_963921935.1 of Galeruca laticollis. Taxonomy (NCBI): domain Eukaryota; kingdom Metazoa; phylum Arthropoda; class Insecta; order Coleoptera; family Chrysomelidae; genus Galeruca; species Galeruca laticollis. Next base: position 97,306,888 of record OY998180.1, on the reverse strand, counting down.
ACATTTTTATGTTATTCAAGAAGTTACAGTCAGGTAAGATGAAGAACCTGTTATTGATTAGAGGTCAGATGATTCTTCTGAAAAATATATTGATCCTGTGTACTCGTACAGAGAAATATCTGAAGATAGTGACTCAGAATTCGTCCCACAAATAGAAGGGTCAACAGAGGATGTAGTCCCAATTCAGAGACCTCAGCGTGAGAGAAGACTACCTAAAGCGATGCAGGACTATATATGTTATATTCAGACATAACAGAAGCCATTAGATGTTGAAGAAGTACTTAGCAGACTCGATAAGAATAATTGGATTCACGCTAAGCAAAACGAATAATGAAGCTCTTATCGAAAATTGTACTTGGGAGTTAGTCGACTTATCGCTTGGCAAAAACCTTTAAACTGTAAATGGGTTTTTAAAACAAAACCTCAAAAGGACAATGTGATTCAATATAAATCCCGCTTAGTAATAAAATCTTGTGCTCAAAGAAAAGGTACAGGTACAGCATAATTAGATACCTACTTGCACTTGCAACAGAATATGACCTCGAAATTGATCACATGGATGCAGCTACTGCGTTTCTGCAAGGTGACAAATCAGAAGAGATAATATGATAACACAAATAAAGTTTATCTTTTAAAAAAATCATTATTTGGTCTCAAACAAGCGAGTCGTGTATGGAACCAGAAGTTAGACTCATTCTTCAGACAAATTGGAAGGAAGCAGTCCCGAACTGTATGTACCATAAATTTTCAAATAAATCAAAACTGATTATAGCTGTTTATGTAGATGGTATGATCATTTTGTCCAATAATACTGACACGAAAACAGAATTAAAAGTTCACTTGATGAAGAAAGTTAAAATGAAACATCTCGGTCCAATCAAAACGATATTAGGATTTCAGATAACCAGGGATAAAGTCAACAAAAAGCTTTGGATTGACGACCAAGAACCTTATTTAAAAATGTTTTTAAGAAAATTTAATATGGGCCAAAGCATTCCAGTTAATACTCCGATGTGTATAGGTGAGAAATTACTAAAAGACCAGTCACCATCCAACGAAGAACGAAAGAAACAGATGGAAAACATTCCATATAAAGAAACAGTTGGTAGTTTGTTGTTTGCATCACAGATATCGAAACCGGATATAAGTTACTGATATAAGCAATTAGATGTGTAAGTCGTTTCAATCAAAATCCTGGTCCAGCTCATTGGTGTGCAGTTAAACGAATTTTTCGATATTTGAAAGGAACCATACGTTGCCGATTAGAATTCAACGGCGAGAAAGTTGGTGATTCGGATATTATTGGTTACTATGACGCAGATTGGGGAAGTGATCCAAACTATAGGCGTTCAATCTCCGGATATATTTTCCTGAAAAATGGTTCTCCAATTTCTTGGAATAGTTAGAAGCAGCCTACTGTAGCCTTAAGCACAACAGAAGCAGAGTATATGGCTATGCCACTGCTGTACAAGAAGCTTTGTGGCTTAGAGGCATAAGCTATGAACCCAATTTAGACACGAAGTCAACTTTATTATATGTCGATAATCAAGATGGTCAGAAATTGGCATTAAATGGTGCTTATCAAGCTCGCAGGAAGCATATTGATGTGAGACATCATTTCGTAAAGGAGAAAATTGATAATGGCATTATATCGCTTAAGTACGTTCCTACAATGTGTATTAAAGGTCAAGGACTTATTTCAAATAGGGAGGATGTTGAAGTAAATTTGAAATAACCTATTATTAAGTGTTCTTATGGCATTGTCTGGAAGTGGTTAGTCTGCAGATCTGTAATAGTGAATATAAAATACTTGCCTTGTAGTTTGTACGTTTTGTATATTTAGCAATTAATTAAAGGTGTATAATCCTACCAAGAAAAAGAATATCTCAATATTTATTGTTCTGCCCATACTAATCCATTTCATCAATCGATACAGTTACGTCACCAATATTATATGAAATATTTAGGCAGCTATGTGACATATTAAAGAATAGATTTGTATTTTTGAAGTTGTATACGGTTATTCTTCATTTTGAAAGTGTTTCATGTTTCTATCTCATAAGACGCATTTAATTTCACTAATAACTGGGACATCACGCAATGATGCGTGAGGGATTAACTCCACCCCTTATGCACTTCAATAATTTAAAACCGTATCACTCTAAAAAAATATTTCATAAGATAAAAATATCTCCCTGTACATATTATTAAATACGTTTTGATTTATATCTATCTTCTCTTAACACAGTTTACATGAAAATAAAAAAGTACTTAACAACCATCAGCGTTTGTATATGTAAAGTAATCAGTAGGTAAAATTATAATTTGTTTCTGAGACTATTTGTCGGCATTTTCTCCGATTTGGAAAATTTCCAACAAAATTTTTTTCCGCTCGATGACTGGCTTCTACATACACAAACACCGACCGATCTGGCCTCGCCAACAGCTCCTAATATTTATCCGTCTGGGAAAATATTCAAACTGATCATGTGCATATTGTTTGATACACAACACATTATCGTTAAAGATAATTTATTAGAATTTAAATTAAATTAATTACATCTCTTTATCTATCAATATGATACATCTATTAACACTGGGACTGTCTTAAAACATAATTTCCTTGTAAATAAGATGATCTACAAAAGCACCAATCTTCTTATATTCTGCACTTTGTAATACTTTTATTATAAAATTCGCTGCAAATTGAACCAATTGACTTATCTAGTAGTTATTTGAATGTACCTCAGACCAAATTAAGAGATCTATTTTTGGTCAATCCTACAGTCTATCGAAGCTCGCATTTCTAAATGAAACCACTTATCTACTATCTATGAGTCACCTCAACTATCTTCCGAGTATTTGTTTGGTGATAATATAGATTTAATTAAATAGTCAGCACTAGACAGCATTTGAAATCCATGGCTTTTTCTATATTCCTTCAAAGGTTTCGGTTTTGTGCTGCATTTCTCCACTACCTATTTTTACCATTTTCACGTCGTCTTTGGCTCAATTCAACCATTTTGAGTAACCTCTTTTTTTTCTCTCTACCTCCTTCAATCATGAGTTTGTTGGGTGTATCTGCAACTGTTTGAGCTCTTTTGATTATCCTAAACTTAGATATTCATAAATTTCTTGTACCACTGTGTTTGTTTCTCTCGCTAATTTCTTTGGAACACATCCTGTTTCATTTCTTCTTTTAAATACCGTCGTCTCGCATACATACACATTGTAGGCCTAATCATAGTTATATAAATTTTTATTTTACAGCTCTGGATATTTGAATTAAATTCGTAGTTAATATAAACTACTTTTTAAAAAATAACTTTTATTTCTACAAACTAAAATGAGACTTTACAACTAGGAAGCTATATAAAATCTGAATGTGATAATGCAAAACGTTATAAAGAAAACAATCCGTGAGATTGCAATTCAGCAGTCTAGCGGTGTCCTATTACCATATGCGTTCCCATAACTCCTCCGCCATTAGACAGAAATTCAAGGAATTTGTTGAATTTCAGAGTTCCAAATTTTCGGGACCATTCTGGATTTCTTCGCCTTGGCTTCTTCTTCGGGTTCTTCTTGTTAGAATGAATTTTACAGTCCAATACAAAATAATATGATGAAATAAATAAAAATAGTCCAAATATTAAAATTTGCAGATATTATTGGAGACGATTTTTTGTTTTTGAATGTCTAAAGCACTTTGAACATATTTAAAGTCGTCTAAATTGATAGAATTTAATTGGATTGGTTCCATTTGAAAATTTGCTATTTCACTTGAAAATGTTAAATTTGGAAGGTTTATTAGATTCAGTTCGGTTTGATAATTTTCAAAATGTTTAATTTTAATACCATCAATGTCCACTTCGCACTCCGAATCAAGTTCTAGAATAAAAGTTCCCTGAATTGGAAAATTGTCTTTGTTAGATCCGCATTTTTGATTAACTACACTTATTTCAGGAGATATTAGAATCCAATGATTTTTCTCTAATTTTTGAATTCGTAATTTAGGCATTCGAACAGTTAGCTGCTGGCATGATGAGACGTTCTTGAAGTAGCGAAGCATCTGGATTTCACATGGGATTTCTTCTTGGATGACAATGGGTCTTTTCTGGTAGCAAATGTACTGTTCAGATGAAACTTCTTGACAATTCTCGTCGAAAAACATATAGGAAAGGTCATTTAGGATAAAGAATTTCGCTTGAGGTAGAATTACTTTGAAGGAGTTTTGTGTGGGTACAGGCAATGAGTATATGTGGAAATAATTATAAGTTTCGCTTTCTACTATAGGAATTTCTAAGATAAATACTATACTTGGTATAACATTTTACTTCTGTGACCTTTTCATATAAAAGAATATTTTCTATTTTTGGTTCAAAAGGAAGCTTATTGAATTTCAATTGTTCATTTACAATCATTATTTCATTTAAAAGTTCTCTAGGTTCAATTATTGAATTATGAACTGTATTTAACTTGGAAAATGTGATAGCTACTTCGATTTTCTCTAGAATATTGTAAATTAATTGATAAGTTGGAGCGATTTGAGAAACCAATGTATCCGTGACATAAAGGTGATAATTTTCTTGTTCGTAATAAGTTTCAATTTCCTCTATTCGTTTCAATAAAGTATGTTGATTTTGTGCCAATGTGTTTGTATTATTTTTAAAAATATTAACAGAATTTTGAAGAAGTGTTATTTGTGAATTGACTATATTTTTTAATTTTGATTGATTCTCAGAAAGTGTGTATCATATTCAGACCTATATTTATTATAATTTACGTTGACACCCCAATCAAAATACTACTACTAAACTGTGTGTCATTAACTTTTATATCTACATATTTCTACAATCTTAATAATTACAAACACCCCATGTATATATCAATTTTAATCATAACAAACCTCGTATATTTGCGTAGATATCCCCCACAGAATAATGATGCAAATATATTTTTAACATCGTGTATTGAAGAAATCTTAGTATACTGTTATGAACATAATTTTATGTAACACACAGCAGGTGATTTGAACCCCGAGAATGTCATTGTCATTTTTCAGATAAAATGTTACCTGCCCGTCAACCGTAATTTCTCTCTCTTATACCGACAAATCACAATATTTGAATAACATTTTGTGGGTTGCATTAGTAAAATTCTTATTTTTATAATCAAGTTGTGGAAGTGTTATCACATTTTGGTATAATAATCGGTGGTTTATTATTAACGTTTCAAATTATGCCAATATTTCAGAATAGCTATTTTAACGAAAAGTAATATTCAATAAAACTGTACCTCTAAGTTGTGTAATTATCGCTTCAAGATTTTTCTATTTGCATAGCATTCTTTTTGAAGAGTGGCTTAATTATATTAAGTGATTAAATTATAAATAGCTATAATGTCTATGAAAATTATCAATATCGCCATCAGTATCATACGTCACTCTAAATATTTGGGGTGATTCATAATGAAATTCGGAAATACAAGATTCCTGATATTTTGTTTCAAAGAGTACTGTTTGATGCCAAAAATGTTAAACGTATATCGGTGGTGTATGTCTGGTGCCTCTGTGGTGTATGTGTGCTAACCCAATGATGTGTGACTGTTGTCCCTCTGCTTGAGTTGTAAAGTGGGTTCTTGTTTCACCGCATCTATAATAAAAATGACATTCAGTGTATGACAAAGTTGTGAAATCATTGCTTCAAGATTTTTCTATTAGCGTGGCATTCTTTTTGAAGAGCAGCTTAATTATATTAATTTAGTTGGGTGCAAGCCTGATGTCTTGGATGTCCTTTTCTATCACGATGGATATCCGTTAATACTAGTATCTGTAAATATGTTGCTCTTTTGTTGGTTCCTTGGAAAATAATTCATATAAACAGAGTGTTGCAGTAAATTTGTTAGTACTAGCACAGTCAAACTGATGTGAGCCTGAGGTGTGTTTGTTATCCATTCTGTTAACCCTCTGCTATCTGTCTGATAGACTTCTGATGTGTGTTATCTGTCTAATAATATAATAAGTCACGGCATATTTTACTATAATGTAGTCGTACGAGCAACAAATCTCAAGCATGCAAAAGCTTTGGGTGTCCTCTGTTGTCGAATAAAGTGGATTTGCTGTCGTTGTCGTCGGAGTCGTCGTTGGCGTCGTTGTAATCGTTGTCGTTATCGTTGTTGAAGTCGTTATCGTTGTCGTCGCTGTCATCGTTGTTGTTATCGTTAATGTTGTGGTTGTCGTTGTCGTTCTAGTAACAACCTGTATGTGAAAATAATCTACCAATGCGGTTTGTTCGATGAAAATTTGAGCAATAATAGCAGAGATTCATTGTAAAGCCCTTATCTTTATATACCCTGTGGCATATTTTATGAAAAATACTGTATTTTTAAGACTACGACCTGTGTATATAAAAAATACGGTATCTTTATGACTACACCCTGTATAAAATCGCATCTTTTTATGACTACGCACTGTATATATGGCTTCTTCTATGACTACACTCTGTATATATGAACATCACATCTTTTTTGACTACACCCTGTATATAAAGATAAATGGCATCTTTTATGATCACACCCTGTATAAAAAATGCAGTATCTTTATGACTATACTCTGTGTAAAATCACATCTTTTATGACTACACCCTGTATAAAATTGCATCTTTTATGACGACACCCTGTATATAAAGAAAATACACAAGGGTGCTTTTGTATAATATTGAGATAAAAATACACTTTTACACTCGTATGTTGATCGAAGCCATCACTTTTCATTCTGAAATTTAGAAGTCCCAAGCGTACGCGTGCGTATTTTTGTTGATAAATACAATGAACGATTTTTCTTACGAAGGATTCTGATTCAACTGCATTTGACTCACATGTTCTAATAACTAAAACGATATTAGCACAAGGGAGTATTGAAGAAATTTACGTCGAAGCCATCGTATGATGAAATCAGATAATATATGAGACACCCTGGTGTACAGCTTAGTGCGTCATCTCAAAATAATACGCATATAATCAATTTCAAAAACATAATACGTAGGAATCCTCATAGCATACATGTAGCGGTGTAGGCTGGGAACGATGACGTCGTGGGTTCGAAACTCACTCGGGGTAAATTTTTTTTTTGATTTTAATATAATTTTTTAAATGTGGAACATATTCATGCACTAAAATCGGCGCAATAAAGAAAATTACATCGCATCGTGAAATCACGCCTCGTGAGATTTCAAAATACTTATACTGATCAATTTCAAAAACATAATACGTAGGAATCCTCATAGCATACATGTAGTGGTGTAGGCTAGGAACGATGAGGTCGTGGGCTCGAATCTCACCCAAGGCAAAAATTTTTACGTCATGCACAAATTTACCGTATAAAAAATGGACGACAGACATCTAGAGAAATCTGCAAAATGCGCCATCTAGCGAAATCTACTGGATAAAAAAATGGCCGACGGATAAAAAATGGCCGACTGGATAAAAAATGGACGACAGCGCCAACGCAGCGCTACCGTCGCCTAGCGGGCCTTTTTCGAAGTAGTGGCTCAGAACCGGCATAGCTACACTACAAATACAACAATTTCTTTTAAAACAGAAAGTAACGTTAGTACAAAATTGTTACATGTAAAAACAAAAATACCACTATTAAAGAAGTCAGGTATATATAAACTCAAATGTCCAGAATGTAATGCTGTCTATTTGGGTCAGACCCTTAGGAATTTTGAAATACGATACAGTAAGCACTTACGAGCATACAGATTAAAACAACCAGATAAATCCCACTACGCAAAACATATACTTGACACCAATCATTCATTGACACCTAACACAGAACTAGAAGTGCTGCATATTTGTGAAAAGAAGCAAGAACTGGATTTCCTTGAAGAACTGGAAATTAGAAGACATTTAAGAAACCCACAATATGAAGTTGTCAATGAACAGTTAAATCTAGGGAGTTCTCCACTATACTCGATAGTCGAAATTGTGTAAAGTGAGTCAGAGCTATCTAATCAACACTTTGGTTAAAGCGCAGTTGCCATATGTATTCTAGAGAGAAATGCTGTATTTTATAAATACACTTCAAATCCATTGTGTCAATATTTCAGGTACAAAAGATGCAATGTAATTAAGTCAATACCAATTTAATATATTTATTTCAAATTTCAAGCAGACTAATAATAATTAGTTTACTTGAAATGTGAAATAAAGTGTTTATGTATATTTCTTGAACGCAAAGTTTGTTGTGAAAAACTCGCCGATTTGACAATGTTGGAGAGTCGCTTCAATGTTCCGGCTTTGAGAACGAGATAGATAGATCGAGCTACGCGAATGAGACAGTGATAGTAAACAGTTATGTGAGGTGTTTATTCTCTTCATGAACGTAACATCAGTATTTGTGTTGTGTTTTTGTGTGATAAATCGGTTATTATTGGTATTTATTGTAATATTTATATCGGTATATTTAGTGACAATAATGGCGGAGTGTAGCGGTGTTGGCGATAAAAAACGGCGTCGTAACAATTTAATTCGGGAAGAAAAAGTCCTCATATTAAATGTGTACGAAGGACTGCGTGCCATGGACAAACAGTTGGGTGTTAGTGACGCTGTGATTAAGTGCAGTTATTTAACTAAAGTTTCTGAGAGTACTATATACAATATTCTAAAGAAATCGCGGGACGGATCTTTGACAAGAGAACGAGGTGAAAACTGTAAACCGGAAAGTAGGGGAAGAAAGAAAATTGTTTTGGACGACCAAACACGGAATGCTATACGTAGGGAAATACATTCTTTTTATTTTAGGAATGAAATCCCCTCGGTAGCTAAATTGAGCAAGGTAATAGAAGCTGATGATACTTTACCAAACATCAGTGATAAAGTTTTGAAACGAACTTTAAAATTAATGAATTTTCGTTACCAAACAAGAAGTAGAAACAGTGCCTTAATTGAACGAAATGACATTGTGGAATGGAGGAGAAATTATTTAAAACAGATACGACAGTTTCGTAACGAAGGACGGCACATATATTATCTTGACGAAACATGGTTAAATGAAGGCCACACTGTGTCAAAAGTGTGGCAAGACATGAATATACGAAGCAATCGACAAGCCTTTATGGAGGGTTTCTCTTCCGGTTTAAAAGCTCCCTCTGGGAAAGGACGTCGACTGATTATCACTCACATTGGCAGCGAGGAAGGATTTGTAGAAGGTGGATTACTAAGTTTTCAGTCCAAAAAAACTGTCGATTACCATGAATAGATGGATGGTAACCGGTTTGAAACATGGTTTAGATCAATTTTAACAAAGGTAACTCCTGGTTCAGTGATAGTTATGGATAATGCTTCATACCACTCTCGTCGACTGGAGCAAATACCTACTTCAGCTAGCCGCAAGAGGGTTATAATTGATTGGTTAGAGAGTAAAAGCATTCCGCACAACGAGGCAATGCTAAAAGTTGAATTATTATCTCTCGTACGGAAACATAAAAGCAGTTATATTAAGTACGTTGTCGATGAAATGGCGAAAGATTTCAACGTCTCAGTTGTTAGACTTCCTCCCTACCACTGTGAGTTAAACCCCATCGAGCTGGTTTGGGCCCAAGTGAAAAATTATGTTGCGAGAAAAAACAGTACATTCAAAATGGCTGACGTTGAGAAACTGTTTGACGAGGCGCTGCATACCGTTACTGCTGAGAGTTGGCGTAAATGTATTCAACACGTATTAAAAGAAGAAATAAAGTTTTGGGATTTAGACATACGTGTAGAAGTAATGACGGAACCACTCATTATCGATATAGGAGGAGAAAGCGATGATTCTGAGGAGTCGTCAGGGAGTGATACCGCTTCCAGTTAGTCAGACATTTTACAAGTGACCTCGCAACATACCTATACTTATTGGTAATTTATTTTGGTCTTGACAAACAACTTTTTTTTAGTTTTAGTAGTAGTAAGTTGGAATGGACTTTTAAACATTTTTTTATTTTGTTTTAACTTACTTATGAACAACTTGTGTTAAGTTATTATTTCAAATGTTAAAAATTGAAATTCCAGATATTTCAGTATTCGCACCCTTAAACTATGATACGCTCATGGAGTTCACTTTAAATCGGTAGATAACCGATGACGTCACTTTACACAATTTTGACTATCGAGTATAATAAACTGTCTTCTTAAGTGATAATTGTAAACATCAGCAGATATAGTTTTCCTGGTTTTCGATATCATTGCACAGCTATACTGATCTTAATTGGAAAAATGATATCCAGGATATCACCATAGGGCTAATAATATCTAAGCTTCAATATTTGTAATATCACATCTTCTTCTTTTTTCTATAAACATATATTAAGCAAATCACAAGTTAGGTTACTTCTTGGTCTCGCCAAAAATAACTACTAAACATCAGGTAGGCATAAAATGAAATGTAACTTCTGTCATTCTGACGATGATATTGATTTATCGAAATAATTGTCAATTTTTTAGAATTTTTAATAACTTTTATTATATTGTGGAATTAACTAGAGACCGTGAGTTTCATTTAACAACACTAATATGAGCATATTCCACGAAGTAAGGGTCGAGACATTCAGTTTTTATACTAACGATGTTTATTGATTTCACTACTAAATTCAAATATAGGCAATACTTTAAAACATGCACTTGTATAGCTAACAGAGTTCGAAAATATCATGATATTTATATAAATATCATATCACATGATAAATATCCGATATATATCAGTAAAAGAGCTAGGCGGGTTCTAGACCATTCCTTATGTAAATTAACATGGGAAATCGTCAAGGTCCATCGTGGTCATTTTTGACGCAATTTCGATCTGCGCAGGCGTTAATCAGAGGGCCATCTTGTAAACATCCACCATGCTAATGACGTCAGCCATCTTGTATGAGTCATTTGTTAAGCGTCGAGTAAGTCATGAGAATGAAAGCTTTATTTGTGGGTAGGGAGGTGGTGAAGTTAAAATAAGAGCATCTGAATAAACAAACATTTTTATTGCATATAAAATGGGCAAAAATTCGATATACAGCTGGATATTTCGATATCTAATAATATTTAAATTAACTAGTCTAACAGCTCACCTAATAAATTAAATCTCTAGTCTAAATGTATGAATAAAATAGATAAAAACATGTAAAATATAAAAATGTGTATTGAAAAGGTTGGATCAACATCCATAGTAAGGTTTCATCGGAACCATGAACAATATAGCGTTTATCATCCTCCGGACTGAGTGCTACTTTATTTTGGATAATTGAATGGACCAGATGTTTCTCGGCACGAATTAGATTTTGGGAAACTATTTTCTGTGTGAAGGTATCAAGGCATTCTTCATAATCTTCAAATGTGATTACGGTCTTCACAACTGACGACTTTACCCCTTTAGCATTTTTAGTTACTCCAACGTTTCGAAAAGACAGTCTATTTCTTCTTTGTCATAACCATCATCCGCAAGACGTTTTCGTTTCTCCGCTAGACCATCTTCAGAGGTTAGTAACCGCGTTGTATACAATTTAGACCGTAACCCAATATAATCAGTCATTATAATACCATTGTTCTCATCCTTCATCATCCCAAGAACCTTCTTATTAACTCGAGGAGCTCCATAGACATTATCATCGGGATAGTCACTAGTATCGAAATACTTATGACAATCTAGCTTCATCATTTCATACGGGTCCTGCTCCCTTATTTCAACTATCACAGAGTCAGTATCCGTGTAACAGGCAGTGTAATTTTCTCCAAATCTCCAAGCCAAGTAACCATACCGAAAATCATAAATGGTAGTCTTAGCCAGATCTAAAATTGCCATCCCTACATATATAGGCTTATTTAACCATATTTGTAACTTCTTCAATTCGATGGCGATAAGGTTTTCATTAAAAATCATAGTATTTTTAAACTCTGGCTTAGCAATATATCATTCAGCACCATATCGACCACTCCACTGAGAAATTAGCTTAACATCAACGGGCTTGCGCACGTTCTCCATGGTTTTACCTGCAACAATTAGAATCAGTGATTAGTATAGAAATATTTGTATAAAACTAGCAATACTCACCAAACACGGCATTGTTCATCAGTTTAAATAGGTTCTTCTCAAACTCATTCTTCGCAACCTTACGTAACTCGGTGTTTAAGTCAATGTAGGGCTTCAACCAAGAACTCTGCTTGAATTTCAATACTCGATGTGTTTTTGTTAATACAAGCCCATTCTGTAGCGCCTGCTTCAATCCTCGGTAATGTATAACATATTTTGTTTTCTGAGTCATGGTACCCATCAACTTAGTCTCCTCATTTGATCTTGTAGCAGGCATCATGGTCTTAGGATTGAGGTGTTCGGGGCAGAAAGGTATGTTCTTATGCAAATCATGTAAATGATGAAGATACTCCAAATCAACCTCGAGCATGTATCCCTCAGAAGCATCATCAGCAATTGCGCTAACATCAATATTTGTATCGCACCACTCGAATCCCCCATATGGTAACGCTTGGCTCATCGCCCATCCATATTGATTGTTTATATCGAAATACATTAAATATTTCGTTGGTTTAGACGGATTGTAAGTGGGCATATACTTGTTGTTGGCTCGAACACGACGTTTTCCACATAATTGACTAAGCCCACCGCGTATATCACGCTCAACAAACAAAAACATGTCTACATCAGTGAGAAGCTCCAATTCTTGTCCAGTATGTTTCAGAATAGCATCAAACGTATATCCTGGTAATGTATAATAACGTGCAGGGTCGGTATTATACGTAGCAATACAACTGGAACGAAACTGCTCAAAAACGTCAGCAAGAAGAAGGATATCGGTCTTCATATACAACTCTATATATTCCCCTAAGGTTTGGCATTGAAACGTATTCCAAACACACTGCGCCCGACTATAAAGTCTATGTGGACAAGGCTTATCTTCGATATTATTGTAGAAAGATTCAACAGGAGGTAAACTTGTTTCTTCAAAGCGTTCGAAAGAATTGAAATAGTCATAAGGCATTACCCCCTTTTTAGTTAACATAGTGAATTGTTCCTCGGGAACACCAGAGAACTGAGATCTCAAATTAGGATATTCGGTTAAATATGAAGCGAGTTTATCGAGAAATGATGCCATGAAGCGGAAACTGTCGATAAATTTGAACTGGATTCGTGCATCGTCAACATGTTTTGTGAAAGAAATATATTTTTCCTTTGTAATAGGGAGCAAATCAATAGAGCCAGTCATGCGAGTAGCAATGTCTTCGATGATGAAATTTGCATCATAACCAGATAAGTTGTGGAACACTACATTAACAGTAGGTGAATCTTGATAGTTAATATTACATCCCTCATGCGCTGCACCTCTATAATTGTTTTCAGGAATGAAATGATCATGATCCCGGACTTTCTTATCAGTAGAGGAAAATGACTTTTCACAAATATGACATTTGATAGCAGCTTGAAACTGACGTTCTTGATTAGGAGTCATGTGAATTCCATAAGACAAAGGAACACCGTACTGATATCTTGAGCAAGCAGATTCATTTCATCGGAAAACCATCGCATACAATCTTCACCCATATAACTTTTGTAAAAGGATAGCGCGTCATCGTATGAACACTTGAAGTAATATCCAACGGCTGCAGGGATATGTTGTTGTGGCTTCTTAGAATCCCCAGTCTGCTTCAAAACACTCTCGAGATCTGCATATACTATAAAAAGGTGCCTTTACCTTATTCCTCAAGTTTTTGAATTTAAGAACGTTTTTTCCTGGTTCAGGCATTTTAATTGCAGTTTCATTTAATTTTATGCAGTCTTCAAGATGATTATTAAGTGTCTCCTGTGATCTATAATAATGTAGACATCTATCACAGAAGTATTTCTTACAATTATGTTTACTGAGTTAAGTGGATAGAAGTCTTGATAGATTCTTTATCCAAACAAAGTGATATTTCGTTGGCGCTTCATCATATCTATCTTGTACCATCAACAAATTTACATGCTTATCCATCTTATTTCTTGTAAGGTAAGTTGGTAGAGTAATGAAGGTTTTTTTATCTTTTTGTAGAATGTAAACATTTACGGATATATTATTTTGCTTCTCAAAATTGGGGATCTGCTTGATAGTCATTGGAAATTGAATTCCTTTTAGTTTTAATACAGTCGAATAGGGAGGGTATGAGGATGTTCTATCAGAATGGATTGTAACAGGATACAATGCTGACGTAACTGCCCATGCAAAACAACCATTATCTTCATTATTGACGTTGATACATGCCTTCTTCGTTTTTATTTCTGTAGGTAAATCAATATAAGAGGATCCTAGTTGAGGAGTATACTTATTGATGTTAACGCCTAAATTCAGCACCTTCCTCAATGCCCAACCACTATCACGTTCTTGAAACTCCTCCAGGTCTTTAAGGATAGGCGCAATGACTTTAGTATCAAACCAATCATCAATGTTTGTATCCTTATATATTGGAGAATTAGTTGTCGTAAAATACTTGAACTCATTAAGAATCTGATCGCCTTTAACAATTTCAAATTCACCTCCGAAAGCCACATTCACCTTAACAGCTACCTCCTTTTTTAATATATTATGTGTACGTCGTTTAAAGATAGCCTTACAATCTTTAAGAAATGCAATAGGATCCTTATGCTTCAGGTTTGAGATGCTACCAGTTCTAATGCGACCGTTAAATGCTGCATCCAGATCATCCCATTTTACACGATGTTTTGCGGTTTCCATATGAGATGATAGACCTCCACCATGTTTTTGAATATATTTAAATTGGTTACGAAATGACTTTATTTGAGTTATACCAGTTAGAATATGCTGCTTTTCCCCAATATTCTTAGCACTTCGTAACGCATCATTTAGTTTCGTTATAGCTTTCCTACACTCCGTAAACCCTTTCGTCACTTGGTGTTCATCTGATGTCATCACTCCCAACAAAGTAGCAATATGTTTTATGAGATTCATATATATGGCAAAAAAATGTACCACAAAGTTAAAACTCAAAAAGTAAAGAGATAAACAAAATTCAACAAAAACACAAAATAATTTTTTTAAAATGTAACAAAGTTAAAAAACTCAAAATCCAAAAAATTTCCAAATTCCAAAAAACTAAATTTTTTTTGAAAATCAAATACAACATTCAAAATAAAACACACCGCAAGAGCTGATAACTGATCGAGATGAAAGCAACGATACAAATGACTGAGCTCCTGAGACGGAACTCTTTTATAGTTTGAGCAGAGCTGGTGGTATATGAGGGGTAACCTTCTAGTCGGTCGGAAGACTGAACGGTACCATTATTTCTCAAAAAGACCCGCGATTGAGGAAATTTGTGTCTGTTTTCCCATAAGAAAGCACGTAAAAATGATGCATTTTAAGCTAATTGAGCCATTCTGGCACTTTTTCAACCGTAATATTTGGGGAAGATATGATATATTCTAGTAATGATTCCAATTAACAAACAGTGATTGAAACAAGAAGTTTATGATCTGTATCCGCAGGCTACGATTTAGCTAGACCACAAATTCTATTCCGGCAACCTTCAGAACCATTGATTACAAGAAAAACTATGTCACCCTTCGAGGAATTTTAAAAGAATAATAAATTACTTTTAAATTAAAATCCTGAATTTGTTGATCACGAATTGTGTGTTATTTTTCTATATTATCTATTTACCCATAGTTAAATATATACTATTAATCATCATCTATTTTTCATATGTGAGGTCGAAGGAGATTCTTTAATAGCCTTTAGGCGACAATTTTCTCTAATATGTGTAAAAAACATACAGAAAAAATACTATACGCACTTAAGCTAATAGATAACCGCATGTTTTGTAGGCACGTCTCACAGATATCCTAGTTAAGTACTTCTCCCACAGTGTGGTAACTGGTGTATTCCTGTGTAGAAAAAAGTCGATCCCCCCCGTTTTATACCCGAAGAGACCTCAATAAAAATACTTGTATAGTTAAGAAGAATCAATATTTTTTTCCAAGAAATAATTTTCAATTAAATCTGAATACATCTCAAAATTTATATAAAATTTACATATGAGGTCATAGGCACTCTTCAATAGCCTTTAGGCGACTCTACCCCATAACAGAAAGATACTGTTCATACATAACTCAAAAGGGGACAGCTCGGGTTGTAATCGAGTCTAACCGACACCCTAAGTTTTTTGTACTTCTCCCACAGTGTGGTACCTGGCGTATATCTGTGTAGGAAAAGTCGGTACCCCTTTTTTATACCTGAAGGGACCTCTTTGTATGCTATCAAATTATATATCGCAACTAAAACAATAAATATTTTCGTATGTAAATACTCAAAAGATACTTACTCGTTCACCTACTTCCTGCAACTATCATAGCGGTCTTCACCCCCGGCGCGAGCTGTTGTGTACCACACGTCATCGGTATTTTAGAAGAGCCCATCTAATTCGAACGTTAGACTAGAAATATAAATGTATTAGTCTAATATTTTACTAACCAAAATTTTCAACAAATAACTTTCTATTGAACTTTTTATATCTACATAATCACCTTAGAGGGAAGATTTTTACTAATCAAACTAATCATTATCATACACAAAAACATTAAAACTAGAGCCTCATTAAAAAATATCTAAACAAATTTGTTAAATTTCAGCTAATTACAAAATGTATATTACTCTCTATGTTTCATGTCAAGATCACACCCAAAAACAATTATATCATCAAGTTTACCTCAATTCACAAAATAGTTAAATATTTTTTTTAGTCGAAACGAAGACAGAATTACGAAATACTTATAAAAAAGATCTGAGATATTGAAAACGCACTTTTTCTAAGGTGGTGACGGCAAAGCAAGCAAGTCTCGACAAGATTTTAGTTGAATTCCGTTTTGTATGACTTTAAGATCTACCCCCATCCACCGTACGTTTGAACTTTTTAATGAAATTATTACTAAAAAACAATGTATACGGTCTTATCGTCATACATTAACTAATATTTTCTGGTTCAAAGCCATATTTTAACCCCAAACATATGTATACGTCTATTAGAAGCGAAATTAAATTTTATCATCTACCCCCATCCCTCGTACGTATGAACTTTTTAATGAAATTATTACTAAAAAACAAGCTATACACCCATATCTTCATACATTAACTGATATTTAGTGGTTCAAAGATATATTTCAACCCCAAACACATGTATACGACTATTAGAAGCGAAAATAAATTATCATCTACCCCCCCCCTCCCCTCGTACGTATGAACTTTTTAATGAAATTATTACTACAAAACAAGGTATACGCCCTTATATACATACATTAACTGATATTTTTTGAAAAAACTTCTAAAGAAATTTGTCATATTTCAACAAAAAAATATTACTCACGCTTTAAGGGAACAACTCGTCACTCTACCGCACCTTATTCACCACTGAATATAGAATCAAAACAATAAGTGGATTAACCCTTTTATCCACGAATCATTATATATCTAATAATAACTCAGTATTTTAGGAAACGTTTTATTAAGAAAGTCACTCGTTTAATACACAAATCATAATTTTTTAATCGGTATCGTTTTTCAAGCTACATATTTCAATGGGGAACTAGATAATTTAATATGTTAAAAAAAGCGAACCATCATCGATAGAATATATGTGTATACTTTAAGTAAATCTAAAAATAAATTGAATTTTTCATACCTTTTTACTAGTTATACTGCCAAAACACCAACCTGTGCACATGTAAATATCGAACTTTTTGAAAGTCAGTTTGAACGCTTCTGAATTTGAAAAATCTCGCCCGAAGAGCTCAAATTATTAATAACATCTCTACGAATTGAGTATGCGTACCATATGGGTGGCAAAACCACATTACTTTACATTCAAGGAAACAGTTTCGATGATTCACATCCACCCCACCCATCACATCCAAATGTTTTTAGTCCTATTTCATAATGAAATGTTTGGAAGCAGGTGTCTGACCGCTAAGAATGTGCCATCAAACATGTCGAGACCTGTTAAGCGGTACTCCACCTGCCTCCGCTCATATCATTATGAAATAGGTCTAAAAACATTTGGATGTGATGGGTGGGGTGGATGTGAATCATCGAAACTGTTTCCTTGAATGTAAAATAATGTGGTTTTCCCACCCATATGGTACGCATCCTCAATTCGTAGAGATATTATTATTAATTTGAGCTCTTCGGGCGAGGTTTTTCGAATTCAAAAGCGTTCAAACTGACTTTCAAAAAGTTCGATATTTACATGTGTACAGGTTGGTGTTTTGGCAGTATAACTAGTAAAAAGGTATGAAAAATTCAATTTATTTTTAGGTTTACTTAAAGTATACACATATATTCTATCGATGATGGTTCGCTTTTTTTAACATATTAAATTATCTAGTTCCCCATTGAAATATGTAGCTTGAGAACCGATTCCGATTAAAAAATTATGATTTGTGATTTAAACGAGTGACTTTCTTAATAAAACGTTTGCTAAAATACTGAGTTATTATTAGATATATAATGATTCGTGGATAAAAGGGTTAATCCACTTATTGTTTTGATTCTATATTCAGTGGTGAATAAGGTGCGGTAGAGTGACGAGATGTTCCTTAAAGCGTGAGTAATATTTTTTTGATGAAATATGACAAATTTCTTTAGAAGTTTTTTCAAAAAATATCAGTTAATGTATGTATATAAGGGCGTATACCTTGTTTTGTAGTAATAATTTCATTAAAAAGTTCATACGTACGAGGGAGGGGGGTAGATGATAATTTATTTTCGCTTCTAATAGTCGTATACATGTGTTTGGGGTTAAAATATATCTTTGAACCACTAAATATCAGTTAATGTATGAAGATATGGGTGTATAGCTTGTTTTTTAGTAATAATTTCATTAAAAAGTTCATACGTACGAGGGATGGGGGTAGATGATAAAATTTAATTTCGCTTCTAATAGACGTATACATATGTTTGGGGTTAAAATATGGCTTTGAACCAGAAAATATTAGTTAATGTATGACGATAAGACCGTATACATTGTTTTTTAGTAATAATTTCATTAAAAAGTTCAAACGTACGGTGGATGGGGGTAGATCTTAAAGTCATACAAAACGAAATTCAACTAAAATCTTGTCGAGACTTGCTTGCTTCGCCGTCACCACCTTAGAAAAAGTGCGTTTTCAATATCTCAGATCTTTTTTATAAGTATTTCGTAATTCTGTCTTCGTTTCGACTAAAAAAAATATTCAACTATTTTGTGAATTGAGGTAAACTTGATGATATAATTGTTTTTGGGTGTGATCTTGACATGAAACATAGAGAGTAATACATATTTTGTAATTAGCTGAAATTTAACAAATTTGTTTAGATATTTTTTAATGAGGCTCTAGTTTTAATGTTTTTGTGTATGATAATTATTAGTTTGATTAGTAAAAATCTCCCCTCTAAGGTGATTATGTAGATATAAAAAGTTCAATAGAAAGTTAATTGTTGAAAATTTTGGTTAGTAAAATATTAGACTAATACATTTATATTTCTAGTCTAACGTTCGAATTAGATGGGCTCTTCTAAAATACCGATGACGTGTGGTACACAACAGCTCGCGCCTGGGGTGAAGACCGCTATGATAGTTGCAGGAAGTAGGTGAACGAGTAAGTATCTTTTGAGTATTTACCTACGAAAATATTTATTGTTTTAGTTGCGATATATAATTTGATAGCATACAAAGAGGTCCCTTCAGGTATAAAAAAGGGGTACCGTCTTTTCCTACACAGATATACGCCAGGTACCACACTGTGGGAGAAGTACAAAAAACTTAGGGTGTCGGTTAGACTCGATTACAACCCGAGCTGTCACCTTTTGAGTTATGTATGAACAGTATTTTTCTGTTATGGGGTAGAGTCGCCTAAAGGCTATTGAAGAGTGCCTATGACCTCATATGTAAATTTTATATAAATTTTGAGATGTATTCTGATTTAATTGAAAATTATTTATTGGAAAAAAATATTGATTCTTCTTAACTATACAAGTATTTTTATTGAGGTCTCTTCGGGTATAAAACGGGGAGGATCGACTTTTTTCTACACAGGAATACACCAGTTACCACACTGTGGGAGAAGTACTTAACTAGGATATCTATGAGACGTGCCTACAAAACATGCGGTTATCTATTAGCTTAAGTGCGTATAGTATTTTCTGTATGTTTTTTACACATATTAGAGAAAATTGTCGCCTAAAGGCTATTAAAGAATCTCCTTCGACCTCACATATGAAAAATAGATGATGATTAATAGTATATGTTTAACTATGGGTAAATAGATAATATAGAAAAATAATAAACAATTCGTGATCAACAAATTCAGGATTTTAATTTAAAAGTAATTTATTATTCTTTTAAAATTCCTCGAATGGTGACATAGTTGCCGGAATAGAATTTGTGGTCTAGCTAAATCGTAGCCTGCGGATACAGATCATAAACTTCTTGTTTCAATCACTGTTTGTTAATTGGAATCATTACTAGAATATATCATATCTTCCCCAAATATTACGGTTGAAAAAGTGCCAGAATGGCTCAATTAGCTTAAAATGCATCATTTTTACGTGCTTTCTTATGGGAAAACAGACACAAATTTCCTCAATCGCGGGTCTTTTTGAGAAATAATGGTACCGTTCAGTCTTCCGACCGACTAGAAGGTTACCCCTCATATACCACCAGCTCTGCTCAAACTATAAAAGAGTTCATTCACGTGCCATCATTTGAGCAAAGTAGTCACAGTTTTTGCCTTTGAATAAATGAAAGAATTATTATTGTATATCTATAAATCTTGAAGAGTTTGTTAAGGAAATCACTGAGCAGTCTCATTGATTTCACATTGCCGTCACCGCCAACAACGGGGACCATCCCGTTTACCACCGATAACTTATCTGCAAATAAAATAGTGAGTGTTAAAAAAGCGGTAGTGTCTGTGAAAACATCCCCAAAATCAACAAAATATAAAGGTACGTCCCACCATAAAATTACTAAAAAACATAAAAAACTATCAAAACTTTCCATTCACAAAAAAAGATAAACAACAGAAAAAGGGACAGGGATCCTGAACCCCTGATTGTAGACGACGAACCACGTCGCTCTGCAGCCAGCATAGGGATATCAGACTCTACTTATCAAACAGAACTTGAGCGAATTAAAAACAAAAAGGGAAAATTAAAGATCAAAAATAAAAACTTTCATAAACTAGTGTATTTAAATGATGAATCGATATCCTCCGATGATACAACGTCCGAAATAGATAATTTAAATATTTCAAAGACTTTTAATAAAATTAATATTCCTGACGAAGTTATCGCGCAAATTGACTTTTCGTTATTGAATAAGTGTATTACCAACACATCTAATATCCATAGTGAAGTTGCATCGACTCAACAGACAGAATTATCGAAAAAAAAGTGTATAGGATTAGAAGAAAAGTGTCTAGAACAAGACACTAAAAAGTGTATAGGACCCACAATAGAAAAGTGTCTAGAAAGCGACATAAACAAAAAGTGTATAGAAAATACAGAATTTGCTGAAAATAAGTCACAAACACAGCAGTCGCTTAATTCTACGCTGTCCATTCCCTAGTGCAGAGGAAAGAAGAATAATAGCACATCAACGCCAAACAATACAAGTAGCGTAAAGCATAATATCATCAGAATGGGCGAAGACACAATCGGTTCGCAATTGAACAACCCCGATACATCAGATGAAGATGAAGCACACTCAAACTCCCCCCAATTGATAGAAGTAGATTTTCATAAACCCTCTACCCCCTCATGGGCCAATGAAGTGGAAGAGAGAGACAAGGTTAGCGCTAATCCAAATGATAAATTTATTTCTCAATATGAAAAACTTAGGAGTAATAAAAAACAAATTACCGCCAGAACATTAAATATGACAGGGGGTAACAAACTAACTGAAACAGAAGATTTAAATGCGATAATCACTATCCCGCAAACTGAAGAAGCTACTCAAATGGACACTATTCGTCCTGGGTACGAGAAACCTAAAAAAGTTACGTCCTTCAACAAAATTATTAAGCAAGTACCGCTTAATCAAAAAATTACAACATCAAATAGATACGAGTCCCTAACCGAACAATCAGATGACGAAAACACGCAAACAAACATACAGAAGAAAAGAAAGAAAAAAACATTTAGAAAATTCAATCCTGAAACTTCATGCTCTGAAGAAGAAGAAGTCGCTGGGCATGCAAAACGGCCCAAAGAAAATCCGAGAAAAATTGCAAAGAAATTGAGGGGAACGTAGCAGCGCATAGAGCGATGATTATGAAATTAAAAGAAGATGTCAAAAAAGACTTCGAAATTAAATATACAAACAAATCATCGATTATATTCTCTAAAGATAATGATGATTTCGATAAGTTGAAACAAACCTTAAGAACGGAGAAAGTACAATTCCATTCGTACACAAAACGAGAAGATAAATCTCACGCTTTTGTCTTACGTGGCCTTGCAGAGGGTCTACAAATCAGTGACATCAAAGAAGAATTGGAGAAGATCTACAAGATTACAATTAAAGATACCTACAGAATGAGCACCAAAGGGTGGCCCCTGTATCTCGTTATAACTGATTCCAAAATTACACTGGAGTAATTGAACATACGAGAGTACAGTGGGAACACAGACGTCAAGGGAAGCCGGTTATTCAATGTCACATCTGCCAGCTGTGGGGCCACGCCACATCTAATTGCGGCAGAACAGCAAGATGCCTGAAATACGCCGGCAGCCACTTAACTCCGGGATGCCCCAAACAGAGGTCCACCCCAGCCCGATGCGCAAATTGCGGCGGAGACCACCCGGCCAACGCAGAGATTTGTCCCGAGTATGTCAAAAGACGTACATGGTTAGAAGAAAAACGGGCAATAAACCTCAAACCAAAGCCAAATGCAACTAAGTTCATACCAGGCCCTATCCCCACTACAAATCCTTGGAATCGACCCAATAACAATCTTACCGATTTTCCCAGTTTACCCTCCAAAAATATCCCTAACAATACCCCACAAATTGTCCCCAGCAGTGGCTCTAACAAAAAGTCTATGGCAAACAACGTAACGAACCTTAATAACTTCATGGAATTAAATAATAAATTTCAAGAATTACAACAGCTGATCAATCTAGATGAACTGATGAGAGCAGTCTCGGACCTAACCGAACAGATGAGAGCGGCAAAATCAAAACTTGAAAAATTCACCATTTACAATAACTTTGTTGCCGGAATAGACAGCTATGATTTCTAGGCATGTAGGTGGTAAAACAGTCTCTCAAAAACGATCAAATTTCAAAATCATATTCTGTAATATACAAGGAGTGCTTTCAAAACTCCACTTAATCAGACATTTTCTCGATATTCATAAACCTGATATTTTCATTCTAACCGAGACGCTCCTAAAACCTAATAAATCTTTTAGCTTAAAAATCCCAGATTATCGTCTACTTAGACAAGACCGCACCCCCGATGCCAAAGGGTGCGGTATCATTCTATTAATCAAAAAGGGCATAAATTTCAAAACCCTTCAACATAATAATTCATCCATTGAGCATATCTCGATTCTCCTGGAAAACAAAATCAAAATTGTCGGAGCTTACAATTCGCCTCAGGACAATTTAAAAGAAGTTGACTTTTTCAATATCATGAAAACCCACAATAAGGTTTTGTTAATGGGGGGTTTAACTGTAAGCATCCCTTATGGGACAATTATGTGTCGTACGCAAATAAAAATGGAAGTACTCTCCAAAGATTCTGTGATAACTCAGATTGCAATATTTTCGCTCCAGAAGACCCAACCCATTTTCCCTTTTCAAACCACACCCCCAGCACTCTCGACCTAGCAATTGGTAAAAATATTAACAATATTTCAAATATTAAAACTCTTACAGACCTGAACTCAGATCATGATCCCGTCCAAATTATCCTTAAACTACCCCACCAAATAATTAACCCTCCCACAAAATCCTTCGATTACAATTCCACAAATTGGTCTAGCTTTAGAAACCACATTAATAAAAACATTAATTTAACAAGTAACATTGAAAACACAGACCAATTAATTCACATAATAAAATCTCTTCAAGAAACCATAATTGCAGCTAGGAATATATCTACCCCCACAAAACCAAAATTAATTACTCCTAACACTTTACCTGACTACATTGTTAAAATTATAAATAACAAAAATAAAATCAGAAAAAGGTGGCAACAGTCCAGATCAGAAGAGGACAGAAACATCCTTAAATATTATCAAAACCTAATAAATTCATTAATTAAAGAGTATAAGAACTTTAAATGGGAATCTTTTCTCAAAACTGTTAAACCGGAAGACAACTCCCTATGGAGAATTGCTAAATATTTTAGAAGTAAGCCGAAACATATCAATAAAATTGAACAAAACGGCCATACTTACACCGATATGAAAAACATCACAGAGTTATTTGGAGAGTACTTTCAAAATAATTTTATTAATAACTGTCAAAATTCAGCACAACATAAGAATATTGAAACGACAGTCAATCAATATTTTCAAAACTTAAATAAAATAAATTCCTATAAGCTTGTTTCTTACACCGAATTACAATTCCTAATTAGTCAATTGAAAAATAAAACGGCGCCAGGATACGACGGCATCCACAACATATTAATTAAAAATCTTCCCATAAAAGCAATAGTACAACTATTATATATTGCTAATTTTATTATTAAATCCGGCCACTATCCAGTGTAACATGTCCATCGACCTGTTTCGTTCTAATATAATAAATTCCGTGTAATTTCCGCTTGCCGTCTCATTAGCCACTCCCAACCATAGAATTAAAACTGAACGTTGAGACAATTGACATTTGTCAATTTCACCCTGTTCCCTACAAGCTGAAAATCCCCCCTTTTCCGATATCGACGTTGAAGAGAAAACACGTACTCACGTTATCTCTTGTTCTGAAAGTTTTCTTAATTTGCTGTGATAAGCACAGCAGCTACGTCAGAGCTACGTCACAGCTACGTGAGAGCTACAAAACAGCTTTCATCTATATAAGACACCTTTAACGTTGAAGACAGCTTCCATTTATCCTCCATCCATCTACGACACCTTTACCGTAGAAGACAGCTTCCATTGATCCGAGACATCTTGCACCATAGAAAACACCGTTTCCATCCACCAGAGTACCGTCAGTTAAGTACATCCTGTATTTTTCCGTCCGTTTCAAGGCAGAATTAAATTAATTTTTCTTAGATCTAATTTCTTTTATTTCTAATCCACCCGGCTGTGAGAGCCACAGGGTTTCGTGTTCGGGTTGATTAAGTTTGAGCACATTTTATTTTTAACGTTTTTAATATTAATTTTTTATCATATTTTAATTTAAAGTAAATTATTTTACATGGTGTTTCCACCTTTATCACCATAGTTTGTTCTTGTGTTCTTTAGAAACGTTTGAAAAGGTGGTGGCGCCCTGAACTTTTACAGTCTGATCATCCTCTATTATACAAAGTGTGTCATTAACTTGGAGTTGGACCACCCTTGAGAAGTCTCATGCCGGGATCTTGTTCAAGTGAACGATAAAGCTTTACACCAGATATGCTCAAAATAGCAAATATTATACCAGTACCAAAAGCTAACAAACAACCCTGTTATGTTGATAGCTACAGACCTATTTCCCTATTAAACAATATCGCAAAGGTGATAGATAAAATTATTTTAAAAAGACTGCAAACATTTGTTAATAAAAACAAAATTATACCTTCGGAGCAGTACGGTTTTAGAAGTGGACATAGCACCATAGCTCAAACAATTCGAGTACTCAACTACATCAGAGACGGCTTTAGACAACAGAACAAAGCCGTTATGGTTGCTATGGATATCCAAAAAGCTTTCGATACCGTATGACAAGAAGGCCTAATACACAAACTTATCAAAATAAAAACACCTGATTATTTAATCAAAATTATTAATTCTTACCTCTCAAATAGAAAATTTTATTCTAAAATAGAAGGAGTCCTAGCAGGTCCCTACCGCATACAGGCAGGAGTCCCGCAGGGGTCAGTACTATCACCGCTGCTGTATTCAATATTCATTCACGACATTCCTACCACCCCTAATATTTTAACAGCAATGTATGCCGATGACACTTGTTTTGTAGCATCGGCAAAGAATCCAGATCAAGCACTTAACACTCTACAAATACACTTAAACACCAAAATTTTACCATATTTTAATGATCAGAAACTCACAATAAATGCCTCAAAAACCGAGTGTTTATTGCTCAGGAGGAGAGCTACC
This sequence comes from Galeruca laticollis, assembly GCA_963921935.1. NCBI lineage: Eukaryota > Metazoa > Arthropoda > Insecta > Coleoptera > Chrysomelidae > Galeruca > Galeruca laticollis. Next base: position 97,280,553 of record OY998180.1, on the reverse strand, counting down.
AGAAACAGTCAATTGCAAGCTCAGCTTTGTATAAACGGACATAATATCACCCCCAGTTCAACATTAAAATATTTAAGATATACAATTCAAGGGAACACCAATGCAAATGCGCATATTAGTACACAAGTCCGAAAAGCTAAGATTGCAATGGGCCAGTTATATCCACTCATAAGCAAACACAGCATACTATCAACGAAAAACAAATTAACTATTTACAAACAAATAATTCGCCCCATTCTAACTTATTCAGCACCAGTCTACCTCACAGGAACTAAACATAATTTCCACTCCCTGCAGGTGGTACAAAACAAGTGTCTGAGAATGGCTAGTAAACACCATGTACCCTATCCACATCTTCCCAAAACCTCTTGGCTACATGATAAAGCTGATCTACCCACTATCAAAGACTTCGTAACTACAGTTTCAACAAACTTTTACGAAAAATGTCTGCCAGAAAATCTTCGTTTAGCACTCAAAGCCGTAAATCGCGCAAAAGCAACTCGTGATAGTGGGTGTAGGCTTCTGCATGGTACGCTAACAATATAACTTGATTGTATTTCACAAATCCAACAATCAAAAGCGGGGAATCTTTCAGCCTGGCTCTTTACACTGGACTGTATGATCCCCCGGCTTCCAATACTTCAATAAACCATAATTAACATCTGCCATGTTGCTTCCCTCAAAATCTAAAAACCCGATCAATTTTGAGACCCTGTTTTTCAGCTGCTTTGCAGGGAAAACCCAGCCGAAATATCGTAGGAGCGAGAAATATATACCGGGGACAAAGTTATTCTAAAAAATCATAACATATGGATAATGCGGTTAACGCAAGGAGCCACTTTCACTTCTTGGACGATGCGCTCAACAATTTCAAGAATCGCCAGACCATCGGCATGACTGTTATTCTTCAATATTGTTGTAAAATGGGCTTGTATAAATTATTGTTAATAAAGAGATTTTTAAACCTCAAAAAACCTATAAAAGAGTTCCGTCTCAGGAGCTCAGTCATTTGTATCGTTGCTTTCATCTTGATCAGTTGTCAGCTCTTGCGGTGTGTTTTATTTTGAATGTTGTTTTTGATTTTCAAAAAAAATTTAGTTTTTTGGAATTTGGATTTTTTTTGAATTTTGAGTTTTTTAACTTTGTTACATTTTAAAAAAATTATTTTGTGTTTTTGTTGAATTTTGTTTATCTCTTTACTTTTTGAGTTTTAACTTTGTGGTACATTTTTTTGCCATATATATGAATCTCATAAAACATATTGCTACTTTGTTGGGAGTGATGACATCAGATGAACACCAAGTGACGAAAGGGTTTACGGAGTGTAGGAAAGCTATAAAGAAACTAAATGATGCGTTACGAAGTGCTAAGAATATTGGGGAAAAGCAGCATATTCTAACTGGTATAACTCAAATAAAGTCATTTCGTAACCAATTTAAATTTATTCAAAAACATGGTGGAGGTCTATCATCTCATATGGAAACCGCAAAACATCGTGTAAAATGGGATGATCTGGATGCAGCATTTAACGGTCGCATCAGAACTGGTAGCATCTCAAACCTGAAGCATAAGGATCCTATTGCATTTCTCAAAGATTGTAAGGCTATCTTTAAACGACGTACACATAATATATTAAAAAAGGAGGTAGCTGTTAAGGTGAATGTGGCTTTCGGAGGTGAATTTGAAATTGTTAAAGGAGATCAGATTCTTAATGAGTTCAAGTATTTTACGACAACTAATTCTCCAATATATAAGGATACAAACATTGATGATTGGTTTGATACTAAAGTCATTGCGCCTATCCTTAAAGACCTGCAGGAGTTTCAAGAACGTGATAGTGGTTGGGCATTGAGGAAGGCGCTGAATTTAGGCGTTAACATCAATAAGTATACTCCTCAACTAGGATCCTCTTATATTGATTTACCTACAGAAATAAAAACGAAGAAGGCATGTATCAACGTCAATAATGAAGATAATGGTTATTTTGCATGGGCAGTTACGTCAGCATTGTATCCTGTTACAATCCATTCTGATAGAACATCCTCATACCCTCACTATTCGACTGTATTAAAACTAAAAGGAATTCAATTTCCAATGACTATCAAGCAGATCCCCAATTTTGAGAAGCAAAATAATATATCCGTAAATGTTTACATTCTACAAAAAGATAAAAAAACCTTCATTACTCTACCAACTTACCTTACAAGAAATGAGATGGATAAGCATGTAAATTTGTTGATGGTACAAGATAGATATGATGAAGCGCCAACGAAATATCACTTTGTTTGGATAAAGAATCTATCAAGACTTATAGCCACTCAACTCAGTAAACATAATTGTAAGAAATACTTCTGTGATAGATGTCTACATTATTATAGATCACAGGAGACACTTAATAATCATCTTGAAGACTGCATAAAATTAAATGAAACTGCAATTAAAATGCCTGAACCAGGAAAAAACGTTCTTAAATTCAAAAACTTGAGGAATAAGGTAAAGGCACCTTTTATAGTATATGCAGATCTCGAGAGTGTTTTGAAGCAGACTGGGGATTCTAAGAAGCCACAACAACATATCCCTGCAGCCGTTGGATATTACTTCAAGTGTTCATACGATGACGCGCTATCCTTTTACAAAAGTTATATGGGTGAAGATTGTATGCGATGGTTTTCCGATGAAATGAATCTGCTTGCTCAAGATATCAGTACGGTGTTCCTTTGTCCTTATGGAATTCACATGACTCCTAATCAAGAACGTCAGTTTCAAGCTGCAATCAAATGTCATATTTGTGAAAAGTCATTTTCCTCTACTGATAAGAAAGTCCGAGATCATGATCATTTCATTCCTGAAAATAATTATAGAGGTGCATCGCATGAGGGATGTAATACTAACTATCAAGATTCACCTACTGTTAATGTAGTGTTCCACAACTTATCTGGTTATGATGCAAATTTCATCATCGAAGACATTGCTACTCGCATGACTGGCTCTATTGATTTGATCCCTATTACAAAGGAAAAATATATTTCTTTCACAAAACATGTTGACGATGCACGAATCCAGTTCAAATTTATCGACAGTTTCCGCTTCATGGCATCATCTCTCGATAAACTCGCTTCATATTTAACCGAATTTCCAAATTTGAGATCTCAGTTCTCTGGTGTTCCCGAGGAACAATTCACTATGTTAACTAAAAAGGGGGTAATGCCTTATGACTATTTCAATTCTTTCGAACGCTTTGAAGAAACAAGTTTACCTCCTGTTGAATCTTTCTACAATAATATCGAAGATAAGCCTTGTCCACATAGACTTTATAGTCGGGCGCAGTGTATTTGGAATACGTTTCAATGCTAAACCTTAGGGGAATATGTAGAGTTGTATATGAAGACCGATATCCTTCTTCTTGCTGACGTTTTTGAGCAGTTTCGTTCCAGTTGTATTGCTACGTATAATATCGACCCTGCACGTTATTATACATTACCAGGATTTACGTTTGATGCTATTCTGAAACATACTGGACAAGAATTGGAGCTTCTCACTGATGTAGACATGTTTTTGTTTGTTGAGCGTGGTATACGCGGTGGGCTTAGTCAATTATGTGGAAAACGTCGTGTTCGAGCCAACAACAAGTATATGCCCACTTACAATCCGTCTAAACCAACGAAATATTTAATGTACTTCGATATAAACAATCAATATGGATGGGCGATGAGCCAAGCGTTACCATATGGGGGATTCTAGTGGTGCGATACAAATATTGATGTTAGCGCAATTGCTGATGATGCTTCTGAGGGATACATGCTCGAGGTTGATTTGGAGTATCCTCATCATTTACATGATTTGCATAAGGACATACCTTTCTGCCCCGAACACCTCAATCCTAAGACCATGATGCCTGCTACAAGATCAAATGAGGAGACTAAGCTGATGGGTACCATGACTAATAAAACAAAATATGTTATACATTACCGAGCATTGAAGCAGGCGTTACAGAATGGGCTTGTATTAACATAAACACATCGAGTATTGAAATTCAAGCAGAGTTCTTGGTTAAAGCCCTACATTGACTTAAACACCGAGTTACGTAAGGTTGCGAAGAATGAGTTTGAGAAGAACCTATTTAAACTGATGAACAATGCCGTGTTTGGTGAGTATTGCTAGTTTTATACAAATATTTCTATACTAATCACTGTTTCCAATTGTTGCAGGTAAAACCATGGAGAACGTGCGCAAGCGCGTTGATGTTAAGCTAATTTCTCAGTGGAGTGGTCGATATGGTGCTGAATCATATATAGCTAAGCCAGAGTTTAAAAATAGTATGATTTTTAATGAAAACCTTATCGCCATTGAATTGAAGAAGTTACAAATATGGTTAAATAAGCCTATATATGTAGGGATGGCAATTTTAGATCTGGCTAAGAGTACCATTTATGATTTTCAGTATGGTTACTTGGCTTGGAGATTTGGAGAAAATTACACTGCCTGTTACACGGATACTGACTCTGTGATAGTTGAAATAAGGGAGCAGGACCCGTATGAGATGATGAAGCTAGATTTTCATAAGTATTTCGATACTAGTGACTATCCCGATGATAATGTCTATGGAGTTCCTCGAGTTAATAAGAAGGTTCTTGGGATGATGAAGGATGAGAACAATGGTATTATAATGACTGATTATATTGGGTTACGGTCTAAATTGTATACAACGCGGTTACTAACCTCTGAAGATGGTCTAGCGGAGCAACGAAAACGTCTTGCGGATGATGGTTATGACAAAGAAGAAATAGACTGTCTTATTCGAAACGTTGGAGTAACTAAAAAAGCTAAAGGGGTAAAGTCGTCAGTTGTGAAGACCGTAATCACATTTGAAGATTATGAAGAATGCCTTGATACCTTCACACAGAAAATATTTTCCCAAAATCTAATTCGTGCCGAGAAACATCTGGTCCATTCAATTATCCAAAATAAAGTAGCACTCAGTCCGGAGGATGATAAACGCTCATGGTTCCGATGAAACCTTACCCTGGGGGCACTACTCGATTGATTGTGCTATGGATGTTGATCCAGCCTTTTGAATACACATTTTCATATTTTACATGTTTTTATCTATTTTTTTCATACATTTAGACTAGAGATTTAATTTATTAGGTGAGCTGTTAGACTAGTTAATTTAAATATTATTAGATATCGAAATATCCAGCTGTATATCGAATTTTTGCCCATTTTATATGCAATAAAAATGTTTGTTTATTCAGATGCTCTTATTTTACCTTCACCACCTCCCTACCCACAAATAAAGCTTTCATTCTCATGACTTACTCGACGATTAACAAATGACTCATACAAGATGGCTGACGTCATTAGCATGGTGGATGTTTACAAGATGGCCGCCTCTGATTAACGCCTGCGAAATTGCGTCAAAAATGAGCACGATGGACCTTGGCGATTTCCCATGTAAATTTACATAAGGAATGGTCTAGAACTAGCTCCTTTACTTATATCGGATATGTATCGGATATATATCCGATATACAATCATGTTTAAAATTCATTTACTTAATTCAAAAACGGCATTGTTTCTTGCACAAACTATATTTTAACACAAACTCATTAACAAAAACCTATATTCTATATATCTCTCTCTCTAATTAAGCAAAAAAAACAAAAATCATTAATAAAAATATTAAAATAAACAGATTATTTTATTAACATTAATATTTCAACATAATCACAAAATTAAAACTTATATTCTAAACAAAAAACTTTTAAACATTGATATTGGTATATCATCCTCATCTGATGAATCATCATTATCATCAATATCAATAATGTTATTCTTAGTGACCATAACTTCAGAATCTTCCGATAATGCTGGCTCCCATGCCCAATCAAGGTTGGTTTTCTTTTTGTCTGTATTTTGGTTCATATACTTGAACATAAAAACCAGCTTACTGGCTTTTTGGTTTCCTAAGCGGTTTCGTAAATCTGATTGAACCAAACCGAAAGAAGAAAAGGCCCTTTCAATCCCAGCTGTAGAGGCCACTGCAGTGTGTAACTGTTCACATAATTTCAAAAAAGCGTCCTTGTCTGGCCAGTCTGAGTCCAATACAGGGATCGATTTCCACCACGCTACTGGTGGAGTAAGTCTAAAATGATCCCCAAAAAAGTACTTTGGAAATGGGCTAACTTGTGATATAAGAGACATCACAAATGGAACAAAAGAACTATTGATATTATTCAAATATTCAAAAGCTTCTCCTTTTTGAATAGCTGTTAAATGTCGTTCCAAAAATCGATGATCAATAATATTTGCTATATAATGCATTGCCCCAAGTGCCATATTTTTTCTTTTAAAGAAACTTTTTTTCACCAAAAGTGGCTGTTCTGAGAAATCCAATTCTAATTTATGCCAGACCTCTACACACACATATATAGTTGTATAGTCTCTTTGAACTCTATCAAGAGCTATGGCTATTGGATCTAGACGAGCAATTAGGTCAGTGGAATTTAATGCAACCTGAGCATCGTTGACTATCTTTATAATGTCACTTTCGATGACATATTTATGGTCCTGACATAACTGAACTAATGCTCCCCTATTGGCCAAAAATGATTTAAATGTATTGTTCATTGTGCTCCACCTTATTTCCAGAGGCATAACCAATTTTTTGCCTCCAGCCTCTTTGTAGAGTCCAGATGGTACATGTTTGTTGCGAAAATATGTTATAACTTTTACAATATTTGCAGTAGCTGAAGGAATTTCTAAATCTTTTGCCAATAAATTTAAAATGTGAGCTGAACATCCATATTGTATTATGCCGATTTTATTTTCTAGTTCGGAACGCATTTTCTTTACATTTCCGTATTATCTGTGACAAAACTCCTTACATGAACTTGAAATTGGTTTTCTGTTTTCCTTATTGCCTCAAGTGCCATGATTTTAAGATACTCTGCAGTATGTGATTCTGCTCCCGTTTTAGTAGTTTCCACCAAGAACGACTCACCATGTTGAGTAATAATACTACAGCATACCAGAGGCTCGTTACGAACATTGCTCCATCCATCCAGGGACATACAAACTGTTTCTCCCTGCAATGCATGCCTACACTCCTTCAAAATATCATCATACACTTCATTTAGAATAGGTTCTCCAATCTGATATGAAGAGAGGCCATTAAAACCGGGCCGTAATGAATTCATCATTTTCTAAAATTCAGTATGATCAGCATGCAGAAAAGGTGTATTAGTTGCATAAAAATATCTGCCTATTTGGAGGTTGAGTTCTTTAGAGTAAGTGTCTGAGGTTGCAACAACATCAGCGTCTTTTGCCATAGTTAAAACATGCTGTTTCAGTTTCTTGGTTGGCTGAGGCATATAACTCTCTGAAAAAAAACTGTTATTAGCAACATGTTTTTTAATTATTTTTACTTACATTATCCACAAAAAAATTGTACAGACAGATTTAGTAATAATATAACAATTACCTACGTACCTGATGTGTTGACACTTCTTTTTCTAGTAGTGGAAGTGAAAGGCAGAACATCTTCAGGAACAGAATGATGCTGTTGTGTTGTTTCACGACTTGGCGTATCACTGGGCATATTTTTTTGGTGTGTTAAAATATGTTTTTCCATTCGCGATGGTATACGCTACATCTCCTTTGAACACTTTCGACATTTTGCCCATTTTCCAGTACTGTTTTTGTTTTTAATTATACAGTCAAAATATCGCCAAACAGAATGCTTTGGTTTTGGCATATTCAATAAAAATCACAACTAACTTACAGGTCAACACGGAGTGAAAACACAGAAATAAGATTATTTGGGAAAGCAAGAGCGAAACAAATCGTCGGGTCGCGTACTTGGGAATCCCGAAGTCGGCGCGGTGATGCTTGCGCGGTAGCCGAATGAATCCCTACAGTAATTATAGTTTTGTACAGTGGCGTATTGAGACATTTTCGGATGTTTAGAATGGTGGAAAACATTTTTAATTTAATAAATGAAATTGTCGAATATATCGGATATATATCAAGTTATAAATATGATATATATCACTTGATATATATCCTCCGAACCCTGATAGCTAATTACATAGTTTAGGTATTGGGTGGTTTCCGACTCGTTGGGCATAAATGGGTTAACGAAACGATCCATGGGCAGCCGGCATCAATCTTTGCTTTGCCATCGTAGCTATCGGATTGCATCGCGCTACTGTCCCAGAAGTTTTCATTTTCCTTACATTATTACACAAATTAATTATTTTTTTATTTTTCATTCCATAGCTGAACTACATACATATTATTCATCACATATCATTCATGTTTGGATCTCGTGATTCCCATATGAATTACGTGAATCACTGACTCATGTTTGATATTTACGTGAGTGTTTTGTGACCCAGGCTGGATAGATCGTGAGCGGGCGTGAACGGGCATGAAAAGTCACTCACGTTCGCATCTCTAAGTTGGATCCAGATCATCACTCAAAAGTTGTTACAAATATAAGAAACAGCAATAACCTAAGTAATGTTCAGTCGGCCACAAATAAAATAATTTTTAATAACTGCACATTTTCCAACTGTAGCTTTAGTAAAATTAAGCTACTATTTATCTATATACTCAAAGAATTATTGTGTTTAGGCGTTGTTTAAATAAAAATTTAGTTGTTTTTCAATTTTTATTAAATGATTCATTAAATTGTCTTACCAAATACCATTCGAAATTGTGTTTATTTCCGGAACAAACTTTTATTTTGACTAAAATCGAGCTTTGTTGCTTGTAGGTAATATGGCTCGAGCAAATAACAAAAGGTAAAATCACTCCACTTTCGGTGTCGCGATTTTACCATGTTATTTGCTCTCGTCAATTACAAAGCAACAAAGCTTTCGTTGAAATTCAGATCTAAGCACGTTACATTTCTAAACTCTCCTCTTATCTCACATCTTTCGACAAAATTTTGTTCATGTGAATATTCCTACTCCTAATACTAAACTTTATTTCATCTCCAAAGCTGCTTCTAGAAAGATTAAAAATAGTCTTTATCAATTGTTTTTCTTTCCCTTATACAACATACTAAAAATAAAGTACAAAATACGGTGCCGATGGTCTGGCGATTTTTAGTACAATTGCGTGTGTCGTCTTGTGTTTTATGGTTCCTTGCTGCAAGAGCATTATCCATATGTTTTCGCTGTTTATAATAACTTTGTCCCTAACATCTTTATGACTCCTAGCATCTTTCGGCTGAGGTACCCCTGAAAAGTGGCTAAAAGCAGGGTTTCAAAATTGAATCGGGGAAATTAGATTTAGAGAAGGCAACATGACTGACGTTGTTTTTGAATTTATTGTTTATTTAGAGTATAGTTTATTTAGTATAAGAGTTAATACAGCACAATTCTTTATTTGTGCTGATATTACCCCCTATAATGAAAATTGGGTTCGGAGTTTTGTTTAAAACAACCAAGTTATGTGATTAGCGATCCGTGCAGAAGCCTACAACCACTATCGCGGATGCCTTCTGCGCGATTAGCGTCTCTGAGATTTTTGCGAAGATCTTGTGGCAGACAGTATTTATAAAAGTTTGCCGAGATTTTCTTTATGAAGTCTTTGATAGTCGGTATGTTTCCTTTTTCGTGTAACCAAGAAGTTTTTGGGAGTTTTGGGTAAATTGTATTATGTTTGATTGCCATTCTGAGACACTTGTTCTATATCACCTGCAGAGAGTGAAAATTATGTTGTGTACCAGTGTAGTATATTGGGGCTGTGTAGGTAAGTATGGGGTGTATGATTTGTTTATATATGAGTATTTTGTTTTGTGTTGGGAGTTTACTTTGGCTGCAGATAAGTGGGTAAAGTCTACCCATTGCAACCTTAGCTTTCTGTATTTGTTGTGAAATATGTGCATTTGCGTTTGTGTTTCCTTGCATCGTATATCCCAAATATTTGATGTTAATACTTGGGGGAATACTTTGCCCATCTATACATAGCTGCGATTGCAATGGGGAGGCCCTTCTAGCTATTCTCCTGAGTAATAAATACTTTGTTTTGGAGGCGTTAATAGCTAGTTTGTGTTTTTTGAAATTAGGGATGATTTCTGTGTTAATGTGTGTTTGTATAGTATCAAGTGCTTGTTCAGGGTTCTTTGCAGATGATACAAAACACGTGTCATCAGCGTACATTGCGGTTAATATTTGGGGTGTGGTTGGGAGATCGTGGATGAAAATGGAGTATAGCAGAGGTGATAATACCGACCCTTGAGGGACTCCAGCTTGAATGGAGTATGGACCAGCAGTGTGGTCATCAATTTTAATGAAAAATTTCCTGTTATTTAGGTACGAATTAATTATTTTGATTAAGTAATTAGGTATTTGTATATTAATCAGTTTGTATATTAATCCCTCGAGCCATACGGAGTCAAAAGCCTTTTGTATATCTATCATAGTCATAATCGCTTTTTCCTTCCTCTGGAAGCCTTCCCGAATGTAGTTGATTACTCTTATTATTTGTGAGACTGTGCTATGGCCACTTCTGAATCCGTATTGCTCGGGGGGAATAATATTATTTTTATCAATAAACGATTGAAGTATTTTTAAAATTACTTTATCTATCACCTTTGCTATGTTATTCAGGAGGGATATTGGTCTATAACTATCCACATAACTCGGTTCTTTATTTGCTTTGATAATGGGTATGATGTTGGATATCTTGAGCATATCTGGGTATTGACCGGTCTTAATTATGTAATTTATTACATAAGTAAGTTGGACAATGGCTTTTTTAGGAATATTTTTAATCATAATGTTTTGAATGCCATCTAACCCTGGAGCTTTTTTGTTTTTTAGTTGTTGTATTGTTTTGTAAGTTTCTGTGCATGTTGCTAGGTTATGTGTGTTTAAAGTGTTTAATTGACGTATGTGTTGTTGAACTATTTGCGTTGTGTTATGGTGATGCTGTGTATGTTTTAAATTGTTAATAAAGTTTGTTTGAAAATACTATCCGAACCTTTCTGCGATAATTTTCATGTCAGTTATTGATTGGCCACTGTCAACTATTTTAGTAATGGTTTTATTTTGGTTTCGGGGACGGCGGGATATTTTCCACAATGAATTATCTTCTGGCTTTAAATTAATTAAGAATTTTTCCCATTCATCAGGTTTATACGTTTTGATTGTTTCGTTGATTAATTTCTGATATTTTTTTAGTGTGTTATGATCTTCTACGTTTCTGGTACGCTGCCATACTTTCCTGACTTTGTTTTTTTCTTGTATTATTTGCGTAATGTGATCTGGGAGGGTGTTTTTTTGTGTTGTGGTAGTTTGATTTCTGGCCTCAAGAATTATGTTTTGAATGTTATTTATCATTTTATTTATTTGTTCTGTATTTTCTATATTAGCTTTAATTTCGAGATGATTCTTTATATATTTTCTAAATTGTGTCCAGTTTGTAGTTTTGTAATCATATGTTATATTTTCTGAAATTTGAGTGTTGTGAGTTTACTTTAAATGTAATAATACCGGGTCGTGATCTGAATTAAAATCTGTTAGAGACTTCATTTTAGTAACATTGTTAATATTTTTCCCTATCGCAATATCTAACGTACTGGGTGAGTGATTTGCAAAAGGGAAAAATGTGGGCGTATCTGTATGAAATACATTGCAATCAAAATTATCGCAGAAGCTCGGGAGAGTACTTCCGTTTGTGTTAGGGTGCGTCAAATAGGGATCCCACTGTGGATGTTTACAGTTGAGATTGCTTACTATCAGTACCTTGTTGTGAGTTTTTGTTATATTATAAAAATCTTCGTCTTTTAATTTAATAGTGGGGGGATTATATGCTCCTACTATTTTGACTTTGTGGTCAAAAAGTATTGAGATATGCTCAATTGATGACTTATGTTGTTGCAAAAGTTTGAAATTGATGCCTTTTTTGATTAATAGTGCGATACCGCCACCTTTGACATCACCGGGGCGGTCTTGTCTGAATAGACGATATTCTGGATTTCTGAAATTGAATGATTTATTTGGCTTAAGGAACGTCTCGATTAAGAAGAAGATATCAGGTTTATGAATGTCGAGAAAGTGTCTGATAAGGTGGAGTTTGTTTAGAACTCCTTGTACATTACAGATAATTATTTTGAGGATGAATCTTTTTTGAATTCCTGTTTTTCCACCTACCTGCCTGGATGTCATAGTTGTCGATGTTAGTTACAAAGTTATTATATATTGTGAACTTCTCCAATTTGTTGGTGGCTTTTCTCATCTCTACTAGTAGATCATGGACTACTCTCGTGAGTTCGTCGAGGTTGACTAGACTTTTCAGTTCCTTGAACATGTCTATTAATTCAGTAAACTGTTGAATATCGCTTCCGGAGTTGGTTGGCTGGTTCGTTGTCTTCTTCTGGGTTGGGGGAGGATTTGAATTTTGAGGGGTAGTCTGGGAGGAGTTTTTGGAGGGGAGACTGGGGAAGGATTCGTTATTGTTTGCGTTTTTAGCCCATGGATTGGTAGTTGGTAAGGGTGCAGGGATGAATTTTGTAGGGGTAGGTTTATTTTTTTTTGATATATTTCTTCTTTCTTCCATCCAGATTTTTCTTTTTTTGAAATTCTGGACATATCTCAGCGTTGGCTGGGTGGTCCCCTTGACAGTTTCCGTACCTCGCAGGGGTGGTTCTCTCCTTCGTACACTATGGTGTAAGGTGTTTTCCAGCGCATTTCAGGCACCGGGGAGCCCGGCCACAATTTGAGGTGGCGTGGCACCACAATTGACAGATGTGGCACTGGATTACCGGTTTATTCTGTCTCCGATACTCCCATTGGACTCTGGTATGCTCTATAATCCTGACATTCTTGTTAAGAAAATCGAGAGTTATCTTTGAGTTCGTTACCACTAGGTATAGTGGCCTACCTTTAGTGGTCATTCTGTAAATATTTTTCGTCTCGATTTTGTATGTATTCTGTAGATCTTCTCGAATGTCAGTAATCTGGAGACCCTCTGCGAGGCCGCGGAGGACAAATACATGTGTCTTATCTTCACGTCTTGAATAAGAATGAAAAGATACTTTTTCTTTTCTTAACGTAATTTTTAGTTTTTCAAAATCTTCAGCATCCTTTGTGAAGACGATTGATGAGTTACTCGTATATTTTATTTCGAACGGCTTATGAATTTCTGCTTTTAATTTGCTGACCATGTCCTTGTGGGCTGAGACGTTCCCTTCTATAACTATTGGGGGGCACGTCGTATTGGTTTTTTTCACTATTGTCGCTTTCGGCCTTTTAGCGTTTGGTTTATCGCTAATATCTTCGTCTGAACTTAGTTCGGAGGTCTTAAGTTTGCGGAGCTTTACTTTTTTACGTTTTTTCTGTGTGGTTTTTTGTTTTTGAACCTCTTCCTCTGATGTGTCTGATAGGGATTCGTATTGGTTTTGTGTATCTATTGTAAATGGTTTTGTTGTTTCATTTAGTATGGAGCTAAATGACGTTACTTTCTTGGGTTTAACAAAGCCGGGAGGGGTGATTTCTCCTACTTCCATGCGTTGTGGTTGTGAATCGACATTTATCTCATTTAAGTCTTCTGTTTGTTGTTTTATACCCTCATTTGATGTCATTTTCATTTGTCTTGCTGTTATTTTCAGTTTATTACTTGTCAGTTTTTCATATTGAGATACGAATTTATCTGTTTCTTGTATATTGGCATTTTCAGCTGCCTCGATTTCTTGAATCCATGATGTATTCGCTGGGTTATGCACTTGAACATTTGTTATCGTTTCGATTGAATTTCGTTGACTGTCGTCAGAATCATCTGATGAGTTGGTATTATTAGGTCCAATTGTATCTTCCTCCATTTGGGTTGTTTTTTTATTTATGGTACACGATTTGTCTGGTGTCGAGGTCTGATTTGTGTAATTTCCACGACAAATAGGAAATGATAGTTCAGAATTATTTGTTTTAATATTCGATGATTCGTTGCCAAGGGTGTCGTTTATATTTGTTGTGACTGGATAATCTATCTTATTTTTAATTTTATTATCTGGCCCCTTAGTTACGTCTTGATTTTCGCACTTTTTTTCCCTTTCTATACAGTTTTTTTCCGTTTCTAGACACTTTTTTGTGTTTTCTAGACACTTTTTTTCAAATTCAATACTCTGGTTTTCTGGTTCTAGACACTTGTTTGGTGTGTTTTGTTCTGTTACTAGCTCTATGCTTTTAGTGAGAGTGTTAATATCTAGGGTTTCTAGATATTTTCTGGGAATTTCAATTATATTTTCGGAAATATTATCTAAACTGTGAGAAATTTTTAGTGCTTTATCCTTTATCAATGATTCTTTATCAATGTATACGAGCTTAAGAAAATCTCTGTTTTTGGATTTTAATTCTAGAGTTTTATTTTTAATTCTTTCATGTGAATATTTTTCTAATAATTCAGCGTTTACTGAGGTAGGGTGTAGTTTATCGTGGACGATATTTTGTCTACTTTCCCTCTCACTTTTATTGATAGATGATTTTTTATTTTGTTTTGAAAGTCTTTTTACTTTGTTTTTTATAAGAGTTTTTTTTGACGTACCTTTTTTTCTGCTTTTGGGGGAGGTTTTCACAGTCACTATGGGTTTTTTTATTTGCACATTTTTGTCACAGTTTAGATTATCACTCTCGAACCGTTCTGGTTTTAAATTGCTTAACTTTTTAATTTTTTCTCTTAATCTTGGAGTATATTCCGTCTGATACGGAGCACCCGTGATTTGGGGAGACGGTAATCGAGAGAAATCAATGAGTTTGACTCTATTGATTTCTTTGAACAAACACTTTCAATTTATTGATATTTTAAGAAAAATTTATAACTATTATAAATCCAATTGCAAAAATCCAATACGATCACTTTGAATATTAGCGTGGAAGTGCTGCTTCTAGAATTCTAATCACGATGAAAAATTGAAGTCTTATATTCTGGTGTCCATCCGTCTGTCCGTTTAAAGCTTCAGCGGACGAACGACAAGTGCTAGATCGAAGGTTAAAATGGATCCGTAATCACCATGGACTGAAACCTCTCCAATGAAGAAATAAAATTGATCTCTAACCTTTATTTATTGAATTGTTTTGTTTAAATAACAAGTGAATTTGGTTGTAACACCTATATCTTCTTCTTCTTAATGCCCTCTTTTCACATGCATAAAACTAACTAACTAACAAAACCGAAATTTCTACAAAAATGTTGTATATCTGGATTTGTAGAAAAGCAATAGGGTTCATCTGTGATATGCCCTGAACATTGTCCAATCATAAAGTTGGTCACTTGTCCGAGGCTGTATTGGGCTAACAATCCGAAATTTGTCCAGAAATGACCAAAAATATCTGGATTTATAGGACTCGTTGTATTAGCTCTGGTGAGATGAAAATTATTAGGTTCCATCTGTGAGACGCCCTGAACAATATCCAATCATAAAATTGGCCACTTTATATGTTACCGGCAAATCATGTACTTCAGGCATTCTATGAAATGCCTAGGCGTTCTATAAAATTCCGGGTCTTTTTAGGCAAAGTATGGAATCGAACATTCATTCTATGGTTCGACTAGGCATTCTATGAAATATCTAGGCATTACATGAAATGCCGGAGTGAACTTAGGTCGTGTATATAATATTCATATTAACTACGTGAGTTTGTATTAAAAGATACTTTATTCATGTTCTGACAATTGACGTGACGATTTAAGTATTGAAGTTTACAATTGACAAGTAATTGTACGTACTGTTAATATAACAATGAATGCAGAACGCAACTATCATAACACAGTATACACAAAGTTATACAAGTTGTATAATACAATACATGTCACACCAACTAACCTAACCTTGACTCCGTATATCTCTTTCTACGGACTTGGCTCTGTTTATTTCACGCTTTGAAGGAAACGTAGCCGTCATTCTATGTATTGCCTAGGCAAAGAATGTAACATGGATACATTATATACTTCGCCTACCGGATTATCTGCTTTGCCGGTAACATATACACTATGGAGGCTATATTATGCCAATAAACCGAAATTTCTCCAAAAATGCAGTGTAATGTTTTTCTTATTTATTTAAAAGTTTTTATTACGACGGGTGGGATAAATTTATACACACGGAAGGTCTACTCACTTCATTTATTTATTCACTTAACTATTCACTAATTTATATTAAATACACAGTATCACTTACACTAGTTTATATAAACACTTCATTAATGTTGAATAGACGAGGCTTTTACTTGATGAAGATCCATTTGAACGATGAAAATAAAACAATTTAATTTGTTTAAAACTTCATTTATTTGAACTAATGTTCAATTTAAACTGGTTGGCGCGTTTCACTAACACAGTAGCTTTCTCAAAACGAATGAAGGTTAATTTAAAAATGTTTTAATATATACAGTTCTATTATACTAATGTTAAAAAAGGTATTGAAAGAAATTACCTGGAAATTAATTCACTACAAACATTCCTAAGCTATCTTCTAGGTAAAAAGGTTTAATAAAGGAGAGTGTTTGATATCTATTTGGTCGTTAAGAAGGTTACCTGAATATTTATTTTTGTTTATCTCAATAGCCTCTAATAAATTTAAACTAAAGGATTTGCCGACTACATGTAAAATTTCAAAATTTGGGTCGAAAATGTGTTGGTTTTTGTAATAAATGATTTGAATAGTTTGAATCTACTTTTTTGTTGTCATAGCTACGTTTCTGTTCCGAAATTCTAGTTTTAAAATTTCTAAAAGTTCTACCGATGTAAATTTTATCACAGTTGTCATTACCTTATTTTAATTTATAAACTCCTGATTTGTTTAATTTTGAAGATTTAGATTTGTTATTTTTAATGACTTTGGATAAATTGTAATCAGTTTTAAAGCAAATATTCATGTCTAAAGTTTCTAAAAATGATTTAATTTCTAAGGATGGTGTTCCAAAGTATATCAAGCTTTTAAATTGTTTATTATTATTTTTATCAGAAGGGAATACTTGTTCTAAAGTCTGTTTTTGTATCTTTTTATTTATGATATTGTCAATTTAATTGGATTCTAACTATTCAAATCATTTATTAGAAAACCAACACATTTTCGACCCAAATTTTGATATTTTACAAATAGTCGGTAAATCCTTTAGTTTAAATTTATTAGAGGCTCTTGAGATAAACAAAATAAATATTCAGGTAACCTTCTTAACGACCAAATATATATCAATCACTCTCCTTTATTAAACCTTTTTACCTAAAATGTTTGTAGTGAATGAATTTCCAGGTAATTTTTTTCAATACTTTTTTTAACATTAGTTTAATAGAATTCTGTATTTATGCACTGTATATATTAAAACATTTTTAAATTAAACCTTCATTCGTTTTGAGAAAGCTACTGTGTTAGTGAAACACGTCAACCAGTTTAAATTGAACATTAGTTCAAATAAATGAAGTTTCAAACAAATTAAATTGTTTTATTTTCATACTTCACTAATGTTTATTTACTTGACTCGTGTGAAACTGCTAATGTCTTTTCTGGCTTGCAAGGTTTTATTTGTTCCGTCTTCATATCTTCTGCTGACGTGGCTTGTGTTCTTGAATCTGTTATCTTTCTATCTAACTCCTCGATTTTTCGTCCATCGTTGTGATTTTATCCTCAATACCCGATTTAAGACACGAAATTTTATTTTCCACATCCAAACTGAACTCCGTTGGTAGGAAGTCTCTTATATATTAGGCGCCTTCTATTCCGGAAACTTCTCGTTTGCGGCTCCCTAAAACAATCGACCTCCCTAGAAAAATCTAGATAAGGGTTGTCAGAAAATAATTAAGTTTCATATATAGTATAAGACAGAGTCGGATGCAGGCACTACACCAGTGTGCGATTTCGTAACATTAGTATCTGGATTTATAGAACCCGTTGTACTGGCTCTGGTGAGCCGAAAGTTCATCTGTGAGATGCTCTGAACAATATCCAATCACAAAATTGGTCACTTGTTTATATTCCGGAGGCAGATCGTGCTATCAAACAACAACAAATAGCATTCTCCTGTTTTGACATATCTTCTATGGTTTATTTAGTTTATAATTCTTGTCAGATTTTGCAAAATCAAGAAATCTCTTCGCGCCGTAATTTCCATGTAAAAGTCCTGTCAAATCTAGTTTGCACCAATCACAACACAAAATAAAATGGCATGTGAAAAGCGATCGAAATATTAAGATTTGGTTACAGTTGAATTATTGGATCTTTACCCGTGCCTCATTAATATCTGATAACATAACCGACATAATTATTAAGTGGAGTCTCTTTCTATTAATAGTGAAGAACAGAACAAAATAATTTGACATTCGTCGGTTATGTTATCAGATATTAATGACGCACGGGTAAAGATCCAATAATTCAACTGTATGTACCCTCCATCAGGAAAAACTATTGCCACGACTCCTCAAGAACAAATCCACGAGGATGAAAAACAAATTGTTTTGGAAGTCTTTATGGTCAACGTGTGAACATGTCTATTAATGGTTGGTCTAATTTCCACAATGACCTTATAGATTGTGCCAAAGTAACCACTGAAAATGGACAATCATTTTTGTTTGAAACGATGGATACATCAGGAAATCCACACACAGGCGATTATATAACTGGGATTGCTTGCAATATAATTTTATCTTGTAAATCTGAATACAACTGGGACATCTTTCGTAACATATACCAGCAAACATGGCATTAAGTTGCCCCTCTCCCCCAATGATAATTTTCAAAAAAAACAAGTGGCATCGGAATCTACTTCTAATGCACTAAAATGCACCACCAAGAGAAAGAAAATCCCCCCACTCCTTACTTAGTTAAACCTCAATAGATAGAGTGAAGTTACCCCCCCCCCTCCCAATGATAATTTTCAAAAAAAAACAAGTGGCTTTGGAATCTACTTCTAATGCACCACCAAGAAAAAGAAAATCCCCCTCTCCTTACTTAGTTAAACCTCAATATATAGAGTGAAGTTGCCCCCCCCCAATGATAATTTTCAAAAAAAAACAAGTGGCATCGGAATCTACTTCTAATGCCCCTTCCCAAAGATAAATTTCGAAAGAATTTAGGGTACTGGAGTCCACTTCTAATGCACGCTTATGCACCACTAACAAAAACAAAATCTTTGCACTACCTTGATGAAGTACTATAAAATGGCAGAGGTCACAATTTCAACTAACAACGCCTACGTATATCTTGTAAACAATGCTGGTGCTTAGGGTTTATTCAATTAAATTCTCTACAAAATATCCATTTTAAATCGTTTGCTGGGGAGGATCTCATGTTGTATGTTCGTGTATATTGCTCTCGCAGTTTTCAATGGCGCCGTACCTGAAGTTGCCAATGAGAGGAATAAACAAACCACTAGCTATATAAAAGTAGTTATAGCCTTTTTATTGAAATACATTCTCCAAAAATAAGTAACATTTTGAAAAAATATGTAATTATACTTTAAGTATTTACTACAGGTTATATATTTCTACATCTAGATATATATATATTTATATATATATATATATATATATGTATGCACAGACTTCAGTTTGAGGACGAGTATATCTTATACTGAGTATAACTTATACTGTATAAGTTGTCCTCGAAGTGTACTCTCGGATCTAGCATACTAACATATTTGATAAAAAAAAATTTCACGGGAATGTATTGATGAATGATTATTTTTCATTTAACCCTAAATAGGTCATCCCTTACACCCACCCCCTAAAGGCGGGGGTGGGGGTGACTTTGTAAAATAGTCGTAAAAATAAATGTTTTAATTTAGAATCAAATTACACGTAATTTTTTACATATACTACTAAAATTTCATTTTCATAATTTTTTTTATAAAGTTATGCAAAAAAAATGTTATCAAAAAATTGATTATTCAATGGTGTGGGACTCCCGGATCTAGCATACTTCCATGTTTGATAGAAAAAAATTTTCACGGGAATGTATTGATGAATGATTATTTTTCATATTAACCTAATTCAGTCATCCCTCACCCACCCCGTAAAGGTGGGGGTGGGGGTTACTTTGTAAAATTGTCGTAAAAATAAATGTTTTAATTTAGAATCAAATTACACGTAATTTTTTACGTATACTACTGAAATTTCATTTTGATAACTTTTTGTTATAAAGTTATGCAAAAACAATGTTATCAAAAAATTGATTATTCAATGGTGTGGGACTCCCGGATCTAGCATACTTCCATATTTGATAGAAAAAAAATTTTCACGGTAATGTATTGATGAATGATTATTTTTCATATTAACCTAATTCAGTCATCCCTCACCCACCCCGTAAAGGTGGGGGTGGGGGTGACTTTGTAAAATAGTCGTAAAAATGTTTTAATTTTGAATCAAATTACACGTAATTTTTTACGTATACTACTAAAATTTCATTTTGATAATTTTTTTTATAAAGTTATGCAAAAAAAATGTTATCAAAAAATTGATTATTCAATGGTGTGGGACTCTCGGATCTAGCATACTTCCATATTTGATAGAAAAAATTTTTTCACGGGAATGTATTGATGAATGATTATTTTTCATATTAACCTAATTCAGTCATCCCTCACCCACCCCGTAAAGGTGGGAGTGGGGGTGACTTTGTAAAATAGTCGTAAAAATAAATGTTTTGATTTAGAATCAAATTACACGTAATTTTTTACGTATACTACTAAAATTTTATTTTGATAATTTTTTTTTATAAAGTTATGCAAAAAAAATGTTATCAAAAAATTGATTATTCAATGGTGTGGGACTCTCGGATCTAGCATACTTCCATATTTGATAGAAAAAAAATTTCACGGGAATGTATTGATGAATGATTATTTTTCATATTAACCTAATTCAGTCATCCCTCACCCACCCCGTAAAGGTGGGAGTGGGGGTGACTTTGTAAAATAGTCGTAAAAATAAATGTTTTGATTTAGAATCAAATTACACGTAATTTTTTACGTATACTACTGAAATTTCATTTTGATAACTTTTTTTATAAAGTTATGCAAAAAAAATGTTATCAAAAAATTGATTATTCAATGGTGTGGGACTCTCGGATCTAGCATACTTCCATATTTGATAGAAAAAATTTTTTCACGGGAATGTATTGATGAATGATTATTTTTCATATTAACCTAATTCAGTCATCCCTCACCCACCCCGTAAAGGTGGGGGTGGGGGTGACTTTGTAAAATAGTCGTAAAAATAAATGTTTTAATTTAAAATCAAATTACACGTAATTTTTTACATATACTACTGAAATTTCATTTTGATGACTTCTTTTTATAAAGTTATGCAAAAAAATGTTATCAAAAAATTGATTATTCAATGGTGTGGGACTCTCGGATCTAGCATACTTCCATATTTGATAGAAAAAAAATTTCACGGGAATGTATTGATGAATGATTATTTTTCATATTAACCTAAGTCAGTCATCCCTCACCCTCCCCGTAAAGGTGGGAGTGGGGGTGACTTTGTAAAATAGTCGTAAAAATAAATGTTTTGATTTAGAATCAAATTACACGTAATTTTTTACGTATACTACTGAAATTTCATTTTGATAACTTTTTTTTATAAAGTTATGCAAAAAAAATGTTATCAAAAAATCGTTTATTCAATGGTGTGGGACTCTCGGATCTAGCATACTTCCATATTTGATAGAAAAAAAATTTTCACGGGAAAGTATTGATGGATGATTATTTCTCATTTTAACCTAAATCAGTCAGAGCTCACCCATCCCCTAAAGGCGGGGGTGGGGGTGACTTGGTAAAATTGTCGTAAAAATAAATGTTTCGATTTAGAATCAAATTACACGTAATTTTTTACGTATACTACTGAAATTTCATTTTGATAACTTTTTTTTATAAAGTTATGCAAAAAAAATGTTATCAAAAAATTGATTATTCAATGGTGTGGGACTCTCGGATCTAGCATACTTCCATATTTGATAGAAAAAAAATTTTCACGGGAATGTATTGATGAATGATTATTTTTCATATTAACCTAATTCAGTCATCCCTCACCCACCCCGTAAAGGTGGGGGTGGGGGTGACTTTGTAAAATAGTCGTTTTTAATTTAAAATCAAATTACACGTAATTTTTTACGTATACTACTGAAATTTCATTTTGATAACTTCTTTTTATAAAGTTATGCAAAAAAATGTTATCAAAAAATTGATTATTCAATGGTGTGGGACTCTCGGATCTAGCATACTTCCAAATTTGATAGAAAAAAAATTTCACGGGAATGTATTGATGAATGATTATTTTTCATATTAACCTAAGTCAGTCATCCCTCACCCTCCCCGTAAAGGTGGGAGTGGGGGTGACTTTGTAAAATAGTCGTAAAAATAAATGTTTTGATTTAGAATCAAATTACACGTAATTTTTTACGTATACTACTGAAATTTCATTTTGATAACTTTTTTTTATAAAGTTATGCAAAAAAAATGTTATCAAAAAATTGTTTATTCAATGGTGTGGGACTCTCGGATCTAGCATACTTCCATATTTGATAGAAAAAATTTTTTCACGGGAATGTATTGATGAATGATTATTTTTCATATTAACCTAATTCAGTCATCCCTCACCCACCCCGTAAAGGTGGGGGTGGGGGTTACTTTGTAAAATTGTCGTAAAAATAAATGTTTTAATTTAGAATCAATTTACACGTAATTTTTTACGTATACTACTGAAATTTCATTTTGATGACTTCTTTTTATAAAGTTATGCAAAAAAATGTTATCAAAAAATTGATTATTCAATGGTGTGGGACTCTCGGATCTAGCATACTTCCAAATTTGATAGAAAAAAAATTTCACGGGAATGTATTGATGAATGATTATTTTTCATATTAACCTAAGTCAGTCATCCCTCACCCTCCCCGTAAAGGTGGGAGTGGGGGTGACTTTGTAAAATAGTCGTAAAAATAAATGTTT
Source organism: Galeruca laticollis (assembly GCA_963921935.1). NCBI lineage: Eukaryota > Metazoa > Arthropoda > Insecta > Coleoptera > Chrysomelidae > Galeruca > Galeruca laticollis. The sequence goes on along the minus strand of OY998180.1, from coordinate 97,257,610 downwards.
TGATTTAGAATCAAATTACACGTAATTTTTTACGTATACTACTGAAATTTCATTTTGATAACTTTTTTTTATAAAGTTATGCAAAAAAAATGTTATCAAAAAATTGTTTATTCAATGGTGTGGGACTCTCGGATCTAGCATACTTCCATATTTGATAGAAAAAAATTTTTCACGGGAATGTATTGATGAATGATTATTTTTCATATTAACCTAATTCAGTCATCCCTCACCCACCCCGTAAAGGTGGGGGTGGGGGTTACTTTGTAAAATTGTCGTAAAAATAAATGTTTTAATTTAGAATCAATTTACACGTAATTTTTTACGTATACTACTGAAATTTCATTTTGATAACTTTTTTTTATAAAGTAATGCAAAAAAAATGTTATCAAAAAATTGATTATTCAAGGGTGTAGGACTCTCGGGTCTAGCATAGTTCCATATTTGATAGAAAAATTTTTTTCACGGGAAAGTATTGATGGATGATTATTTCTCATTTTAACCTAAATCAGTCAGAGCTCACCCATCCCCTAAAGGCGGGGGTGGGGGTGACTTGGTAAAATTGTCGTAAAAATAAATGTTTTAATTTAGAATCAAATTACACGTAATTTTTTAAGTATACTACTAAAATTTCCTTTTGATAACTTTTTTTATAAAGTTATGCAAAAAAAATGTTATCAAAAAATTGATTATTCAATGGTGTGGGACTCTCGGATCTAGCATACTTCCATATTTGATAGAAAAAAATTTTTCACGGGAATGTATTGATGAATGATTATTTTTCATATTAACCTAATTCAGTCATCCCTCACCCACCCCGTAAAGGTGGGGGTGGGGGTGACTTTGTAAAATAGTCGTAAAAATAAATGTTTTAATTTAAAATCAAATTACACGTAATTTTTTACGTATACTACTGAAATTTCATTTTGATGACTTCTTTTTATAAAGTTATGCAAAAAAATGTTATAAAAAAATTGATTATTCAATGGTGTGGGACTCTCGGATCTAGCATACTTCCATATTTGATAGAAAAAAAATTTCACGGGAATGTATTGATGAATGATTATTTTTCATATTAACCTAATTCAGTCATCCCTCACCCACCCCGTAAAGGTGGGAGTGGGGGTGACTTTGTAAAATAGTCGTAAAAATAAATGTTTCGATTTAGAATCAAATTACACGTAATTTTTTACGTATACTACTGAAATTTCATTTTGATAACTTTTTTTTATAAAGTTATGCAAAAAAAATGTTATCAAAAAATTGATTATTCAATGGTGTGGGACTCTCGGATCTAGCATACTTCCATATTTGATAGAAAAAAAATTTTCACGGGAATGTATTGATGAATGATTATTTTTCATATTAACCTAATTCAGTCATCCCTCACCCACCCCGTAAAGGTGGGGGTGGGGGTGACTTTGTAAAATAGTCGTTTTTAATTTAAAATCAAATTACACGTAATTTTTTACGTATACTACTGAAATTTCATTTTGATAACTTTTTTTATAAAGTTATGCAAAAAAAATGTTATCAAAAAATTGATTATTCAATGGTGTGGGACTCTCGGATCTAGCATACTTCCATATTTGATAGAAAAAAATTTTTCACGGGAATGTATTGATGAATGATTATTTTTCATATTAACCTAATTCAGTCATCCCTCACCCACCCCGTAAAGGTGGGGGTGGGGGTGACTTTGTAAAATAGTCGTAAAAATAAATGTTTTAATTTAAAATCAAATTACACGTAATTTTTTACGTATACTACTGAAATTTCATTTTGATAACTTTTTTTGATAAAGTTATGCAAAAAAATGTTATCAAAAAATTGATTATTCAATGGTGTGAGACTCTCGGATCTAGCATACTTCCATATTTGATAGAAAAAAATTTTTCACGGGAATGTATTGATGAATGATTATTTTTCATATTAACCTAATTCAGTCATCCCTCACCCACCCCGTAAAGGTGGGGGTGGGGGTTACTTTGTAAAATTGTCGTAAAAATAAATGTTTTAATTTAGAATCAATTTACACGTAATTTTTTACGTATACTACTGAAATTTCATTTTGATAACTTTTTTTTATAAAGTAATGCAAAAAAAATGTTATCAAAAAATTGATTATTCAAGGGTGTAGGACTCTCGGGTCTAGCATAGTTCCATATTTGATAGAAAAATTTTTTTCACGGGAAAGTATTGATGGATGATTATTTCTCATTTTAACCTAAATCAGTCAGAGCTCACCCATCCCCTAAAGGCGGGGGTGGGGGTGACTTGGTAAAATTGTCGTAAAAATAAATGTTTTAATTTAGAATCAAATTACACGTAATTTTTTAAGTATACTACTAAAATTTCATTTTGATAACTTTTTTTATAAAGTTATGCAAAAAAAATGTTATCAAAAAATTGATTATTCAATGGTGTGGGACTCTCGGATCTAGCATACTTCCATATTTGATAGAAAAAAATTTTTCACGGGAATGTATTGATGAATGATTATTTTTCATATTAACCTAATTCAGTCATCCCTCACCCACCCCGTAAAGGTGGGGGTGGGGGTGACTTTGTAAAATAGTCGTAAAAATAAATGTTTTAATTTAAAATCAAATTACACGTAATTTTTTACGTATACTACTGAAATTTCATTTTGATGACTTCTTTTTATAAAGTTATGCAAAAAAATGTTATCAAAAAATTGATTATTCAATGGTGTGGGACTCTCGGATCTAGCATACTTCCATATTTGATAGAAAAAAAATTTCACGGGAATGTATTGATGAATGATTATTTTTCATATTAACCTAATTCAGTCATCCCTCACCCACCCCGTAAAGGTGGGAGTGGGGGTGACTTTGTAAAATAGTCGTAAAAATATATGTTTCGATTTAGAATCAAATTACACGTAATTTTTTACGTATACTACTGAAATTTCATTTTGATAACTTTTTTTTATAAAGTTATGCAAAAAAAATGTTATCAAAAAATTGATTATTCAATGGTGTGGGACTCTCGGATCTAGCATACTTCCATATTTGATAGAAAAAAAGTTTTCACGGGAATGTATTGATGAATGATTATTTTTCATATTAACCTAATTCAGTCATCCCTCACCCACCCCGTAAAGGTGGGGGTGGGGGTGACTTTGTAAAATAGTCGTTTTTAATTTAAAATCAAATTACACGTAATTTTTTAAGTATACTACTAAAATTTCATTTTGATAACTTTTTTTATAAAGTTATGCAAAAAAAATGTTATCAAAAAATTGATTATTCAATGGTGTGGGACTCTCGGATCTAGCATACTTCCATATTTGATAGAAAAAAATTTTTCACGGGAATGTATTGATGAATGATTATTTTTCATATTAACCTAATTCAGTCATCCCTCACCCACCCCGTAAAGGTGGGGGTGGGGGTGACTTTGTAAAATAGTCGTAAAAATAAATGTTTTAATTTAAAATCAAATTACACGTAATTTTTTACGTATACTACTGAAATTTCATTTTGATAACTTTTTTTGATAAAGTTATGCAAAAAAATGTTATCAAAAAATTGATTATTCAATGGTGTGAGACTCTCGGATCTAGCATACTTCCATATTTGATAGAAAAAAAATTTTCACGGGAATGTATTGATGAATGATTATTTTTCATATTAACCTAATTCAGTCATCCCTCACCCACCCCGTAAAGGTGGGGGTGGGGGTTACTTTGTAAAATTGTCGTAAAAATAAATGTTTTAATTTAGAATCAATTTACACGTAATTTTTTACGTATACTACTGAAATTTCATTTTGATAACTTTTTTTTATAAAGTAATGCAAAAAAAATGTTATCAAAAAATTGATTATTCAAGGGTGTAGGACTCTCGGGTCTAGCATAGTTCCATATTTGATAGAAAAATTTTTTTCACGAGAAAGTATTGATGGATGATTATTTCTCATTTTAACCTAAATCAGTCAGAGCTCACCCATCCCCTAAAGGCGGGGGTGGGGGTGACTTTGTGAAATAGTCGTAAAAATAAATGTCTTAATTTGGAATCAAATTACACGTAATTGTTTACTTATACACCTAAAATTTCATATTGATAACTTTTTTTTATAAATTTATGCACAAAAAATGTTATCAAAAAATTGATTATTCAATGGTGTAGGAGTCTCGGGTATAGCATACTACCATATTTGGTAAAAAAAAAATTTAACGGGAATGTATTGATGAATGATTATTTTTCATTTCAACCTTAATCAGTCATCTCCCACCCACCCCCATAAGGCGGGGTTGGGGGTGACTTTGTAAAATAGTCGTAAAAATGAATTTTTTTAATTTGGAATCAAATTTCACGTAATTTTTTACGTATACTCCTAAAATTTCATTTTTGTAACTATTTTTTTTATAAAGTTATGCAAGAAAAATGGGGTCTAGCATACTTCCATATTTGATAAAAAAAATTCACGGGAATGTTTTGATGAATGAATTACCTCCATTTTAACCTAACTCAGTCATCCTCCACCCACCCGCAAAGGGCGGGGGTGTAAAATAGTCGTAAAAATTACTTTGTAAATTTGGAATCAAATTATACGTAATGTTTCACGTATACAGCTAAAATATCATTTTTATAACTTTTCTTTATAAAGTTTTGCAAATAATATGTTATTAAAAAATTGATTATTCAATGGTGCACCACTATCGGGTCTAGCATACTTCCATATTTACTAAACAAAATTTTTCACGGGAATGTGTTAATGAATGATTATTTTTCATTTTACCCCAAATCAGTCATCCCCCACCCATCCCCTAAGGGCGGGGGCGAGGGTGACTTTGTTAAATGGTGGTAAAAATAAATTTTTGAATTTGGAATCAAATTTCACGTAATATTTTATGTATACACCTAAAATTTCATTTCGATTACTTTTTTTTATGAAGTTATGCAAAAAAAATGTAATAAAAAAATTGATTTTTTAATGAAAATAAAAATCGCTATTGCGGCTTTACGAATAAGAATTAAAATTTACTATTTGGCATATGTATATTTAATAAAATAAAATTCAAATTAAAAAATGATTACACGCTTATTTCATACCATAAGGGTAGAGGGGGCGGGTGTTTGGGAAATATTAGGGTTGGGGTGATTTTGAGTGTGTCATCGAATCATAAACCCTTTTTTGAGTATGTATACCAATTTTCATATTTTTTCTTCATTATTGCCAAAGATATTCAATAAAACGTGTCACCATCCCAGGCCCTTGGGGGTTGGGGGGGGTATGACTGATTTACGTTAAAATGAAGGATAATCATTCATCAATACATTTCCGTGAAACATTTTGACTGATTCGGGATAAAATGAAAAATAATCATTCATCAATACATTCCCGTGAAAAAAATGTTTTTATCAAATATATACTTCCCGAGAGTCCTGCACCATTGAATACGCAATTTTTTGATAACATTTTATTTGCATAACTATATAAAAAATAGTTACCAATATGAAATTTTAGGTGTATACGTAATATATTACGTGGAATTTGATTCCAATTCTAATTTATTTTTACAACTATTTTACAAAGCCACCCCCAACCCCACCTTTAGGGGGTTGGGTGGGGGATAACTGATTTAAGTTAAAATAAAGGATAATCATTAATCAATACATTCCCGTGAAAAATTGTTTTCTATCAAATATGGAAGTATGCTAGACCCGAGAGTCCTACACCATTGTATAATCAATTTTTTGCATAACATTATAAAAAAAAGATTTGAAAGTGAAATTTTAGGTGTATACGTAAAAAATTACGTAGAATTTGATTCCAAATTTAAAAATTTATTTTTACGATTATTTTACAAAGTCACCCCCACCCCCGCCCTTAAGGGGTAGGTGGGGGATGACTGATTTAGATTAAAATGAAAAATAATCATTCATCAATACATTCCCGTGAAAAATTCTTTTTCATCAAATATGGAAGTATGTTAGTTTGATGTTAATAAAATAAAAATGCATCCATGTGTAGAATATGAAAAAAGTGGGAACAATGTAATACTTAATTTAAAAAAGTATAATACTTAACATCAATCATAATCATATTCTAAAACTAATTTTAAAAACCATAGACAGTTTTTATTACTAACAGGTTCACAGTTTGAATAAGAAAAGCATGTGCAAGTTTATTAAAATCAGATCATACAATTTCATTTTTCCGTGATTCAAAATCGTCCTTTGTCGCAAAAACAAAGTTTTCAGTAGACGTTTCAATGTCGTGGTTCTCCTTAAAGTGACTGTGTAATTGTATTTTAGCCGAATTTTTGAAACTACAGAGAGGGCACTTCTTTGCATTTTTTGGAGATGATTCTGAGGAATCTACTGATAAAATGCCATGAGTCTTTTTATGGAGATGATTCTTGTGGTTGAAATTTTTCTTGTAGATATCACAACTGGAGTTGTAAGTCTTTATACACTTTTTAAGTGGAGCTAGATCATCAAGTCTTCCCTCATGAAATATTTTTACTTGTTTCCGCAACCCATATATTCGCTTGAAAGATGACTTGCACTCAGTACACACTGATTTCTCATTCATTTTGAAAAAAACTTTCAAACTTAACGTTATTTTGTTTGATTTTGATATAAACACAGCTGTTTGAAGCAAAGAAATTATTCCATGGTATAAAGTTTGACGTACCGAATGCAAGACCATTAGACCAAGTATGCAACCCAAATAATATAAGTTTGGGGATTGATTATCTCGTAATATCCGATGCACAAACGACGAAAATGAAAACGATCCGCCTCTTATAACAGGGCTGACGGCATTGAACAACAACAAAACATCGTTTTTCGTATATTGTTATATTTTTGTAGTTGCTTTTATGCTGTATTTCTGAACATTATCGTAAAAATGTCTTTTTAAAGGCTCTGATAGCAAGTTCTAGCTGTAATGTGAGTAGAATATAGAATCTCGAGAATAATAAATTGATTAAACGATATTGTCAATTTCAGGTTAAACAATATTGTAATTTTTTTTGAAATTGTATTCACAAATAAGACACAAGAACTGGATTTCCATGAAGAATTGGAAATTAGAAGACACTTAAGAAACCCATAATATCAAGTTGTCAATGAACAGATAAATCTAGGGAGTCCTCCACTTTTAAACTGTCTTCTTAAGTGATAATTTTAAAAATCAGCAGATATAGTTTTCCTGGTTTTCTATATCATTGCACAGTTATACTTATCTTAATTGGGAAAAAAGATATCCAGGATATCCCCATAGGGCTAATAATATCTACGCTTTAATAATTGTAATATCATATATTCTTCTTTTTTCTATTAACATATATTAAGTCTAGCAAAAAATAATTATTAATCATCAGGTAGGCATCAAATGGAATGTATATTCTGTCATTCTGACGATGATATTTAATATCGAAACAATTGTCAAATTTCTTAAAATTTCTAACATTTTTTCAATATATTGTGGAATTATCTAGAAACAGTAAGCTTCATTTAAAACAGTAATAAGGGTAGATAACACGAAGTATGGGTCGAGATAGTAAATACTTTGTAATAGTTATTAATAATGAATCATATAACGATCTGTGGAACGTAACCCAACGTCTACTTGGAAAAAGGCAGATATGCAAATATGGTTACGGGAAAGAAGTATTCATTTTGATTATACTGATATTAAGCCGGAACTTTACAGGAAAATACAGCTAAATAAACCAATATTTAAAAATTATGTTGTTTATAAGTTGTTAGCTGAACACGGTCCTTCCGTGTTACGTTTGCCACCACCTGATCCAAAATTGAATCCAATAGAAAAGATGTGGGCTATTATAAAATGAAGTTGGAGTGCGTAATACAACTTTTAAGGTAGGTGACGTGTTAAAGTTGACAGATGACACATTTGCTAGAGTCACACCAGAAACATGGAAGAATGTTTGCATTCATGTAATCAGAATGGCTTTAATGGTATGTTATTGTAATAAATTTTCTAATTAACCCATTAGTCCCCAACGTTGCGTAAACGAAACATTTTGGAATTTTTTTTAAATATATCATTGAATGTCATTGACTTTTATGTTGCTACAATTTATTCCAAATATAATAACAATTATGTTTCTATGTAATACTGCGATATAATTAAAAAAATCATTTTTTGCAAATTTATGAAATATGCGGAAATTCGGGATTTCATTTATCATATTTTCGTCGATCGTCGTTTTTTGGATCTATTATCAAACGATGGGAGCTTTCGTCTTCTTTTACTGGGGAATCAGAAATTACTTAACCCTACATGTTGGTCAGGAAGTATTCAATCAATTATGGCAATAAAAATTCGATTGTTCGATATTCTAAAAGCTCTTCAGATATTGAATCGAAATCGCAGAAAAAGGAAGCAACCATGGAAGCTAAAAATCTGAAAAAGAAAATGGCCAACTTTGAATTTGTTTTTATTAATATTTTTATCTTCAAAACTTTATCTCAAGTAAACCACGTATCAAGATTTTTACAAAGAATTGATATTTATATCGGCGGCGCAACAGTCTTAAGAAATACATTGACCTACATTTCTGCTTTAAGAGCTCAAGAAGCGTAGAATGATTGAATATCTGAACCAATAACTCTTGCAATTAAATGCAATATAGAGCTAGTATTTCAATTTAAAAGGCAACGAAAAGTACCAAAACAAATTGTTGAGCTTGCTTTGGAATAGCAATTTGATAATAGAGAAGATTACTTCAAAGTCCGGGTATATTACTATTCAATTGATACCAATACCAATCAAATTGAATAGAGGTTTTCTGCTATGCAATCAATCAAATGAATATTATTTGTTGCAACAATACTAATTTCGAAAACATCGGGAAATTTTTACTAACGGTGTTGTCAATCAATATTGATATGTTACTTGAACTAGTTAAAGAGATGACTTCAAAAAAGATATGAAGAGGAAACTTTTCCAAATAGTATTCGTATATGAAACTTGATTTTCCTGAAGTTTATGTTATGTTTCTTCTATTTTTTACCCTACCTGTGCGTAACTGTTGCGCAATTGGAAAGATCCTTTAGTAAATTGAAAATGTTAAGAAATTGCATTAGGTCAACAATCATCGTGATCAATCTATTTTAAATGTAGAATATAATATCGCAGCGAAGTTAGATTTAAAAGATCTCATAGATTACTTTGCCAATACTAAAGTCAGAAAAAGAACGTAGTTCTAGATTTTAGTTTATTATTAGTTTTTATATTTTATGTAAAGTATTTCATTTATTTCCTTTCAATGTAATACGGAAAATACCAATCTAGATATTGGTTTGGAATTAAGTAGCTGAATAAAACATATTTTTGTTTTGACACTTTTTATGATACAAAAAAATTTAAGTTTTCGTTTTGTATTAGTTTTTGTCCTGAATGGAAAACGTTTTAATTTTCTTACTTTTTACGTGTTACTCAGTGTACCTGTAAGAAATGTCCTGAGGCCCACTCGCCCCTAGATCCACCACTGAGCCAGGCCCGTCGCTAAGACAACTGATTCTAAATAGTGCATAGGTATTAGATAATATTAATATTGCTCCTGTACAAACATAGGTACAGCAAATATGACACATCTTTCTCAGTCCAGAATACATTTCTGATGATTTCTGTAATCTATCAGAGTGTGCTCTGAAAATTCGGTAGTGAAATGGCAAAGTGTACACTATCTGCTATTTTTTTAAAATACGTTTTATTGGATTAAATGATTATAAATAACGTATCTATATAATTCAATATTCCAAGAGAAAAATGTAAAAAACAAGAATTTTTTACATTTCGCTCCACCATCACAATTCAATTCAATATATTATTTTCAAGGTATATTGCATTTATGTGGTTTCTATAGAAAATAATCTATATGTATAAATATTTTTAACCCAACAACTGCATGTTGGAAATAATAAAAAAAACTATAAGAACGCCGCTATTAGCAAAAACATTAAGGCGGCGATTCCACAGCAGACATTATAAAAACATACTTAGATAACATATTTTAGTCTTTCATAAAATCTGAAATAGAAACGGTCTTACATGGTTGCCGGTTTTACTATATTTTCAGATCTACTGATTTGCATATTGATGAAAAAAATTATGACACTTGTTTATTATTATTATTAATTTTTAATTAATCATATCTCGCATGATATTTCCAAACGCTCTGTTTAAATTAATTTAAGAGATTTCTCTTATTACCTACCTATTTAATGAAAACTAACGAAAGAAACAAACTAGCCACAACTAGTATGTGAGACATCTACACACACAAAATTATGTATTTGCAGTCGAGAAAAGCAAATTGTACTAATGCTAACTTTACAAAAGAAGTAATACATTTACATACTAATGATATGTATATACCAAAAAAGGATAATACTTTATCAGATTCAGATTTAAATCGATTTTTTATATACCTATAACAGTTATTTTCTTACATTTGTTTTTTTATTTGTTTTGTATTTTTGTTGTTCATTACTATTCGTTCTATTTTTTTTATATACTCGTACCTGATGAGTATCTACGTAACTTTATTTTGTGATTACTATTTTTAAAATGAAGCAGTAGGTAGGTATAATATATCGTATCCCCCTTAATGTTCGCTACATATGGCAAACATTTTTAGTTGTAGGATATAGGAAAATTTAATGTATGCCATCGATCCTGCATGGTCGCTAATCTGAAAAGACATTCTGACGTCACTCACGATGCCACTGTCATGGAGGCAAAATATCGAAAAAGTTGTTTGGAAAAAGTGATTAGAATGATATTTTAGGGCCATTTATGAAATTTCGAGCAAAAAAACAAAAAAATAAAAAAATCCGTACTTTTCGCCATGTTTAATGTGTGAGGGTAAAACAATTCAGAAATATTGATTGAGGTCATTCATATATAATAAAATGAAAATATTCATTGAACGCGTGAAATTTTTTTGTATCTTGTCAGTTTGTGCAGTTTCAAACAATTTAATTGTGATATTACAATTGAAAAGGGCCGATATTAATTTTTTTTATGTAATATTTCATCAAAGTTTCAGAACATGACAACTTACATTAATAACTATTATTTAATAAGCGTAATGATTCATGTTTGGACAATATTTATAAAAAAAACAATGCGATAATATGAATACAAGATAATTTATTATCTTTGAAAGGTCTGCATACATTTCACAACGATTCCTAGTTTTATACTTTCATCATCCTAGAACCCATTTTTCTCAAATACTTTGCCGCAATACAAAGTTTTAAATTAACTAAGTGGGCTTTAAAATCATAAACGAATACTCGTGTAACATCATTGTTGCATTTGATCCGTAATTCTCCGTTTTCGTTAAGTTTACTTCTATTTACACATTCTGCAAAGATATTTTTATATCTATCTATCTATCTATAACTAAAAATTCCTTCTATACTGTCACGTGAAGAAAAAATAGAGTTGGTTCTAATTTGCGGAGAAAATTATCAATGTTCAAGAGAAGCTGCTAATATTTTTAACCAAAAATATCCTGGCAAAAACGTCCATTTTAGAAATGTAGCAAAATTATTAAAGAAGTTTAAAGTAACTACAAGTAGAAACGCTAAGTCTTTTCCATCACATGACTGATACGACATTAACTATATGCATCTTAATCAAAACAATGCGACAAACAAATTTCACCCGTGCAAGCCTAAATTTATTCAAGTTCTGAAGAAAAATATTTTGACGTCCGGTTTGGTTTTTGAATTATAGAAGATAATCCAAATTTCACAGAAAATGTTTTATTTTCCGACGAATCTACTTTCACATCAAATGGAACAGTAAGCTCACAAAACTGTCGTTGATGGGCAGACACAAACTCCCACTCAAGGTTAATGTATGGTCTGGAATTTGGAATTGTCAAATTATTGGTTCATTTTTCTTTAGAGAAAACCTGAATGCCAGGCGTTATTCAACTTTGTTGGAAAATGAATTAACCAAATTTTTGGATGGTATCCCACTGGCTAAGCGAGCCAATCTTCATTTCCAACAAGACGGTCCCCGGACCTATGCCCTCTGGACATTTTATTATGGGGCTATTCAAATAACAAAATTTATCGAGTAACACCCTTCAGAGACGTCGCACATTTAGAACAATGCATATGGGATTGCGTATATGCTATTAACCAAGGTACGCTCCGAAATATTCAAAGAGAAACGAATTCCGGGACGGTGAAATGTATGGAACGAGATGGAGGACATTTTGAATTTGTGTTTTGAAATATTAAGTTATTTATTAGTAATGAGTTAGTGGGTAATCTGTTGAATATTGTTTCAAAAAATAGTAATAACTTAATGAAATTAACTGTCTCGACCCTTACTTCGCGGAATCTACTCATATTAGTGTTTTAAATGAAACTCACGGTTGACAATTGTTGACAATTGACAATTTTTTAGAATTTTCAACAATTTTTATTATATTGTGGTATTAACTAGAAACCGTGAGTTTCATTTAAAACACTAATAGTAATACGTTGGTAAACTAATCCAATTTATTATTATTATTATGACTAGTTAATGAGTTTTAATAATTTAATGAAATATTTATTGAAAATATCAAAAACGGTTCTTTTCAATTGTGGTATCAGTACTAAATTATTTTAAACTTCACAAACTGACAACATTGGACAAGGTATTGTTACAGGAAAGTTTCAAATGCTCAACTAATATTTCCATTTAATTCTCTAGGAATGATTTTAATGACCAATTTTGAATAGTTTTACGTTTATAAATTACATACGGTGCTAATTAAACTCTTTCAAAAAAGAAATTGAGGCAATATCATTTCAGAAGACCGTAATGGAGAAAAATAAGGAAATTCTTATTTTTTGTTGTTTTTGCTTCAAATTTTGTACGTACTCCTAAAATATCATTTTAATCACTTTTTCTAAATAACAATTTTCGGTATTTTGGCATCTAACCTCACTTTTCGCATTTCCACGTCGAATTTTTCCAATTTGTGGCCATGAAGTGTTCATGTAACTGATGTCAAGATGTAATTTTGGATTATCGACCATGCAGAATCGATCGTATATATTAAATTTTCCTATATACAACAACTAAAAATTGTTCCCATATGTAGCGAACATGGTGGACACTGTATGTTTACTTTATTTGTTTTTAAATGAAAAGTTTGTTTTCAAATAATACATATTTTTTCGAGGTCATAAGTTTAGTTCATTATACTTTTTTGAAATTTCTATAGCATAAAATAAATCTATTGAAATTACTCAATTTTTGACAAGATTTTTACTGATGAAATGAAAATCTAACTGGCAGCCCTGCGGTCTAATCCAAATAAACTTTTCATGAGGATATACATTTCAATCAACCAACATCATAACCCTTAATTCATTTAAAAAAAATAACAGATAGCTCTCCCTTTGACCTTTTGCCATTCATTCCACTACCTACCGAATTGTTAAAGTTTGATTGATTTCCGCGTTCAAAATTTTTCGTTAAAAAAACTACATACGTAACGGGCGTCCCAATAAAAGTGGCTCTAGACCATATATCAGAAATCGTTAATAGTACAACTGCGGGAAAAAATATAACAAAAGTTTCGGTATACCGCGAGAGGGCGTAATTGGATAAAAACATTAAAAAGCCAACTTTCATAAAATTAACTCAATTAAAGGGCATAACAAAAACAATCATCGCATTCTTCAAAAAATTCTGCGTATATTTGATATTAAATTTTCAGTCTATCTACTCAAATAATGTGTACGGGGAGATTGATATGAGAAAACGCCCTTAACTCGGGTTCAACTTAACCGATTGTTGCAAATTTAGTCTTCTTGAAAACATCTGTTTTCCATCAACATAAGTTTAATAATTTCGACATAACCTAATGAGTAGCATGCACACTAGAGGGCGCTATTGACTTTGTTTTTTAAATCTAGTTATCTTTGGAAAATATTAAATAGGAGTATACAATTTTAATCGAGAATTATAAAAGTAGACTTAATTAGTAACAGAATACCGATTACCGCATGTCGATATCTTTTTCCTATCCCGACATATCGTAAAAAACGTATACATTTTAATTATTTTCCTTTAAATATAGATTACCTACTGTGGCTATAGGTTCCGAACATATTTTAATAATTTGGAACGAATTAAAGTTGATTAATGGTAATTTCAATTAATATTTCGATGTTATTGGGAAACGGCGATCAGGAAGTTAAAGTGGAAATATATAAAAAGAAGTAGTGGGCCATGGAAAAAAACATACATATATTTCTACTTTAACTTCCTTAACGCCGTTTCACAGTCAGATTAAAAGTAATATTGAAATTATTATTATTAGGGCAAGGAATGTCAATTGTAATTATTTCAAAATTGTTAAAATCCATTCCGTACTACCCCATAGTAGGTAATCTATATTCATAGGTGAATGCTTAAAATTTACGCTTTATGAAGTGAAACAATTTATGGGACACTACAGGATTTTTGGCGTAAAAGTAAACTCGTAAAACTAACAAATTTGTTAAACTCCTTGTCCTTATCTAATTATTATTTAATTAAGCTCAGTGAGAGAGACGCAATGCTGTTCTCCCCTTCTGTTACATCAGTAGACTCCATGATATTACTAAGCGAAATAGACTCGTCGGCAGAGCGTTAGACTGAAAACCTAAAGGTCGTTGGTTGGATACCTGGTTTCGTCAGTAAACTATTTAATTTTTCTTTCATCTATAAATCCATTCTGCTAATGTATTCAACAATGTCGGTAATGTTGAACAGAAGTATATCTGATTATTTCTAAAATATTCATGCATTTACTTGAAGCAATGGAATTAAAATAAAGTTTGGCTCAAGATTGTGGTTTGTTTGAACATTTAATAAAATAATTTCTTAAAAAGAATATTTACTTTTGTTTGTCTTTTATTGTAAATAGTTTTTGTACACTCATTCACAGTTTTTGCGTAACATAATAAGTTTCACTTCTAAAGCTGTTAGTTTTCAACTGACTCATAAATTTTTAAGATATGTCGGGACCGGAAAAGATATCGGCATGCGGTATTCGCCATTATGTTACAAATTAAGCCTACTTTTATAATCCCGATTAAAATTGCATGCTCCTATTTAATATTTTCCAAAGATAACTAGATTTTAAAAAAATTAGCGCCCCTCGCTTGAAAGTTACTCATTAGGTTATGTCCAAATTTTCACTCTTATGTTAGTGGAAAAGAGCTGTTTTCAAGATGACTAAGTTTGCAATAATCGGTTAAGAACCGGAGTTATGGGTGTTTTTTTCATAACAATTCCCATTCTCCCCCACATCTTATTTAAGTAGACTGAAACTTTAAATATCAAGTACATATACGCAGAATTTTTTGAAGAATGCAATGATTGCTTTTGTTATGCCGCCTTTTGAAAAATTTGGCTTCTCAAGTTTTTTATCTCTTTTGTTACATTTTTTGTACTCGCAGCTGTACCATGAACGTTTTCTGATATATGGCCGAAAGCCATTCTTATTGGGGCACCCGTTACATATTTCATATTTAATTAGTCATTGATAATTAAGAATACGGACGCCTTTTTGAAGACCTTTCAAAGTAATACTAATAAATTACCAACGATAAACATGAAACAGAGTATAGGTATCAATAAGCGATTACATCAAGCCGTTATAATGTGGCATCGGTGTATTGTATCTTTTTTGGTACGGCTTTTGTTCATTGCACTATATGAAGCTATTACAAAAAAAATTATCAATTCTTAGAAAATTAGGGCATAATTTGAGATCCCTTTTGGTGAAGTACCTATGTAAGGTCCGTGGAAAATAATATTTACAAAATCGTTTAGATATGGTATAAGTTACAGGAATAAAAGAACATTACTAGGTATCAGTAATAATGTTTCCAGGATTATTCAGTCCTAACAAGTTGTTCAGAGTAATAATTTATTATTCTTTAAAGTACTGTTTGTTGTATTTTCAGTAAACTGTGCCATTATTATTAAAAGTGGAAACTCAATAATATTTTAAAATCAGAATGCTGAAGACTAGAAAACACTGACAAATAACAATTTAACGCGAGTCTAGTTTCGAGAAGACACACAAAAACACGTCCATCAAATTTCAAACTGTATATTATATTATCATATTCGGTCATATAGATTTGTACTCTTGTTTTTCTGAAACGTAAATTAAATATAAATCTCTTAATTGTCGTGAGTAAATACTGTTACCTCTATCAATAAACATTACTAACCATAAATTTTAAGGGCATTCCCAAGAGTGCTTAACCTATTAAAAGTGTATCTTAATATAAATAACAATAACTGAATAAGGTTGAGATTCACTGAAAAATAAAAACTTCTTCGAAATTGGATTACTAATGACCTACATTTTTTTTTAAAGATTATAATGTACGACGTTTCTTATATTTATTAAGATTAAATATTAATTAATTAATATTTAACACGTTGAGTGCTTCCGTGGAAGCGGAAAATTGGGTATATCAGGCCAAATCCATTTTTCATGTGTATGGCCCACTAACCCACTAACTGAAAAAATGGTGTCCTGAAAAAACTAAGGATAAAATATACAGGCCAAATAAGGTTTTGGGTATGCCAGGCCGTAGTGCGATAGTCCCCATAGAGATATATGCAAGGCATGCAGCCAACGTCGATACATGCGGCTGAAATAACAGAAATAGTTGTGTATCAGCCGCGGATACATACGGCGATGGAAGCACCGTATCTCGTGTATCCGTGTTGGATACATACGGCACTCAACGTGTTAATTTATTAAAAAAAGAACTTTTTACGTTTTTAATTTTTTTAATTAAACAAATACCGCTTGTCATAGTTTTTTTATATACGGGTGTCCCACGAGGTTCTGGCCAGTATATATCTCGAAAACTGTTTGAACTACAATATTGAAATTTGGCAGTTATAAACTGTGGGTAGTATTACACATTTTAAGCAATCAGCTACTTTGCTACAATGTCACGTTTCGGGTCACGTGGTATAATTTTTAGAAAAGTTAATGACACACCCTGTATATTGTTCCACTGCTGTATAGGTCTCTCTTATACTAATTCGGCGACACCTATTTTTTTGTGTTAGGTATATACAAACGACAAACAAATGTTCATAAAGTTTTTTATTTGAAAAACAAAAAGAATTGGAAAACAATAACACTTTTACTACAGTTTATGCTCAAATTTATGTCCACCTTCATTAATGCAGCATTCAAATCTAAGTAAATTTCTTGTGCATGCTGCTTCAATACTTTCTGGTGTAAGAGATTGGCAAGCTGCTCTGATTCTGTTTTTTAAATTATCTACATCGGTAGGAGCTGTAACAGAAATGAATCCTTTTAAATATCCCCAAAGAAAAAAATCTAACAGGGTTATATGTGGTGAACGAGCCGGCCAATGTATTGTATCATTTCTCCCAATCAAGCTGTCTTGGAAATACACATTCAGATGTGACGTTACTCGCTGAGCAAAATGAGGAGTTGCACCATCCTGTTGCCACCTTATAGTCGCTCTCTCTTTTAGTGGATTGTTCTCAAGCAAATGTTGAAGAATATTCTGGAGAAAATCTAAATACCTTTCGCCTGTCAAATTCCCCTCATAAAAATACGGCCCAATCAAGCGTCCATTAAACAAACCGCACCAAACATTTATTCCCAAAATAGTTTGGAAATACGTTTCTCGCGTCCAGCTGGGATTTTCAGCCGACCAGTAGTGACAATTATATCTATTAACGATACCTACACCGTTATTGTGAAAACGGCTTTCGTCGCTCCACAATATTTTATTTAAGAAAAAAGGGTCCTCTACGATTTTAATTGACACTTATTTCTGGATCTGCAGGAGTTAGACCTTGCGTTAAATGTATTTTTAAAAGATGATATTTGTATTGCTTGAACACCCTCTGAATAGTAGATTTACTTATTCCTAATTCTTATTGCAGACATCGAGTTGAAATTTGGGGATTGACTTGGATATAAGCAAGAATGTTAATAATATTATCTTCCGTAAGAATAGGCTAACGTGGAGAATTTTGATGTTTTCCGGTTGGAAATGAACCGTGTCTTAATTTTTGTTCTACATAAGTAAAATTATTTTTTCCTGGAGTTGTTCGGTCGGGGAAACGATTTCTATATAAATCTCTAGCTCGTCTGGTATTTTTTCCATATTCTTCATAGATCATCAGCATATCGACATACTCGTCATAAGTGAAACGTAAAGGCATGGTAAGTTTCAAGTCACAAAACTTTTAACAACAATAATACAGTGACCGATTGTTCACTGATGCTGACAGCTTTTGACAACTAGAATAGCTGTTACTAGAATATGTTTTTTGTTTCTCAGCTCTCTTTTTTTTTCAAATAAAAAACCTTATAAAAATTTGTTTTTCGTTTCTAAGTACCTGACACACAAAAATAGGTATCGCCGAATTAGTATGAGAGATACCTTTACAGCAGTGGAACAATATTCAGGTTGTCTCATTAAGTTTTTTAAAAATGATACCACGTGACCCGAAACATGACGTTGCAGCAAAGTAACTGCTTGCTTGAAATGTGTAATACTACGGTTTATAACTGCCTAATTTTAATTTTCTACTTCAAATAGTTTTCGAGTTATATACTGACCAAAACCTCGCGGGGAATTGTTATACTCTTCATTAATGATTTCCAGTTTTTTAAGACAATTTTAAGAAAATTGCTGCTGTTATCTAATAAGAAACGATCGCTTCAATGTTGGCCACAATAGGATCACATGTTATATACAATCTTTAACAGTCTATTTAGTGCTGCAAGAAATGAAAAAAATCTACATTTAGAGGACACTTTTAAGTAACTATGTGTAGTTAAACTTTCTGAGAGAGTCTAAGAAAACTTATTTTTTCTTCAAACGTCAGTAAATCTGTCAGTTTTCGACTGTGTAGGCGTTTCATTTTTCCTCGGCCGGAGCTTTAGTTTTCACTTTCCCGCCAGCGGAGGGAAAAGTGTTATCATAGCAACATAGATAGAAAAGCAGCCGTAGACGCAATAATTGTAAAAAATAAATTAATATTGTTGACAGTGTCCACTGACAGCTTTATGTTACATCACTATAGCAACAACCTGTTCCTACTCACCGACACCGGTCTAAACCGCCTTGCGAACCCAATTATGTTTAAAAATTATCACTATCAAAAAGAGACGTTTTTGCATTAATTTGTCGATATTTGAAGAAAAAACAGCATATTTTATTTGGAGGAAAAGCTACTTTTCATGAGTTGCTCTCTATTACCAGCCTCACTCCGTTCGACTGTTGAACACGAGCGCGTCATGAAAAGTATCACTTTTCCTCCATATAAAATAATATACTATTATTGGGATCGTCCAGTTATCTCACAGATATAATTATTACAAACCGATACTGATCTGCTGGTTTCCTTAGCGGAATATTTAAAATAATCCTAGCATTATCTATAAGAACAAGAGTACTTTCACAGGAGCTTCAACAGTCGATTGATAATTTTAGAATAGAGCGATTCCAATCTAATCATTTATAACTTTTAACATTCTACACCCAAGTCATATTATTATTGTATATAGCTGAAGATTCGTAATTCTAAGAAATTTGACAATTGTTAGAATTTTTAACATTTTTTCAATATATTGTGGAATTATCTAGAAACAGAAGTTTCATTTAAAACAGTAGATTCCACGAAGTAAGAGTCAAGACAGTTAATTGAATTTAATTATTAATTTCAATAGTATTCAAAATTCTAAGTTAGTTAACGTAAATAATAAACAAACACGATTTTAAACTTTGGCAAGGCCCTTCATCTATAGTAAATGCATACATACTAGGAACTTTTTTATAATAGATAAGCACAGTATTCAGTAAAGTCAACATTCTCAAATGTGAGATCGAATTTTCTATAAAATAAACAGTTGTTCAGCAATTTTTAAACGAAATCCATAAATAGTGTTATTTCAAAACAGCTTGAATAGATTCCAGAAAGTATGGGTTGAAACTGTTGGAACAGTGCTCGATTATAAAATATCACCTATTTCAAAACTCCTTATCATGCTATGTAGCTTTATTATACACTGTTTTTGTATAACAGTTCCAGCTGATTCTTATACATCCCAAATAGTTTGGAGACTAATTTTTAGCATTTATATAACGCAACGTCGGGCACTAACTACTGTTTGATTTAATATAGGAAAAATACTGAATTGATAAACTAAAAACTACAGTGTATTTGTGTACACAAACGAATTATACATTAATAACTAGAAACATCTTCATGCTTGAAAACTAAACTTTTTTTCTCTAACAAAAAGCACCCTTTTAGCGAGACTTTAGAAGGTCGAGAATCGTACAGATAAGAGAATTTTAGTAACATACCGAGCAGGTCCGGCCTCATTCATAGCGACCCGTTGTTTTAAAAGAAATATCGAGTAATAATTGGGATAAACCAGATGTAAAAGTATAGGTCGGAATCTGAACTGATTATTTTAGCAAAGAAAATTTCTCAAACATTAAGTTTTAATTTGAGAAAATGAAATTCGAATTGTGTGGTACAAAATTTGGAGGGTAGTTCTTCTATCAATCTGGGTTCGTTTTTATTGAAAATGATAGTTCTAAAACATTGAGAATATTCTGGAATACAATAGGAGAAGACTTTGAGTATGTAGTTACCCGTGATAAACATAATTAAGATATTTTAACTAAAACACAAATATTAGGTTTGATTTCTAAAATTTTTGACTCGCTTGGCATTGTTATAACTCGACCAAAAATCATAATCTATCGATGATGGCAAGAAATAATTGGGTGGGATGATCTGTACCTTCAGAAATAATGTTTATGTGGCGTGGATTTGAACAACAAATTTTAATTGACTTTTTTAGAAAAATACTTATACCTCTTCCAAAGTCAGTATAAAAAATATCATTTTACCAGGGCACTGCGATATTTCGTTAATAAGCGCTTTAAGTAGATACTAAGTAATACCGATAAATTTATCAATACATATCGGTGGTCAGTTTTTACAAGCTACGGAAAGCTCATCTTACTTTTGAATATCAACGTAGCTAAAAAGCATTCTTCAAATCGCCGGTCGTCGGCAGAGGTGTTGGAGTATAGGTCGTAATTACTTTATGAAAAAGAAGATAACATTTTTTTTAAAGAGCAACAGCGCGCGCCGTTTTCAGATTAATATCTCAATATTCTTCAGGAGATTTTTATTGAATGCGGTTTAATTATTTTATATACAGTTGTCTTTGATTTGTTTTGTGCAATGGTTTTCTGGAGACCTTTTGGTGTAATTCACATTAACAATGAAATTCCTGCTAATAATGTAATTCAAAGTTATGATATTATCCAAGTTAATGATGAAATACATCTTAGTAATGCAATTCTAATTAATAACAATGAGACACAATTTCGGGAATTTGAAAATCGAGATTTGCATATTCATTTTCAACAAGTAGTTTTAAATATGTAATCAAGCTTAAAAGCTAAGTATGTCAATTCAACTCAAGATGAAATAATTAAAAGAATAAGCAAGTTAACGAAAATTACTTATTCCACAATTTATTTAGTAATTAAACGAGGTGTTGTGACTGAACACGATATAAAACGAAAGCTTATCGTCAGTCGTCGGGTAGACAGTTCATCTAAAGATGTGATTCAACGAACGGTTTACAATACGTACAAAGAAAATCAAGTCTCAACATTAAAAATTATTTTTAATAAAATGCAAGAGTTTTGAATATTTTAAATATACATCATTAGAAACACTTCGACCAATTTTAATAGAGCGTGGTTTTACGATAAGTATAAAAAATTAGATAGTCGAATGCGTGTTATGGAATCGCCCCGTATTGTGGTACTTCGTCATGTCATAATTGTTTGAGTCAGATTTTAAGTTATAGGGAAAGTAATAGAAATATGTTTATTTAGATAAAACGTGGTCCGACACTCACGATGTCGTTTAATGCGGTTAGGCCGACAATTAACTGAATTGTGTCTTATAAATGCGCTGTGCTCGAGAGGAAAACAAGTAATTATTTTGCTTACTGGGAATCAAAACGGCTTTGTATAAAATGCCTTATTTCCTTCAGCAAAAAATATTAACAAAGCTCTGCTTGATACATAAATAATTTGTGAAAATATATCTGATTTAACACGTTGAGTACCACCAATGCTTAAGCCAGTTCCTTACTGATGTACCGCAATTGGGCTAATACTGGATTAAATAAATAAAAGGGGTTACACTAAATATATTTGAAGAACTTAAAACAAATAAATGGTAGACATTAGAAATGTTTTATTTCTTACACATGTTTATCTTTCAAATATCGTCGGTCCAATGCCAAAACCATGAATGTGCAAAATTGGCCGTTTTGACCTAAGTGCACCATAAGTCTTAAAATGAACCATATTATCCATGACAAACTCACAATTTTGCGTTATTGGCTTTGCGAACAATTATTCAAAATATCTGAATGTACCACTTTCGCGTGTCTGACGTTGCAAACAATTATTTAGATGCTTGCGAATTTGTCGGTATCGCGATTATCTTTTTCGATGAACTTTATAAATAATCGTTATTGTAACATTTTCGCGCTTTTGTAACTGCAAATTATTTCATAAATGCCAGAAAACATTGCACTGTTCTGTATTCCACGTTGCAAGATCAGTGTTGTCTTGTGATTAGAGCAAAAAACAATGATAGAAATTGAAATAATAAAAGGAAAAAAAAAATGTCGAGAATATTTAGAAAGAAAACCATTAGCTCGAAAGTCCAGGATGACGACAAAAAAATTTTAAAGGAAAATACGGAAGTTTTATCTTCAAATTTCGATCTACAGGCAGTTGTTACAATACCCAAAGATCCAGCAGGTTAAAACCTTTATTTGAGCATATGAACCATCTACAATTTTTCAGTTTACAGCTTTGCAAACCAAGATATTCTCTGTTGTTTGCGAGGAAACTCAAGGAAAAAGAGGATCAGTTGAAATATCTTCCTATATTCACGGTTACATTCTAGCACATCAAAATATTAAAGAGGTTCGAATGATGTCCGATGGGCGAGGTGGCCAACAAAAAATTCCATTTTCGCTGCTATGTGCCTTCAAATTGTCTCAAGTTATTCTACTCTAAGCCAAATAGATCATAAGTTTTATAAAACTGGTCTAACGGAAATGGAGTGCGACTCAATGCATTCGAAAATCGAAGTAAAAGCGAAATGCGCTTCCGTGTATTCTGCAGAAGGTTGGACGCAAGAACAAGGCCACGACTTTTTGTAGTCCAAAATTTAACATAACAAGTGGCCGTTTTTTATTTGGTTAATCAGTCCCTTATAGGCCAATTTAAGTATAAAATGTTTAATAAAGTGTGTGTAATGTCAGGAAATAAATGAGTATGCAGAGTGTGGAAATTCGAGAAATGTAATACCAAATCTGGTACTTCACCGATTTTTTTCGGAAATTTTTGTAGTCGTACAAAAATAAAGTCAGGGACAAAAAATTGTGGTAATATTTTTTAATTTATCCCACGATTTATTCTAATTTGTAGTTGGTTTATACCTACTATGAATATAATATCTTAATGTACCTATATAATTTCGTATATAATTTAACTTTGAATTGAAGCGAAGATTATGCAATTTTACGATTATTGTTTTCTGTGAGAAGGGTTTACATTATTGATTCATATACAAAACAATTTGACTTGGCTGTATTGTATACAATAATTATATAGTATTCCATTTTTTCTTTAGTTTATCCTGTTGATATTTTAAATGTTACATCATAATATTAAATCTATATTGTTTCTTAATTTTATTTTTATTTACAAGCATTACAATTAAGAAGTTGAATGACACATTTTGTTTAATTTCACTATTTTTGAAGTTAGCGATTTTTTGATTTTTGTAATAGTGTTTCTAGAAAATCTTATTCAGGGACATTTGAAAAATTTATTCTTAGCACTCTAAACAGCAATTTCCCATAAAGCATTTGGATAAACTCTTATATATACAACTTTGCAGGTTGGAGTAGGGCTCTTGGGTCTAGCATACTTCCATATTTGATAAAAAAAGTCACGGCAATGTATTGATGGATGATTATCTTCCATTTTAACCTAAATCAGTCATCCCCCACCCAACCCCTAAGGGCGGGGGTGGGGGTGAATATGTAAAATAGTCGTAAAAATTTTTTACGTATAGACCTAAAATTTCATCTTGTTATGCAAAGTTATGCAAAAAAATTTTATCAAAAAAGTGATTATTCAATGGTGTAGAGCTCTCGGGTCTAGCAAACTTCCTAAATGAGTTATCCTCGACCCACCCCCTAAGGGCGAGGGTGGGGGTGACTTTGTAAAATAGTCGTAAAAATTGATTATCTTTCGAAAAAATGAAATTCCAACGACGCCATCGTTTTCATAGAATTTTTTTATGTACGGTCCTGAATTTTCATAATCTTATCTTGAATTTGAAATTTTTCTCAGGTATTGACTTTCAGAGAAAATGCGATGATTTTAGATCTGGGGACACTCTGTTATATAAAAAACCGGAAGACATGGAGACTTCATTTTCGGGATAGGGCATATACGATGCGTGAAATCTCAAAAAAACACATTCAAAAGAAATTCCCCCTCGGGGGTGTTTTTTTTGGGGGGTGAATACACTTACTTTTGTAAATAATGAAATTCCAACGACGTCATCGTTTTCCTTGAATTTTTTTATGTCCGTTCCTGAATTTTCATAATTTTATCTTAAACGTGTGTAAAGAAGCATATGGCATAACAAACACTTAATTTTGTGGAATTCTGTTTCAGTCAGTTTCCGCTCTGCTGGAAATCATTGTATTAAACAAATACATAACGCATCCTATATGCCGTATCCCGAAAATTAACTTTCCATGATTTCTCTGAAATTTTGTCAAAGTCAATAGGTACCTGAGAAAAATATGAAGTTTAAGATAAAATTATGAATATTTAGGACCGTACATAAAAAAATTCAAGGAAAACGATGACGTCGTTGGAATTTCATTTTGCCAAAAATACCCAAAAAGACCACCCCTGAGGGAGAATTTTTTTTTGAATGTGTTTTTTTGAGATTTCACGCATCCCGAAAATGATGTCTTCATGTCTTCCCGTTTCTTATATCACAGAGTGTCCCCATATCCAGAATCATCGCATTTTCTCTGAAATTTTGTCAATACCTGAGAAAAAATTCAAGTTCAAGATCAAATTATGAAAATTTAGGACCGTATATAAAAAAATTCTATGAAAACGATGACGTTGTTGGGATTTCATTTTTTTTAAAAATAATCGATTTTTACGACTAATTTACAAAGTCACCCCCACCGCCGCCCTTAGGGGGTGGGTGGAGGATGACTGATTTAGGTTAAAATGAAAGATAATCATCCATCAATACATTCCCGTAAAACATTTTCTTTTATCAAATATGGAAGTATGCTAGACCCGAGAGCCCTACACCATTGAATAATCAATTTTTTGATAACATTTTTCTTGCATATCTTTATAAACAAAAGTTGTCGAAATGAAATTTTAGGTGTATACGTAAAAGATTACGTAGAATTTAATTCCAAATTCAAAAAAGCATTTTTACGATTATTTTACAAAATCACCTCCACCCCCGCCCTTAGGGGGTGGGTGGTGGATGACTGATTTAGGTTAAAATGAAAGATAATCATCCATCAATACATTCCCGTAAAACATTTTCTTTTATCAAATATGGAAGTATGCTAGACCCGAGAGCCCTACACCATTGAATAATCAATTTTTTGATAACATTTTTCTTGCATATCTTTATAAACAAAAGTTGTCGAAATGAAATTTTAGGTGTATACGTAAAAGATTACGTAGAATTTAATTCCAAATTCAAAAAAGCATTTTTACGATTATTTTACAAAATCACCTCCACCCCCGCCCTTAGGGGGTGGGTGGTGGATGACTGATTTAGGTTAAAATGAAAGATAATCATCCATCAATACATTCCCGTAAAACATTTTCTTTTATCAAATATGGAAGTATGCTAGACCCGAGAGCTCTACACCATTGAATAATCAATTTTTTGGTAACATTTTTTTTGAATACCTTTATAAAAAAAATTTATCAAGATGAAATTTTAGGCGTATACGTAAAAGGTTACGTAGAATTTGATTCCAAATTCAAAAATTATTTTTACGACTATTTCACAAAATCACCCCCACCCCCGCCCTTAGGGGGTGGGTGGGGGATGACTGATTCAGTTTAAAATGGAAGATAATCATCCATCAATACATTCCCGTAAAACATTTTCTTTTATCAAATATGGAAGTATGCTAGACCCGAGAGCCCTACACCATTGAATAATCAATTTTTTGATAACATTTTTTTTGAATACCTTTATAAAAAAAATTTATCAAGATGAAATTTTATGCGTATACGTAAAAGGTTACATAGAATTTGATTCCAAATTCAAAAACTATTTTTACGACTATTTTACAAAATCACCCCCACCCCCGCCCTTAGGGGGTGGGTGGGGGATGACTGATTCAGTTTAAAATGGAAGATAATCATCCATCAATACATTGCTGTGAAATTTTTTTTATCAAATATGGACGTGTGCTAGACCCGAGAGCTCTACACCATTGAATAATCAATTTTTTGATAACATTTTTCTTGCATATCTTTATAAACAAAAGTTGTCAAAATGAAATTTTAGGTGTATACGTAAAAGATTACGTAGAATTTGAAACCAAATTCAAAAAAGCATTTTTACGATTATTTTACAAAATCACCTCCACCCCCGCCCTTAGGGGGTGGGTGGGGGATGACTGATTTAGGTTAAAATGAAAGATAATCATCCATCAATACATTCCCGTAAAACATTTTCTTTTATCAAATATGGAAGTATGCTAGACCCGAGAGCACTACACCATTGAATAGTCAATTTTTTGATAACATTTTTCTTGCATATCTTTATAAACAAAAGTTGTCGAAATAAAATTTTAGGTGTATACGTAAAAGATTACGTAGAATTTAATTCCAAATTCAAAAAAGCATTTTTACGATTATTTTACAAAATCACCTCCACCCCCGCCCTTAGGGGGTGGGTGGGGGATGACTGATTTAGGTTAAAATGAAAGATAATCATCCATCAATACATTCCCTTAAAACATTTTCTTTTATCAAATATGGAAGTATGCTAGACCCGAGAGCTCTACACCATTGAATAATCAATTTTTTGGTAACATTTTTTTTGAATACCTTTATAAAAAAAATTTATCAAGATGAAATTTTAGGCGTATACGTAAATGGTTACGTAGAATTTGATTCCAAATTCAAAAATTATTTTTACGACTATTTCACAAAATCACCCCCACCCCCGCCTTTAGGGGGTGGGTGGGGGATGACTGATTCAGTTTAAAATGGAAGATAATCATCCATCAATACATTCCCGTAAAACATTTTCTTTTATCAAATATGGAAGTATGCTAGACCCGAGAGTCCTACACCATTGAATAATCAATTTTTTGATAACATTTTTTTTGAATACCTTTATAAAAAAAATTTATCAAGATGAAATTTTATGCGTATACGTAAAAGGTTACATAGAATTTGATTCCAAATTCAAAAATTATTTTTACGACTATTTTACAAAATCACCCCCACCCCCGCCCTTAGGGGGTGGGTGGGGGATGACTGATTCAGTTTAAAATGGAAGATAATCATCCATCAATACATTGCTGTGAAATTTTTTTTATCAAATATGGAAGTATGCTAGACCCGAGAGCTCTACACCATTGAATAATCAATTTTTTGGTAACATTTCTCTTGCATATCTTTATAAACAAAAGTTGTCAAAATGAAATTTTAGGTGTATACGTAAAACATTACGTAGAATTTGATTCCAAATTCAAAAAAGCATTTTTACGATTATTTTACAAAATCACCTCCACCCCCGCCCTTAGGGGGTGGGTGGGGGATGCACCCCCGCCCTTAGGGGGTGGGTGGGGGATGACTGATTTAGGTTAAAATGAAAGATAATCATCCATCAATACATTCCCGTAAAACATTTTCTTTTATCAAATATGGAAGTATGCTAGACCCGAGAGCCCTACACCATTGAATAATCAATTTTTTGATAACAATTTTTTTGAATACCTTTATAAAAAAAATTTATCAAGATGAAATTTTAGGCGTATACGTAAAAGGTTACGTAGAATTTGATTCCAAATTCAAAAATTATTTTTACGACTATTTTACAAAATTACCCCCACCCCCGTCCTTAGGGGGTGGGTGGGGGATGACTGATTCAGTTTAAAATGGAAGATAATCATCCATCAATACATTGCTGTGAAATTGGAAATGGAAGTTTGCTAGACCCGAGAGCTCTACACCATTGAATAATCAATTTTTTGATAACATTTTTTTGCATAACTTTATAAAAAAAGCCATCAAAATGAAATTCCAGGTGTATACGTAAAAAACTACGTACAATTTGATTCCAAATTCAATAATTTATTTTTATTACTATTTTACAAAGTCACCCCCACCCCCGCCCTTAGTGGTTGGGTGGGGGATGACTGATTTAGGATAAAATGAAAGATAATCATCCATCAATACATTCCCGTGAAAAAATATCAAATCAAAGTATTTCACAAAGTCACCCCCACTCCCGCCCTTAAATTTTTTTTATCAAATATGGAAGTATGCTAGACCCAAGAGCCCTACTCCAACTATAACATTATATTTTTTATGATATATTTGATGGGAACCAACATCCAGTGGTTCATATATATTTTCTTAAAATTCACTGTTACATTTGGGCTGAAAATGTACGATAACTAATCTCTAAATTATCCACACTGTAATTTGGGGACATTGTACCCAAACTGTATGGAAGATGAACGGTAGAAGTTTCGGGACCGTCCCGAAACTGACCACTTGTTCTCAAACTGTCGTGTAGGTTGAAGTTTTCGTACCCAAACTGTAGTCTGTGCATATATATATATATATATATATATATGTATGTATATATATATTTCGGAAATATTGTTCTTGGGATTATACGGTTCAGTACGAAATTGGAAAGTTGTGTGAGTTTTTTATTTACATTTTTGTTTGACGTTTCGGACTGTCAGTTTCCTTCATCAGAAATTTATTCTACAAACAGAACGTTTACAATCAACAGATTATACAATATAAACTTCTTTTTAAAAATTTACCATAAGAACAAACGCTTGCAAGTGCAATCAAGTGTAATGTCAACATATACGATAAAATAACATTTTAATTAAAAACATTTAAAACAAAATAACCACTCTCACTAATGACGGTACATATATTGTGTTAAACCGTCCCAGATTTTGCAAGTAAACCAACATAAATCGATTGTAAGAACAACTAGTATTTGTATCATATACATTAATTAAGATTTAAAAAGAGGAGCAAAACAAACCTATTTGACCTTAATGTTCATATTAGTATGCTTTTGGCATAAGGTGCTTGTCATGTTAACGTCTGCATTTCCAACTTATAACAATTTTTGAAGTTGATACTCATTTTATTAAATTAAATCTTCGATAAGTTTTTTGTATCTGACTTTGCATTGATAGAATGTTTGTCTTTTTGGATTTCTATCATTTCGTAGAACTCCCTTTTTTGATGGCTTTCGGTTAGTAGTATTTTTGTGTTGTTATAGTCGAAGGTGTGTTCAGAAACGTGATTCGTACGAGCTGTACTGTTTTTATACCGTACTTGTGGCCATTTAGGCGGTTTTTTAAATATTGACTGGTTTGTCCAATATTGACACATTCACAATCTTTACATGGAATCTTGTAGATAACGTGGCTTTTTTATCCTTGGGAATTCTTGATTTCAGTTTACTAAAATTATATTTTAAAAGATTATGTCCTCTGTGTGTTACGGCTATGTTGTGTTCTTTAAAAGTGCTACCATTTTTTTCTGAAGTCCCAAAGTAAAGAAAGATCATTTTTTTGAGATATATTTTGTGAACTATTTCTAGGTTGAGTTTGGTTGTGAAAAAGATGGATACGGTTTTTAAAAATTCTGTCAATTAGTTTATCTGCGTAATCATTTAATTGGAGAGCTTCTTTATCTTTTTTATGGCGTTTTCCCGGTCACATATCTATATGACCAAGCTTCCTTTGTATACCATTCCGTTTTGATAGTGTTGTTTATGTGGTGAAGAGTTAAGTCCAAAAAATGTATTTTATTATGTTGTTCCCTTTCAACAGTAAATTGCAGTTTGTTGTGAAAGCTATTAAAACTATCAAGAATATCCTCATTTTGTTTATTGGCACTAGTACTATGCAGTGATCGACATACCTAAAGAAAAAAGGAACTTGATACTCCAGGCCTCCAATGGGCTCATGAAATGAAATTCAATGATAATGTCACAAGATATATTGGGTCTGAACTAAGAATTTGCGACTAATAACGCCACTCTACGATTTCAAATGAAAATGAAAAAAATATTGAAATTTGAATTCTTGTGGTAGACTGTGGTAGGCTAGAGCCAATGGCAAACAAAGATATTTTGCGCTGTTGTCATGAGGGAAAACTTTAAAAGTAGACTCGTTATCTTTTTTCTTTAACACCCGTTAAAGAGAAACGCAAAGTACTGTCAAAACGTATTCTTTCAAATAATGTTCTCCTAATCGGGTGCCTCTTATTAAAAAAGGTAACTCTTTCGTAGTCAAAGAAATTTGGATATATATATATATATATATATATATATATATATATTATAAACTGCAGTGATGATGCTTTCAAAATAGAAAATATAACGTAAAATGTATGTATAATGAAAATTTTAAATGTTCTCCATGTAGGTTGAGTTGTTTGGAAAACGTGGCATGTAACACACATACACAAATTGCGTTACCTCAAAGTTCCAAACTCTATTTAGTACCGGATCGCTTACTCTTCTTCTGTTTAGGGGAGTTCGAGTGACTGATACACCATGTCCACATCCACTTGAGGAAGATTTGTCGAATAAGCTTCAGTGAAACCTGGATTCATTTTAACGATGCCTTTTAAAAGGCAAACAAACAGAAGCACATTTTCTACTATAAAATAATATAACAAACAACTAAAAAATCGGCGAGGATGATATCTGTTTGAGGTTCGTTGTGGATATTGATGTCAATTGTCAAATTCTTCTAGTCGACTTTCACTTTGTATTAATCAACTTGGATAGTCAAGTAGGATTTGTCAACAGAACGTACTATCAATCTGACAACAAGGGCTTCTGTCATTGGTCGACTTACAGCGGTTAATTTAAATCTAATAAAATTTTTAAATCTAATTTTCGAAGATATTTATAACTTTTTGAGATAAATATCGTTATCATAGAAAAATATATGATATTTTTAATCCTTCTGATATGATTTCACTTGTTAATTCATACCCATGAAACTAGCCCATTATGGATTCTTCCAGGTCCTCCATCATAAGTTATGCAATTACACTTGAAATGGATGCACCCATTGCACAACCTTCTGATTGCTTAAAAAACTTTTCTTTATTCAAAAAATATGTAGAACTTGATGTTAGTTGCACTGCTTTCAAAAATTCACTTAGAGGTATGTCAGTATAAGACTCAATTTTATTCCACTTTTTTATAATTGTGTTTCAGGCAAGTCAAAAGGTATGTTTATATATAAAGATACAACATCTAATGATAAACGTGTGTAATTTTCTGGTAATATTAAATTTTTAATTATGTTCTTAAAATCAAATGAATATTTTATGTAATATTTGTTTTGGTTTATAATACAGTTTAACTAAGTAAGTCGAGGGGGGATTTTCTTTTTCTTGTTGGTGCATTTCAGTGCATTAGAAGTAGATTCCGATGCCACTTGTTTTTTTTGAAAATTATCTTTGGGGGGGGGGGCAACTTCACTCTAGATATTGAGGTTTAACTAAATAAGGGGAGGGGGATTTTCTTTTTCTTGGTGGTGCATTAGAAGCTAGCGTGTATTTGCCCCCACCCCATAAACAAATAGCTGTAGTCTCTCAGGAAATGTGTTGCAAAGAAAATCATTCATGGAGCATATTGGTGCATTAGGAGTGCATTACGACCATATATGTTTTTGTGGAAAATTTCGATTTGGGGGGGGGCAACTTCACTGAGCTTGTTCAGCTCACCTTTCAAACTTATTATGCAAAGATTTAAAAATAAAAAATGTCAAAGAACATGTTACACAAATTAGTAAGTACCTACTTCCGAAATAATCATCTGGCTAGGGCAAAGTACATGCAGACAGGTGGAAAAACATTAGTCCTTCCAAGTGACGTAAGATGGAATAGTATGTTAGATTGTTTAGAGGTATATGCCAATGGGTATAAGTCAATTGGAGGGATTATTAAAAGTATGTGAGGAGAATAAAAAAGAAGTAGACTCAACAATATACGAAAAAGTTTCAAACATTGGTCTTATAGGATCAGCTGAAGATTACTTCAACATCTTAAAGCCTATAGCTGTGGGAGTTGGTAAATTACAGAAAAAAAATGCTTTCCTATCTGAAACAGTAGAAGTATGGAAAAAATTACAAGAAAAATTCCAGGATGAATTAGAATTATCGTTGGCTCAAATGCAAATTTTGAAAACCGATTATAAAAAGATACTAACGCCCTATCATTGCGTGGCTTATATTTTGGATACAACTAAAACCAAATTTAAATTGACTAGTGCAGAAAAAGATTTAGCATTAAATAGCATACAAAAAGTATATGGAAATAGTGGATTCCTACCACTCATTACAAAACTTGAAGCCAAAACTGAACCATTTACAACAGTTGTATTTTCAGAAGAGGTATTATCCAATGCATTACAATGGTGGGTTTCACAAAAGAATGAAGTTGCAAAATTTCTTCCTATTTTGAAACAGTTTTTGTGTGCTGTCTCCTCATCAGCTTCGATAGAGAGATTATTTTCGACATTTGTAGTCGTTCCCTCCAATTTACGAAATAAATTAGGACTGGAGATTATTTTTTTCAATATTAAGAATATAGTTTTATTTGCAGTTTGTCTCAGTTTAATTTGTATTTTGACTATATTTTGTAAAATAAATAAATTTTATTTCTGATTTGAATAAAATATAAAAACCACTAGATTAAATAAAATAATTGATTTAAATAAAATGATTTAAATCAGGCGAACCTTGTTCATTAAACTGAAATTACTGTTAAGAAGTCTACGATACGCCACACTGTGGCGCTTCCCTAGTTGTTTACAAGTCTAATTTGTTCAAATTCGATTGTTTTTTCTTGTACAGATATTGCAACTAAATAGTTCTTAATGAAATTGACTGTCTCGACCCTTACTTCGTGGAATATGCTCATATTAGTGTTTTTAAATGAAACTCAAGGTCTCTAGTTAATTCCACAATATAATACAAGATATTGAAAATTCTAAAAAATTGACAATTGTTTCGATAAATCAATATCATCGTCAGAATGACAGAAGTTACATTTCATTTTATGCCTACCTGATGTTTAGTAGTTATATTTTTGGCTAGACCAAGAAGTAACCTAACTTGTGATTGGCTTAATATATGTTTATAGAAAAAAGAAGAAGATGTGATATTACAAATATTGAAGCTTAGATATTATTAGCCCTATGGTGATATCCTGGATATCATTTTTCCAATTAAGATCAGTATAACTGTGCAATGATATAGAAAACCAGGAAAACTATATCTGCTGATCTTTACAATTATCACTTAAGAAGACAGTTTATTAGTGGAGAATTCCCTAGATTTAACTGTTCATTGACAACTTCATATTGTGGGTTTCTTAAATGTCTTCTAATTTCCAGTTCTTCAAGGAAATTATGTAGAACTTGATGTTAGTTGCACTGCTTTCAAAAATTCACTTAGAGGTATGTCAGTATAAGACTCAATTTTATTCCACTTTTTTATAATTGTGTTTCAGGCAAGTCAAAAGGTATGTTTATATATAAAGATACAACATCTAATGATAAACGTGTGTAATTTTCTGGTAATATTAAATTTTTAATTATGTTCTTAAAATCAAATGAATATTTTATGTAATATTCGTTTTGGTTTATAATACAGTTTAACTAAGTAAGTCGAGGGGGGATTTTCTTTTTCTTGTTGGTGCATTTCAGTGCATTAGAAGTAGATTCCGATGCCACTTGTTTTTTTTGAAAATTATCTTTGGGGGGGGGGGCAACTTCACTCTAGATATTGAGGTTTAACTAAATAAGGGGAGGGGGATTTTCTTTTTCTTGGTGGTGCATTAGAAGCTAGCGTGTATTTGCCCCCACCCCATAAACAAATAGCTGTAGTCTCTCAGGAAATGTGTTGCAAAGAAAATCATTCATGGAGCATATTGGTGCATTAGGAGTGCATTACGACCATATATGTTTTTGTGGAAAATTTCGATTTGGGGGGGGGCAACTTCACTGAGCTTGTTCAGCTCACCTTTCAAACTTATTATGCAAAGATTTAAAAATAAAAAATGTCAAAGAACATGTTACACAAATTAGTAAGTACCTACTTCCGAAATAATCATCTGGCTAGGGCAAAGTACATGCAGACAGGTGGAAAAACATTAGTGCTTCCAAGTGACGTAAGATGGAATAGTATGTTAGATTGTTTAGAGGTATATGCCAATGGGTATAAGTCAATTGGAGGGATTATTAAAAGTATGTGAGGAGAATAAAAAAGAAGTAGACTCAACAATATACGAAAAAGTTTCAAACATTGGTCTTATAGGATCAGCTGAAGATTACTTCAACATCTTAAAGCCTATAGCTGTGGGAGTTGGTAAATTACAGAAAAAAAATGCTTTCCTATCTGAAACAGTAGAAGTATGGAAAAAATTACAAGAAAAATTCCAGGATGAATTAGAATTATCGTTGGCTCAAATGCAAATTTTGAAAACCGATTATAAAAAGATACTAACGCCCTATCATTGCGTGGCTTATATTTTGGATACAACTAAAACCAAATTTAAATTGACTAGTGCAGAAAAAGATTTAGCATTAAATAGCATACAAAAAGTATATGGAAATAGTGGATTCCTACCACTCATTACAAAACTTGAAGCCAAAACTGAACCATTTACAACAGTTGTATTTTCAGAAGAGGTATTATCCAATGCATTACAATGGTGGGTTACACAAAAGAATGAAGTTGCAAAATTTCTTCCTATTTTGAAACAGTTTTTGTGTGCTGTCTCCTCATCAGCTTCGATAGAGAGATTATTTTCGACATTTGTAGTCGTTCCCTCCAATTTACGAAATAAATTAGGACTGGAGATTATTTTTTTCAATATTAAATATTAAGAATATAGTTTTATTTGCAGTTTGTCTCAGTTTAATTTGTATTTTGACTATATTTTGTAAAATAAATAAATTTTATTTCTGATTTGAATAAAATATAAAAACCACTAGATTAAATAAAATAATTGATTTAAATAAAATGATTTAAATCAGGCGAACCTTGTTCATTAAACTGAAATTACTGTTAAGAAGTCTACGATACGCCACACTGTGGCGCTTCCCTAGTTGTTTACAAGTCTAATTTGTTCAAATTCGATTGTTTTTTCTTGTACAGATATTGCAACTAAATAGTTCTTAATGAAATTGACTGTCTCGACCCTTACTTCGTGGAATATGCTCATATTAGTGTTTTTAAATGAAACTCAAGGTCTCTAGTTAATTCCACAATATAATACAAGATATTGAAAATTCTAAAAAATTGACAATTGTTTCGATAAATCAATATCATCGTCAGAATGACAGAAGTTACATTTCATTTTATGCCTACCTGATGTTTAGTAGTTATATTTTTGGCTAGACCAAGAAGTAACCTAACTTGTGATTGGCTTAATATATGTTTATAGAAAAAAGAAGAAGATGTGCTATTACAAATATTGAAGCTTAGATATTATTAGCCCTATGGTGATATCCTGGATATCATTTTTCCAATTAAGATCAGTATAACTGTGCAATGATATAGAAAACCAGGAAAACTATATCTGCTGATCTTTACAATTATCACTTAAGAAGACAGTTTATTAGTGGAGAATTCCCTAGATTTAACTGTTCATTGACAACTTCATATTGTGGGTTTCTTAAATGTCTTCTAATTTCCAGTTCTTCAAGGAAATCCAGTTCTCGTTTCTTTTCACAAATATGCAGCACTTCTAGTTCTGTGTTAAGTGTCAATTAATGATTGGTGTCAAGTAGATGTTTTGCGTAGTGGGATTTATCTGGTTGTTTTAATCTGTAAGCTCGTAAGTGCTCACTGTATCGTATTTCAAAATTCCTAAGGGTCTGACCCAAATAGACAGCATTACATTCTGGACATTCGAGTTTATATATACCTGACTTCTTTAATAGTGGTATTTTTGTTTTTACATTTAACAATTTTGTACTAACGTTACTTTCTGTTTTAAAAGAAATTGTTGCATTCGTTGCTGAAGATATTATCTTTGAAATATTATTAGAAATATTTCCTGCATATGTGATGGTTTTATAAGTTTTAATTTCATCAGCTTGTTTAGGATATATTAGTTGTAATGCCACTTTTTTCTCTTTTTTACTAATTAGTTTATTTATCATATCTAATGGATAACCGTTAGATGTTGCTATTTGTCTAATTGTATTAATCTCTCTATCAAAATTACATTTGCTCATAGGAACTGAAAAAGCTCTATGTATCATTGAATTATATGCTGCTAGTCTGTGTGAGACAGGGTGGTTAGAATTGAATGGAATTGTCACATCAGTCTGTGTTGGTTTTCGGTAAATTGAATAATCAAGTACATTATTAACTCTTTGAATTTTTAAATCAAGAAAATTGATTGAGCTATTTTCTTCAATTTCTAATGTAAATTTAATTTTCGGGTGTAAATTATTGATGTGGTTGAAAAACACATCTAATTGTCGCTCACTACCCATAAAACAAGCTAATATGTCATCCACATATCTATACCAAAATAAAATATTTTTCGAAATATTACTTTCAAAGATCTTTCTTTCTAAATTGTCCATAAAAATGTTTGCTAAAATAGGTGATATAGGGCTTCCCATTGGTAAACCTTCATTTTGAATATATATCTTATTGTCAAAAGTGAAATAATTCTGATTAATGCATACATCAAATAAATTAAGTATATCTGATATTATTCCTGGATTAATATTTTTATCTTCTAGTAATTTTCTTACAAGTATTAGACATTCTTTAGGAGGAATTTTAGTAAACATATTAGTTACATCGAACGATATGAGTTTATAGTTATCTTGCAAGTGGATTGATTTCAACTTTTTGATTAGTTCTATTGAATTTCTAATTGAGTACTGAGATTCATATCCGTAAGTATTGAGTATATTGTTGAGCTTTTTTGCCAATATATTATTAGGAGCATTAACATAAGAGACTACAGGTCTAATTGGTTTCGTTATTTTATGTAATTTAACTGTTCCATATAATTGTGGACAATGAGGATTCTTATGTATGATAGACCTCTTTTCGTAATCATTTAAAAGATAATTTGAATTATTAACAATATCCCTTACATTATTAGAAAACTTCTTTGTTGGGTCTGCTTTAAGAACTTTTACATCGCTGGATTCTATAAAGTTATATACTTTATTTTCTTTATGAGAAATTAAAAATTGCCAATTTAATCAAAAATATTGAACCTTCAAAAGTTAAATGTCAAACAAAAAATGACATTTCAGTTTTAAACGCAATAAAAAAGAAGATAGAGAATAATAACCTAACAGTTACAAAATCCGATAAGGGGAATGCTACTGTCATTTTGACGACTGAAAATTACAATTCCAAAGTATATAACTTTATAGAATCCAGCGATGTAAAAGTTCTTAAAGCAGACCCAACAAAGAAGTTTTCTAATAATGTAAGGGATATTGTTAATAATTCAAATTATCTTTTAAATGATTACGAAAAGAGGTCTATCATACATAAGAATCCTCATTGTCCACAATTATATGGAACAGTTAAATTACATAAAATAACGAAACCAATTAGACCTGTAGTCTCTTATGTTAATGCTCCTAATAATATATTGGCAAAAAAGCTCAACAATATACTCAATACTTACGGATATGAATCTCAGTACTCAATTAGAAATTCAATAGAACTAATCAAAAAGTTGAAATCAATCCACTTGCAAGATAACTATAAACTCATATCGTTCGATGTAACTAATATGTTTACTAAAATTCCTCCTAAAGAATGTCTAATACTTGTAAGAAAATTACTAGAAGATAAAAATATTAATCCAGGAATAATATCAGATATACTTAATTTATTTGATGTATGCATTAATCAGAATTATTTCACTTTTGACAATAAGATATATATTCAAAATGAAGGTTTACCAATGGGAAGCCCTATATCACCTATTTTAGCAAACATTTTTATGGACAATTTAGAAAGAAAGATCTTTGAAAGTAATATTTCGAAAAATATTTTATTTTGGTATAGATATGTAGATGACATATTAGCTTGTTTTATGGGTAGTGAGCGACAATTAGATGTGTTTTTCAACCACATCAATAATTTACACCCGAAAATTAAATTTACATTAGAAATTGAAGAAAATAGCTCAATCAATTTTCTTGATTTAAAAATTCAAAGAGTTAATAATGTACTTGATTATTCAATTTACCGAAAACCAACACAGACTGATGTGACAATTCCATTCAATTCTAACCACCCTGTCTCACACAGACTAGCAGCATATAATTCAATGATACATAGAGCTTTTTCAGTTCCTATGAGCAAATGTAATTTTGATAGAGAGATTAATACAATTAGACAAATAGCAACATCTAACGGTTATCCATTAGATATGATAAATAAACTAATTAGTAAAAAAGAGAAAAAAGTGGCATTACAACTAATATATCCTAAACAAGCTGATGAAATTAAAACTTATAAAACCATCACATATGCAGGAAATATTTCTAATAATATTTCAAAGATTATATCTTCAGCAACGAATGCAACAATTCCTTTTAAAACAGAAAGTAACGTTAGTACAAAATTGTTAAATGTAAAAACAAAAATACCACTATTAAAGAAGTCAGGTATATATAAACTCAAATGTCCAGAATGTAATGCTGTCTATTTGGGTCAGACCCTTAGGAATTTTGAAATACGATACAGTGAGCACTTACGAGCTTACAGATTAAAACAACCAGATAAATCCCACTACGCAAAACATCTACTTGACACCAATCATTCATTGACACCTAACACAGAACTAGAAGTGCTGCATATTTGTGAAAAGAAACAAGAACTGGATTTCCTTGAAGAACTGGAAATTAGAAGACATTTAAGAAACCCACAATATGAAGTTGTCAATGAACAGTTAAATCTAGGGAATTCTCCACTAATAAACTGTCTTCTTAAGTGATAATTGTAAAGATCAGCAGATATAGTTTTCCTGGTTTTCTATATCATTGCACAGTTATACTGATCTTAATTGGAAAAATGATATGCAGGATATCACCATAGGGCTAATAATATCTAAGCTTCAATATTTGTAATATCACATCTTCTTCTTTTTTCTATAAACATATATTAAGCCAATCACAAGTTAGGTTACTTCTTGGTCTAGCCAAAAATATAACTACTAAACATCAGGTAGGCATAAAATGAAATGTAACTTCTGTCATTCTGACGATGATATTGATTTATCGAAACAATTGTCAATTTTTTAGAATTTTCAATAACTTGTATTATATTGTGGAATTAACTAGAGACCTTGAGTTTCATTTAAAAACACTAAATAGTTCTTATACTTTAATAAAGAAATTGCGTAATTTCACTCAGAAGATCGGCATTTCTAGAATCTATAACCAAATGTACAATCAGCTTCTTATTTTTAGTAATTGTTAGTTAAATTAAGAACAGCCTTTTTGTTACAGAAATCGGCGGCGGTTCATCTTCAGCGACATTGCGCTGTAAATAGATCGGAAAAAATCTACATGGATTGGATCTGGTGGATTTTCCAGGGGCTACCTTTCCAACATCTAGTGAGGGTGATGGATTGCTTTTTTCACGAAGGCATTAAGGTATCTACACTGATATTTGTTATACTTATAAAAAAGGGTCACGCGTTTATCATTGCTGTCTCCATAAGTTTAG
Source organism: Galeruca laticollis (assembly GCA_963921935.1). NCBI lineage: Eukaryota > Metazoa > Arthropoda > Insecta > Coleoptera > Chrysomelidae > Galeruca > Galeruca laticollis. Next base: position 97,217,415 of record OY998180.1, on the reverse strand, counting down.
TATAAATTCAGTTTATGAAAAAATGTCTAGGGGGCGAGAATTTTGAATTTGATTTTATTGATGAAACATTAGTTATTAGTATGTTGACATCTTTTGTCGCTTGTTCCAGGTGCTGTACCGAACGGCGATGGCTATACTCATCTTATTCCAAAAATCCTCAACGCCGTCATCTTCGGAATGGCTAGCGGAGATCCAGAAGAACGGAATCGACAGCGCGCTATCAAAATTTTGTAAAGAGTGTCCAGTTTCGCCCCAAAAGGTGCTGAAAGTAGCGTTCGGCATCAGAGGGTTGAGTTCCTCGTATATATCGAGGGTATTTTTGAAGACTGAAATGATCTTAAGGAGTAAGAACGTCGTTAACGGTTCCAGGCAGTTATTTAGGTCGAGGTCAAGTGAAAACTTACCAAACAGTCAAAGTCAGAATAATATTCAGATGGTATCACATACGCTCACTATCAGGGAGGTAAGTTGCATTTTTTTTTAAATAAACTCTTTCATAAATTTTTGATTAGATATATAAGATTTTTATAGTTTCAAATATTTGTTTTATTATAAATTAGTAACTATGAAAGTTTTATAATGTTTTTGAGAATCTGTTACATACGATACTGTCAAAATTTTGTCCTGTATTAAATATTTGTAAAAGTGCCAAATAGAGCTCAATTATTTCATGCCGTATAGTGACTGGGAGCTGGTAGAGTGTATTTGAAACCGAAAGGACCTGAATGTCTTAAAAACCGCGCGAGAAATAGCAGTGACAAGGTCGGTCGAATCTGTAGCGTAACGTAATGTAATGATCCAGGGGATTAGGAGTGATAACATAAAACCACAATTCGTTTTATTAACATCTACTAAAAGTCTTAAGCATTGTATACTTCAAATTTTGTGAATTTATAATGAAACAGACATGTTTTTGATATACATTTGAATTATTGAATCTTTACCCGTGCGTCAATAATATCTGATAACATAACCGACAAATGTCAAATTATTTTGTTCTGTTCTTCACTATTAATAGAAAGAGATGCCACTTAATAATTATGTCGGTTATGTTATCAAATATTAATGACGCACGGGTAAAGATTCAATAATTCAACTGTAAATAGTAGGTACTACTAATTTTAAAACATTAGGACATCGTCGTTACTCCAATTATTCCCGTTATTAATTGGATAAGGGTCAATAATTCCCCTCAAATATTATATGACTGTGCAAGTGTTTTGCCCAAGCACATGGACGTCACAAACACAATTCAAGGCCCGAGAAATTATTTTAAATTAAAAAGATGTTGAGGGTAAAATTAATCTAAAGTAATATTAATAATTTATTCTTTTTAACATATTCATACAATGGAAAGATGCTAAAGAAACAAATAAAAAGCAGTTACTACATCGAACAGTAAGAAATAGCAATTATAAAAAAGTAAGAATAGATCCAATTTTACATTGCTCTTGGTCAATCCTTAGTGTACTGCCAAGTTGGTTCTTCTGAATATTTAAACCATAAACTTAAAATAAATCTGACTCTGGAATTGGTTCTATGCCACTTAAATAACTGGCATCAGTATCTGCTTCAGAGTCAAATTCTGAAGATGATCTTGTATTGGCCCTAAAACATACTTTTTCTATAGCTTCATCTAACATGATTTCATTGTTAAAATAATCCTCTTTAATTTTTTTCAACATGTTTACAAACAGCACTCCACTTCTGAAATTCTGAAAACTAGATTCCAGCCAGTTTTCTCACATCACCCAATTTAAGGGTAACATTGTGTGTCACCTCATAATTTTTTTACTTTCTCAATAGGATTTAGTCCTGGTCTATAGGGAGGTAGTCGCAGTATTGTATGTCCATGATGTTCGAAAAGTTCAATATTATATCTAGGTTTTTTTTATTTCTCAGCATCGACCTACAAGATCATTAGCGGTTTACATAGTACACATTTCTTAATACAAAATAAATTAACAGTTACATGGTAGATATTGAAACAAATAAAATATTTAGCGGTATATGGTACATAATTCATAATTAATAGAATAAACAACAGAAAACAGGTGTGTCAGTGCAGTATTAACATTTAGTGTAGGTATAGTGTGTGACGGTAGAATGGTTATATCTTATGTAACATATTTGTACTTTTTAGAAAAGTTATAACACTTGGTGGGTCTGAGGCATTTCCTAAGATTTCCCTAATATTTCGTGGGATCTTGTAGGTCTTTCGTAGTAGATCATACATAGGGCAATTGATTAGTAGGTGATGTACGCTGATATCTTCATTACAGAAATTGCAAAACGGAGGATCCTTCCTTGTTATTAAGTATTCATGCGTGTATCTGGTGTGTCCTAGACGTAGTCGGGTGATAATTACCTGGTTCCCTCTATTTTCTGTTGGTATATGCCAAGGTCCGAAGTTAGGTTTTAGGTGTTTTAATTTAGATTCGAATTCTTGCCAAAAAGTGTTCCATCGTTTTATGATTTTGTCCTTGAAGTATGCTTTCAAATCAGTTGATGTCTATAGATTACAAGATAGACAGTTTTGATTTGTTGCAACTGGTGCTTTCTCATCTGCTCCCTCATTCCCTTTGATTCCCACATGCGATGGAATCCAAATGAATCTGATGTCTTGGTTATGGTTGTACAATTGTTCTAACTCTTTCCTTATTAAATTAACTATTCGATGTCTTTCGTAGATTCTTCCTAATAATTTTAGTGAGTTCAATGAGTCTGTCAAAATGATAAAGTTTTTATCTTGCTGATATTTGGCATGTTCTACTGCTTTGTATATCGCATATAGTTCTCCAGAAAGGATAGTGTATGTGTCTGGTAGTTTGAATATTTCAGAGTTTGCTTTTGTTACAATGACTGCTCCAACATTTTCCCCCTTTTTAGATGCATCTGTATATATCTCTATGTACCCATGATATTTGCTTGTAATTTCTTTAAATTTTTTATGCATTGTATGAATATTATAGTCATGTGTATTGAGATCGGTTAAGTTAGTATTGATTTTAGGAGAGACACGTGCCCAAGGATGAATGGCGGTTTGAGAGACTCTATTTGAAAAGGTTAATGGAAACGAGACATAGTTGTGGCTTTTTAAATATCTGCGAATTCTTTCATATAAAGGAGGGCTCTAGTATTTACTTTGGAAGCAGGAAGGATATCTGTCGGATATTGTATTCTTATACGTTGGGTGTTGGATATTTTTACTGCGTATGATAGGCTCAGGATCTACCTTCCTATCAGTTAGACTTGCTTCTCCTGCTTCGCAATTTAAACTATTTACGGGAGTGCTGCGAAATGCTCCTAGTATTGTTCTTAGTGCCTGATTATGGATAACATCAAGGGGCCTCAAGATTGACTGTTTTGCTGAAGCGTATGCAATGCAACCATAGTCTATTTTTGACCTAACTAATGCTCGATATACCATCATCAGTGTTTTCCATCCGTTCCTCAGAGTTTGTTGGCTAGACACCTTAGGAGATTTAAACATCTAGGTTTTTTATTCTGGTGTAATTTAATTATTTCATAAAACTCAGGTTTTGTTGAAGAAGGACCTTGTGCAATTTTGACATTTCCGGTCAACTCTATCTAATATGCAAGAAAAGTATTGGTTTACTCCAAAAAAGTTGAAATTTTGGATTTTTTCTCGTTTTCCAACGAGAAAAACACAAAAAAGAGGTTTTTATGAAGAAAATCCTGTGTGTATGTCGTCGGCCACTTTTTGTAACATGTCTTCTTAGTCTCCGGACTGCAACAAATCACCAATTTTATGATTGAGTATTGTACAGGACATATCATAGATGAACCCGATTGATTTTCAGCTCTCTGGAGCCAGTACAACGGATGCTATGGTACTTAAAATACTACATTTTTGGTCATTTTTGGAGAAATTTCGGTTTGTTAGCACGATACAGCCTCCAGAGTGTTTACAAGTGACCAATTTTATGATTGGATATTATTCAGGGCGTCTCTCACATGAACTCTATTGTTTTTCAGCTCACCGAGCCAGTACAACGGGTCCTATAAATCCAGATATATTACATTATTGGTACTTTTTGGAGAAAGTTCAGTTTGATACCACGATACCGGAATGTAGAAGTGCGGAAAAGTTAGTTTTAACGTTTAAAACCGTTTATTTTATCTTGCAACCATTTTATTAAATCTGCTTTTCGAGTAGACGAAGTGGGGTCTTTTTTCTTCAGTCTATTTTCATAATTTGACAAGTTCATGTCATCATGGTAGTCACTTGACTTTGTTCCTTTAAATAAAAATTTTCACATTATCCTAAAGTCAAAGTTATGGCTGTTTCACATTCCTGATGTAAACATTAATAATCCGTCAGAAACAAACCCATTCGCACCTCCAGCAGGGGCAATGACTCGCTTTCCTTTTTCAATCGTTTTTCTAGACCCTTATTCATATTATCAATCCAATCATTTGGTTGGGTATAAGAACTATGTAGGTGTATGTTCCATACCTATAGATAATATAACGTTTCTCCCGTCGAAATTGCCTTATGGCCCTTAAATATTCAATCCTTTTTCAAAAGTATGTCACAGGACTCAACCAAAGTCTCTCGGTTGTCAAGGGACTTAGCCTACTATAGAACCAAACAAAATTTCAATGTCAAAATATTTTATTACTCAACATATCCTCCTCGTAATTGGATACATTCATTACAGCGAACCTACAACGTCTCTAGACCTTTTAAAAAAAATGTTTCTTCTTGCTCTGCAAACCCGATCTCCACAGCTTTTATTACCTCCTCGTTGGAAGAAAATTTACGACCTTTTAAACTTTTTTTCAGTTGAGGAAGAGATGATAGTCGAACGGAGCCAAATATGGTGAATAAGGGGGGTGTTCTAGTAATTCAAACCCTAAACCACGAATATTTTGCATGGCAACATGAGATTTGTGTGCAGGGGCTTTGCCCTGCAAAAACAAAACACCTTTGGATAACTTTCCGCGTCTTTTCTATTTATTGTTTTCCCGTAGAGTGGTCAGTAATGTCGAATAGTAATCTCCAGTTACTGTTCTACCCTTATCCAAAAAATCAATCATGATTACTCCATGGCAATCCCAAAAAACTGAAGCAAGAACTTTTCCAGCGGATTTTTGGACTTGGAGAACCAGAGTATCGCCATTCCATCGATTGTTGCTTTGTTTCTGGATCGTAGAAATGTACCCAAGTCTCATCCATAGTAACAATTCGGTTTAAGAAGTCTACATCGTTTTCAAATCGAGCACAGATCGAACGCGATGCTTCTACCCTTGCACGCTTTTGGTCAACATTCAAACATTTGGGGATCCATTTTGCAGCAATTTTTCTCATGTCCAAATTGACGTGAACTATATGATGAACGCGTTCGTATGAAATATTTAGTGCTTCAGATATCCGTTTTAGCCCAATTCGACGGTCTGATAAAATCATGTCATGAACTGCATCGATATTTTAGGGGACTGACACAGAAACTGGCTTTCCCGATCGGTCATCATCTTCAATGGAAAATTTACCTCTTTTGAAGCTTGCAGTCCAATTTTTCACGGTCGCATACGAAGGACATTGATCACCAAGGGTATTAAGCATATCTTCGTAAATCTGCTTACCTCTTAACCCTTTTAAATACAGGTACTTGATGATGGCTCGATACTCCAATTTTCGATTTTCACAATTTTGGTGTGGACATATTTTTTCTTTTAATTTATTGCGTAACTCTGGTTTACTTTTTTTACGTCAAACTTTACACTGACACTTCTAATAAGTTATTGTTCCTTGCTATGGTAACGCAATATTTTGTTTATGCATGGAACTGGTCTAGGCTAACTAGATATCAATACATCCTCGTACAGGGTGAGTTATATTCGATGATTAGTACAGGGATCTCGGAAACTATGGGAGCTAAAGAGTCGGTTAAAAGGGGAAATATTTGTAGCTTTTTAGCCTATTTCTAAACACCTTCTACATTTTAAAAAAAAGTTATGGCTTACTAGATATTTGAAAAAACCGAATTTTACCGATATCTTAAATGTCTCAGTTCTCTGTTATTATAAGCGATACAAACAAAACTTAAAAAGGAAAGTTGTATATATTTGAAAACTTTATTTAAAAAAAACTAATAAAATTATTATAGCTCATGTAAATTTTGAGTTATAACACAAACTTGTATTTTTTTAAATGGCACCCACAAACATGTTTATAGCGATTTTGAAAAATAAGAAAATTATAGCCCATGTTTATGAATTTATGTTATAAAGCAAATATTGGTATGAATGTGTACTAACAGATATCTACAAAATTATTATTTTAAGAAAAGCGAGATATGATAGAATATTACATTGTAAATCGTAAAAATGCTGTGCGAAGTACAGAGCAATATTTTAATCGCTTTTTTGATCGGCGCCAACCGAGTTTAGCAACATTTAAAAGGCTTTTTGACAATTTAGGAGAATACGGATCATTTTTAAAACCCATATACGAATGTATATCAGCACCAAATTAATGACAGTGCAGTAATAAATACTCTAGCTTGTGTACATCAAAATCCAAGGACATCTACTCCCAAAATTGCAAATGAAGCTGGCACATCTCAAACACAGTAGTTCGGGTGTTTAAAAAGAATAAATTCCGTCCTTACAAAATATTTGTCGTCCAAACTTTACATCCAGAGGATGCAACTTGGCGCCTTGAATTTTGCAACTGGTTTAGGAACATGTGCATTGCCGACCCACAGTTTCAATTAAACATTCTATGGACAGATCAAACCCGTTTTACAAATTGTTGTATTTTCAACAGACATAATGAACACATTTGGGCTCAAGTAAATTCTCAGGAAGTCGATCAAAGAAGACCACAAATAAAATTTGGATTTAACGTTTGGTGTGGTGTTCAAAAGGTTCAAAAGTTTTGTGTCCATTATATTTTTGGTTCTACTCTGACTGGAAAGTGTTACCTTCACTTTTTACAATTTGAATTTGAAGAAATGTTGAACGACTTTCATTTACAATCACGTCGAATGTTACAATAGTTGTTTTATTTTGTTTAATTGATTTTTTTTAATGAATGAAAATGTTTTACGTATAACTTTTAAATGATTTTTATTTTATTTTACGGCAACTACTTACGTCCAAACTGCTAAATAATAATACTTTTGTAGATATATCTGTATTATCTGCCACATTTTATTGTTCATTTCATAGCAATATTTGCTTTATAACATGAATTCATAAAAATTAGCTAAACTTTGTTATTTTTCAAAATCGTTATGTTTATATCATTGAAAAGCACTTAAAAAGGCCTTTTTAATAAGATCATAGCCTACTATGGGTTCCATGCCGTTCTAGTGACTTGGAGATGTCATCTTATGGAACCATTGATATTTCACATATTGCTGAGCATAATGCAACATATTGTTCGCTTGATAACAAAAAGGTTGATTATATCATTAGAGTATTTAGAATATTTACTAAGGCTTACATGTTTTGAAGATATTTTTTTATTGAGCATATTAATGATAAGGTCACCTTTTTTACTAATTTTATTATTTTACTATTTGATACCGGATCTTCCGAAAAAGAATGTATAATAGGTGTACAGCCTTAGGATACTGATCACATAAAAAATTTGATTTCGTTGAGAAATAAAGCTTTAAAAAACATACTAATACTGAAGCTAGTTGAGAATACTATAAAATTTCACAAAATCAAACTAACATTTCAATTCGCAATGAAAAAAGGCTGATTTATGCCAGATAAAAAATCGTAAAGTAATTTGGAATAGACTTAGAAACCTTAATATATATAACAGGCCCAAACAAATTAATCTCCCTGATGATATTAACCAACATTTTCTTCAATTTTCTCACCAAATCTTTTTATTCAAGTAATTACTGCTGTAACTTTACCGATTATTTTGAGTTTAAACCAGTAAATGAAAACATTGTATACAAATACCTATTGGAAGTAAAATCTAAGGCTGCTGGATTTGATAAGATTAGTATTTACTCTTACGTTTTCCACATATTCTACCCTATTTGATTCATATTATTAATACTTGTTTAGAAAACAATGTTTTTCCGGAAAGCTGGAAAAATCAAGAGTTGTACCTTTGTCTAAAAAATCAAATCCAGCAACGTTGATTGATCTTCGCCCTATAAGTATGCTTCCAGTTTATTCAAAAATTCTTGAAAAAATTATGAAATTTCAAATATTGCTTTACTTGAATTAATATCTAATATTACCGTCAACTCAATCAGGTTTTAGAAATGGATATAGCTGTATCACATATCTCCTAAAAATTACAGATGATATTCTGGAATCTACAGATAATGGCAAAACGATACTACTACTTCTTGACTATTTGAAAGCTTTTGACACTATTTGTCATAGTATTCTGTATTCCATACTACTTTTTGTTGGATTTTCTGATAATGCCAGAAATGTAATAAAAAGTTACTTAAGCGACAGAACCCAATTTATAGAAACTAATAAAGGCAAGTCAGATAATTAGTTAATAAAGTGTGGTGTGCCTCAGGGTTCGGTGCTTGGACCGTTACTTTTTAGTATTTATACTTGTAATATTGTTACAAAGTGGCACAACTGCAAGTCACTGATGATACTCAAATATATTTTTCTTTTTCTTATCAATATTTACAAAATGCTAACAGCTTAATTAATAATGAATTTACACAACTTATAAACTGACTGAGACTCATAACTTACAAATTAATTCTCTCAAGTCAAACTTATTACTCTTTGACAATAAAAGAGAAGTACAATATAACTTCTCTGTTACCTTAAAAAATGAGGGTATTAGTCCATGCGTTGTGGCTAAAAATCTAGGGGTAGAACTGGATGTTGATTTTAGATTTGAAAAACAGTAACAAAATGTTGCTTTATCCTAATAGGCATTTACTTTCTAGACCATTAAAAATAAAATTAACGGATACACTTGTAATATGGGGACACTATATATGGTTCGTGTATAGACAAAGCCGACATTTTACGTAGTCAAAGAACTCGTAAATCTTGTTTTAGATATATATTGAATACGCAGAAACGAGGCTATATCATATAAGCTAAGTGAAACAAAATTGTTAACAATGGATAATAAAAGGTTACTGCATTCTGCCTGTTTGTTTCACAAAATAATTACCACAAAGAAACTTCTATACCTGTTCAATTAAATTAAATTTAGGACTGATTTGCGCAATTTGAATTTGTAGCATAAAGGATTGATACCTCCGCCACCTCATCGGGTTGCTCGATATTGTAGATCATTTAGTTATAATATTCATAATAAAATACCGTTTTTTTTGAAGCAACTGTCATTTTCAAGTTTTAAGCGTCATCTTAAATTACATATTGTGTGTCAGCAGCAGTCGATATAATAATATATTATAAAAGAAAAGTAATCCGACGAAATTGCATTTATATTATTTTTGCATATTTTTTTTCTCAGTACTAAATCTTTTGTCTTCTTGTTTGCCTACATGTTATCCTAATGTATATGTACTTTTTTTAAGGCTGGAACTAAGATCAACTGGCCTATTGTATGTAGGTTAAAGTTCTTTTCTGCATTTTTCTTGTAATTTCTTTTTCTATAGATATATATTTTTTTGTAAATTATTACACAAATAAATTATTATTATTTAAAAAATACAAGTTTGTGTTATAACTAAAGATTTACATGAGCTATAATATTTTTTTCAATAAAGTAAGTATTCAAATATCTACAACTTTCATCTTTAAGTATTGTTTGTATCGCTTATAATAACGGAGAACTGAGACATTTTAGATATTGTTAAAATTCAGTTTTTTTCAAATATCTAGTAACCCTTTGACTTTTTTTTAAATGTAAAAGGTGTTTAGAAATAGGCATAAAAACTGCAAATGTTTCCTCTTACAGTTTCCGACGTCCCTGTAATAATCGTCGAATATAATTAATCCTGTATACTTTTATAAAGAGAGAGAGAGAGAGAGAGAGAGAGAGGGAGAGAGAGAGAGAGGGAGAGAGAGAGAGAGAGAGAGAGAGAGAGAGAGAAATTCGTAATGAATTTTGTTGGGTTGGAATTGATTGTGGGTGAAATTGTTGTTTTTCTTGTTGATGCCCTGGTGTAGGATAGGTTTCCTCTTCAGGGCTGGGTTGGAGGTGTAATGGGTGTTTTAATGTACGTCGTGACTGAGAAACACGAATTGGTGGTAGTTAAAGTTGGGGTTTGAAAAAGTGTCTAGAATTTTTTTTGAAAAAGTAAAATGTTGGGTATGGAATTGAAGGAATTTGATCGGGCTTTTCGCCAGAAAGTAACTGGAGGGATGTTTTATGTTGGGGTGTATCGGGGGTTTATGTTTGGAAGCGGCGAAGCTCCGAAGTGTGCGGAATGGTGTGACAAAAAGTGTCTATGATGGGGGCGTTCTGGTGGAAGACGAACCATGTATCGCTGCCGATACATATGCATTGAGCTGGCTGGCTAGGTGTCAGGAATTATTTAGTGAAAAATGGGTGTTATTTCTGAATTTGAGATGTCTCCGATATTTTAAGAGTGAAATATTGAAGAATTGTGATTTTATTGTTTTTTTGGAATTTTAGTGGGAAAGTGTATAGGAGACATTTTTCAAAAGTGTATGGAATTGGGAGGTTTGCTGAAATTTGATGAAATGTTGCGGTGACGTGACTTCGGGGGTTTGGGATGTTTTGCGGTGGTCGGCGTTGAATAATAACAATAATCATCCAAAAAGGCGGGTATAGCTGCGGCTGCATTTATTCCCTGTCGACTTTTATAGGCAACTTACCTAAATTCCTTTTTTTCAAAAGCCCCCAATGCGTATGAATTTCTCCAATAAAGCCCACCTCAGCTACATTACCTTGTTCTAGTATTCCTGATAAACAAAACTAAGTTACATTAAATTCAGTACCTTTCAGAGTAGGTCTCCTTTTTGCGATTATGTAAAAAATTTCACGTATCTGAGCTCCTTCTCATAACACGGGCTCTTATGTTTCCTAGGAGTAGAATATTTCGGTTTCACTGCAGAATTCACAGGAATACTCTCTCTACAAATTATTTCATAAATCTTTTCTGAAATGACTGTTGCTTCCATAATTCTTTGTTTAAAATTTCGTAGTAGTTGTAATGTTCCATTATTGGCTTCGGCCTGCATACATTTTAGCACGTTGGCCACAATATCTCGTGCTTGGCTATGCAAAATTTTACCGTGAACCCCAAAGGTTATATTATTTGCCATAATGAACGCTGCAAAATGTAACACAAAAATGTACATAACCTATAATGATCAGATTCATAATAATTTCTTGGCATGTGCTTGAGTAGAATCTATTGGTATTGAGAAATACAATTTTTGTTCATATTTAAACTTGATGAAAACACTACTAAGCAAAGGCGCAACACTATTCGATACGACTTTTACAAATTTTGAGACACAGTACACGCCGTAGACAGTTAACTTACGTACATAGACATTTGCACAAGAGAGAAGTTCGAGATTTCTTTATATTTGGGTTTATAATTATTTTGTTGGGGTTGAATATTTTGAGATTTGGCCCTGTTATAGGATATATGTCCTCTGCAGGGCTGTGTTGGGGGTGTTTTTTGGTTGGTTTGTGTGGCGAATATTGAGTCTGACTTGCGTTAAAGTGGTGACTGACAATTTAGTCAAGGGGAAAAAAAAGTGTCTGGGATGTTTCGAGTGTCTAGGAGAAAATTTTGAGAATTTTTTATTTTATTGTGGGTGAGTGAATGGTTTTTTGGTAGATATCAGCCGGAGAGAGAGAGAGGCAGTTTTGATTAACAACGAAATTGGATAATTTGAGAGAAATGTGGTTTTAAAGGTGTATAGGATAGGGCTTTAAGAAGTGTCTAGTAAAGATCGGATATGTAGAAGACGAACCGCGTTGCGTTACGGATAGTTAGTAGCGGATGAGGTAAGTGTTTGAAACTATCGAAATTTTTTGGGAATTTGGGTGTGGAGTGACTAGGAGACATAAAAAGGCGTATAGAAGTTGTCGGGTGATGTCGACTCGCTTTTTCGAGTTCGAGGAGAGCAGTTGGTGAGTTTAAGTGTGGTTACATCGTCATCGTCAAGTATATCTAAGCGGGTACAGCTGCGGCTATATTATTCCCTACTTCGATTCGTCGGTCCATTTGGCTAGTGAATAAATTCACCATGCAACAGGAAAACCGCAGAAAAACCTGTAGCGCCGACGTGGGGGAGGATGGTGCCTCGCGGATTCAAGTTGAATCACTCCTGATGTATGGAATATAGCAGTTGTGTCGATATATGGACGAAATTAAGTGACGAAATGTGTCGGCAATGATGTCCCTTGAGTTGCGAATGGCGTTCATTAGGGTGCCTGTTAAGACTTCAATTATGATTTGTGTATCGGTTGAGAGTTCGAAGGGAACTGGTGGCTTTTCGAGTGAAACTGGAGCGGTCTCTTGGGGGGTTTTTGGTGTGGTTAGCCTGTGGGAGCAGCGAGGGTGGAAGGCAGGGTGAGGACCACCGCAATTTGTGCAGGTAGGGGTCCCGGACTTGGGACAATTTTTGGGGCGGTGGCCTGTTTGGCCGCAAGAAGGGCATATCGGTTTAGACAGACAAGAATGGGAGGAATGTCCGGTTTGTGTGCATCGACTGCAGTATTTAGGGACTGGGGGCAGTGGATTGACGTTGGATGGCTCGCACTGATGTGGGAGACCATGAAATGAGAGGCCGGAGGTGAGGGCCTGGTGGTAATGGGTTTCGGATTGTGTGACGTTGCGAAACATCGATGTAGGTTTGTTTGTGGACTTGGCGATGATTCGCCAAGTTTTGAGGAAAGGAATTTGTTGATCATGAAGAATTTCTTCGAATTGTTCGAGGGGATCGTTGCATCTACATTCCTGCAGACGAATGAGAAAGTGTATATCAGAGTTTTGGCTGGTCGGGGTGTACGTTCATTGGAGTTTAAGATGTTGATGGTGATGTTGGGATCACCAGTAGAGCTATGAATTCTTCTCAGAATTGTTAAGACTGACATTGGGGATGAAGTTTTAAGAATCGATTGAAATTTACTTTCAGATAGAGGATGTGTCCGTTCAGGAGCTCGAGGGTGTTTAAAAGGGTGAAGAGGGATTTTTGAGTTGAGATTGTGGTGGAAGGTTTCTGAGGTTAAGGGTTTGTGTAGCGTTGTTGTTGTGGGATTGTTGATAGAGTTAGAAGTTGTAGATCGAGGTTTGGTCTTCCCGACGAGGGTGAAATCGTCCTCGTCGGGGATGGATGGAGGGTTGTCGAGTAATTGAGGGCGTGGGCGATTTGGATCTTACAGAGAAAGCGTAAGACCTGGTTGGAGATATGAATGAAGTGCGTTTTGGTTGACGTTCGGGTGTTGTTTTGAGGAGGTTTGTTTTGAAGAGGTTAGAGGAGATAGTGTAGATTGAGAGTGGGTTTTGTTTGATGTGTGTGATGAGGGTGTATTGTGTTTTGGTTTGATCTTTGGGAATTCTTTCTCGTAACGGGAAAGCGTTTCTTTGCCATGGGGAGAGTTGAGGTAAGCCTGGTTGTCTTGATATACATCAAAATCGAATAGGGGGTGGTTGGGGTTGACTGAGTGTAACAAGTTTACTTGACATGGTAACAGAGGGTGTTTAGAAGATTTGGCAGAATAACTGCTGCATGTGTGTGTGGAGGACATTCTTGGTTGTGGGCGTGGTGTAGGATTTGGGGGTGAAAGCTAACACCGACAGCGGACTCACTACCGGAGGGAGTTGCCTCCATAGTTAAAAGTTTCCTGACTTATTAGCTTTCAGGAGTTTTATATTTACCTAGGTGCCAAATGTTCTACCTTCTTCTGGTTGGTGTGGCTTGCTTGTTTTGGAATCTAAAAAACAGTTAAATAACACAGTTAATTTATTTTAATAAATAGGAATTTGTTTCTAAAGAAACAATTGGATACACTTCCTAGTGTATTTAATGAACTGTCGAACTGAAAAGTTCGGCATTTGGCAGAACATGTGGGTTGGCTGGATTTCTGCGATGGAGGCGTCCACGTTGCCGGTGAAGTCGCTGTGAATTGGTTTGATTCAGTGACCTATTCTTGCTTGTATCACCTTTCTCAGGTGATGGACTGTGGGACATTTGCACTCGAAATTGAACCCTATAATCCCGAGCAACCAAATCGCGGTTCTACGCATATTTATAAACAGGTCCTTTCGGTTTCAAATACACGCTATGAGTATAAAAAAGTCTTTCCGCACCTACACCTGTAAATAGCTGTAATTTACATTAACAACTACTCTGCAGAATTTGTAGAAAAATCAATTAAGTGAGCTGTTTCGAAAATAAACTTTTTTAATTAATTAAATGATTTATTTGGCACTACTGAACAGATTCGAATGACATATCTGTAACATCACCATCACCCCATCTGTGAACACTGTCTATAAAATCGAAAAGTATACGGGTTGTCCTATTCAAAGAAGTCTTCGTGTTTGTATATTTTATAAGTGCGAGATGATACGAAACTGAACCTTGTGACATACAATATATTTTTATAAAGATCAATATTTATTGTTGGACGTATTTACAGTATCTGTAACATAATCACAATAATTCTGAATGAGTTGTACAATATCTGAAAAAAATATTGAATTGGAATTTAAACATTTTGTCTTTTTTAAAAAATTACAATGCATTCAGAATATCATATCTAATTTTTTAACTTATTTTTAAGCATCGAAGATAGCAGTCTGCTGATTTATTGCATTTTGATACGAATAGTTTGATAGAGTATTAATTTTTTTGATAGTTTTGTGCTTTATGGTGAATGGTTAAATTGTACATATTTTGTGATACTCAAACATTTGTACAGCGTAAAACATGTTAACCCTAACATTTCTCCTTTTTTCTCACAAAACTTACATTTAATATGAATCACAATCTATAAAGGTGATAGTGAACAAAAGTTAATATCGACACGTTTTTCTTTTTCATCTCTTCTGTCTACCAATGGATAAAACGAAACTTTCTGTTCTGGATATGAAATTTGATTATTTTTATTATACTATTTAAATGAATCAAAAGAAAAAAATGTCATTCGAGGTAAAAAATTATGAAATTAAGAAAATTATTTTGGAGAAAATAACGAAAACATATAAACTTAGCTGGCTAATTATTTTTTGACCAATTCGGTTACATTGAGGTTTTAAAAAGCCTCAATTTTTGGCAGCCAAAAACATTTTTTATTATCCTATTTAAGTGTATCAAAATAAAAAATGTCATTCGAAGTAAAAAATAATGAAATCATTTTGTCGATGAAATAAATTTAATATTCTAATTTATTTATCAAAACAATATGAATTAATATGCATCCCCGCTAAAATCCCGTTGTGTTAATTTTTTTGCAAATAGTCTGTATCTGAATAAATAGAACTGTATTCAAATAAAATGATTTTGGGGCGCTATAGCCCAAGAAAATCGTAAATTACAATCATAATAGTGAAGCGTCTTGGGGTTTGATCTCGAACTTTGGGAATTGTGAATAAATATTGTTTTTATAAGTATAATTTGCAAATTTTTTGTGCTATTGATTTTTTAATCGTTTAAAAAAATTATTATTTGTGATTAAAAATTATATTAGTTATGATCTGGCAGCGTACCCGCTAGTTCTTTTTCAAGTTAGCGAATTCCTAAAAACAAAAAATCAGCTTTTAACGAATCATACCCGGACATTTCAATTCATTTCACCCGTGACTACTATCATATATGTACACTAATGTAACTACTACCGTGGGATCACAGCAGATCCCATTTTTAATAAGCTATAAGAATATAAAAAAAAATATTTGTTGAATTTGGGTAGAAAAGTTGACCGATTAGGAATTAAAATCGTCAAAGGATTACTTCTTACCTTTTCTTCTCCTGACTTCTTCCAAAGGTTGCAACCTTCCCCTTCTAATAAATGGATTGTATCTTCTAATGTGAGGGTTGGTATCGTGAAACACTGAAGACCGGCACTAACGCACAAGTTTCGTTGAGATATCTATTCTCTTCGAACCCGTATATCGAAGTGTCAGATAGTAGTTAATTATTTAGACTGATTCGAAGACCAGTGTTGTATACAGTGTGTCCTCGAATAAGGCAAGACAATAACCATTTGACGTTGTTTAGTTATGAATAGCCGTCAATTTACAAGCATTGAAAACATATTAAAAAGAGAATATATATATATATATATATATATATATATATATATATATATATATATATATATATATATATATATATATATATATATATATATTAAAGTATATCCTAAAAACCAAACATACTCCCCACCAAAATGCATAGTATTTTAACTAAATTAAACAGAAAAAGATGGTAAAGGGCATATCTTTACCATAGGTCTCTGATGGAGACCCTGAGCGGTCTTAATATTGGCCACTCTGGCGATACCATCTGAACCAGGAAACACTTTTACAATTCTACCCAACTTTCAATGTAAGGATGGAGAATTATCCTCTTTAATGATGACTAAATCGTCGGGTTTCAGTGGATTTTCTTTATTTAACCATTTATTTCTTCATGAGTAAGATCAGTTCCTAATGTTTTGACCTCTGTGAAGCTGACAAAACCATTTCGGAAGAATCAAATCAAACCAATTACAATTTTTAGTACTCATTTTATACTAATTTGTACCACTAAAACGATTTTGTACCTTTACTAACTATTAAAGAAAAAACATGGCGCTGTCAGTTTCATACTGACTTGGAGAGTCCAAATTAAAAAAAGAAAAGTGAAGAACTGAGCTTGTACTGATTTGTACTACAAAAAATATTACCATCAATCCCCTCAAACAACCCCTGTTTCGATAAATTGAATAGCAAGGTCATTATTCTCCGATCATTTCAATATTTCTTGAAAGACGAAATATTAAAGTCGCCTATTAGTACTAATTTGCACCACAAAAAATATTCCAAAATATTTAAGTTAATCCGCTTAAACAACCCCTACGTCGATAAATTGAATAGCAAGCCTATTATCCTCCGTTCTTTTCAAAATTGCTAGAAAAACGAAATATTAAAGTCGATTCCATTAAAATTGAATTTGTACTAATTTGTACCACAATACATATTTCAAAATATTAAAGTTAAACAATTTAAACAGCTCCTGCTTCGATAAGTAGTATAGTAAGCCCATTATCATCCGATCTTTTCAAAATTTCTTGAAAAACGAAATATGGAATTCGATTTTATTATAACTAAATTTGTAATAATTCGTATTACAAAAAATATTTCAAAATATTAAAGCCAAACCCTCAAACAACCCCTGTTTCGATAAATTAAATAGCAAGCTCACTCTCCTCCGATCTTTCCAATATTTTTTAAAAACCGAAATATTAAAGTCTATTCTATTGGTATTAATTTGCACCACAAAAAATATTCCAAAATATTAAAGTAAATCCACAACCCCTACGTCGATAAATTGAATAGCAAGCCTATTGATCCTCCGATCTTCTCAATATTTCTTGTAAAACGAAATTTGTAATTCGATTTTATTATGACTAAATTTGTGATAATTTGTACGACAAAAAATATTAAAGCCAACCCCGACTTCGATAAATTGAATAGTAAGCCCATTATCCTCCGATGTTTCCAACGTTTCTTGAAAAACGAAACACAAAAGTCGATCCTATTAGTACTATCCTAGTACTAAGCTGTAACACAAAAAATATTCCGAAATATTAAAATCAGCCCACTTAAACAACCTCTGTTTCGATAAATTGAAGGATAATGGACTTGCTATTCAATTTATCGACGTAGGGGTTGTTTAAGTGGATTTACTTTAATATTTTGGAATCTTTTTTGTGGTGCAAATTTAGTACTAATAGAATCGAATACCATATTTCGTTTTTTCAAGAAATTTTGAAAAGATCGGAGGATCATGGACTTGCTGTTAAACTTATCGAAACAGGGGTTGTTTGAGGGAGTTGACGTTCATATTTCTTGTGGTACAAATTAGTACAAATTTAGTTTTAATGGAATCGACTTTTTTACTTCGTTTTTCAAGAAATTCTCAAAAGATCGGAGGATAATAGGCTTGCTGTTCAATTTATCGACGTAGGGGTTGTTTAAGTGGATTTACTTTAATATTTTGGAATATTTTTTGTGGTGCAAATTTAGTACTAATAGAATCGAATACCATATTTCGTTTCTTCAAAAAATTTTGAAAAGATCGGAGGATAATGGACTTGCTATTAAATTTATCGAAACAGGGGTTGTTTGAAGGAGTTGACGTTCATATTTCTTGTGGTACAAATTAGTACAAATTCAGATTTAATGGAATCGACTTTTTTATTTCGTTTTTCAAGACATTTTGTAAAGATCAGAGGATAATAAGGCTTGCTATTCAATTTATCGACGTAGGGTTTGTTTAAGTGGATTTATTTTAATATTTTGGAATATTTTTTGAGGTGCAAATTTAGTACTAATAGAATCGAATACCATGTTTCGTTTTTTCAAAAATTTTGAAAAGATCGGACAATAATGGACTTGCCATTCAATTTATCGAAACAGGGGTTATTTGGGGGAGTTGACGTTCATATTTCTTGTGGTACAAATTTAGTCATAATTTCCATATTTCGTTTTTCCAGAAAGTTTCAAAAGATCGGATGGTAATGGGCTTGCTATACAACTTATCGAAGTAGGGGTTGTTTAAATTGTTTAACTTTAATATTTTGGAATATTTTTTGTGGTACAAATTTAGTACTCATTTCGTTTTTCAAGAAATATTGAAAAGATCGGTGAAGAATAGGCTTGCTATTCAATTTAACAAAACAGGGGTTGTTTCGGGGGGTTTACGTTAATATTTTTTGTGGTACAAATTCAGGTTTTCAATTTTCTATATCCATTTTCATTTTTTTAATGATTTTTAATTTGGACTTTCCAGGTTAGAAGCTGGCAGCGCCATGTTTTTTCTTTAATGGGTAAAGGTACAAATTTATTTTTCTGGTACAAATGAGTACAAAATGAGTTTGGACCAAAAATCGTAATAGGTTTGATTTGATTCTGCCGAAATGGTTCTGCCAGCTTCAGAGGTTGGTAGTATGTCATTGCATCGTTGCAAATAATAACACGTACGTGTTATCTGATTGATATAAGAAAGAATGTATTAAATCAGCTGAACTTAATCCTCTTGGATTGAAAAATAAATGTGCAGATATTGAATTGATATTGAGATTAGCTCATGACTAATTTTTGTCCCATAACAAAGATAAAATCAGCTTGATAAGAAGGTTGAGGAATGGGCTGACAACATTATTTTTTACATGTCAAGTGAATGGCGATGCAGATAAATCAATTGTATATTCAACAATTCATTTAGAAACAAAATAAACGGTTTTAAGAATGTTTTGGCTTTGGGAGGTGGATTCCATTCACCCACGAATAAACAAATAATATGACATTAAATTTTAAGGATTAAAATTAACTTTTCTGCACTTATAATTCTCCAAAAAAAACACGAGAAAATTCCACAAAGTAAGGGTCGAAATTAGTATATACTCCGGAGGCTGTATTCTGCTAACACACCTAAATTTCTCCAAAAATGACCAAACATCTATTATATCTGGATTTATAGGACCCGTTGTAATGGCTCTGGTAAGCTGAAAATCAATAGGGTTCATTTGTGAGACGCTCTAAACAATATCCAATCATAAAATTGGTCACTTGTATAAACTCCGGAGGCTGTATCGTGCTAACAAACTGAAATTTCTCCAAAAATGCAGTATATCTGGATGTATAGGACCCGTTGTACTGGCTCTGGTGAGCTGAAAATCAATAGGGTTAATCTGTGAGACGCCCTGAACAATATCCAATCATAAAGTTGGTCACTTGTATACACTCCGGAGGCTGTATCGTGCTAACAAGAAATGTTACAAAAAGTGGCCGACGACAACGCACAAATTTTTTTTCTAAAAACCCGTTTTCGTGTTTTTCTTGCTGTAAAACGAAAAAATAACTCAATAAAAACAAAAGTTCCAACTTTTTTTAGGGTAAACTAATACTTTTCTCGCATTCTAGATAGGGTTGGGCGGAATAGTAAAATGTTGGTTCTGAGAAAAATTCAAAAAATGAATAACCCCAGGGTATCTCAAATTAGAACATCTTCATGGGGATGATTACGATAGAGGAATTGTTTTGTGAAACCATATCCCATCGAGTCAATGCCTTCTCCAATCTTGTTTTTTTAAATATTTATCAATTTTTTTTGAATGACTATGTAATATACACAATTTTTCGCTATTGGAGTGACGAAAACCCGCATTTTTTTTCGAGAAGGCCATACACAACACCCACAAAAAGTTAATGTTTGGTTTGGTATACGTGGAAATGCCATTATTGGTCCATTATTTCTTGAAGAAACGTTTACTGACAGTCTGTACCTTGATAAGAGTGAAGAGACTATCGATCCTCTTGTAACTCACTAGTTAGAATCTCAAACTGATGCAGAGGGCAACGTACTTTAGCAGGAGGGTCTGTTACGTTTACACCTCCTTATTTTTTTCCCGTCCAATAGTGGTTAAACGAGAGAATCCCAGATAGATGGATTGGTAGATTGGGAGCAGCTGAATGCGCTTCGAGATCACCAGATTTAACTCCCTTAGGTTTCTTTCTTTGGGGGCATCTTAAATCCGTTGTTTATAAAACATAATCTGCTGATATTGATGAACTTAAAAGACGAAATACAGCAGCACGCTCGTCAGTTCTAGGTGATGTTTTCTGAAATGTTAGAGAAGGAATCGTGTAGAATAGACTCATTAAAAAAATGAAGAAATTTATATTAGTAGCAATACATACGATTTTGAATTTTTAATTTCAGTCACTATTACAAAAGTTCGAGGTTATCTCAGTCGCTCCATACGCTTAAATTTAGCTTATAGACCAAGAGCCCGTATCACTTTTAGAGGTAATGATAAGTTTACTCCCAATAACCACTAAAACTTGTATTTTGAATGTGAACAATGCAAAAGAGACTCTCACCATTCTTGATTTCCGGGGCGTATTGAGAGTAGTGGGTTTACCAACCTGTTATTCAAAAGTGAGCAAAAATTGTCATAAATATACAACTGAGGCTAGTGCAAAGATTTCTGTTCGTTCGTATCTCAAATAGTTTCTAACATATTTTAGATTCTTAGTTGGAAAACCAAGTAGTCGCTGTACTTCGATACCACGTATTTTTTTCAAAGTACAATAAATAATGGAAAAAAAATTCGGTACTTTGCCATATATGGTTGTTTTCGTAATTTTTAGTAGTTTCAGGAAAAAAATAAAGCAAAGTTGTGAATTTATTTATAACAAATTGTTAAGTTAATAAACAATTAAATTTGCAAGAAACTTTTTCTTTGTTTCAAATATGAGAAAATAACGATTATAAACAATTGAAAATTCTCAAGTAAACAAAATTATCAAATTAGTCTACTTGTTAAAAAAATGTATAATTAAATGGCCTAAAAATTATTTTCTTAAGTTAATTAATGTCTTTCATTAAAATAAAAACGGTAATAGGACAGTGAATTTAAATTTTTTTTCAGAAAATGTTTAATTAAATGGCCTAAAAATTATTTTCTCAAGTTAATTAATGTCTTTCATTAAAATAAAAACGGTAATAGGACAGTGAATTTAAAATTTTTGTCAGAACAATACTTAGATTTTCCATGTTTTGTTAACTAAAAGAAATTATAATAAACAAATTATTATTTTTTTTTTAATTTTTATGACGTGATATTGTTAAGTATGTATATAAAAAGGGCTCCATGAAGCGAAATATTTTTAAGCCAATTATTTAAATATTTTTTTTATAATTCGCGTATAAAAGAGACTTCATTATAACATTGTTTACAGTGTCACAATGAAGCTCTTTGAACACTGTTATAGTAATTTCTAGTGTACAGTTGGTTATTGTATTTAGTTATATTTGTATTTGACATTTGACTTTAACCTTGACACAAATTATAAATAAAATGGTCTAGCGTTGTTCTAGCTAGCAAATTATTATATTAAAGGTAAATTAGAATGATTTATATATTAAAAATATTAATGAATAAAGTACGCTAATGTTTATTTATCAATGATTTGTCAATTGTTTATTTTTATATTGTATAGGATCAATAAAAAGGGATACAAAACTTTCGATTTTTGGGATAAATTACCAGATATCTATGTGAAGATGTATTACAGAAATAATTCTGTTCATGATATAATATAAATAGATCGCAAGAGCATATACGAAAAGCATATACGAAACAAATAATCATCCTCTTTTTGCTTAAATGAAAGTTTGTTTACAATTTACACAATTATTCGGTTATAATATGTCAAAAGTCAGAAGTGCTGAATAAAACCATCTGTGATCTGACCAATTAGGAATCTACAGAATTGCCAACTTAAATTCAAACCACTCCCCCTAGATTAAAAACAGGGATTATATGAATTTCTATTTTATTTAAATAATTAAATAAATGCGAATTATAAAAAATATTGTGTAAAACTTGTGCCACAATGACTTTCTGTAGTACTCGTGATTTGCACAACTCACCGCTTCGCGGTTCGTTGTGCGAACTTCACTCGTACTACAAAACGAGTCATTGTGACACTTGTTTTACAAATAACTATTTTCTAATGGTAAGTTGTAGAAAATTTTGTTAATTAACAATCGCCTAACTTGCTGGAAAATTATCTTTAAGACAAATTTCCAACGGGAATAATTTTTTCGAAGTTTTCTGAATGCAACATAATTTTTTGGAATTTTCTAATGAACATTTAATACCTTAAAAAAATCATTTAATGTGACGTACTAACTTTTGCCTCCGCGCGCACATACCGCAAAAGTCGCTTGGGTACCTACTTTCAGCGTTAAATTAAAATTATTAAAAATAAAGGTAGAGATCCGGGAGTTAGGAGTTATCTATCGAGAATTTCCTCCTCTAAAAAGATTTTTTTTCAATTTTTCAAATGTTAATAGTTCATGATATATAAACGAAAAACAAAATGCCTTTTTTTCATCTTAATTTGTTTATAACTTTTGCAATTTTTTATGTGCTAATAACCGCTTTCGATACATTTTTCTAGACAAAATTCCGGAACCAATGAGCGATCACGCATATTTTTAGAAGCTTTATCTCTATTTTTCACAAATTTCAACTTGTCGACTAGACTAGATTACTGAAATCTTTGCATTCCCACCACACTCCATCGTAAAATTATAACAATTTTTGTTCACTTTTGGATAACAGGTTGGTAAGCCCCCTATCGTCAATTCGCCCCGGAAATCATGTATTGCGGGAGTCTGTAGCATCAACCACATCCATAATACAAGTTTTAGTAGTCAATGGGCGTAAACTTATCACTACCTTCAAGTGACACGGGCCTTGTTCTAGTAGATTTGATGTTAACATATTATAGTTCAAGAGCCCATGACCCATTTTCATGAAGTGTTTAATTCAAGTCGAAATTTAAAGCAAATGTATGCATAGTGTAGATGAGTATGGGATCAGCTGTTTGCCTGATCTACCTTGGTAAGGCAGGTACTGCGCATATGAGAAAGGTGTAAAAAATGTATTCCAAAAATAGTTTTTGATTCAAAAGCAAACAAATATAAGTCAACAGTTTAGTTAATTTTATACTAAAAAATAACCAAGGCAAGAATTTTTGAGGGGGTAACATTGACATTTTAATTAAAAAAAGTGTTTTATTCATGCTTAAATTTATATAGCGCGGTTATTATATTTTTATAATAATACTTGCAAAAAGGCAAGCACTTTTGCCCAGGTTTAACAATCGGCAAACATTAAAATAAATATAGTACGAAGTGAAGAGAGATATACTATTGACGTAACTTATTTGTATTGTTGTTTTAAATATGTGAAATTACAATAAGACTGGCGATGATAACCCTGAGTAGAATTTTTAATGCATTTAGACATTTTTGCAGGGTAATTTCTGAAAATACATTAACCTTTTCAGTCTTTCCACAAATCACACAATAAACACTTTCCATTTTAATAAGATAATTTATGTTTATTTTAAAAAGTACTGTTTATTTCTAAATCAAGTTTTTAAAAAACATCGTCTAATAACAATATACAGAAATTTTAGCATAATATAATCACTCCAAAATAGGAATGCGCGATACGATCGATTTTCCAGAGTATCGATACTATTACGTCCGATACTCGATATTTTAGATCGATACTTTGGTTTTCAATACATTGTGAGTATAGATACATTTGGTACCGTGTCGATACCTTCACGATCTGCGACATAAATAAATATTTCACACTTATATCTTATTGTGGGGATTTTTCGTGGTAGGGCGCCGGTCGCGACATTTACAGGCAAGAGCAAACACATTCACGAAACTATATGCATTTTATATGTTTTTCTACTTCCGCTACTAAAACCGCACTTTGAACACGGGTTTGACATGCACAAAACGACTCTTTAAACACTAGTGTTTAAAATGCGAAAAGTCACATGTCGTTTATCTTTTATTTTTTAAACGTCAAATCAAGTGTATCTTTTGTATTTTAAATTTCATATTCCGTGATAATTTTGTTATTCTGCGTCATTTGATTTGTCAGTCAGCTGTCAGGCATCGTCCGTCATCGTCCGTCATGAAATGAATATAATTCAAATATAATATAATTTATATTATAGTAAGCACCTCATGTTAAAAATGTCTTTAGTCACTCGTTTCACAAGGAACTCGTTCCGCTTCGCTCCACTCGTGCCTAGTAAAACTCGTGACTAAAGTAACCTTTTTGGCACTTGGTACTTAATATACTATTATTTCTTGTTATACTGTTTATATATTTAGTTGGGATAAAAGAAGCATTATGTTTTGTTTTTTTATTTACAATTTTTATTTTTAAAATATATCTTTCGATTATGATGCTTTATATCCAATTTATTATATTAGAAATTTATTATCTCAAAATAGAAACTCACTATAATCTTTGATCGCTAATGTATCGATACATCAACATTCGATATTTTTATATATCGATACTTTACGTTCCTATCAGTTTCAATATCGAATATAGATACTTTCAAGTATATCAAGCATCCCTACTCCAAAATATTTTTACTTATGTAGTGCCTAGCCCGACATCAGTGTAAGATCACGTGACCAATAGCCAATTAGAGCGCAGAATGTAACCACCACTGCACGAGTGATCGTCGCTCTCACTCGTATTCATTGCTGTCAATAGTATATCTCTCTCTACTCCGTACAATATTTATTTTAATGTTTGCTGATTGTTAAACCCCGGCAAAAGTGCTTGCCTTTTTTCAAGTATTATTAAAAAAATATAATTAAGACGCTATAAAACTTTTAGCTTGAATAAAACACTTTTTTAATTAAAAAAACAACTTTAGGGTGCTCAAGACATAAAATTAACTAAACTATTGAATTATATTTGTTTGCTTTTGAATGAAAAACTTTTTCTGGGATAAAATGTCTATACACATTTCTCCTATGCGCAGTACCTGCCGTACCCAGATATATCAGGCAAATAGCTAATCCCATACTCATCTACACTATTCATACATACTCGTATAAGTTAAATTTCTACTTGAATCAAACAGTTAATGAAAAATGGGTCATGAGCTCTCCGACTATTAAGGAAATTATTTCCAACTATTTTGGAGAAAACATATAAACTTAGCTGGCTAATAATTTTATTGGCCTATTCGGTTACAGTAAGGTTTAAAAAATGCTCAATTTTTGGCAGCCAAAATTTTACCGAACTGAAAAGATTCTAAAAAAACATTGACATTTTTTAAAGTAATTTGGTTGAGGTAGAATACATACAGTTTCACTATCAAAAGCAATCTTGATATACAAAATTGATTTGACTGTTTCTCAGGTTAGTTTAAGTCTGAAACAAGTAATAAGTCCGTGGGTAGGTACAACTTTCAAATTTATACAAGGTATATTTAAAAAGTACTTTATATTTGAAAAAATACACATTATTACCCTATATAGATTAATTTGAATAAGAACACGATGAAAAGGAAAAAAATTGTCTCTAACACTATTTCGGAATCAATTGCTTCGTTTTAATTTATTTTATAAAAAGTGCACAAAAAAGTCTGTTTGCTATAAAATAATTATATTCAATGATTGCATATTTAGTGTACTTTCAGTACAATAAAAAACAATTTAATCTAACCTATATTTATCGTAGTTACTTTCACTAATTATCCTAGACTTCGAATTAAAATAATTAATTGCTATGAACATAAAATACTGATTGGTTGATAAAATCAACAGTAAAACGAATGGGGGCTCATTATACATTTCTTTAGTTAAACCACATAAAATGATACATAGCGTATATTGATACAAATAGTATTGATTACATGGTAAAGTTTCAGTTGAGGGTGACTCTTAACCTGTCACGTGAAATACCTTGTTTACATTCCCGGAGTATACTTTCAAGGATACGACTGATAAATTACAGTCCGGTTTCGGCCTTATTGAGCCTCGTCAATATGAGAACATGCTTAGTCTCTAATTTGAATAAAAAAACTATCTGGATACAACTTAATTACTATTACATATTATAATAGTAGTAAAAAGCCACTAATCGCTCAGATGTTTAAAAATCAGTAAAAACAAAAGCAAAATTTATGGGTGAATATAAAAGTCTCCGATAAACCGCAATGTGAGTTTTTTCATATTTCATTGCCAATAATTTTAGAGTTAATCAGCAAAAGCAGATATTTTTGTGTCCACTTTTTATTTTATTTTATTTATATAAATCTCTTACTGGTGTAGCGACATTTCGTTTACATTTTCAGAAAATGTCCGAAGAGATGTACAATGAGATGGTATTGTATTCGAATTATTTTAAATTGAGAATGTGACAATGTTTGTGTTTCTGTGTGGACATAATCATTGCTATTTTTTATTGCTTTTCTGCCGCTTGTGATCTTAGCTCGAATCAAAATAATTATTTTAATGAACGCTTATAAAAGTTAAATTGTTTATTTAACTTTTAAAGAAGCTTAAATTTTAATATTAATATTTATTAAGTTTCACAGGAGAGATTACTGTTTGCAAATGGGATGCTTGTACAAATATACACTTTTAACTGGTACAACTCGCGTTTAAATATCCAAATAACAGTCAGATGAATTCCATTATATATATATATATATATATATATATATATATATATTTACAGAAATACGAAAATTGAAAATAAAATTGAAAAGGGCAAGATTCATATTATTATAATATATATCTATATATATATATATATATATATATATATATATATATATATATATATATATATACAGGGTGTACCAATCTTACAACAAAAATCGGTATATGAGTTAATTTAAGAGATACCAAAATTGTTATTAAGAAAAATAGCATATGTCTTTAAGTTTCATATTTTGAAATCATCTCGAACTATACAGAGTGTTGCATAACTCCGTTACAAACCAAATATATGATTTTTTTAAATCAGAATCCGTGTATATTATACCGAATTGGGATTGCTCACATTTTTTTTAATCTTTTGATATAAGGTTTTGTTACATTATACAGAGTCCTTTAAAAGGTGTGAACATGTTTATGTGAAAATCCTAATTAACGCTCTGTAGCTTACTGTACGTTAACGAAAAAAATGTATTTCACTTAACAGAGTTTCGTAATATGATACAATATCTCCGTATTCGATGAAATTTTAATTATTTTCTCTACTGTATACAGAGTGGACGGTAACTCAAACCTTTCATTTTCTTTCTTCTTTCAAATGAAACACTCTGTATTTTATAACACAAATAGAATCTTCGGTTATGTAAGCTTAATAGAAAAAAGTAATACAGTTTAATAAACTATTTATTCTAAACAAAACAAGTCACCAAAAGTATAATCCTAACCGTAATATTAATCTAAATGTTCAAAGTAATCACCGTTAACATCAATGCAATGCTGGAGTCTAAGTTCAAATGATGGACTAACATTTCTCAGAATTTTAATGTTAATAGATCTAAATGCCGCTCTGATTCTCTCTTTCATGTCCTCTCTAGTAGTCGAGGGAATTTTATAAATTACATTGTTTATAAAACCCCCAAAAAGAAATTGTTAAATCTGGAACCCGAGCTGGCCAAACAGTTGGTTCTCGTCTTCCGATCCTTTTGTTTTCGAATTCGTATTGAGGTGATCTGGTATAGGCGCAGTATTATGATCAGGTGCACTATCATGCAAATAACACATTTGTCTCCGAAACTTCTTCTAATAGAACCATATTATACCGAATTTTTTCGTAAGATTGATTAGAAATTGCGTCAACGTTTCGCCGGCTTTTATTAGCGGCATCTTCAGGAGAATACATATTTTTGTCTCCTTCAAAGTGACCCCATTTATTCATCGCAGCGATTTTTCCAATCTTCCAAGCACTTCAGAAGTGCTTTTTGGTAGGACCTTCATTTTATCCAGCGATGAGGTTTTTATGTCCTCAATTGTATAAAAATGTCTTATAGTGTTGGAAACATTACAAAGTCACATGATTACATATTGTTTCGGCCAAAAATTTACGAATAAGTGTAAGCTGGTCATGTCATCTCAATTTTTGAACTCACTATGTACATACCGAACTCCGATAACCAAATATAAACCTATTAAGTAGTCTTTGAATGGAGTTATCGAATTCAGGAACTAGTCCAGCATATCGAGAGCAGCTAAAATGAATTGAGTTGAAGTGAAATTGCTCTACATTTGGGATACACCTTCCCTTATCTTATAGCGCACTGATTTCTCGACCGGTATAAACATTCATTGAATTATTGAGCAACAAGTTACGGTTTCTAATATTTTGCGGCCCCATTTTTAAAAATTCGCTTTTGAAAATATAACCAAAAGATAACCATTTATTGTGGTGAAATAACGTGTAGGCACAATAAATCATTTTGGATATTTATGAGTTAATAAAACAGCTTTAAAACATTTTTATCAGAATTTATTTAAATCCTTATGTTTGTCATACAATCTAAAAGGAAATTACTTAGATATTTAACACACAGACAACTAAACATAAAATATATTTTTGTCCCAATTTAAAATCTAGATAAAATGTATACGGGGTTAAGTAATAGTAGTGACTAACGTAAAAGCGTAAAATGCTGTTCCTCCTTTTGACGCGGCTAATCATTTAAATCTGTTTTCATTTTTTGGAACGAATTTTTTCTTTGGCTTCCTTCATCTTTTCCGTCCACTTTCGTTTCCTTCTAATATTAATCTTCTCACTACACATTGCTCTGACACTGCAATTATGTGGCCTAGCCCTCTCTCACTCTCAAAAGTCTTTTTTCGTCTTCTAATGATTTGTTTTGGCTATTACTGTTCTCATATGTACTCGAATTGGTCTACTCTTTCTCTCACGCCCTGTAACTCATTAGTTTCCTGAAAAATATAATCTACGTTTATTAAGAAAGGACCTCACATACCTTATATGGGAAAATGGCTCTCCGTCAAAGTTCTTCAATTTTTGTATGTTGATAATTGATCATTGCTATGAAATGTTTCAATGTGCGCAACACGACCCTATGACTAGTTTTCGAGATACAGTGTGTTGAATATGAAGGACATTCACTCTTCATCATTCCGTATCTTCCAAATTATGATTTTATCCTGATATATCCTATGTAGTATTATCATCACAAATTCATGTGAAATTCATTTCCAAATATTTTCGTAGTACAGGATTTCATTAAATAATAATGCGATTTTGAGCATTTCACAATTTTGTCGTTTTATCGAGTGAAAATGTGAAAAAGGATGACTTATCACATAATATTATATATTAATGTCATCTATCATCACAATTGACACAATTCATACAAGGTAATTCACGAATGTGGAAAAATAACGAATTTTGGTTTTTGGGCCACCTTGTAGTACCCACCAAAAATGACAACATTCTCGTAAAGGATGTTAAATGATAGGTTCCATCGTATTCAAAGTCGAATGATATGGATTTGAAAAATTAAGTATACTTTAATAATTAAAAACCTTGATTTTTTTCATCACTCTATAAGGGAGTCCGAAAAGGTAACGATATTTTTCCATAGGTGAACTGGAAATACTTTCATTCATATCTTATAAAATTTTCATCGAAATCCTACGACGGGTTTTCGGCGGGTTTGCCATACTTTTTCCTCGTTAGGTAACTTTTACTCGAGATTTTAATTTTTGATTACAATACTGATCAGTTATAATACCTTGAAAAAAAGTAATGACTCAAATTAACACCTGCAGCATGGTCGAGAAGTCGATTAAATAATGAAGTTATTTTTTCACGCTCAGAAATCATATACGAGGATATATTGAAAAATTCTTAGCATACTATAGAACCAAACAAAATTTCAATGTCAAAATATTTTATTACTCAACATATTCTCCTCTTAATTGGATACATTTATTACAGCGAACCTGCAACGTCTCTAGATCTTTCAAAAAAAAATTTCTTCTTGCTGTGCCAACCAGACCTCCAGCTTTTATTATCTCCTCGTTGGAAGAAAATTTACGACCTTTCAAGACTTTTTTTCAGTTGAGGAAAGAGGTGATAGTCGGACGGAGCCAAATCCGGTGAATAAGGGGGGTGTTCTAGTAATTCAAACCCTAAATCACGAATTTTTTGCATGGCAACATGAGATTTGTTTGCAGGGGCTTTGCCCTGCAAAAACAAAACACCTTTGGATAGCGTCTTTTCTCTTTATTTTTTTCCCGTAGAGTGTTCAGTAATGTCGAATAGTAATCTCCAGTTATTGTTCTACCCTTATCAAAAAAATCAATCATAATTACTCCATGGCAATCCCAAAAAACTGAAGCAAGAACTTTTCCAGCAGATTTTTGGACACGAAACTTTTTAGGTATTGGAGAACCAGAGTGTCGCCATTCCATCGATTGTTGCTTTGTTTCTGGATCGTAGAAATGTACCCAAGTCTCATCCATAGTAACAATTCGGTTTAAGAAGTCTACATCGTTTTCAAATCGAGCACAGATCGAACGCGATGCATTCTACCCTTGCACGCTTTTGGTCAACATTCAATCATTTGGGGATCCATTTTGCAGCAATTTTTCTCATGTCCAAATTGACGTGAACTATATGATGAAAGCGTTCGTATGAAATATTCAGTGCTTCAGATATCCGTTCTAGCCCAATTCGACGGTCTGATAAAATCATGTCATGAACTGCATCGATATTTTCGGAGACTGACACAGAAACTGGCCTTCTCGATCGGTCATCATCTTCAATGGAAAATGTACCTTGTAACACTCCTGTTAGGAAAATGACCAGCTATTCCTCTGGGGGTGAGTGTCGTACCCTTGGGCAGGTCTGACAAAGAGTTCAGATAGGAAGAGTGCAGCTGTGACGTCGCTGCCCTCCCGGTTTATTATCCAAATGACAAAATTAGCCGTATTAATTCGAGCTGAAACCAAAATTAAAATTTCAAAACAATGGACGCCACCTATCCAAACTCGATGCCTGTCGAATAGAGGTTGTAAAAAGAATAACGCAAGACTTAGCAAAAATATCACAGCTTTTATTTCCTATTTCTCTTTTCAATGATTTGGTTTACAAAGTTTTGATTTTAGATTAGCTTGACAATATTGACAAGGTAAGAAAAGAAAATTAATTATAACATAAGTTGAAGTCGACAAACTTCGTTAATTCTTACAAATTTAAAGTTTATTACAAAAGTTAAAGTTGACAATTGTTGAATATTACAAAAGTTAAAGTTGACAAATCTTGTCTATTCGCTTTATCAAATAAACTGACAATTAATCTTTTCTTTATTTGAAGAGAGACTCTAATTTGGTGACTACTTAAAACATTTTTACTTATCTTGGAGTCATGAGCCGCTCCTCCTTGGGTTCAGATTCGCTACTGTGTTCTCGGTCACACTTCCGTGGTCTTGGGGTGTTATGGGTACTACTACTACAGGATGAGCCTATCTCAGCTCACGGAGCTCCGTCAGGTTAGGACATGTACTAAGTGCCAGAGGGTAAATGTGCCTAAAACATCATAAACGGGGAGAATCTGATTTGACCCAAAAGCATAGAAATGGTAACACGGTTCTGGTAAAAATGTTTGAATTCGTCACAAACTTGGATCGTAATACAGTGAACAAGAATCTAAATAAAAAAGTGAAACTACGATTTCATTCAATGAAGTTGATTACAATTCGTATAATAAAGTTATCTGAACGAATTAGGATTAAAAAGACTGTGCCTAATTATTAACATAAAAGCAAAGTTAAAATAAGCAAAATAAATGAATGGCTGATTAATTTACTATAAAAAGAAAATTTAGTTTAATTCTCATCACCAGAACTATGCTCCAACTAAGTGTGCTTACTTTTTATTATACAGAAAGTAAACAATAAAAATTAAAAATTAAGGAAAAGAAGTGAGTTATAAACATTTCAAAAAAATATTAGCAAAACAAACTATGAAATATTGATTCCTCGACGTAATTTATTTTCCCTAAATATAAACTGAAATAGTAACCTTTTCTATCTGAGGGATAGAAGGTCCCAATATATCCAGGTAACTGGAAGAATATTTTAATTTAACGATTTACTCCTGTAAATTCCCAAAAAAAAATTAATCACGGTTTTATTTAATTTCAATCAAAAACATCACGCTATCAGAGAGAAAAAAGGTGACAGAACTTATGTTTTTATTAGAATACCTGTCTGTCCTATAGAAATAGGGCTCCCCATCTTCCAGACTTTCGAGCGAAAAGTATGTGCCCCATAAAAACCATTATTCAATAAAAAGCACCAAAATAAACTTGAATATTTGTTTTATCGAAAGTTACTTTGCAACTTGATTCCACGAAGAGAATAAATTTCAAGCTGATTGTCAAATTATTAAGCAATCGTTAACATACCTTTGAATTTTACTTATCCTAGGCAATATTTCCAATTTTCACTAGGCACATCCTTTTCGTTTCAGGTTGGAAGTTGGAGAGAGAGCCAAAAATTCATTTTTATTTTCAAGAAACCTTGCTAGGAAGTGTCCCCAGTACTTATAAACCTGTCTCTATCTTACTACAGTGACTTAATCGCTTTCTTCCTTTTCGAAAAATCAATAATTACCATAGGTACCTGTCGCGTATATTGCAAATTAAGCTCGAGGTGGGAATTAATTCTTTGAGTAATAACTTGTAATAACATGAGTAACTACATTCCTATTCTCAAATACTATAAAAGAGGCGATTTATCCTAGATGTCGTTACGGACATGAAATGACCGTAACAACCTCTTTTGAAGCTTGCAGTCCAATTTTTCACGGTCGCACACGAAGGAAATTGATCACCAAGGGTATTAGCATATCTTCGTAAATGTGCTTACCTCTTAACCCTTTTAAATACAGGTACTTGATGATGGCTGGATACTCCAATTTTTCGATTTTCACAATTTCGGTGGACATCTTTTTTCTTTTAATTTATTGCGTAACTCTGGTTTACTTTTTTGACGTCAAACTTTACACTGACACTTCTAATAAGTTATTGTTCGTTACTATAGTACCGCAATATTTTGTTTATGCATGGAACTGGTCTAGGTTAGCTAGATATCAATACATCCTCGTACTTGTTACATTCGCAGTAGTTCCTAAAGTATTATATGTATTTCTGTCGGTTTATATAGAATATAGAGTATATATTATTTCAAATTCTCAGCATATTTTTACGCCAAAGGAACGTTTCATTTTTCAATTCATTAACGTTTTTGTATCTTCGAATCGTATGTTTGTATATATCACCTATTGGAGAACGTTTCTCCTTCTATTTTTTTGTATTTGAAATATTATCTGAATTATCTTCGAATATCTACATAGCACAACTTAATATATTCCTCTTATCTCGTAGTAGACATGGAGAACAATTCAATGAGGGTTAAAATCAACAAAATTCTAATGTCAATAGTCGTTTTCTTGTTGTCATAACGCTCAAGAGCTATTTTTTTATTATTAAACTAATTTAAGTTTTTTTTACAGTTCAAGTTCATGTGATTTTCAGTGTAACAGCAAATTTAGTACTAATAGAATCGAATACCTTATTTCGTTTTTGTAAGAAATTTTGAAAAGATCGGAATATAATGGACTTGCTGTTAAATTTATCGAAACAGGGGTTGTTTGAGGGAGTTGACGTTCATATTTTTTGTGTTACAAATTAATACAAATTCAGTTTTAATGGAATCGACTTTTTTATTTCGTTTTTCAAGAAATTTTCAAAAGGTCGGAGGATAATAGGCTTGCTGTTCAATTTATCGACGGGGTTGTTTAATATTTTGGAATATTTTTTGTGGTGCAAATTTAGTACTAATAGAATCGAATACCATATTTCGTTTTTTCAAGAAATTTTGAAAAAATCGGAGGATAATGGGACTTGCTAATAAATTTATTTGAGGGAGTTGACGTTCATATTTCTTGTGGTACAAATTTAGTCTTTATAGAACCGAATTCCATATTTCGTTCTTCCAGAAAGTTTCAAAAGATCGGAGGGTAATGGGCTTGCTATACAACTTATCGAAGCAGGGGTTGTTTAAATTGTTTAACTTTAATATTTTGGAATATTTTTTGTGGTACAAATTTAGTACTCATTTCGGTTTTCAAGAAATATTGAAAAGATCGGAGAAGTATGGGCTTGCTATTCAATTTATAAAAGCAGGTGTTGTTTCGGGGGGTTTACGTTAATATTTTTTGTGGTACAAATTCAGTTTTTCAATTTTCTATATTAATTTTCATTTTTTTAATTATTTTTAATTTGTACTTTCCAGGTTAGAAGCTGGCAGCGCCATGATTTTTCTTTAATGGGTAAAGGTACAAATTTATTTTTCTGGTACAAATTAGTACAAAATGAGTTTGGACTAAAAATCGTAATATGTTTTATTTGATTCTGCCGAAATGGTTCTGCCAGCTTCAGAGGTTGGTAGTATGTCATATCATCGGTGCAAATAATAACACGTACGTGTTATTTGATTTATATAAGAAAGAATGTATTCAATCAGCTGAACTTAATCCTCGTGGATTGAAAAATAAATGTGCAGATATTGAATTGAGATTAGCTCATGACAAATTTTTGTCCCATAACAAAGATAAAATCAGCTTGATAAAAAGGTTGAGGAATGGGCTGACAACATTATTTTTTACATGTCAAGTGAATGGCGATGCAGATAAATCAATTGTAGATTCAACAATTCATTTAAATACAAAATAAACGGTTTTAAGAATTTTTTGGCTTTGGGAGGGATTCCATTCACCCACGAATAAACGAATAATATGACATTAAATTTTAAGGATTAAAATTAACTTTTCTGCACTTATAATTCTCCAAAAATAACACGAGAAAATTCCACAAAGTAAGGGTCGAAATTAGTATATACTCCGAGAACAATTCAATGACGCTAAAATCAACAAAATTCTAATGTCAATAGTCATTTTCTTGTTTTCATAACGCTCAAGAACTATTTTATGATTATTAAAATAATTTAAGTTTTTTTACAGTTCAAGTTCATGTGATTTTCAGTGTAACTTTGCTGAACAATATGACCTTCGCAAATAGTGTTGCTATGTTTGTGACCGAAATGTTATTCATAAACTCTCAATGCTTTTGAATAGAGGAGATAATATTGATTTGTTGCAAATTGCCACCTATCGAAGACAAGCTGTGAGAAATCCACCTATTGATATCCAGGATGACACAAAAATATGTTTCAATTGTGGTAACACAGTGTTGAATGACATTATTACTATGGAAAATAACCCCAATTACTTTCGTCTCAATGTGTCGTCTCGTATATCAAGTCGTGCGTGCATTATTTGTAAAGCTCGTGAAAATATTCAGGCTTTATTTAGAATATAGAGTGAATATTTTTGTTGCTTGTTATATCTATGTCCCAGATTTATGAAGAATTTGTAGTCACCATATTGATCATCAAGGTTTCCCTTCCAAATTACTTGCATGGATGTTTAAATTTTGTCAATAAACCATATATAATTTCCAATCTTCAACATTTTCTTCAAATAATGAGGACAATTACTAATAGAAACAGGCTACTCCGTAACTGGGAGGATATCAAATGTTTCACTGAAGATGAATTTAAGGCTGTCACATCAATTTCAAAAGAACATTTTCGACAACTACTAGAATTTTGAGATATTTTTGAACAAGGTGGCAAGAGAAGAATTGTAGAAAGGAAACATCTGCTTTTTATTAAAATGAAACATGGAGATTTAGATAATTTTTTGAAAATATTGTGTAGTTATCCTTCCCGATAAGCAGCAAGCGTCGTTATTTCTAATGTTAGACTACCTCTTTTACAAAAGTTCGTACCCAATAATATTGGGCTTAATTCAATAACAAGAGGAAATTATATTAACAATAATGTATCCCCTTCCACGAATTAACGGTACAATCCCACACTAGATATTCCCAAAGCAATAGTTTATATAGATTGTACCTACAATAAAATAGAGAAGAGCAGTAACTTTCGGATATTGAGGCGTACCGTTTCGACAAGAATGAACATTTGGTCAAACCGGAGATCATAGTTGCCCCAGATGTATATATCTTAGCAATCAATAGGCCGTACTTCTCAGATGCTAGGAATAATGATGCGAGTGTTCCAAATCACAAATTATAGAATTATTTGAATATAATGAGAATATGGTTTCAAGAAGGCGATATTGTGATAGTCGATAGAGGCTATAGAGATTCAATCATTAGTCTACAAGAACTTAGCTTGTATCACTAAGATGCTATTGTTTCTATCTCCAAATCAAAGGAAATTAAAGACAATGTTACGTCAATTTTGCGTGCTGCACGTTAAACAGTTATTACATAGGAAAAGCATAAAACATAAAAACGCGATATGGGCTGAATATTACTAAATTACTTGATACAAGAGCATAAAAAAAAGTAATTTGTTTCTAGCTTTGGCAATAGACTATGGATTCTTGCTCTAGCTCTTCCGAAGTATCCAGCAAACAAATAACTTATTAGGTATTAAATTTTAGGAAATACGTAAATAAAACCATTAAAAAAATATGAGTTTCGTGAAAAGCTTTGAAAATGTCCGAAAGTTCATAAAACAAAACGTTTGAAAGTATTAGAAGTAAAATTTCCTACGCTGGGGTACTTATCATTCATTCATTCGTTTGGGTTGTTCTCAACAGCCCGGGAACTTGACCGAAGTCATTATACCATTCCCAATATTATCTACTTCCACTCCACAAGCTTCGTGTCCTCTATATAGGCAACTAGCTTGATTGGGGGGATTTTGAGTAGTATTGTTTTCTCTCAAAAATGCTTCTGCCTGAGTCCTTGTAATTTCTTACAAAAGCAGAGTATGTGAGTAGGTGTTTCATTCCTTAGTTCACATTTCCTACAGATAGGTTCACTAACTTTTTCCGTTTTGTATAGATGTTTCCTTAGGGTACAGTATCCAGTCACTCAATCGATAATTGTCTTCAAATGTCTCTTGCTCAATTTCAATAAACTGATTGAGAGTTCTTTGTCCGTAAAATTTTTGTATGAAGGTGACCTTCTGTTAGCCTCCATTTGATTTGGTGTTCGTTATCTAGCCATTTCCAGATTTCCCCTCTTGTTTAGCTAACTGGTCCGCCAATTCACTGCCTGCAATCCCTTCATGTCCCGACACACATACTAGAGTTGTCAGTTGTTAGCCTATTAATGTACTCTTTATAGTTTTGTACCAGCTTAGATTTAGTGGTTGGATTGCTGATAGCTTTAAGCAGAGCCTGACTGTCAGTACATATTTTAATATTCTGTCCGGTATAATCTCTCCAGATGTTTTTATCAATACAGGCTATAGCAGCAATCGTTTCTGCCTGAAATAGAGACATATCAAGGATAAAGAACATTCTCTTGCTAGGTCCATGTATACCTGCCCCATTGCCGTGGTTCGTTTTAGAACCATCGGTGAACCAGATGATGTGTCCAGGGTTACACGAGTGCATCACCTATTCGCTAGATGGAATAATGACATTCACTCGCTCAGAGAATATATTCTTTGGGTTCATCTAGTATTGTCTCAGTTGTATCAGTATGTCCTCCTCGAACATTGTTCGGGGTAATGGCCGTGCTTCTTGGCCAATGCAGAAGAGAAAGTTTCCTTTAATCTTGCGTCTGTGCAGTTGACGATATCTATAATATGGTTTCCAATGCTCTTGTTAAATCCAGGACTGGTTATTTGACAAATAAATTTGTTGTATATTTTAAACTTTGCATTAGATGTGAGTCAAGTGAGGAAATCTTTGCCAACTGTTTTATCGTTGTTTACAATAACGTTGCACCTTTCCTTGTACTCTTCTTGGATGCAAAAGTTAAAAGTTGTTTGTCGGAAAATTTGGTATTTCTTTAAGTAGCCTATCGAGTTTAACGGCCGTCAATTCTACTTTGTATGGAACGCCTACAGGTTCTTTATGTTTCCTTTTAATAATTTCCAAATCTTCTCCGACTACTTCTCTTGTTCCAAGGGCAAGCGGTTTTTGTTACTTAGTAAGAGGAAAGACAGCTTAGCCTTAACACCGTGTTTTACAGAAACCAATTCGCCAAACTTTCCACGTATATAACTATTAAAAGAACCACATATTTCTTTTTTTAACAAGTTAAGAATTTCCATCACAGTCATCTAAGCCGCATAACTTTACAATCATTATGTTGTCACGAAATTGGTTCTGTTATTGGTATAAGTCCATCTTCCAGCGCATTTGATCGACTTCAATCTGACCAATAATAGCAGAGATATGTGCTAGTGCCCTAATGGCATCTGTTTTGCACATCCTGTATACGATAATATTTTAACAATCATAATGTCTTTTGTTCCATAAAATCTGACCAATAATAGCAGAGATATGTGCTAGAGCCCTAATGGCATCTTTTTTTGCACATCCTGTATACGATAATAATCTAACAAATATAATAGCGTTTATTTGACTTCAATCCGACCAATAATAGCAGAGATATACGTTAGTGCCCTAATGGCATCTTTTTTTGTACATCCTGTATACGACAATATTCTAACAATCATAATAGCGTTTATTAGACTCCAATCCGACAAATAACAACAGATAGGGGGAAATGCCTTTAGTACGTGCGCAGAACGTTGAAATGTGTCTTTTACGGCCTATCTGTAACGGAAAACATGCGCAGTATACGGAAAAAGTAGCTGCGCTACCCCAACCACCCACGGCTGTTTTGGCACCCTGGTGAATAACAAATAGATATATGTTAGTGCCGTTATGGCGATGACAACGACGACGACAGATGGCAAGACAAGGTAACTGTATTACCGACACCTGTTGGATAATGTAGGTTGACGACGGTAGATGGCAATGATTTGACGGATGACACATACGACGGAACGCACACACGTCACATATGACAGATGAGACATTTGACGGATGGCCATACGGCACATACGTCACATATGACAGATGACACATACGACGGAACGCACATACGGCACATAGACAATGTGACGTCATAGGGCGTGGTCATGTTACGTCATAGGACATGGTCATGTTAGGTCATTGACCTTTGACCCGGGCCAAAAACTAGGTCAAGGTCACGAAAAGTAGGTCAAGGTCACGAAAGGTCATTGACCTTTGACCTTCCAAATTTTGGCAATTGGCCCGGGCCAAACCCCCAAACATAGGTGAAGGTCAGAGGGCGTGGTCATGTGACGTCACAAAAAGTTCCCACGCTCAAGTGGCCCATACTCTACTCACGTGCCTCCTGATTTCAGTCTGAGGATCGCCATCATTGTCTCTGCCCTAACAAAAAGTTCCAGAGGAGGAAGGCCAATAAGGGCTTCCATTGATGCCGTCCCCGTGCTGTTGATTGCCCCGGTAATCCCGAGGAGAGCTTGTCTTTGGATTGTAGTTAATTTATTCTCTACTGAGTACATTTATGTCGTTCTCCAGTAGACTATCGTTCTATAGGTGATCGTTGGCCTAATCACTGTTGTGTAAAGCCAGTGTACCACCTCGGGTCGTATTTCTCAGGTTTTGCCCATAACTCTTCTGCATCATTGTCAGAAAAGCTTGGTTCCTTGGTAGTAGTTTTTTCCAGGTGTGTCCTCCAATTCCCTTTAAAATAAAGTGTCACTCCCAGATATTTCACCTCTTTAGATATTTCTAGTTTTTCTCCGAACAGTTCTACTCTGCCTTACGGAAGTGCCCATCTATTCCTAAAAACAACTAGTTTAGTTTTCTTTGGGTTGACTGAAAGGTCATATTTAAGGCACCAGTACTTATCATTGTGTTGCTATGTCGCTAATTAAGATGGTAAAAAAGCCCCTTAAGTTGTACTGGAAAACACCTGTCAATTTTGGCTACAGATTACTATTCATCTAGTAGTTTCAATAGATCCAAATACATATTATAATTTAATCATGTAAAAACCCATATAAAATAAACGGTTTTAAAGATTAAAACTTTTCCGCATCTGTGGCCATGAACAATATTCTATCATAAAATTGTTACTTGTATACAATTTGTGGGATGTATCGTGCTAACAAACCGAAATTTCTCCATAAATAACCAAAAATTTAGTATATCTGGATTTATAGGACCCGCTGTACACGCTCTAGTCAACTGAAAATCAATAGGGTACATCTATGAGACAACTTGAACAATATTCAATCATAAAATTTATCAACAAAATGAAAATTCTCCAAAAATGACAAAAATTTGGTACTTCAAGTACCAGTACCAAAGCACCCGTTGTAGTGGTTTTAGTGAGCTGAATATCAATAGGGTTCATCTTTGAGACGCTCTGCATAATATCCAATCATAAAATTGGTCACTTGTATATACTCCGGAGGCTGTATCGTGCTAACAAACTGAAACTTCTCCAAAAATGACAAAAATATCGTACTTAAAGTACTGTAGCACCTGTTGTATTGGCTCTGGTGAGCTGAAAATCAATAGGTTTCATTAGTGAGATGTCCTGAATAAT
Organism: Galeruca laticollis; assembly: GCA_963921935.1. NCBI lineage: Eukaryota > Metazoa > Arthropoda > Insecta > Coleoptera > Chrysomelidae > Galeruca > Galeruca laticollis. The sequence continues at coordinate 97,176,356 of OY998180.1, read as the reverse complement.
ATTCAATCATAAAATTGGTAACTTGTTGAACTCCGAAGGCTGCATTGTGCTAACAAACTGAAATTTCTCAAAAAATGATAAAATGTCGTACTTCAAGTACCATAGCACCCGTTGTACTGGCTCTCGTAAGCTGAAAATCAATGGGGTTAATCTGTGACATGTCCTTAACAATATTCCATCATAAAATTGGTGACTTATTGCACTCCGGAGGCTGTATCGTGCTAAACAAGACATTAAGGAAAAGTGGCCGACGACGACGACATACACACAGGATTTTTTTCTTAAAATCGTTTTTTCGTGTTGTTGTTGATGGAAAACGTAAAAATAACTCAAAAAAAAAATTCAAAATTCCAACTTTTTTGGGGTAAACCAATACTTTTCTCTCATATTAGATAGTTTGGGCGGAAAAGTAAAAGCCTGAAGAAAGAAAAATGCATTGTGCCAAACTTAGAGTTAAAATCCAGAAATACTGACATCTCGCACAGTAACCCTTATTGCCAGAGAGGTTTTCTTCATTTCTTCGCTAACCCCTATCAGTTACAGCCGTATACACGTATACAAACTGATATACACCACAGAATCCCAAATTACACAATTTTAAAGAAATATTTAAAAGCAACCAAACTAATTATCAAAAATATTTCTGTACCGGTTGTAGGAGAACAATTGTTTCGCTTAACACAATACCAAAATTGAAATTTTTCGTTCTAGTGGCTTTACACATATTTCCAGTGATAACGTAAACACGACTAGTTCAATTTTCACACATTGATGTTAATTATACCGAGTGTCCTAGTAATTAAATGGAATTAATTGAAGATATTTTTGATGTAATACTTAAATTTATTAAGGTGGAATTGTAGAATTGTTATCAAAAAATCAAACATGTTAATTCGTAACAACAATCAGGCACGTTTGATAACCACTATTAGATGGATTGTAGAAGCAGTAATATAAAGTACCGAAATAACGTAAAGTGACTAATGTTTTAGTTAGGTTCACAATCAAACTAAAGCGGAACAAAATAATTCTTAAGAATAAAATGAATTAACTATAAAAATAATTCCTTTTTTTGAGGCCGCCTATATGTTACTGTGAACCAAACGATAAGTAAATAATAATTTATACAAAATTGGCCTTTATTTTAAAGTACTGTAGCGTTTATTACCGGATAACAAAGTCTAGAACTGTATGAAATTCCAATCCTCAATACAAACTGATAAGACGTCCATAAACGTAGATATCGATTCGGTGAAGAGGTAAAAACATATTTTTACTTTTCCGCCCAACCTTTCTATATGCGAGAAAAGTATCGGTTTACCCCAAAAAAAGTTGGAATTTAGAAATTTTTTTGAGTTATTTTTACGTTTTCCATCAACAACAACACGAAAAAACGGTTTTTAGAAACAAAATCCTGTGTGTATGTCGTCGTCGTCGTCGTTGTCGTCGGCCACTTTTTCTTACATGTCTTGTTAGCACGATACAGCCTCCGGAGTGCAATAAGTCAGCAATTTTATAATTGGATATTGTTAAGGACATGTCACAGATGATCCCTATTTATTTTCAGTTCACCAGAGCCAGTAAAACGGGTGCTATGGTACTTGAAGTACGACATTTTGTAATTTTTTGAGAAATTTCAGTTTGTTAGCACGATACAGCCTCCGCAGTTCAACAAGTCACCAATTTTATGATTGAATATTATTCAGGGCATCTCACTTATGAACCCTATTGATTTTCAGCTCACCGGGGCCAATACAGCAGGTGCTACAGTACTTTAAGTACGATATTTTTGTCATTTTTGGAGAAGTTTCAGTTTGTTAGCACGATACAGCCTCCAGAGAGTATACGATTGATCAGTTTTATGATTGAATATTGTTCAAGGTGTCTCACAGATGTACCCTATTGATTTTCAGTTAACTAGAGCCAGTATAGCGGGTTCTATAAATCCAGATATACTGAATTTTTGGTTATTTTTGGAGAAATTTCGGTTTGTTGGCACGATACATCCCCCGAAGTGTATACAAGTAACAGTTTTATGATAGAATATTGTTCAGGGCCACGGATGCGGAAAAGTTAGTTTTAATCCTCAAAACCGTTTATTTTTTAAATAATTTACAAAAAAAATAATGAAACAAATTATTTGATTGTATTATATTTAGTTGTTGATACTGTAACGATCAGTATTGCTACTTTATGAATTTTGAGTTTTGAATTTTGTTAGTTTTGGGATTTGAATTTTGCGTTTTGAGTTTGGTATTAGCAACATATTGATAATGAATCCAAGTACCAGTATTGCTACTTTAAGAATTTTGAGTTCTGAATTTTGTTAGTTTTGGGTTTTGAGTTTTGGGTTTTGAATTTTGAGTTTGGTATTAGCAACTTATTGATAATGAATCCAAGTACTAGCGGTGTGTCAGAAGCCAAAAAACGGTGTCATCGTTTAACGCCCAAAGAAAAAACGATGATGAAAAACGTGTTTGAACGACTTCGCGCGAGAGAAAAAAATATGACAGTGAGTGAAGTAGTTACATTATGTAGTATTTTGACAAAAAAGGGAGAAAGTACTGTATACGAAGTAATTAAATCAACTAGTGAGTCAAATACGTCGACGCCTATACCTGAAAGTAGAGGAAGAAAAAAATTGAACTAGACGATCAACAAAAGCAGTACATGGATTTTATTTTAAAAATGAGGTACCAACTTTAAAGAAAATTGCATCGTCTCTTCAGTCTAATGAAGCTTTGCCGCCAATATCAAGAAATCTTTTGTTACGCACATTACGTAACTTGAACTTTAGATGTTTGAAGCGAAGCCGCAATAGTGCCTTAATTGAAAAACAGGAGATAATTTTATGGCGCAGAAAATATTTAAAAGTCATAGAAGAGTATCGAAGAGATAACAGAAAAATATACTACACCGATGAAACGTGGTTAAATGAAGGTCACACAGTTACAAAAGTTTGGCAAGATTTAAATATAAAAAACAAAAGACAAGCATTCATAGGAGGACTATAGACTGGATTAAAAGCTCCATCTGGAAAAGGTAAACGCCTCATTATAACACATATCGGCAGTGATTCAGGATTTGTCGAAGGAGGCTTAAACGCATTCGTTTCTAATGAATCTGGCGATTACCATGAAGAAATGAATGCGGAACATTATGAAAAATGGTTTTCTGAGATTCTTTTAAGAGTTGAACCAGGTTCTGTTGTCGTTATAGACAACGCACCGTACCACAGCTGGTGTATCGAGCAGTCACCAACAACCAAATGGAGAAAAGCCCACATTGCAGAGTGGCTTAATGAAAAAAATATTCCATTTGGTAACAATTTGTTAAAAGTAGAATTATTAAATATGGCGCGGCTGCACAAACACAAATATATTCGATACGCAGTAGATGAATTGGCACAAAGGCGAGGCGTAATTCTTCTCAGATTGCCGCCCTATCATTGCGAGCTGAACCCAATAGAGCTTGTTTCGGCTTAAAAAAAAATTGAAGTAGCAAAGAAAAATGTCACTTTTAAACTAAATGACGTTAAGAACTTTTTAATGATGCTGTCAGTAATTTGTCATCAGAATTATGGACAAATTGTATACAGCATGTCATAAAAGAAGAGAAGAAGATGTGGGATATTGATAACCACATTGAAATCAGTATAGAACCAGTGGTTGTGAATCTTAACGAAGATACTACTATGGGGGATGAATATGAAGATATGTTTGATGAATCTGAAGATATTTTAGAAGAATTATAATAATTAGCCACTGGAATTTACACGTTATGCTTATTGCTTAATTTTTTAAACAACCATGAGAGATTTACTTTAGCAGTTTTTTTGCTTTTTTTGAAGTTTAATGCTTTCTTTTTCCCCGAAGGCCTTGCGCTGTGCCATGCCTTTTAATGTTTAGTTAGTTACGAGAAGATCGAAACCGGTCCAACACTTACTTTTCCCCATTGAAGACAAAAACGAAGCTTGAGAGTTGAAAATAGGATTTTTATTTCATCTGTAGACCTTTACATATAATTTAATGCCTGGCGGATCATTAGACCCAGGAGTAATTGCTTTTTAAAAGAAGGTGATGGTCGCACCATTATATTTTTCGTAACTTACTTTGAGTTTTAATTTGCTTTTATTACTTATTTTATTTAATTTTTTCATTGGTTTATAAATTTATTTTTTGCTTAATATGCTGATTTATTGCTTTTTCCGAAAATTTTGAGCTGTTCAAGTACTTTTTGTTTAATATTTTTATGCTATTAACACTATTTTTGCAATTTTTTGCTCTAATAATTACCTAATAAATATTTTTTTTATTCTTAAAATAATCTGTTTGATTCCATATTATAAGGTGAAACAGTTTGTAATATAAAGTTTTAATTTTTTTTAGTAGTCAAGATTTGTTATTGGCTATAATTGCTATAATTGCCCTCAACCAGTCTTTTGGTAGGAACATTTTTAAAAGAAAATCATTTTTTTAATGCACAAAACCATTTATATCTACATTGCTAAAAGATAATTTTTTTTAATAATTAAATACTTGTGTGTCTGTAAATATTAAATATCATCGTACGCTTATGAGTTGGTGGTAAAGATGCGAGTCTGAACCTCTTCAAACGATAAGAATGGTATGAGTCACTCTACGTTATTTCGGTACTTTATATGGACATTTTAAGTCAATTTTCAAATTTGTTCGTCAACCCATATCAGCAATACATGCTACAAAGTTACGCGACTATTAATTGATTGCTGGTGCTCTAATAAATAAATTCAATCCTTTGATAAATATGCCTGGATACGGACATCTTTATTATACCTGGGAAGGCCGTTCATGTTGTAAATGGGTAATTATCCATATTTCTAGAAGAGTAGGCCTTCCACAGAAAAATTGAAAAATTCGTTTTTTTTCCACATTCGTGAATTATCTTCTAGTAATTCTTTCAACTGCGATGATAGCTGAAATGAACATATAATATGTGATAATTCATCCTTTTGTCGCATTTTCACTCTATAAAACAACAAAATTGTGAAAGTCTCAAAATAGCATTATTATTAAATGAAATCGCTCTGTACTACGAAAAAGATTTGGAAATGAATTTTTTATGTATTTATCACACTAGGATGTGATGATAATACCACATATGATAAATCAGAATTAAAATCATAATTTGGAAGATACGGAGGGATGAAAAGTGAATATTCCTCATATTCAACACCCTGTATCACGAAAACTAGTCATAGGGTTGTGTTGCGCCCATTGAAACATTCCATTGCAATGATCAATTCAACAACATACAAAAATTGGAGAAATTTGACGGAGAGCCATTTTCCCATGAAAGGTGTGCAGGGTCCTCTATTTATACAGTGTGACCCACTTAAGATCGCAACACCCAATTATACCTTTTAATTGTCATTTGATGCCATTCTAATTTTAGTGATTTAAAAAATTCGGCAAAGGGACTATTTTTACTTATTTTAACATTTGATATATGTCAGTAGCGTACATTTTTAGGAGGCTTCAAAACGTCGATTTTTCAAAAAAATGTTAGCGATTTTTTTATGGACCATTGGTGGCAAAATTGCTTAAAATTTCAGTACCTGTTTTATGTGTCAAGGGTAACCTATTTAGTAATTTTGGCCTTGTTTAATTACCATATAAAGAGAGATGCAAACATCGTCAGAGTTTGCTCGACGATAATTTCGAATACGCCGGAGTTATGTAGTAGATAATATCAAACGTGGTTTGTTGATACGAGCGCCATTATGACTAGAGAGTAAACATTTAGTTCTTTCGTTTTGATGAGTTTTTCAAAACTTTTAGTGACAAAATAAACTTTTAAGTTAATTAATTTGATGTTTTGGAATTATCATGGTTCGTTGGTGCCAAGTTTGTCAGAAACCTCTCAACTAATTGTCTTTTACTGACCACCATAATTTGGAGTTCATAAAACGTCAATTAGCGTGTATACAGGGGCGTACAAAAATAAAAATAAACAAGTTTTGAGGTCATACATCTTAGACACCGGTGAAGTAACATTACTCAAAATTTACCTTTAATCCAAAAAAAATCGCTAAAAATTTTTTTAAATCGACGATATGAAGCCTCCGAAAAATGTACGCTACTGACATAAATCAAATATTAATAAGTAAAAATAGTCCATTTGCCAACCTTTTTAAACCACCAAAATTTGAAGTTCATGAAATGTCAATTAAAAGCTTTAACTGGGTGTTGCGATCTAAGTGGGTCACACTGTATATAAAAATATTTTGATTTATGAGTAAATCAGACCAAAATATTTATCTATTGCCTAGTTTACTTGAGAACAACCCTCAAATATGATTTTATTATACGACACTATGAAATTAGAAAATAAAACGTTGAATATTTGGATTTGGGAGTATAAAAATTAATATCTATTAGATGATCTCGAAATTATACCAAGACAAGTTCCTTGTGATTTATAGCATCACCGACGGTGTACCTATGTGAAAAAGCACGCTGCTGTGTTTAAATCAAATAAACCGGAATCTAAATATAGTTATGCCAATTAACATACCTTAATTCACAACTTTTTTACTTTCTGACGATAAACGTATATAACACATTCATTTAAACCAGTGGTGTACCAACGCAAAAACTAAATGATTTATAATGAATAGGTTGAAGATGTAATAAAGGGTTAACGTAATATCAGATATTAAGCGTGAACATTTTGATAAAATCGGCTTTTTTATAAATTATATACTCGACAAAATTAACTGTTCATTATTAAAAGCATCACAGGAAAATAGATAAAACGAGAAGTTTACATAATAGAAAATAATAGAAACGAAGAAAAAGTTTTAGGTGATTAAACTATATAGAGAGTATCCCATTAATAAGGGGGATTAGAATAACCACAAACTCTCCAAGTCAAAATAAGACGATTAAACGAAATAATATGCTTTTATGAAATGTTATAGTAGAAACCAATTGTGAGAAGCATAGAGGCATCTACTCATCGTCTATCTCACTTTAACACATACACATCTCGTTACGATCGATGGCTATACCAATGGTGTAGGCTATTTAAATACAAAACTAGTTGATTATCTATAATTTATTTAATTTAAAACGCTCAATCAATTTAAGCTGTTAGCGTTTATGCCTTTTCTTCTTCTTTCTTCCTTTCTTTTCCTGGCCCTACAACTCTGGGTGAGTCTTGGCCGCATCCACTATCGCCCTCCATCTTCCTCGATCTTCCTCGATCTTGTGCTTACATTTCCCACTGTAGTACTACCATTTTAGACACATCTGCTGTGACGGCATCTTTTCCTGGGCCGGCCTATTGATCTTCTACCGTCTGGTCTCTCAAGGAATACTGTTTTTAACAATCTGTGGTCCTCTGATCTCAATACATGCCCTGTCCATCTTATTGGATTAGCCTTTATGTGTCTGACTATGTTCTCACTGCCATACAGCGCTGACAACTCAGCATTGTGGCGTCTTCTCCAGTGTCCTGTTGCGTCATCTTGTTGCGGTCCAAATAACATTCTAAAAACCTTCCTTTCAAAGACAAGAAGCTTATTTATTTCCCGTTGATTAAGAGTCCAGGTTTCGCTGCCATATGTAACCACCGAGCGAATATTATTCCTTTTGGCAAATCAAATTTCACAACAATTTAAATATATTATATTACACTACGAGGGCCGAAAGTTTGAGATTCCTGCAGTCCAAGCCAGAATCCTGTCGCACAGTGCAGAGTTTTCCTCAAGCAGTCGGCCGGTGTAGTGTATACTATTTTTCTCCGTACCCGGCCGAAAGAATCAAGCGAGCGGAGGAGATTTACTAGCTACCGTGTCGTGCCATCAGAGCATGAATTAATTTATTTCAGCCCACTGTAGCAGAGCGTATGCGCGTCTATACCAGTGCAGAAATGTTTGACTTTCTGCATCACAATCGAACGTACTTTCGAAAAATAATGACATTGTAGTACTACTGATAACAATATTGTGCATTTTAAGGCTCAAGGTTCGTCTCTGGTAAATAGAAAGCTTTATTTGTAATATGTAATTCGTGGTGTTTTTCGTAATGTAGTGGAAAACTGAAAATTATTAATGATGCTGTATACTTTGTTCTTAATGTCAAAAATTACATCTAATTGTAAAAAATCAGCTCAATATAACTTACCCAACCACCCAAATGCGTCGCTACTGATTTTGTAAGCAAAAAAAAGAAAATGCTAATTTTTATGTTTTAATGAATTTTCTGTAGATATGTATATACAGAACCTCGAATTAACGAGAGATTAATTTTATATGCTGCCATTGACGGATGTCTGTCGAATTATTTTGGGAAAACGTACAAAAATAAACGGCAAAACACTAGAAAACATTTTTCATAGATCGCGATAGCAATTAATTATATTCGATTTATCAACAACTCGAGAGTTGTTTTAATATCAAGCGATGATTGGAACCATTAATATTGTTATGGTTTCTGCGGTTTTCATTTATTTAACACAACTATATATATATATATATATATATATATATATATATATATATATATATATATAAAACAAAGAAAGAATTAGCGGGCATACCACGCAAAAGAGGTTACAGAGAATGAGTGGTAACCGTAGACATGCATGTTTCTGGCTCATTAGCCTTCATCGGTACGGCATAACCAAGAAAAGGTGTACAACTTGGGAGCAAAGATGTTAATTGAAACATGAGAAAACACAAACAACGGATTTCAACAAGTTGCGTTTGGTTATCTTGTTGAAATCCGTTGTTTGTGTTTTCTCATGTTTCAATTAACATCTTTGCTCCCAAGTTGTACACCTTTTCTTGGTTATGCCGTACCGATGAAGGCTAATGAGCCAGAAACATGCATGTCTACGGTTACCACTCATTCTCTGTAACCTCTTTTGCGTGATATGCCCGCTAATTCTTTCTTTGTTATATATATATATATATATATATATATATATATATATATATATATATATATATATTACCGTCAAAGACCGAAAGTAGTGAATGTCAACATTCGCCGGTGGATGTCGACAAATGTCAAATGCCTTGGTGGAAGTCCGAACATTAATTCTATTATACATTCGGACTTTCACCGGTATATGTCGACAAACACAAATGAGATCCGGTGAATCTCGGACACTGCAGGTCGCGACAAATTTTTAGACGGTTCCAGCCCCTTGTTCAATGGCTGCTACAGTGAATCGTGATAAGTTTTTTGAAAAGTTACATGCCTTAATTGGAAGTAAACGAGAAGACAATTGTTTTTATTTTTCACAAGAAAAGTACTCTAAAATCGTTTCTGAAGTAATTTCTGCTAAAACTAAGTGTAGTACACCTTTGGACTACAGACGTTTAAAACGTTTTGACATTTTAAAAGTTAGTGATGAAGAAAAGTTAATTGCCCCATTAAAACCAGGAGAAACAAATATCCAGTATTATGTCACTAATGATGAGTTATTTACAATACTTTCCGAAACTCACATAAGAACAAGCCATGGAGGAAGAACACGAATGCTTAAAGAATTGCAAGTTAGATACAAAAATATTACTTATGAAGTTGTAATGTTGTATTTAAATTTGTGTAAACAATGTCAAATGAAACATAGTGCGCCTTAAAAAGGTATTGTTGTGAAACCAATGGTCAGTTCCGAATTGAACTCTAGATGTCAAGTCGACTTGATAGACTTGCAATCACACAGGGATGGCGATTACAAGTTTATAATGGTATATCAAGATCATTTAACTAAATTTGTCCAGTTACGACCTTTAAAAAGCAAGAGAGCGGAAGAAGTAGCATATCACCTTCTCCAAATTTTTTTAACATTTGGTGCTCCCGCCATATTGCATTCGGATAATGGCAGAGAGTTCAGTAATCGATTTATATCTGAACTATGCGCTATGTGGAAAGATGTTAAAATAGTGCACGGAAACCCTCGTCACAGTCAAACACAAGGCTCAGTTGAAAGAGCCAATCAGGACATATGTTAACTGCTTGGATGCAAGACAATGATTCAAACAAGTAGTCAGAAGGTTTGCCGTTTTTCCAATTCGCCACAAACACAACTTATCACGAAGGAATACGCCAGAGTCCTTATGAAGCCCTGTTTGGCGTTAAACCAAAAAGGGGTATAACATCGTCATCACTCCCTCGCGGGCAAATTTCAAACATTGAGACCGAAGAACAGCTAGAAGTTTATGTTGAGGAAATTTTGGGTAGTGACCATATTGAAACAGACATGGATAATGAAAATACCATTGGAGCTGATCCGCAACCTGGCACGTCTTCATCTCAAGCACTGACTGACCCGCAACCTGACACGTCTTCATCTCAAGCACTGACTGATCCGCCACTTAGCACATCTTCATCTCAAGCACTGACTGATCCGCCACCTAACACATCTTCATTTCAAGCACTGACTGAACAACACGAGCTAATTTCTTTAAAAAGAGTAGCTGCAAAAGAGAATCTTCTACTTCAAGCAATGAAAATGTTGCGAACCTCAAAAAAAAGTTTCTTCCTGCCCAAATTGGTGATACCGTAAGAATTCAAGTCCCTGATGTCGACCGTGGTCGTACAGACCCTCGAAATGTGTTAGCGGTTGTTGTTGGAATAGAGGATTCAGACTTTTATAGATTAGCTAACAAAAATGGTACCTTGAAGCATCTTTTCACCCGTAATCAGTTCGTAATTTGTAAAGAAAAGTGACTTTCCATGGACGAAGTTTCAACAAAAGAACTGTCGCTAAGAGAAGCAGCTTCTGCTAATTCAAAAAGTGGAGGGCAAGGCTATACACGTTGTAACTGCAAAAGGAAGTGTTCCACGACTAAATGCAGCTGTAAAAGCAAGGAACTGTTGTGCAATTCGAAGTGTCACGGTAGTTTAAGTTGTTGCAATAAATAAGATATTGTTCTTATTTTTTATATTTTTATGTTCTACTGTTTGTTTTGAGTTCAACAAAGTCCTTTTCCCATATTATTTTAATAAATAAAGACCTATGGATTTTTTTTGTTTTTATTTAAAAAAAAAACTCTTTTTAACATACACCATGAGTGCATCCTTAATATCGACAAACGCCGGTGTAAGTTAGAAATAATGAAATTTCAACAATATTTCGGACATACGTCAAGCAATGTTGAGAATGTTGACATTCACCGGTGTATCTCGACATTCACCAGATTTCGGTCTTTCACGGTAACATATATATATATATAAAACCAAAAACCAAAAGTTGGCAGTTAGTCACGGCTGACTAGTTAAAAACACTACAAGTAAGTCGTAATGATTTCAGAAGTTGTTTTCTTTATTAAGTTAACCGATTTTTTCTTTCTGGTTTATTATAGCCTTTGAGAATGAAGACAATGCTCTTCGAAAGCTTAGGTAATGTACTATTTGATTCACTTTATCTCTAACCTGTAAAGTTTTTTTGGCTGCTATCCCCACGATTTTGAGGGTTTTTTAACAAAGACCACTCTTTGAAGTTTTATTTTATATATATATATATATATATATATATATATATATATATATATATATATATATATATGCGGCGTGTCATAACAAAAGTGACAATCTCCACTTCTGGTCAAAATTGAGTTTTTTTATCAATACTGTACTTTAACAGCTCTCCAATCAGAATTACGGTTCATTTACTGTTAAAGTGACAAACTCTTGCAGAAAATTTCATTTCAAAATAAGCGTTCACTGCTAAACATTGCTCGATTCATATCAAACTTTACAATGTCCCCTTTATCGAATAAGAAACCTTACTTGTGTCACGTGACCAGGAACATAATCAAGGAGGTTATTAGTATTATTGTCACTGTCACTCTAGGTTTTGTTCGTGGGTTTGGCATAAGATTTTTACAATAATTATTATTTAATATTGATAATAAAAATGGAACAAAATCCAGTCGAAGTGACGACTATAAAATCGTGAACATATGTATCTGTAGAGTTGAAAGAGTGAGTTGGTCCCACAGCACTTGGGCCACAGCTGGGCCAGTGTGCATCCTCCCAGGAGGTGTCCCATTTAGCTCATTGTCTATCCTTCTAATTCTAGGAAGGTAGACAAGTCGCCTGGGGTCATCTCTTATAGACGATAACTTCGGGCATTCACTTATGACGTGTTCGACAGTCAGTTTCGTCTTCTCGTTTACACTTTCTGTATGTTGGTGTGTCTAGTAGCCTCATAGTATGGAGGTGTTTCCTTAGCTGACAGTGACCAGTCAGGAATGCCACAACCAACTGTAGGTTCGACCTGGACATCGCCAAGTATTTCTTTGCCGTTGACTCGTTAAGGTTTCCAAAGTTTTTTTTTGCAAGTCTGCATCCTTGCATTTCTTCCCCTCGTTTCGCCATTTGGCTATGGGAGTGTCGTGTGACTATTTCCGCGATTGCTGTTGTTGACAGGAAGAGTCACCGGGTCCTAGTATTCTTAGGCCGGCGGCGCTGCTAGCCAGACTGTCCGTAATGCGGTTGCCTTTGCTTTCATTATGCCCTTCAGCCTACCTTAAGATAATATTATTTTTATCTTTTTATCTGAAGCTTAGGTTAATGATTGATGGCACTCTATTGCTAGCCTTGATGTGACGCGAGATCTGTTCAGGGTTAGCAGGGCTTGTCTGCTATTAGTGTAGATTATTATGGCTTTACCAGAAATGTATTTTCTGGTTTTTTCTTTAGCGGCTATTGATTTGCCAGCCCGTTCTGTTTGTACGACGCTAAAATTTTTTCTCACAGCCCACTTTGTTCTCAGGCTCAGCCTCCTGGAATACACTCTACATTCTGAGCCTTCTTTCGTTTTGGAGCGTCTGTGTATATACTAATTGCATGTAACGTTTTGTCACGTACTGTGTTTTATTTCTATTTTGTAGGGTTTTCCAAAAACAAATGTGGGTTCGATTGGATCGTTGTTTGCTTGCAGCATGGGTAGCGCATTAAGCGCTTCCCGCCACAGGCGTAAATCATGAACATATAAAAGGTTCCAATGAAATTGCATCGGCTTTGTATCACAGATGGTTAACACCACTTTTGAAGGAAAGATAGTAGTTCGCTTAATTGCAGATGCAGGACAACATAAAAATTTAATTGTCATGGCTGCTTGTTCATTCTGGTTGCTTGAAAGCTCCCGAAAATATTGAAACTGTTGAACTTGAATTTCCTGTTACAGGACATTCTCTTATTTCATCAGAACGAAATATAGAGAAAAAATCATAACTCGCGAAAATATTGTTAATCCAGATGATTATAAAAATAAAATGGTTGAGCATGGAACTCTTATAAAACTTAACACTGATTGTGTGGTGGCGAACTTTAAAGCAGTTGTGAAAGCGACTAACTCCTTACATTTGAAGATTACAGAGTGTAAATGATTTTTCATACGCAAAAGCGCAAATGTTAATGCCATTTTAGTAAGAGGTGAACCTGTATATCGACTTGACTTGATTTAAAGCAATTACGAAGAAACACAGAAATATGGAAGCTTATCACCCAACCGTCATTAAAAAATATGAGGTTAAAGTAAAACAAGAAAAAGCTGATAATGTGATAAACTTGTTAGAAAATCATTTTGGATTAGAATGGGCGCAAAATAATGTGTTGTTATTTTTGAAAGGGTCAACGTGACTTTGATACTGAAAAAGTATGTGATTTGTGTGGACTAGTTCAACATTTTCCTGAATTTGTAGTCTAAAGATGTATACTTATAAAATACATCTGCGGGAAAGACTGCAATCTCCAGTCGATGTTGCAGCATAATGAATAATCTCCAGCAATTCAAATCAAAATCGACAATCTCCATTTTTGAATATTAAATTTTGTAATTATTGTGCATTCTAAAGAAGTGGCGCTGGATTTATATGCTTTCAAGAATGCCGTTTTAATATCGGTGACAATAATTTTCGAAATTAAACGACATAAAATAACAAAATAATTTTTCATCAATTTCTTAAAAAGCTATATGGGTTTCTTTATAACAAAAAACCAAATTGAAAAGAAAAGCCAAATATTCAATTCCAATAATGAAAAAATCCCATTTACAACAACAATGTAATACAATTAATTTTCTTGATGTCATACTACGTAAAAATATTAAATTAAAATGAGTGATAAAGGATAGAACAACATAATCAATCAGTAGTCTAAAATCAAAAACACCAAAAAAGTAACATTATATATGAAGTTTCTTATAATAATTGTCATGTTGCTTACATAGGACAAACATCACAATATTTGGAAGATAGATTAAAAAGTCATCAATGCGATAAAAAATAAAACAACATTAACCAACCATGAAATATTAAAAAACATCTAATTAATTATAAAAATACAAAAATTCTTGAAACAGAATCTAATACAAAAAAAGAGAATTTTTAGAAATGGACTATATATGTTACCGACAAAGCGTTAAATCAGGCATTATATATAATGAGTCCAAAAACCTCTTGACGAGGTAAAAATAGGTGATGCAAGTACACCCTTTACAAAATATGTGATATCAAAGCATACGATTTATAGGGGGACACAAATACTATATCTACTCATAATCTTTTTAAAATAATGGTAAGCTATTGCTACATATTTACACTTTATTTCTTATTAATTTGAAATTTTCAAATAATTGATGTACTTCCATTCATAAAATCGATTTGTTATGAAGCCAACATCAATTTTTAGGCCAAGTGGGGTACGACGTAAGACGAGAAGCGAAGAAGATATGATCGCTAGGAAAGAAACGTCACAGAATAGGGTATATCCTCTGTTATGACGTCGTGCTTAAACAAAAAATATGGCGATAATTGTTACTATGCATACAACTGCTACGCAAAGGCTTCCTTGAATGAAAATAGCCATCAAATGTAAAACACAGTTGCCTAGGATTCATTCGAATCTTGGACTTGCGGCATTTATTATAATGTACTACGACCAGTATTGCGTTTAGTTTATTAGCTGTATGTAAAAAGTCAAAGTAATTTAAATAATAATTAAATATATCCTGATTAAATAACATTTGAAATGTTATTTAAATATTCTGAAATATTGATTATTTTTAATAGCTTGGCGTTTGCAGCAAACACCAAATATATTAAATTTGGCAACAGTAGATGGAATACTACTTTATCCTGCTCCCCACTCAATTTTTGCGTAGAATGTGAAATGATATTGGTTTCAAGAATAATGTAAAAAGTTATATATTTTTTATTTATATATCTATGCGTTCAGCCCTGTTTAAATCATGTTAGTGTTTGTTTGTGTTCTTTCCAGTTTAGCGATACAGATGTGACATTTGCTTTGTAATGCGTTTCGATAGTATAAATTGATTTGGGCCCTATCTTTCTAATGTATTTTAGTAGTATAAATCGGATGGGGCCCATTCTTTGTTAATTGTTTTGATAGTGTAATTCGGATAGTACTCATAAATCGGATGGAGCCACTCTTTGTATTATATTTTGGAAGTATTGATTGAATGAAGCATTTTCTATATATTGTAATCATATATATTTTTGGTAGTACGAACTGAATGGATCCTAATTTGCACCTCCATCTAAAATAAATAACGAAATTTTCATGATTAGTGGTAAAATTTAAAGAAAGAAAAAAGTCATCACACTAACAATATTTAAACAGGCCTGAACGCAAGTATATCAATTATTTTAAACTTTCAAATTAATAAGGAATAAAGTGTGAATAGGTAGCCATAGCTCACCTTTCTTTTAAAAAGATTATAAGTAGATATAGTACTTGTGTCACCCTATACATCGTATGATTTGATATCAAATCTTTTGTAAAGGATGTACTTGCGTCGCCTATTTTTACCTCAAGAGGTATTTGGACTGGTTATGGGTGTGTTCCACTTAAAGCCCACAACTATTGCAACACACACTTTATCGTTCCACTTAAAGCCCGTGGTCGTTCGGCGTCATAGATGACGTCTCTGTTTGCGACCGCGTCTCACCCATACAATATTGGTGGGTCTGAGTGAGCTTTCATAAAAATGTGGCGGCAATTCAAACATGACGATAGTCTCTATTCGTTTTATAAAAAACGCAACCATACATTCACGGGAATTCATGATCAATTAAATTTTACCCTGGTCTATGCGTAATATTTACTCCAAACTGCACCAAAAATTATTTTGTTTATTATTATACATACAAACTGACAAACTGCACGTTTTCACCAAGCCGCCATATTGTGAGCCTGCCCCGCTCAAATGTGCATTCCACTTATAACTTTCGCCTATAACGACCGTGGTCTTTTTACATAAGTGGAACGGGTATTTCAGCGTTCACGGTCGTGGAACGTACTCTATATATCATATCCCATTACTTTACTCGCATGTTAAATAGGGTTGGGCGGCAAAGTAAAATCTAGAAAATATTTTTATAAAAAGGTCAGTTATGTAGCATTTTATCACAATAATAAGTTGTTATTTATTCTTGTTCGTCTTCTGTTAGCTCCAGTACAACAATCAATTTATAGGGATGAAGCTTTTCTTTACAGAAACACCTTGTAGTTACTATCGACTCATATTATTTTGACGGAAAATTTGCATTATTTTACGTTGAGTTATATCTTAGATATATCTACTTATACATCATCTTCAACATTATTTTCTGAATAGCGCATTAATTTTATACACATTATCTTGCGAAATATTAAGTAACTGGGGATATGTATCTTTGATTAAATACTTTTACCACTTCTGTAATTAATCCCCGTATCATTATTAAAATCTCAATTCGGTTAAATATTTCATGATGATTTCTGCGAAATAAGTTTTCAGTTGGAAATTTAGTATTTTAACGTAAACTTGCCAACACATCAACAATAGACAGATAACGATCCACATTATTTATCGATTTGGGTTAATTAATGGCGGTTTCAGACATCTTTTAGCTAAACATGACAAAAAAATTATATTCCAAGAAACATAAACGTATCAGGTTTTATTTATTTTAGAAATTTTCCCTCATATGTAGAAAAAATTTCGCCACAGCGCGGGATCGAACCACGTTACTTCACTTTTAACTTTTAAATTTCCAGTTTGTTAACCGCTGTTGATAGTTTCGCCCCTTTTATTATTTTTCGAAACTTATATAAAAATGTTTAAGCATAATTATGCATTTTTTTATTAAACCACAACGAATTTAAGAAAATTAAAAGTTCATTTGGAGTTATTTTTAACGATTTTTTGAAATATATTGTTATTTGCTAAAAAAGTTAGCTCGCTTTTGACAGTTTTGTACAGGAATCCCTATCTTGCATTTTATGAACAACAATGTGTATATAACATGTAGAGTTTTCTATCTGATCCTCAGTTTCGGTTAGAAAGTATTCTTAAAACATTTTGTTTTCAGATACTATTGTATTATGAACCCCTAATTCAATTTGCGTGGAACCGCCACTGATCTCATTCGAACCTGAATTCTCACTTATAATGAAGCAGAAGATGATGATTTCTTTTACATATTTCACACACAACATGTGAGTCACAGTTATGGGAAAAATGAGATGAAGATAAATATCGAAAACACAATTGATTGTTTTTTGCACAATCCTGTCTTTCTTTAGGATTTAAACTCAAAAATTGGTCACATTTCACAAGAGAATGTTGGCCACCACACACAACACAATGCAACCCGTTTGTTTGATTTGTACCTCTTGTAACAAAGGAACTAACACGTTTAGTAAACTTACTCTCGTTATCACTATTATGCCCAATGCCCATATTGCTTTTTCACACTCAATTTATTTTTTGTAGTTAAAGAAGCTAACTTATCTGTACGACTTTGTTTCTCAAATGAAAACAACTACTCAGAAGTAGGTACGCCACTGTCTGCACGTGATCGCTCAAATAGATGTTTAGTTTCACTGTCAAGATTCTTCAATAACAAATTAAACTTTGTGAAATCTCAAAAATCACTATTAGATTGATCAAGAGCTGCTATATTTTCAGAAAATATGTCCCAACACTTTAGGCAGCACTCTCATACCTCGGAGTATGTGCCATGCTTTGCCAATAATATGTCATTAAAACCCTATCATTTTGATATTTTTTCATTAATTTATCATAAGATACGACATAATTTGTCCTTGCCAAAGGTAAATTTTTCACAACGCTTTTAGCCTCACCTGTTAATGACGATATGAAAAATTGATATTTATCTATTTCTAAAAAATCATTATTTGAATGTACTAAAGACTCGAAGAAATCATAAAAATTTGGCCAATCACTTATATTACCACTAAATTTCGGAATTTCTATTCTACTTAATTTTATATTCCTTTTTGTTAATATTTTATTCTCTTCACGACTCGAATTATGCTCACTATGCCCTACAGAACTTTTGACATTTTTTTGTTGCCCTTTTTCAGGCTTTCAGCTAATTTTATTTTTTACTAAATCCCTAAAACACGTATTGAATAATGCATATCATCAAAGTCACCCTGAACACGGTCCTGTGCCGTTAATTTATTTTCACTTTTCATTAATCCCACAATTTCCATATATAAGAAAATTATTTGCTAAATGGGCTAAGCTCTCAAAACGCGCTCTAAACTCTTTAACTAATATCTCATTGTCATCTTAGGCTTTTAATCCACATTCGGATATAGCTTTAACACGATTTGTCACGGTTCTCCTTTGGGTATTTAATTTTTGAACCTCTGCAGTTTCCATTTTTAAAAACACAATAATAAGCAAACACGAGATTTCATAGCAAACCTACACGAAACACGATTTTTCTGCTCCAAATTTTAGACTGCCCTTTACTTTAAAATGAAAAACCATTCACACAGGTCGCCATTTCTTGACTTTTAGTTCCAAACAAGTCGTTTCTCACACAATTAAACATACATTTTGCCACGTGGCACGATTGATATATTGAATACATGCCTGAGCACTGTGCTTTGTCCTTGGAAAAGGGTAGAGAATTGCTTGTATTCCATTGGTGTTCAATCGCCGCGAAATTTAAAATCTAAACACGTAAATCGTGAAGTGTGAACAACCGTGATCATCTTCCTGTAATTCTTGTACCAATCGTATTTTATATGGATGACATTTGTGGAACTTGAAAACTCGATGAACAACACTACTTCGCGGTACAGCAGAAGTCTGAGCTACGTTATTATCTATCTGCAAGTGACTCAAAACTGCCACCTCGTCCATTCCTGATCGGTTGCTGAGATTTGTGACGTCTGTTCTGTCTAGCACATTCATAATTTTTAAAATACACTCCCAGAATTTTTATTCTATCCTGAACGGTATACACCATTTTAACAACACGTTGTAGTAAGTAAATGTACCACAAATTTTGTTGCACGTGTACGGAACGGATGTGTATTAATGATTTATTGATCGACAGCCAAATGAAAAAGGTAAATTCTTTGTCAAAACACTCTATTTTACATGATAACAATTAGTTGGCGTGCTATCCAGTGTATTTGGGTAATTATAACAATAAGTTGGAGAAATAAGCGATCATTTTAATTTTTTTGTATTTATTCTTAAAATCCAAAATTATTAAAACAGATATTTCCACAAACCCATTGATAAATTTTATAAAAAATTATAGTCGATTGTCAAGAAAATTCAAAGATCTTTTAAAAGAGGTGTCACTCGACCCCCCTTGCATAAAGGAGTGACTGTGTAGAGTAGAGGGGTGACGTGACGTATACAAGTATTATGGTAAAATGTGTCCCCCTTGAAGCCAAGGTTGATGTATTTCACCACTTTTTTAGAAAATTATTACCTCGGCACTTATTTCGGGTGGGTACTGTTCATTTAAAAGAAATTCAGCACTATAAAATTCGTATTCGTAAATATCACGAGACATAATTTCGCTGGATTTCCATTAGAAGATTAAAAACACACCTTTATAGTACACTATCTCATTTCTGTCTATAAATATTACTAAAATGGTTTCATAATAATTTATTTAAAGTATTAAATGTAACGATACGTAACTAAATGATTTTTCCTCGCAGTGTCTCTAATTTATATCTCTACAAATTTCTCGCCGTAATTTTAGTTCTTAAAATCGAAAGATAAAGCCTGTAGATAAGGAGTTATAGAAAATAAAATGTATTGATTTCGCATTACTGATTTTTCCATTTCCGTAGCATCTAAAAGTTTTTAAAATTGGCTACTCAAGTTTTTAAAATTGGCTACTCAAAGAAAATATGTTGAATTTTAAAAAATAAAATAAACTATTTAAATTGAGCTAAGATCACTGTGTACATATTCTAGTTGTTTAACGAATATCATGAGCACTACTAAAAATATCATTTTTCATACTAACAGCTCGAAAGCGAACTTTATTAATTGCATTTTGGACTACAATTTCCATTTCCATACATATCATTGTCACCTCTGCCATTGAGATGTTCGAATTTCACTAAATTTACAGGGTACAGCTGTAGCACGAATAGTTTAGACTAACTGCATATAAGAAATATTATAAATAGTATTGTATTGCAAATACATTTATTACACATTTTCCAATAATTTTTACAGTACCTTCCTATGTAATTTTTTTTCTATTTTAAATACAAGTATTATGGTGCTAGAACTTAGAATTCGTTAAATTTGGTAGATAAAATTCAAATTAATATACAGGATGTTCCATTTACGTTTACTTTTGAT
Source organism: Galeruca laticollis (assembly GCA_963921935.1). Classification (NCBI taxonomy): domain Eukaryota; kingdom Metazoa; phylum Arthropoda; class Insecta; order Coleoptera; family Chrysomelidae; genus Galeruca; species Galeruca laticollis. Next base: position 97,155,692 of record OY998180.1, on the reverse strand, counting down.
CTAAATATATATATATATATATATATATATATATATATAATGTGACCCACTTAAGATCGCAAAACCCAGTTAAAACTTTTAATTGGCATTTGATGAGCTTCAAATTTTGGTGACTTAAAAAGGTCGGCAAATGGACTATTTTTACTTATTAACATTGGATTTATGTCAGTAACGTACATTTTTAGGAGGCGATTTAAAAAAAATAGCGATTTTTTTATTGTTCTTTTGGTTACCATACAGTAAAGAGTATCCCTTGAAACATCTAAAGGTACATTTTGAGTAATATAACTTCACCGGTGTCTGATATGTACGTCCTCAAAAAGTGTTTTATTTTTTATTTTTGAACGCCCCTGTATACACGCTAATTGACGTTTAATGAACTCCAAATTTTGGTGGTCAGTAAAAGACAATTAGTTGAGTGATTGCCCTTATGAATATTGGGTTTATGTCAGTAGCGTACGTCTTTAGGGAACTTCAAAAATCGGTGTTTTTTAAAAAAAAAGTAATTGCAATTTATTTCTTACATTTTAACTCCATTGTAAAGAGCACCCTTAGAAACTTCCATGTAACTCCCAGTCATGGCATTTACCCGTCTGAGGTGTACGTCCCCCAAAGCATTATGATTATTTGCATTTGCCAACATCACCGTCTATTAATTCACTTTAGAATAATTGGTTTTTTATTTGATCACAAAATGTTGGTACTGCTCTTTTAAATCTGTGTTACTGCGATTTATCGTGAAGCGAGCGTCGTATCTAAATAAATATTTTTCAATGATTGGTTGATCTCTTATTATTATCACCTTCTTTTAATGTATGCAAGAACTTGGGTTAATAGGGCTTAATGTTGTAACGAACGAAACATCTTCTAATTTTATCCTTGCCAATATTAAGTTGAGATATAAATTGCGAAGGCTAAATTCTTTCAAATAACGAAAGTATGGAGATGTCTTCATCTTAAATGCGACACACTGCATATTTATATAGAGGGTCATTCGTTAAGAATAATGACCAGTCGTATGTTGATAACTTTGGGAAAAAAACTCTTATTACAGAATAGGCCAAATATACTTTAATATAATTTCGTTTTTTACAAATTTGAGGTTAGCAATGAATATCCAGATTAGAAACTTGTGTTCATATTTTATAAAAAAATTTCTTCGTTCCATTATGTTTTCGCGACATAATTACAAAAGCTGCTGTAATTAAAACATGCGCCCAAGCCTGATAATGAAGTTAAAGAAAATATTTCCTCTGCAACTGGCTGAAATATTGCAGTCATACCTAGAACAGCGAACATTTAGAGTTAAAATGGAAAATGAGTACCAATAAACGCAGAGGTCCCACAGGACAATATTCTTGGGTTAGTACTGTATTCCTTGTACACATCTGACAATCCAGGGAGAGAAAACAGAACATTAGCGTTGATTGATAAGTTTATCTATCAACGATATTAGCCACATTTACTGATGACACAGGAGTTTTAGCAGTAAGGGCAACATCGGTCAGTATACACAATGCAGAAAATAACGTAGAACACTGGTGTAAAAAATGCGAATAAAATTTAATGAAAAAAATAAATAAGTCCAATAAAATAAAATACCTTCCAATTAACCTAAATAATGGTATTGTTCTTAATAATAAAACAGCAAAAATACCTGGGTTTAAATCTTAAATGGAAGGAACATGTTAAAAAGAAAACAGTCAAAGATAAATTGTAAAAATATATATTGGAAAAATGTACCTTTCTAAAGCTAGTGTTTTTTGGGTGAATGAAAATGAACTTAAGAATAGGTTATATAGAAATATGAGTTGATAAAAAAAGATATAGTAAGAATAGTTGTTTCTATTATTGATATTTTTTACCAGCCTTGGTTGATTTTTCCCCAAACATATATAACATGCGGTGGTCACACTTAATGAATCATCTCGTCTTTTTCAAATCCTTGTTCACCAAATTTCTATTTAGTTATAAATCGCAGGCCCAAGGCTGAGAGACAAATGATCATCTCACCATTGATACTTCGTGTATTTATTGTTTTTGCTGATGACGAGAGAGCTGCACCCCTCTAAAGTCAACAATTTGGTGCCGAAAAAAAATGTATTACCTTATTCAAAAATTTTAGTTTAAGATAGAAAGTTTTTTATGTAAAAACCAAAATAAATTTTGTCCGACAAAAATGCTGCACCGTTTTGTTCTGTCCGACATGACAAAGTCATGCCATCAAACAAACCTCATTAATCGCTTATTTTAAACAAAGGGGTAACATTGTCCGACAACATTTTGAGATCAGTTTGGCTGTCCGATGCCTCAACGGGCGCCATTCCCCCACTTTATGACATAGGACAGCCAATCTGATCTCAAAATGTTGTCGGACAAGGTTACCGCTTTGCTTAATTTGTTTGAAATAAGCGATTCTACAAGAATTAGCAGTGGGGTAATTAATTTTTTGACGACATGACTTGGCCTTGTCGACAAACTTTATTTTGTTTTTTACTTAGACAACTTCTATTCAAAATAAAATTTTTGAATGAGGTAATACATTTTTTCCGGGCACCAAATTGTTGATTTTGGAGGGATAACAAAAAAACTCCCCACTACCCATCTCTTTAGCTATCAGAAGCTTGTCCGACAAAAACAACGCGAATAATCAACGGTGAGGTAATATTTTTTTCTCTGAGCCGTGGGCCCATGGGCTATTAGTTGATTTTACCACAAAATAAAACAGCATATCAATCAATCTTTATTGCTCGTTTTTAAAATTTTAATTCGAACATTTCAACAAAAATTTAAACTTTATATCAATTTACGCATCGTATTTTATCCTTTTTGGGTCTACTGTAATTTGTTTTAAACAACATTCTTTGTGCATTGTTGTAATCACTGTCGATCACACACACACACACACACACACACACACACACACACACACACACTTTCAAAATTCCCATAGACGTCTACAAAAACAAAATATACCTTTCCTTATTTATCCAATTGTATCGCGTACAATAAGGAAACGATAACAATCACAATAATTTGTAAGTTTAATAAAACTGATTAAGGGTTACTCAACCTTTTATAAGATTTTTAATGAACTGATTAAAATCTCAACATTTGATTCTAGTCATAATGATAATAAGGACACTATTTTTTTTATTACAAATTTTCAGAGTTCAAACATATACAGGATGTTCCATGACATTTTGACAGTAGGATAACTAGAAAAGTGTATATTCAAAAGATCTATTGATACATATAATTATTCGTGTGACCCTCTGTGTATAGGGTTTGTGCCCTAAATATTATCTTATAAATATAGAATGTTATCGTAATCCATTTTTTATATTTCCAACAGTCTCTAGCAAATCTTAAATAAATAAATAAACAAATATTGTAATGCCATGGATTTTTCTAAATTTAATAAATCTTTCAGAGCGTATGTCAGATTTGCTAATTATAACGTATGTTTTACAGACGGACTACTATTGTGTCAGATATACAAATTAAATTTTAAAATCATTATTAACATCCACCAAATTAAAATACTTTTATTAGATTAATGATTTTTTGAAGCTCCCGTACATAGTAGCCTAAATCCGCACGACAACCTATACATGACTCACCTCTTCTCTTTATTTTTATTGCTTATATACAGTGTTTCCCATTTTGGACACTTTTTCGGGGTATCTCCCTTATCTTTAAAAATAGAGTGTGCGGTTTACGCGATATGTGCTACTTTTTTATAAAATTAAAAATGGCGCATGCAGAATTTTGATAGCCCTCTTGGTTTTTGAGATTCAAGGTGGAATTGAAAACTGTTACTTTTCAGGCGCTCCTCTTATCTCAGTGTCTTTAAACTTATCGAAGAAGATTTGTTCTGATCTTCTTCGTAGAATCTAGTGGCGTAGTTAGTTTTTTCCTAACACCATTTGCTTTTTAGTTATGAAGCAAACATATGTTTTTTTTTAAATGGAATACCCTGTATATTATTTTCAATAGTCATTAGGCATGAGTGGACTTTCCAAAAATATATAATTGTGTTCAATGATTTTTAAAAACAAGCTCAGAATTTAAGTTTTTCTAAAATTTTCTTTTGGGTCGCAATTAATAGGTAGTACCTAGAGTCCGTTTCATGAAAGTTGAAGCCACCTGAAGCTGCAATCGAATGCGCCAACTTGCTGTCAAAACCACCGACATATTGTAAAATTGTAAATCAGTAGCGTAACGATTTTACATTTTGTAGGTTAACACAAACTTAGAATATTAATACATAACAATAATTTATTATCATGATATGACAGTTCCATTGAAAATTGGTGGCGTGTATTTAAAGTTTTATCGCTATGTTGCTTATAGGTTATGGTTAGGGAAAATAAACACTACTAAAAGTTCAATGAGTGTAGTATTTAAATTAAAAACAAAGTAATTTGCAAACTTA